>OY728130.1:325848605-327098605 GCA_963277665.1 Viscum album
GAAACAACCAGACCCATGTTAGATGAATTATCATAGGAAAATCCATTATAGTTGTTAAATACATGTATATCTAGATCTTACACATCAAGATCTACCCGTCACTACCCCTATTCAAGATTATATTCATTCGGCATTTACCCCAGAACTCATCGAAACTATTAAGTCATTAGTAGCTCAATTTAGAGCTATAGAAGGCTGGTGTGTATGGGTTTAACCATAGAGGAAGCCTTACCCAAAATGGGAAGATTCACCTCTTCCCCCACCTAATTTTGGAAATCCTACTTTTCCAATTTTTATATATTTAGGTGACCTAGAATATTATTTGACATACTTCTCATCCCATTACGATCTTATGATGGGGACCCTTGAATAATAAGAATCATCTAAACTCAGGTTCTTTATATAGACTATGGAAGGAATGAATTTTGTATGGTATACTAGTTTACCAACCAAGTTGGTTAATGGATGGGAAGATCTCCATATCCAATTCCTCTATCAATTCAACTCAATGCTATGAAAGACAATGATCATTGACCTCTCGAATTGTAAACACCAAGAGAATGAAATGGTCTTGTATTTCATTGCTAAGTGAAAGGTTTTAACTTACTCTCTAAACTTGTAGCTTCCTCAGGAAGATTTATTGGAACTTTGTATAAATAACCTTTATGATGAGTTATAAACACCGCTCATTCATATGAAATATATATGTAGATTTCAGGACCTTTACATAGTTTCTAAAATATGGGAAGACTCCATCTTGTAAAATAAATCCAAGTATTGACCCATCCCGGCTACTCAAGGAAAGAGAACATGTAAATTTGAAACTATGACTGCCATTCTTAAGCAAGCTCCTACGCCATCTCCTGCTCCAAATCTCACAACCAATCATGTGACACCTCCTCCTGAAGAAGAAAAACAACATCAATATCCTCATTATGTCAAGTTAAATGAGTAGAGATGAAATAAATTTAAGTAAAACAATTATTCTTTTTGAGACAAAGAAGTCCCCAACTTCTTTATAGAAACTATGGATAACAATTTGTTAAAATTATAAAAGACTCAGAGGCCTGACTAGGCTGTCCTTAGAGACTGCCCAAATTATTTTCCCTTCCATAGAACATTGGTATACAACATTTAAGATTTTTTTCTTCAAATACATTCACCAATAAATGGTTGATTCTGGGTAGGTAAAATTAGCCAATCCACTGATGAAAGTGGTATGTGTTTCTACTAAAATTAAAAAGAAATAAGGTGAATGAAAAGAGGTTTTCATTAAGGTTGTGAATAAGTTCAATGATTGTATGACTATAAAGATAACCATTCATACTCATGACATCCTCATGGCATAGTTAAACTTGTTAGTTGTACGCCCAGTCTCTTACACCGTAGTGTGAACAACCTCATTGGAAATAAAATCCTCTGAGATATGATATTTTAAAATATGGAGTAACAAAAGAACTAAGGGAACTAATTGGAAGATAAACTCATGTCGATTCAAAATCCAACCTTGAATCTTTCAGACTTTTTACCTCTTGTTCTGCCACCTCGGGTGTTGCCCCATCAAATGAAATCTTCTTTAGAAGAAGAATTTATCTTTGGTTCCATTAAAGACATCCATCTAATGAACCCCTTATCAAATGTTGAGTATGGTTATGGACCTGAGTTACCTATGTATAATTTGGGAACTATGTGAACAATACATAGAACTTGATGGGGAAGGGGGAGATGTAGCCATGAATGAAAACGATATTTTGACTAGACCCCACCTGAGCTATTTATGCTACCAAAAACCATGGGAAATCCCTTTAGCAAGATTGGAAAGAGTAGGAAAATGCACCCAAATTCAAAAATACTAATCTAAACCTAATTTATTTTGAAGACCTATTGCAGAGGGTGAAACAATACCATTATCCAAGATGGGAATGCATACTGAGTAAGTCTAATTTATCGATGATGGGGGTGACTTAAAATTTTATTCAAGGGTATGAAAAACCTACCTAAAGTGATTTAACACCTAAATAAACAGCCTAGATTAGCATCACACTAAGAATCATAGACATTTGACTCAAAATTAGGTCATCTTGAAGTAATTATCCATACTTCCAGCGAAGCAGTCAATCTTAGATGCTCTTAATTTATTGAAATACCTCTGAAAAGCCCTCATAGAGGTCTTTATAAGACCTGAAAAGTTCTAAATATTTTCACCACTAATGAAGTGTATCATACATATATTAATACTGTATAATTCCACATTATTATCTCTTTAATAAATAAGGATAAGGATGTTGTTATACAGGGTAACATCAAACCTTTGTATGTGTCTCGAAAGATTGAAAAAATTTACATACAATGATCTTTAATAGGTAATAGATCATGAGTTAACCTCATTCCACTATGAAAACTTTATTTATTAGGTTATAGTGAATATTATTTTTACCCTTCCTCCATGACAGTATAGGGTTATGATAAGAGTGAAAAATGCCCCTTAGTGGGGTTAAACTCAAAACTCAATTTAGGAACCTTCTATCTGAATTTGAATTATTGCTAGTCCAGTAAGATCCAATTTTACTCATCCTAATAGGAAGCTCTTGGTTTCATCAATATGCAATAGTCCCTTAATCAGACCACTAATGTCTTAAATACCATGTCAATGGAAAAATTAGAACATTTTATGGAGATTTTTTGTCTAAGTCTTGTGAATATCAATAAATTAATGAAGGATTTTATTAGGGAGAGGGGAAAAAACCCATGGTTGATAACATTGATCAGGAAATTGTCCTAAATGGTCTAGATATGACTTCGACTAACCCATTCAAATAGATTGGTGATGAATAAATACTTCCAATTAACCAATTCAGAATCACATGTTTTGATATGGGTGTGTGTTCATAAACTCTAGTGATATAAATTTTATCAACTAAATCCAAATACACCAAAGAGATATTGACACTCCACAATGATGGTGTAACCCCAGTTGGAGATGCCCTATTTTTTTCTCAAACTTTCATAAATCCCCACTATCGAAGGGTGAATCAAGAGGAAATATCATGACAACCATAGGGTGTGGGGACACCCTTACTTTACCTTATGAAAATTGGGATGTTAAAACTTACTCTACCTTAGAAGAAATCCCTTCATCACTTACTCCCTTTATGGGTGAGGTAGAAGAGGAAGAGTAATAGGAAGAGGGAAAGGATCTTAGATACAACCATCTAGAATTTTAGGAAGGTGTATCTACTACTATTGATGAACATCAGAATATAAAACTTGGTACAAAAGAAGTTACCCTACCAAAATTACAAGTAGGATTCTATTAGAACACATCCAACTTATACCACCAAATTTGAAGTTGATGTTGATAATATCGTAAAGTCCAACATCATCTGGGAGTTATAGTACTTGAATCAGTTTGAAAATATTGTCCTAGTCAAGAAGAAGAATGATTAGATTAGAGTTTTCCTTGGTTTTAGGGATCTTAAATAGAATTGTCTAAAAGATAATTTCTTGGTTCTCATCACATAAATTAACATTGAAACAACAAATACCTATCAATCCCTCTCTTTTATAGATGACTATTCAAGGTATAAATGAATCTGGATGGACCTTAAAGATAATAAGCCACTTCTTTTAGGAAACCCTAAAGGATATAATATTATTAGGTAATTAATTTCTGTTTAAATAATTATGATTCCACATACTAACATGATGTGCTTCACATTTTCAAACCCTTATTTGGAAGGTATGTAAAATGATATTTCAATGATTTTGTGGTGAAATATCAACGGTTATCTAATCATATCTTTGATATTGATATCATTTTCAACAAGATTCAACATCATAACATAAAAATGAATCCCTTAAAATATTCTTTTGGTGTTACCTTAGGAAAATATATCAGCTTCAGGGTACACCATATTTACATGAAATTTTATACTTAGAAGACTAAGTCTAACCTTGAATTTTCACCTCCTCAAGTCCTTATAGAGTTTAGAAGATTGTAGGGATTCCTATCCTACATCAGATAATTTATAGAAAATATGGTAAGAAAATGTCTACCTTTCACCGGAATAATGAAGAAAGTAGTCACTTATCAATGTAAAAATGACATTATAGAAGCCTTTAATTGTCTTATGAAGTGTATTTTGATTCAATCAATGTTAATTCCCCCCATCAAAGGATTTCCCCTAATTTTTTATGTAAAATTGTTAGAGTGATCATTGGGTGATTTAATCATATTGAAGAATGAAACTAAAAGTGATAACAAACTCTATTAACTTAGTAGAACCATTATTTATACTGAGACTTGATATTCATACATCAATAAGAGTCTCCTCAAACTAATATTTTATGTTCAAAAACTGAGAAATTACCTATGTCATCATGAATTCTATTTGGTCTCCCATGAAAACCATATAAAATACATTCTCAACCTCTCTATACTGACTGTGCATTTGGAATGGTGGGTAGTCATATTGAAGCATTTTTACATTAAATTCACACTACAAGAACAAATAAAAGTATAGGAAATAGAATATTTTCTAACATAACATCCCTATATAGAAACAACATAATTAAATATTGAATTTCCTAATGAAGAGATTTCCTCTATTCAATGTGGCCCTAGACATGGGATATTTATTTTGATGGTGTTTCTAGATTCCCAACAACAGAAAGAAGGGATGGACCAAATCTCAATAAATTTAGGTTTGAAGTCATTATTATCTCTCTGGTAAAGGCTGCTCTATCATATACCTTCATACTATTGGAAGGTGGTACCAAAAATGAGGTAAAGTACCAATCTATCATCACTAGTTAAGAACATGAACTATAAATTCTAGTGAACCACCTAAGGGTTAAGGGAGATTCAGAGTCTGTGATCAAGCAGATCAATGGTTATTATACTATCATAAAAGGAAAAGATAACCCCATTTATTGACTATCTATGAGGGTTTATGGGAGAATTCCCTTATATACAATATTAAGTCACATCCTATGGTCACATAATGCCCAGGAAGATAAGTTAGAAAATGTGGCTATAGCCATGGCATATCCTGATCGAGATGAAATAATTATCTAGATTATGAACTATAGCAAGATATTTCCATTTTTCCATGAAATCATAAAATATATCACTGAGGACAATTCCATTGTAGAACCTGATATTCATATAAATGGTTGGATGATTCTCATATGGGATTACCTCTATAATAGAGTTCTTCTGTTAGATAGAGCTAGAAAATAGAAAATCTGATGATGAGCAGTCAACTTTACTCTTTATGACAACCTGAATCATTAAAATATTCTCTATAAACATGGCATTGACAAAGTCCTTCTTAAGTGTATTGATTTATAATAGACTATTCCTATTATGCAATAAGTACATACCGGTGCTTGTGGTTCCCACCATCCAGGGATACAAATTTCTCATCAAATCAAATTTCTTTTTTATTTATAAGCTTCAATGATATAGGATAACATGAAATTTAACAAGATGTTCCATTCCTATCAAAATACATCCCAAATTTATCCATCAATCCCTAGAGTTGTTACGTAATTATAAATACTCCTATGCATTTTCCTTATGGGGAATGGATTTGGTGGGGAAATATCCTCCATCTATATCTAGAAGGTTCAAGTACATCCTTACAACTAATGACTTATTTTATAAATGATCTAAGGAAATACCCCTCAATTAATATAGGATAAAGAGCATCATCAATTTCAAGAAATCCAATACCATCACTAGATTTGGTATCCCTCACATAATATTAATAGAAAACAACACTAATTTATATTCTTCATATTGAAAATGCTGTACTAGGAGTAAAACATTGAGACCAAACATTCTTCTCACTGTCATGCAGTGTTGAACATATATATGGGGGATATTAACAAAATTTTATCAAACATACTCAAACAATGGTGGAAAAATAAAACAAGTTTTTACTGAATGAAATTCTACATGACTTGTGGGATTATTTTACTATAACCCATAATTCCACACATATAACCCTATATTCATTGGTATATGAAACATATGCAGTCCTACCTATAGAGGTATAATTTCATTCATTTAGTATTTACATTTGCGATTAGCTATCCATAGATGATCAATATTATAAATAATTAGATGAACTAGAATAACTCGATGAGAGAAGATTGTGTACCTTGCATAATTTAAAGGTTTATCAAAATTGAATATCATGAAATTTTAATAGAAAAAATTCACCTCCATTCATTCCTCTAAGGAGAATTGTTTTTTTCTCTCAGGACCCCAATGATACCTAGGAATAAACCTTTGAATATTGATCCAAAATGTGAGTGAACTTTTTTTATCTGTAAGTTCTACTCCAATGGTGCATATTAGATGATTAGAATGGAAAATGAGCATATCATACCCCTAAAAATTCAAGGTTTTTGAATAAATATTTCATATAATCAATGGAAATTGGTCCTTGTCACATGAAATTAAAATTCATGATAAATGGTCCTTGTCACATGAACTTAAATGGCATGAAAAATGGTCCTTGTCGTATGAACTTAAAAGGATTAAAAAATGGTCCTTGTATCATGACTATAAAATGTATAATAAATGTTCCTTGTCACATGATCTTAAAAGGAATAACAAATGACCCTTTTTGAATGAATTTAAATGTAATGGAAAATGGTCCTTGTCGCATGACATAAAAACACATGGTAAATGGAGACATAAAACTGTGTGATACTTTGGCCCTCACTCAAGTGGACCCCTGATTCTTGGTGCCAGTCTACTACCGTACCAAATTCTTAGAACTACTTGTAGCATGATTCTCATTATAATAATATATGTGGTGATTCCGAATCCTATTTTTTGAACCAACAACAATATGATAAAATACTATCTCCCCTATACAATAACTTGATTAGCGTGGGAAAACACATTCTTAGAACTACATGTGGCTTGATTATACTCCCAATAAGATATGTAGTAACATTCATATTCTCTTCCTTGGACCCAGAAGTGAACAAAACACCAATCCCCTATGTTTTTTGTATATTATCTTGATCTATGTAGGGTATTTTCCACTCATTCATGGTCAATTATAGTCTTAATTACTCTTTCATACTCTGACACATTCGTTTCAACAATCACACTCCATGTATCATGTAACTTAGATCCCCACAAAACTTCATTGGCTATCAATGACAAGATTATCTGACTTTGTAAGAAAACATTGTTTTTTATATAAATAATACTCCCCAATAAATTTCATCATAATATTCCCTAAATATGTCTTGTTAACCAAAGGAATTTTCATCCTTAAGAGAAGGTTCTTTTGGTTCTGTATGCTATGACAACATAATAATGGAGGACTCTTTTTTAACTTAGTCTATAGTCATCTGTTACATAAATTTACCATTTAATTTTTTCAAATAAAAGAACCTTGAGATCATGGTTTCTTACTCCACCCCTCATGTCTAACTATGCTGAAACATTCTTGGACTATAAGCTCTATTTCAGCCACTACTCACATATCATTGGTCAAAGCTAGGTGACACTAAACTATAGAGAAACCAACTTCCTTACTATATGATGTTAAACTATGTGTTCCTCATCATATCTATAATATGTCAATCTACATGATTCATGTCACTTTTTAATAACATAAAACTATGTGTTTTTATGGTCTACACTTTATAGGACCCCCGATTTCGATTTTGATATCTTATTGAATCAATTCTCATTTATCCAATTCGATTTTATAAACAAAACCCCCACTATTTCCTATTTCTCACACAGATCATGGATCAAGTGAGATTTAGAATCTCGGTAGGGGACTTCTTTCATGGTCAAGGTGCATCAATATATCTTGCAGTTTGAGTATCATGACATTAAATTATGTGCAACCTACCCTGGGACCTATTATTGGGAGTAGGGCCTCTTTGGCCCCAATTCATATATGGTTTTGAACTATCTATCACCAAAACAATCCTCCTATATTACCACCTCTTGGTCCAAGATCTATAACATTAAATTGGTTTCATCCCTAGTCCCAACATTATGACAATAAACTATGTGAAATTGGCTCGAGGCGGCCCCTAATATGTATTTGCTTTATGTCACCTCTGGTGTTTTAGCAAACTGATTCCCTCCCTCTTTTTCCACATCCTCACTTAATAGGGCTACCTTCTTGTGGATTTAGTCTCCTACTGTGCCGTATTCTAGAATTATGTGTGGATTTATTCCTCATTTAGTATGACATGTAGTGATTGACATACCCTACATCTTGTCCCAACTATAATATAAAAAAAATCCCATTTAACCTTTCTTATGAGATGGATATTTGAAAGGAATTACCTATGAGAGATACATAAAATTTATTCTTGTAATATATATATGATTTTAACTATCCAGTCCTGATAGACACAAGTCTAAATGCTTCTATCATGCTTTTGGAACATCTTCTTTTAATAAACCAAGCCTTTTTGTTATGAGAATCTTGAATCCTCACTAACCTCCCTTGGATATCGGTGATAGAAGTATCCTACTCTAAAGGAAAAATTTATCTTAACTATGAATACTATTAATCCAATGTGGGTATTCATAATACACACTTAATGTGGCTTGTAAACTGGATGCATCATCATCCTTAGGATAAAATTCTTTTATCTCAGTACTCTCTGAAAGAATCATAATGAAATCCGCCTTTCAAATGTGGTATGTGGTCATCCCTTATATAATTTCCCCAGATATCATTCTCATATCTGAGAATCCTAAGATAATGATTTACAAATTTATTTCTCAATAATCAAAATATATTGGAAACATCTTCACCCATGATATAATTTCTGAGGTAAGGGAGAACTTCTCATGCATTTATATTTCCCATGATATTATTTCATACTCTTAATTTTTGATTCAATACCATCCAAACATCTAATTTATTGTTCTTTAAAGTTTCCTCTATCAAAACCGGTAACAAGAATGGACTAAGTGCAGTGATAGAAAACCTACTCCCACTAGCCCCTTTTTTGATAATGGTTTAGTTTTTCATCATTATTAATAATTATTCTATTCTAGTGAGTCCTTAATCTTAATTTACAAAGAGAGTCATATAGTGAAAGTCGAAACAAGGAAGAGAAAAAGAAAGAACATGATTATTTCTATTCATGGATAAAAAATAATAGGATCATTACCAAGTTGTAGTCTCTCTGTTTTCTATAATATTTTATCATAATATTCCATTTTCATTGTTTTTTAGTTTCTAGATAGATACTTGGGCTTCATCAATACTATGTTGAATATTGGTTAATGTTGTAGCCTCAACTTCCTCATAAAGATGATGTTTTTCCATCACAACATCAATAAAATATCTTTCATAGGATTTAACCACCTCCAAATATTGGAAAATCTATAGGAATTCTCCCATGACAATGACCAATTATTGTTGGATACATATCATTCATAGATCTATCTCATAAAGTCTTTATTAGTGCTCTTCCAACTCTATGGAACAATTAAGTTTTTCCTCATATAATATAGCATGAATATTATAAAATTTGGTAAGAAACATATTTTTTATGATAAGTTGTTGTGAATTTTACTCCTCCCACTAAAAAATGACCTCATTCCTGACATAATGTATTTCATGATAGTCGAACCTTCCATATCCCATTATGGTGAACATGATTTAGAGTCAGTAGAGTTGTAAGGAGAGATCTTCTAAGGGAGTATCCAAGACCATCCTTCACATGCCTTTCTAAATAAATCGGTGATACATATGAAAATAATTTTATGTCTATAAGTTTTACTCAGAACCACTCTTAGTAGGAGACACATAACCCATATTAAATCACTCAAAGAGGTATCTTGTGTCACTCCCTTAGAGTGAATTCATCCCTAATTGTTGTCGATGGATGAAATACTGTATAAAATTTCTCTTTAGGCATGATGAATGAGTAATATTTCACTAAAATCCACATAAAATAAAAAAACATCATCATCATTTAAATAAAATACATAGAGAGTGAAAATGAATCAAACTAGTTTCTTTTTCCCAACCATGGTTTGATCAACCAGTGGCCCTAAGTTCCCCTCAATGTCTCAATTTTATTCAATTCATAGAATAGAAAACATTCTAGTAGGAAATTATTCTTGAATATTATATACACCCATATTGGATATACCATCTGAAGTTTCCTCTTCAAGATCTCGAGTTAGTTTCTCCTCAGTTACAGGAGAATGAGGAACCTTAGTTCCATGATCATGGATCGCCTTGGAAATATTCTCTATAGATAAAGCTACATGAGTCAAGATTTTTGATTAATACATTATACATAAGAATATATGCTCTACATAAATAAATAATCACACCCACATAACTCCTTATTCAAGTCCCTAAAATCCTATAGAGATCCAGGGATATCAATGTGTGTGAGAATTACATTTGTTTCCATCACACCATTAAATAAAACCTCACGTTTCATAGAATCCTCACTAGTGGGGGTGCCTGAGGCACCTGGATCAAGACCCAAATCCGCTCCTCAATCAATCCCACCCACTTTTGTTTTTCCAATAATCCCGTTAGAAGGAGAGTGGGTCATGGAAGTTGGAGAGGCAGATATCCTAAGATTTTTGTAATAATCGTTTTCTGACGAGTGAATTTCTTTCCTCTTATGGACATCGTCTATGGTCCAACCCTTGGAAAAAATTATTGGCACCAAAAGCATATCTGATAGACCAAAAATTGATTCCCATATGGTCCCCATTGAATTGGGATCACCATCACCAATCACGTCAAAGGGTTTAAGCTCTAGGTCAGCTTCATTTGAGGTGGTAGCAAGATTCATAGTGGATTCCACAAGATATTCCAATGTTTTCAATGAATCTAGAAATGTTATAGAGAGGAAAGTCAATAATCACTACTTCATATTCATATGAAAAATTTTAATTACTGGGATCTTATTCTCCCCCATGGGTAATGGGTGTAATTGGGGTGTTTTCTATTGACATCAGTCCCACTGAAGGTGTGGACTCACCAACAAGGGTCAACACTTCACCTGAGACATCTCAGTTTCTGAAGGATCAACACTAGAACCTTTAATATAATAAATAGAAATTATTTATACAATAAGTGAATATGGTTATATGAACCTAACAGATGCATCGAAGGCAAGTAGTGTTATAAAAACTAACCATGACTAGTGACACGATTGGATAATAACATTTCTTTATGCTAATGTTTTATCTTAGAAGAGGGTAAAGTAGAACTTTCTTCCCCAAATATGGGTATTGGGGGAGGTATGTGATAATGTTATCTTTACATTTCTATCTCTATAATTCTCTATCCTAGGGATAAATCTATTGACTCTAATGGAGTAGATACCTTGGTCCCGATAAGGATTCTATCTAAGGTATATCTTGGTGATTCTAGTACAGGAAACTATTCCTATTCCCCTTCCTCTTCCCTCTACAAGTAGAAATTATGTATTTTCCCCAGTAATAACTACCTTTTCACAAAAATTTGGGAGGGGGGGGGGAGAAGGAAAGTGTATTACATCCCCAATATCAATGAACTTATCCCATTCATTAGTGGGTTGATTGTCCACCCCTTTGGCGATGCCCCAATCCATCATAATAGTCACCCATTCTGTGTCAAGGATCTAACTATCAGCTGTGTAAATGAGAATATATATCTCTTAGATATATTTTAAAACCTTAGTGGGATTAATATCATAATGAAAACCCGAGGGTGCTCAAACATCCCCGAGCTATAAAATAAACACTCCATCATCAATAAATTTCCATAAATCCTTGATATTAGAAGGTATGTACTTCCAAAATTGAACCTTCTTAGTCCATACATAATCTAATGCTTCCCCAGTTTTATTTGAAGAAGTTCCAACATCCCTCAACATAATGGTGTTTCTAAGACTTTCCTTCTTAATAAAAGCTTGAACTGCTAGAGCTCTACTATCTTCTTATTGATGGTGACTCGATCACCTTAGCACATATTCAATAGGCGTGACCCTTTCAACTCTAGATCATTGAGAATCCCATTATTGGGGTCATCAAATTGATCTCGAAGCTTTGTCACTATCACTATATGGATAAACCCTCTTATTATTCTTTACTCATTAATTGGATGTGGCAGTAATGACTTAGGGAATGCTATTTATAAATATCCCCTAAGGATATGAGGAAATCTAAGAGTTGGCATACCTGAGAGTCAACCTAATTGATCTAGTCTGTGGTGGAAACTTTATCACCATTTTAAAGACTTCTTAGGCCATGAGCACCCAAAGCAGCTTGGACACCATCAAATGATTCTCTTCTTGGACATCCATGGGTGGTGATATAGTTTAATTCTATAGGAACATGAAGTGTCATGCAAATCAATATTAAGTTTAGGATTTACAAATTATATCACCACCTATATGCATCACCGACACATAATCCCTCAAAGACATCATATATGATATCAACTCATAATCACTGAGGCCATTAACGACAATTATTCTGGTGGGTAGATCCCCATATAATAAAAAGTTAAACTTTGTAGATAGACTCAAGATCTTTCTAGACAACCCATACTTTTAGGTTAGAGGTTTAATTCTAGAAAAAAACTTGAAAAAATGGTCGAAATAGGAATATAAGAATAAAAAATTCACTAATTACAGTGTAAGAGATGAAGTGTGCTGCTACCCACCCCCACAGTTCCTAGAATGGTCCAGAAATGTTGAAATGGTCCTTAAAAACATATACATCCATTAAGAACTAATGGATATTCACCAAGATGTGGGATTCTATCCCCATGTTCATTCCCTATTATATCTTGACCGCTATGAAGAATGTCCCTAGTCTCATGCCACCATTGGAATCACGAATTAGTAGTACGTAGGTACTCAATTACATCACTAGAAATCCAGCATTATGGGTCTTGATAGGGATGTCAAACTTGATCATATACCCCAAATTCTCAAATTTTACTTATTACAATACATGCCAATATTTTCCCAAGACTCATTGATTTTATATTATAGGAAACCCATCGAACACTTACAACTAGTTCCTTTGGGATCTAATAAAACATTCATCCATTCTTTAGGATGAACATTTCCCCTTGGGAAAGGGTATTTCTCTATGACCTCTAGGGTTATGTTCGATAATTCATGATCCAAGCCAATAATTCATTTGACATCATCCCACATTGTCTTCGATGGGATGAATTCATCATACATGGCTCAATGGATAAGCATTCTCAAGATCTTGTAGACATAGCATAAAGTAATGTCAACTTCCCCATGTAGTAGGTGGAAAATGTTAGTATGTGGAATCCATCTACAGAGCATCTCTAAGATTATATTTGAATGCTTATATACATATGTATTGTCAACCTAGACATCTTTTTATATGTTGAACACCTTCATATCAGTCTCAAAATCACCACACTTCTAACATACCCAATATGCCCACATCCATTCCAACTTGACTCATTATTCGACACATAAATCACAATCTTAATTCAAACCCCTAAATTTTTAGTGGCATATTGGTGATATATAGAATAGAAATAGTGCATCTTCAAATCAGATATGTGGGGCTTCAGGTGTGGATCTCTCTTGGTGCGGTGCATCAAGCACATAGAGGCTATGGTTCTATATTTAATGTGTGAGACCTTGGAAGAAATATTAGCTTCCATAATATTTCAAATCTAGTAAACCAAGAGTGTGAACTGTACTTGTCCAACCTTAGGATGAGAAAATCATTTAAAAGTCCATGGTCATATAACAGTAATTTTACACTCTTTAGAGACTCAAAATGGTACTTCTTCAAATGATTTTCAAGATTCACAAGAATGAGATCATATAATTGACAATATCTTGGCTAGAAAATATCCACTACTTCCTCTATATGAGTACCATATTGGTCTTTAGAAATGGTAGTTGCTTGTCCAACCATTGGAAATATTGAGGAAGACATATAATATTCTGATTAGCATTTTGTTATTAGCTTAAAAGAATCCTTGAATACAAGGATCCTAGGGTATAATTTTGGTCAATTCCTTACCAATTGGTTTTCTTGGACTTAAGAGGAAATTTGGTAAAGTCGATAATTCTACCCAAGTGCCTCGCACATGCCACTCCACCGAAGTTCCTTGCATATGACACTTTGTTCAGGTGCCATGGGCCGACCACTTAGCCCAAGTAAATTGTGAGGGAACTTCATGCATGTCACTATGTTCAATTCACTTCATAATGTCACTTCACACAAGTCAATTCATATATATTTTATTGTGGTAAGTCATTAAATGAAAAATAATTGTGTAGGTTAACGTATACCGGAAAGTTATACAGAAAGGTTGTATGGAAGAGTTGAAAGATCATAAGAATTCCTTCACCAGAGGAAGTAGAAAAGTGTAAATTAATGGGGGGGGGACCAAGAAAATGTCCCTATTTCTATTTGTGATTACAAACCGCATGAAAAAACAACACAAACCACTCTCATGAAAGACTTATGTGGAAGACTAATGCGAATGACTTGTGTGAAAGGCATACACAATGATATTGTTTTAATACCAAATGCATAACCAACATATGTGATAACATTACCCCGATTAGAAGTGAAAATGGAAAATTCAATTCAATACAAACATAGATTAACAAGATTTTAAAACCCCAAGATTTTATAAATGAAACAATGTTTGATAGCATATTTAACACACAACACTAGGCTTAAACAGCCGATAAAATATACAATCGTTACAACCTAGCCATTAAATTGAAAAGTATGAATAAAATTAACTAATTTATTAAATATATATATATATTATACTCAATATAAATTATTGATAATTTTTTAGAAAATAATCAATTAATTTTTAGTAAATTAATTTTATTCTTCAAAAATTTGTTTTCTTAGAATTTTTTTTATTTTCATAAAAAATATTATTATTAAATTTTGGGAATTTTAGGAAATTTATTTGATAAAGTGAACTTAATTTTTGAAATTGAAATATAAAAATTTACTTTGGTTGAAATTTTGGGATTTTTTTGGAAAAATATTTATTTTTTAATGATTATTGAATATACTGATTTAAAAAAAAGGTCGTTCCTTTTCAAAAAATTAAGGAATTTTAAAGATGTAATATGTTTTGAATATGATTTAAAATAAAATTAGTATTATTTAGTTATATTTAATTCACTTAATTATTTTTTATTCCACTTTATATTGGATTTTAGTATAAGTTTGTTTTTGGGTTTAAAAATAGGAATTCTCTAAAAACTGTTTTAAAGTGCATACTATTTCTCAATTTTAATTAATTAGAATTATACCTAATGAGAAATGTTCTAAATGAAATTTATTGATTACATATAAATAGATATTTAATTTATATTCTTAAAATTATTATTATTAATCATAGAGTTAATATAAAATCATATTTTTCTTAAAAAATACACTACTTAAAAACCCGTTTTTTCATTGCGTCTGTGGGGTTTGTTTTAAATTTAATTTTTCCACTTAGGTGAATTTAATTTATTTAAAATGGATGAAATATTTTGAATCATGAGAATTAATATGTTCTAATAATTTGAACTTATCTTTTGACCATAATTTATAGTGAAACCAGTAAAAACTAATTACCAAGGTTAAGGTAAAAATGAGTTTACCAGGGGTTAAACTAAAAAGATAAGCATTAAAATGACCTAAAAACTTACCTAAAATATATTTTATGGAAATATTCAGACATTATCATGTATAAAAATCAATAATAATACATTTTTACCCCTTTGGGATGTGAAAAATGAGGGTACTTCTTTTTATTTTTAAAAATTACAAGTGTGCCACTCACCTAACTTATAAAAGGACACCCATACTGTCTCTTGTTCACACCCTAAAACCCTTTTGGATCAGAAAATACCTACCGAAATAAATTCCAAAATTCTATAACCTAATCCTATATTTTTTTTCATAAATACATTCTAGGATTACTTTAGGTGTAATCCTAAAGAGGTGTTCCAAGAAGAGGTAAAATTCTTAAAAATGCGTTTTTGTTTTATTTATTCTTCAACCTATTTAAAATATTCTTAATTTATTATTATGTAATTAAAAAAGTATATAACAAACACTTATATTATATTACTTAAGGATAATTAACTACATTCATATCCTCTTAACTCAAATGAGAAACAGTAACATTGCTCATGTGTACGACAGACTACCGCCTCACGAACTGATGTGACATGTTTTCCATAAACACATATAATGGTTTGGTATGATGATGGATATAAAGTATATATATGGTATCCATAACATAATTATACGTTTGGAGTCATTATAATATATATATATATATATATATATATTAATTTCCATTCTATAGAAGATACAATAATGTCACTTGTGTGTATGGCGGACTACCACCTCATAAAGTGATGTGATTTGTTTTTCACTAACGCTTTACATGGAAGATAATATGGATAAATTTAATAAATATATGTTATATAAAAGAAATAATTGTAATATTAATGAAATAATTATCCTTATTAAAATATAATATATCATTTCTTTCTTACATTTCCACTCATTGAAAAATGATAACATCATCCGTGTACGTGTGGACAACCGCCTCCTCGAAGCGATGTGATTCATTTTTCAAAAACATATAAATAGAATGTTATATATAAGTAAATTAAAAGTAATATTATTTTATTTATGATATTTTTATCATTTTTAAAGGTAAAATTATACCTACATTATTTCCATGATTATCATTGAAAAATGGAAATGTTTGTCACGCGTACGTATGAACTACTGTCTCTATGATCGTAACATAGTTCATTATTCATAAATACTTTTCATGATTGGTTTTAAAAGTATAATTTATGAATAAATTTTATAATTAATTAATTATTGTTATATATATTTTGAAATAATAACCTATTTGACCATGTTCAACACACTAAAGCTCTTTTGAAACAATGAACCAAACGTCCACAAACACCTGATGTGGACTTAACTGATTAAGTATTCAAATATGTAACTATAAAAAAATAAAAAAAGTTATTTAAGTATAATGTTATAAACCTGTAAAATTTTATTAATAAATCAAATAATTTATCTAATATTATTATATAGGAGTTAAAGGACATATATGGAAAGTTTGGACTCAAGGTAAGGGTTTTTCTCATCTCGCTTTTAATTATATGAGTCATAATCCATATTCATCACTTGTTGTTATTATGTGGTGTATATAATGTAAATTTTTAATGTAATATCATGAATCCTTCCTAAATCATGGTATTTTAATTTTCAATTTGAATTAATTTATCCAAGGGGGATTGACTTGAAAGTTACCAAGTGGTAAAGATTTTTTAACTAAATTTCTTCTCATTGGGTTATAAAACTTATTCATTGACTCAATTATGATATGATTATGTGTTAATTAATAAAATAAATTGTTTTATTATATATTTAAACTTTTTTAGGGATTTATATTTGTTACACATAATCTCTCCATTGATTAACTCTTAATTCAATGAAATGATCATTGTAAGGGTTCATAATCCCAAATTCCTTTCTTTGGGACATATGTTTATGATATACACCTATATTATTTATATGGTGTATATAATGACCTTTTTCATGTTATATCGTGGATATAATTATGTTCACGATATTTATATTGACATTTAAAGTTATTGTTTTATGGGTGTTATAATTAAATATTTACTGAAGTGGAAAATTCTTTTTGTTGCAATATTCTTTCCTTTGGGATTGTTTAATTTGAAGTTTATTTTGGAGGAAGTGATATAATATTATTTTATTTGACCACATATATTTTATTATACTCTGATTATTAATTTTATTAATATGTTTAACTTCCATTTCATCCCTTACTGATTTATGAAACATCAGTAAAGTCTTTTGTAAGTGATACCGATCTTGAATTTTCTATTTGATTGGGTATATTTCCCTTGCATATCCATGTTTTATAAAATGTTTTAAAAACGTTATTTATAAAAAAATGATTTCATAAATCTATTTTAGATGGTATGTTACCATATTATAAAAGTTTTTAAAAGAAAATTTCTTAATGTTTTCAAAATGAGTAATGTTTGAATCCCTTTTACAAAATGTTTTGAAAAGAAGGTTTATTCTTAACATTTAAAAAATGAACAGATTTTCCTTAAATCCTGAAAATTATTTGGTTCTAAAATTACATGTTTTAAGGTTTGTTTTAAAAGAAAAGTTTTTTTCACAATATGTTTTTAATAATACGTTTTTAAAAGTTATTTTCAAAATAAAATGTTATTTTTCTTAATTTTTGTTAATGATTTTTTAATGGTGTTTCCATTAATCAACATAAAATACCCTTATTATTACATATACCAAAATGAGGATATTTTTTAATGATACTATCCTCATTAATTTTTTGGATCTATGAAAATAGTTTCAAATATATTGACAGTGAAACAGTTTCTTTTCCATGGGTTAATCATGTTTCAAAGAAATTATTATAGAACCAGTTTCCTTTCCATGGGTTAATCATGTTTGAAAGAGATTGTTATATAACCCATTTTTTTTCCATGGGTTAATTATGTTTCAAAGAGATTATCATGTAACCGATTTCTTTTCTAAAATTTAATCCTCTTTCAAGTATATTGTTATGGAACTTGTTTCTTTTCCATCGGTCAATCAAGTTATGAAATAAATAATTATTGTTTCTATGAGTTTTCTAATGAAATAAAAAAAATATAATTTATTAATGGTTCATGTACATCATATATGATGGGTGTGCTAAGATATCATCTGGTAATCCCAATATAGATTATACGATGGGTGCGCCCATATAATGGTCCAATTCATTGGGTTATGATTATGTTCTCAGAATAATTATATTTGAAGTCAGCTGTATAGTTATTCCAATTGTAAGTGTTATGTAAGGGTTCTATGATGATGATGTTCCAAGATACCAATAAGTTTTTTCTACAATTTCTAAGGATTTATAATATTTATTATGATTAAGATTGATATAATTGTTAGAGTTGGTGTCCTAGGACCAACTAATTTTACTTTGATTACTTGTATATTCAATGTATTGAATATTAATTTAACATATTATTATATATTGTTCAATGTTTCTATATGGATTTAATGTAATAATGTCATAGAGTATTTTTCACATGGATTAGGTCATAGAAGTTCCCCACTATGATGAGAAAATTGAAGTGCTATGATAATATTATTAATATAGTGTTGTGGTTGGATAACGTACTATAATGGGAAACATAGTATTTATACTATTAGGTGAGAGTGCTCATAATTATATGAGGCTTCTTCTCATGAATTTTTCACTTGGTAATCTCTAAGACAAGAGATTATTGGAACAGAACCACCAGTGGGAATTACGTATGTTTTTTTGTCATCAGATATTCCTATATGTGAGCATGTGTAATGGTCCTTAGACTTTAATATTATCATTAATTTATGTCATTACTCACACACTTAGATTTACTGAACAAAACTATCATGCCATTTATTGGTGGGAAGTAGGATATATTGGGTGTATCATGATTGAAATTCCATTAATAAATAAGTCAAAGAAGTATTTATCTCTTCTATCTTTATGGAAGATGATATCTCAGACCTTCAATTGGAATAGAATAATTTCATTAAATTCCATGTCCAAGGGGTAAAAAAACGTTTATTTCAGACAGTCAAAGAAATACATATATAGTAAATAGGTTAATGACACTATCATACAACATCCTTGATGAGATATTGTGATAGAGGGACTATATTACACACTAAGAATTTATATGTGGTTGTTGACATTACGATATTATGTTCTTTATCTTAAGTGCCTTGACCTATTGATAAATAGTAATCTTGGACTTTAGGCAAGCCTGCCTAATTCCAACAAGAAATAATCCTAGAGGTTCACACACCAAGAGTTTTCATTGATCTCAATTAAATTTTACTTGAGTTTAATTATTGGAATAAATATTATTGTCAAATACGGGGAAGAATTTTATTCAAGTCATATTGATCACATAAATTCAATAAATATTTATTCATTGGCATGTGAATAAAAATATATTTATTTAATTTCTTTAATATTTAACAAATATTTATTAATCGGTATGTGAATAAAATACTTATTTATAAATAACATTTTAATCAGGTGTTCAATAAAATTAAGAGGAATTCGAATGGACCAAGACCATATCCGATGATACATATTAATTAATAAGCTGGTTAAATAATATATGTTATTTAGAAAGTTGGAGCATACCAAAAAATAATAATATTATCATCATTATTATGAGGCATTAGGATTATTAAATATAATAAATTTTATTTAATGGATTACATGAAATTAAATAATATTTAACTTAAATCCTAACTATATAAATAGATGACCATGTCAATTGTGTAAAGCATCAAAAAATTGAGAATATAGTTTTTTTTGTACACAACAAATTATCTCTCGGCTGTTCCTTTTATCCCCCTCTAAAGAATGATAAGCACAAGAGATATTTATTCAAGACAGAAGAATAAGTGGTAAATAACAAACAATGAAAGACATTCAACTCATCGAGATAGCACCTGAAGATAAAGTAGTGTTTCTAAGAGATCATATGAGCACATGTGGATCACTGCTAGATGGATTATATCCTTGGATCCTCACAACACAATTAAGATAATCTTAAAGGGTCTTTTTGAATGATCAACATTCCCCAAAGAAGAAATTTCCTAATACCAGGTCTTTTATTTCTTCAAATATTAAATAAATTAATAATAAATTTGATGTGAAAGACCCTCACTCTTGGATTTAGGAAAATATTATTAAAAGAAATTTTAATATATCACCCACCACTACATGTTTTTGGGGAATATGGAACCTAGGTAACATGTTTATTTAATGCCTTCTCAATAAATCAATTGTTGGATAAATCTCATGAACAGATCATTTAATTAATTACTTCTTTCTTTTTATGAAATTATTTATTTTATGGATGCAAGGCTACGATCACATAAATAAATGGATTAATGTGAAGATGTTTAATTTAAATAAATTTATTATGCATAAATGTTTTATATAACATGGTTAATTAATTAAGTAATACCCACTTAATATTAACAAGATGTGTAAAGGATAAAAGAAGTTAAAATTTATGTATAATAAATTAAATAAATGAATTATGCATAAATGTTTTATCCAAAATGGTTAATTAATTAGGTAACATATAATTAATATTAAAAAAACATGTAAAGGATTAAATAAGACAAAACTTATGATTAATTAATTTAAATCCCCCAACCTAATATTAAGTTAGACTAAGACTTTAGTTAGTTGATTTGAAACAAAATTCAATATAACTAAGTGTTTGAAAAACCCTTGTTGGGACGCTTACTTTTATTAGAGGAGTTATTTTGAAGGTTTTGGGCTGACTTAACCATTTTAAAATAAGAGGTGTTGCCCT
This sequence comes from Viscum album, assembly GCA_963277665.1. Lineage (NCBI taxonomy): Eukaryota > Viridiplantae > Streptophyta > Magnoliopsida > Santalales > Viscaceae > Viscum > Viscum album. Next base: position 325,870,077 of record OY728130.1, read on the forward strand.
TGATATACTTTTTGTAATTTGGAGGTAAGTGTTAAGGGAATTCAAGTTAGGATTTCAGGATTAGAGAATCCACTCAATGGATTAAGTAGCTGCAAGCTCACAGTTGGAAAAGACTTTCCTACCTAAATACCTTCAAGTAGCATAAATAACCCTTTTTAGGGTTATGTGAAGGGGTATATTGATCCTTTCCTCTATAATGTTAAATAAACTATACATTTGAAGTTCAATGGTGAGGGATATTGAGACTTTCTAAAATAGTGAGAGATTTAATAAAATCAATTAATTTATTATTTCTCACATAATTTGTAATCTAGAAATAATACTAACAATCTTCTCTTTTTAATTATAAAATAAAATGACAATATCATCATCCAAATTATCCATATGATCAATATTGGGTAAATAAAACCTCTTAACTAGAAGTGACTTCTGGGAATTATACGTACACTTTTGGGTTGTTCTATGTCATGAACGAAAATATTTTGTGCTAGAATATTCAATTCCTAATCCACCTTATAAGGAGGAGAGTGATGAAGTTTTACTTGTGTATGAAAAACATTCAAGTGATTCATTCAATGTACAATGTTTGATTCTTTCATCAATGTCTAGTTAACGCATGAAGTCTCATGAAAACATGGATGCATATATCATCCTTGAGAACCTCTGCAGTCTTTACCAAGAGAGAGCTAGACTGAAATGATTTTAGATTTCCAAGGTTCTTTTTTAGAGAAATATTGGAGAGGGTGCCCCATATGGTCCTCACGATGTTAATATCATCAACTAAATTGAGAGCCTATAGGTTCTAGGGTTTAAACTGCCAAAAAAACTAGGAATTGATCTCATTTTGGCTTCACTCCCCCATAGGTTCTCCCACTTTGTTGTGAATTTCAATATGAAGAACATTGAGAAGTCTATGCCAGATCTTCTCTCTCTTCTTCACTAAGTAGATAAAGATATGAAGCATGAAAAACCTTCCATCCTTATGGTGAAAAAATAGAAAGGGCAAGAAAATAGATTTAAACCCAAATCCTCTTCACACCCCTCCAAGAAGAGGAAGATCAAGGGGAAATCAATAGAATATGATGAGTTCTTTTTCACATGTGGCAAGAAGGGACACTGGAAGAAGAACTTCAACCTGCGAAAGAAGCAAGGGGAAGCTTTTGGTGGATTTGTTATCAAGTTCAATTTATCTGTTTATACAAATTGAGTATTAGATATAGGTTATTGTGCTCACATATGTATTCAAATATAGGAATCAAGTAGATTTAGAATGATTTACTGAGGGTAGGTGGATCTTTGAACATCAAATGGAGCTAAAATTCCTATTGTAGCTATTAGTGACTACCACCTCACATTGTCAACCAGAATTATATTGATTTTAAAAGGTAGTTATTATGTTCCATCTATTACTAAAAACATTATTTTTGTATCTATACTTGATACATATGGATTTATTTTTGAATTTGGGAATAAATTTTGCTTCTTTTATAAATATAACATTTGTTATGGTAAGGAAAATTTAAATAATGGTCTTTATGTGTTGAACTACACAAAACAAGTGGTGGAGATTGGTAACAATGTTAATTCACATGACTCATAACACACCCAACTTTAGCATCACTGGATAGGTCATGTAAATGAAAATAGATTGAATAAATTAAATCAATATAGATATTTAGATTCTTTTTAACTAAAACCACTTGGTGTATGTCATGAATGTTTATAAAGAAAAAAATGACCAAATCCCTATTTAGTAGGAAAGGTGATAAGGCTAAAGAGCTTCTGGAATTAGTTCATACTGATGTGTGTGTCCAATTTCCTATTGAAGCAAGGGGTGGGTACTCATACTTCATAATTTTTACTAATGATTTTAGTAGTTTGGATATGTCTAATTTATGATGTATAATTTGAATTATTTTGATAAATTCAAGGAATACAAGAATGAATTTGAGAACCATCTTGGTAAGAAGATTAAGAAACTCCACTCAGACTATGGTGGAGAATAACTTAATCAAGAATTCATTTATTACTTATGGGAGTTTGGGATCCTATCCCAAATCACTTTTACTTACACACCCCAGTAGAATGGTGTAAGAAAAAGGAGGAACTACACTATGTTGGATATGGTGAGATCAATGATGAGTCATGTGAGTCCTATATTATCCTTTTGGTGATACACATTATAAACTACAACACATATACTAAACCAAGTACAAACTAAATCAATGAATGGTATTCCATATGGATTTTGTAGTGAAAGAAAAACCATGTTATTGAATTTACATGTGCATGGAAGAAAATAAATTTTTAAGTCCTATTCAGGTAAAAAACTTACACCATGAGGCACAAAATATACCTTTATAGGATACCCAAAGGAAACAAGGGGATATTACCATTACGAAACCTCATACAAAAAGGTTATAGTGGAAAGACACACCATATTACATAAGAGGGATAAAATCACTAAAAGTGATAGGGGGAGAAAGATACACCTTCATGAAGTCGAGGATCAAGTAACTTAAGATTTGGTACATGAACAGACTCATAAAATCCATATAGAAGAAGAAAATACTCCAAAGATAGAAGTACTAAATCAGAGTACAAGAGTGGTTAGAGAACTAGAACATTATAAGTTTCTAGTCACCAAAGATGGTGATTCATTATTAGTTGATAATAATGATCCTCTAACCTATAAGGAGAAGTAAGTGGCACCAAATTTACCAATTGGATAGAAGACATGAATTCTAAAATGAATTTTGTGTACCAAATCAAAGTATATATTTTGGTAGACCCTCCAGTAGATGTAAATCTTGTTGGTTAAAAAATGGGTATTCAAGAAGAAACTGGGCATTGAAGGATAAGTCAGTATCTGTAAGGCATGAATGGTTATAAAATGTTTTAAGCAATGTTAAAGCACAAACTATGATGAAACCTTTTCACTAGTTTCAATGATAAAATACATCAGAATTATAATTTCCATTATGTCTTACCATAACTATGGGTTTTAGAAAATGGATGTCAAAATATCCTTAATTAATTGGAACCTTTAAGAATATGTCTATATGACACAACCTAAAGGGTTTGAGCCTCCAATGGATGCCAATAAGATATTAAAATTGAAAAAATCCACTTATGGAATAAATAAAGCATCTAGGTCATGGAACATTCATTTTGATGAAGACACAATAGAATTTGGTCTCATAAAGAATGTGTGTGAGCCTTATGCCTACAAACAATTTAGTGATTGTTCATTTTTCTTCTTAATAGTATATGTTGATAACATATTAATCATATAAAATGAAATACCGGTCTTACAGTCTATTAATACATGTTTGAATAAATGATTTTCCATAAAGGACTTGGGTGAAGAAATATATATTATTGGGATCAAGATCCATCATGATAGATCCAAGAGACTGCTTAGCCTAAGTCAATGTACAAACATTGATAAGATACAGAAGAGATTTAGTATGGTATAATCCAATAGGGAATTATTTTCAGTGTCACATGGCATTAATCTTTATAGGAAAATGCATCCACATACGCATGAGTAAAGAAATATAATGGAAAGAATTCAATATACCTCTATGATTGGGTAGGTTATGGATACTATGATATATACTAGGCAAGATGTTACCTATTCATTGAGTGTGGTAGGAAAATATCAATCTGATCTAGTTAACTTCCATTGGATGACAATCAAGAATATCTCTAAGTATATGAGGCTCACTAAGGAAATGTTCCTGGTCTATAGAGGAGATGAGGAACTAGTAATCATAGGATATCCAGATTCTAGCTTCCAAACTGATCAATATGACATGAAGTCACAAATGGGATACATATTCACTTTGAATGAAGGTGTTGTGAGCTGGAAGAGATCAAATTAGGTTTTGGTCACAAATTCTATAGAATATTCCAAGTATATTGTGAATTTTGGGGAATCTAAGGAATCATTATGGATGTGAAAATTCATCCAAGATCTTGAAGTGGTACCTATCAGTAAATATCCTATCACACTCTATTGTGATAATACCATAGTAATGGATCTATTAAAAGAGACAAGGTCACATTAGTAGATGAAGAACATAATTTTTAAGTATCATATCATGAGGGATTTTCTCTGAGAGGTGAGGTTTTAATGAGAATTATTTACATGTAATAAAATGTGGGGGACCCCTTGACTAAATCCTTGACTTAGTAGAAACATTATTATCATGTGAGGTCTAGTAGAATTAAAGTTATAGGAAGTTGTCTCTAGTCTAAGTATGAGTTTGTTATATTTGGTATCCCAGGACCAACTGATTGTACTTTTATTACTTGTATATTAGATTTATTGAATATTAATTTAACGTATTATTACATATTGTTTATTATTTCTTCATGGATTTAATGTAATATTATCCTAGAGTATTTTTTGCATTGATAAGGTCATAGTAGTTCCATGCTATGATGAGGACCTTGAAGTACTATGAAAATATTCTTAATATAGTTCTGTGGTTGGATAAAGTAATATGATGGGGCACATAATATTTTCACCATCAGGTGCAAGTGCATGTAAGTAAATGATGCTTCTTCTCTTAAAGTACACACTTGTTAATCTTAAAGATTGGAGATTATGAGAAGAAACCTACCAGTAGGAATTCTGAATGTTTTGGTGTCATTAGATAATCATATCTACAGGAATGTGTAATGGTCCTTATACTTTCATATTATCATTATGCATGTCATGACTCACACACTTAGTTTAACTAACCAAAATTTTCATCCTATTTGTTGGAGGGAAGTATGGTACATTGGGTGTGTCATGATTTACATGTCATTAATAGATAATTCAAGGAAGTATTTTTCCCTTCCATATTTATATAAGTTGATATCTTGGACCTTTGATTGGAATAGAATCATTATATTAAATTCCATGTCCATGGGGTAATGACGTTTTTATTTTGGATAGTCAATGAAAGATGTAACGAGTAAATAGGCTGATGACACCACCATGAAACCTTCTTGATGAAATATTGTGATTAATGGATTTTATTACACAATGATCATTCATATGTGGTTGTAGATGTTGTGAAATTAAGTTCATTCTCTTGGGTGCCTTGAACCATTTCTAGATAGTAATCTTGGACTTCAGGAAAGCCCACCTGATGCCAATGAGAAAGAATCCTAGAGGGTCACACACTAAGTGTTTATATTTATCTCAATTAAATTCTATTTGAGTTTAATTAATGGAATAAATATTATTCTCATGTTCTAGGAATAATTTTATTCAAGTTATATTGATTTCACAAATTAAATAAATATTTATTCACCAGCATGTGAATAAAAATATATATATTTATTTTATTGAATATTTAAAAAATATTTATTCTCCAATATGTGAATGAAATATTTATTTATGAGTAAAATTCTATTCAGGTATTCAATAAATACAAGAGGAGTTTTAATGGACCAAGACCATTTCCAGTGAAAAATATTAATTAACAAGATGATTAAATAATATTTGTTATTGTGCAAGTTGGTGCATGATAAAAAAAGATTATATTATCATTATTATTATATGGAATGAGGTTTATTAAAAGTAATAAATGTTATTTAATGGAAGAAATGAAATTAAAAAATATTTTAACCTAAATCCTAACTCTATAAATAGATAGATATGTCTATTGTGTAGAGAATCCAAAAAATTGAGAATTGAGAATTGTTGCACATAATAAATTCTCTCTAGACTCCTCCTTATCTCTCCCTCTCAAGAATAAGAGGAGCAAGAGATATTTATTCAAGACCAAACAATTAGTGATCAATAACGAACAACATAGGACATTCAACTCACCACACTAGAATCTAGAGATTGAGTGGTGTTTTTTAGAGATCATAGGAGCATGTGTGAATCACCACTAGAGGTAATCTATCCTTGGATCCTTTCAGTTCAATGAAGGTAATATGAAAGGTACTTTTCAAACAATCAATATTAACCAATGAAGAAAGTTTCTAAGAATAAGTATTTTATTTCTTCAGTTATTAAATAAATTAATTATAAATTTGACATGCAAGATCATAACTCTTTGTTTCAGACAATAATTATTAAAATAAATTTTAATATATTTCCCACCACCGCATGCCTCTACTGCACCCAGAACCAATAATCACATGGATCATGATTATTGATTCCCTTGAATCTTTAATTTTTTATAGTTGTATGACATTTTTTTATTTTTTATGATCTAGGTATTGAGGGGTATGAATATTATTAAATTATACTCATTAAATTTGATTATTTCATCATAAAATTACACATTTATGAGGCTCACTAACGACATTCAATTGTTAGTACTTATATTTACCCTTACTGAGCATTTAAGCTCACCTTTATTATGTTTCCTTTTACCCAGGTTATCAAGAATTATGTTTAATGAATTGTTTCATAAAGTGTTTCATATTGATGATGATGATGACTTAATGTGAAATAATTAAAGTTAGGTTTTGTAGGATAAATGATCATTTAAAAACAAGGGTGTTGTTTATGTATGACTTTTTCCAAATTCTATAAGAATCTAAAATTAAAAGTTTATTGAGAATGTAAGTAATCCAAATTTTCATTTTTATGTTTTAAGGTTTGGATGGAAAAAATTGGTCCACCTTCATCAGTATCAAAACCATAAATGTAAATTTCATGTTTTTAGCACCTGATATGGGAGTGTGGGTTATAGGATTTTATAGTTAACATCAGAGGAAAGGTTTAGATAACTTTTGATATAGGACGTTTTCATGTGAGGTTTTATTAAGATTTATTGAAACCATCATATGTCTATAATATTAAGTATGATCATAAATTCAAAGTCTTAGACAAACCTTTTAGGTTTTAAGAGATGAGATCTTAAAGTGATTAATGACATTTTAGGAGACATTTTATTAGATTGAAGTATATATAAAGCTTTAGTTTAATGTAAAGTAGGGATTTGAATTTTTTTGAAATAATATTTAAAATATTACTAATATTTATTATTTATATGATCTTGGATATTGAGGTTATTATGGGAACACTAGTTTTATCATATAGATTTCTATAGGATTGAAAAGTGATTTGGTGATTAAGTGATTAATGTTATTTTGAAAAAAGGCATAGCCATATTTTTAGACTTGAGATCTAAAAGGTATGATATAAAATTTTATTTTAAAACAATATTTAATTTTTATGTTATTTAGGAATGATTTAATTTTAACATTGGGTATTATTGTTGAATTTTGAAGATTAATGTATTAATTCATTATATGATTGTTTACTCATTTTGGTAAACATATTTCCATGTTCTAAACATTTTTTAATGTCTAAATATAGGATGAATATATTTTTATTCCTTTTATGGTTATGTGGTCTTTAAAGTTTTATTTTAGTTTTTTCAGGAATGAAAAATTCAACTAGAATACTCATCGTTTGGAGAAATATATGATATTATGGTGGAAATTGGATAAATGGTGAAATTTTACTTGTCAAGTAAGTATATTTCAATATGTTTTTAGACTAGATAGTAAAAAAATTCCTTAAATCTAGGAAAAGGATCTTGATGTAAAAAATTTATCATAGTACCATCATTTCTGATGAACCTATAGTATTTTCACTCATTGAAGATTTATGGTTTTGGGGTCTTTAACTTTATATTGATCATTCACTTTTATATGATCAGTAATCTCTATCACTCTCCTTAATTATTTATGATTTTCCTCAATATCCAATTATTTAGTTCCCACCAATGTTCTCATATTTGGAAACCACGTATGTGTTATTCCAGATGACCATCGTACATTCTTTTTCTTTTATCAAGAGGATGTTTTTTCAACCCATTTTATGGTGTGGGTTGACAAAATAAGTATTTTAAAGTATCTATCCATTTATAATCAAGATAAATTTAAAGTTTTGAGGATAAAATTTATTGAATGGGGTAGGATCTAAAACCATTAGATTTCAGAAATGGAAACTATGTTCGATAGCATATTCGACACACAACATTGATCTTAAAAGACCCAAAAAATATATAACTGTTAAAACCTAGCTATTAAATTGGTGGGTATGAATAGTATTAAATAATTTATGATATATATATATATATATATAATTTTCTACTTAATATAATTTTTTATAATTTTTTTATAATTTTTTAGTAAATAACCAATCATTTTTTTGTAAAGTAATTTTATTCTTCAAAAAAAAATTTCTTCAAAAAATGATTATTATTTATTTTCTTGAAAAACTATTATAATAAATCTTTAGATGTTCTATAAAATTTATTTGATAAAATTAAATTCATTTTTTAAATCATTATATTAAAATTTACTTTTGGTGAAATTTTGAGATTTTTCAAAAAATACGGATTTTCAGTAAATATTGAAATATTTTGATTTTTGTAAAAAAGTCTTTTCTTTTCAATGAATTATAGAATTTAAAAGTCACAATATTTTTTGAATATGTTTTAAAGTAAAATAAGTATTATTTACTAAAACTTTGTTTCTAATTTTTAATTAATTAATATAATACCTAATGTTAAATGTTTTAAATGATATATATATTACAAATATATATTAATATATATTAATATAATGATTATAATTAATTAAATATTTAATATAAAATATTCTTTTTCTTGAGAAATACACTTCTTAAAAACCCACTTTTTCATCACGTTTGTAGATTTTCTTTTAAATTTAATTTTTCCACTTATATGAATTGATTTTTTTAAAATGGCTTAAATATTTTGAATCCTTATAAATTATATTTTCTAATAAGTTCAACTTTATTTTAGATAATAATAAATAATTGAAACTGTAAAAATTATTACCACGATTATGGTAAAAATGAGTTTATTGAGGGATAAACTAAAAAGATAAGGGTTAAAATGACCTAAAAACTCATTTAAATCAATTTTATGGAAATATTTAAATATTATAAAGTATAATGATAGATAATAATCCATTTTGGACCATTTTGGTATGTGAAAAATGTGGGTACACCTTTTTATTTTAAAAAATTACAAGTATGTCACTCAACTCACTTATAAAAGGACTCCCCTCTCATTCTTCTACACACCTTCAGACCATTTTTGTTTAGAAAATACATAACAAAATAAATTACCAAATCACAACCACTCATATGATAATCCTTTTTTGGGTTATAAATCCATTCTTGGAATACTTTAGGTATAATCCTAAAGAGGTGGTTCGAGAAGAGGTAAAATTCCTAACTATGCATTTTTGTTTTTTTATTCTTCTACATCTTTAAAATATTATTCATTTATGATTATATAATAACAAAAAATATCTACCATATAATGATATATTATTATGTTATGTTCATGAACAATATCCATCTCCTCTTCCCTCAAATGGGAAATGATAATGTCGTTCGTGTGTACGACAGACTACCACATCGTGAATCGATGTGACACGTTTTCCATAAAAAGATCTCATGGTTGGGTATGATGATGGATCTAAATTATATATATGATATTAATATTATTATTATAACTCTTTATTAATTATATTATATATAACATTTTTACTTTCCAATCTATATGGGATATGATAACGTCACTCGCGTGTACGTCGGACCACTGCCTCACAGAGTGATGCGATTAGTTTTTGAGTAACCCTTTACATGGATGGTAATAAGGATAGGGTTAATGAATATATATGATATAAATGAAATAATTTTTACATTCATGAAATATTTATCATTATTAAAAGATAATATATTATTTTAGTTCTTACCTTTTCACTCACTGAAAAATGATAACGTCATTCGTGTACGTGTAAACTACCACCTATATGAAGAGATGTGATTATTTTTTCATAACCACATAACTAGAATGATATATATAAGTAAAATTAAATAAAATATGGTATTTATGATATTATTTTCATTATTTAAAAATAAAACAATATGAACCTTCTTTCCATGAAGATCATAAAAAAATTGAAACATTACTCATGTGTATGTACGACCTACCATTTCCATGATCGTAATGTAGTTCATTTTTCCTAACCATTTTTCAAGTTTGGTTTTAAAAGTATAATTTATGAAAAAATATGATAATTTTTTCATGATTATAATTCTGGATATGTTGAAATAATGACCTCTTTGACCATGGTCAACACACCGAATCCGTTTCGAAACAATGAACCGAACATCCTCAAAACACCTAAGGCAGACTTAACTAATTAAGTATTCAAATATATAATTATAAAGAAATAAAATAAATTATTTAATTATAAGGTGTTAAACCTGGAATATTTTCTTAATAAATCAAATAATTTTCATAATCTTATTATATAGGAGTTAAAGGACATACAAGGAAAGTCTGGACTCTAGGTAAGGGTTTTTTTCGGCTCGCTTTTAATTCTTTGAGACATATGGAATATTCATAACCGGATATTATTGTGTGGTGTATATACTATCCATTTTAAATGTAATATCATTAATATTTCATACATAATGGTTTTTTATGTTTCAATTTTAATTAATATATCCAAGGGGATTAACTATAAATTCACTCATTGGTAAAGAGTTTCTTAACTCAATTTTTGTTTGTTGGGTAATAAAACTTCATCATTGAATTCATTATGATAATAAAAATTGTAAATTGATCACTAAATTTTTTATTCTATATTTAAAAATGTTTGGTATGGATTCAAATTTGTTATATGACATCCCATAGGGCATCGTTAGTTTCTACGGGGCTAAAAAAATTTAGTAATTTATACAAATATCAGACAACCTAACTATAATTGTAGTACTTGGAAAGTCTGAGTGTCAAACTCATAGGGACGTAGTATATGTTTTAAATTAATTAGGATTTTTTTGGTTGTTTTAAAGGAATAAGAAAAAAATAATAGAAAATATTGTGTTTTGAATCAATATGGGAGGAATTCTAGGTTCAGTGATTTTCAGGTTCATGTGTTAGGGATTAAATTGATATAGGTTTACTTAGGATTGATGTCAGAACTGGGTTAGTGGGGTTCCTTGGTCTGGGTATCCTACCCTAATCCTATGACTGTACCTTTTTAATGATAATCTACCTAGTGCAATCACAAAACTATTTTATCCAAAACCTTATTTAAACATAACCGCCCTAGATTTCATAATGGTCATACACAAAGTAAGGTGATTAATCGATGCAACGAAATAGTAATCTTATAATCAAAAGTAGTGGACATGAAAATTTATAAAATAAGGATATTGGAATTGATAAATGGTGTTCAAAATAATACAAAACAAGAATAAATATAAGGAAAATAATCCCTAGGCACACATCCCCCTACGATCTCATCACCCGACACAAATGGGACTACTCTCTCATGATGGTAGTGAGAAAAATGGGTAACTGAGGAAGAATGACGGTGAATAATGTCTCCATATCATCACCCCATTATCTGAAGGATTTATCTTGGTATTTCTAGGCCTTCACTAGTCCTAGAGTGTGTTGGATGGGTGGAAGGGGCTAGTATTTATTGGCCAATCCTATTGAAACCCGTGGCTCGTGTCGTGTATTTTTTCTACGATCGCCAATTGCATGATGTGTACAAGGTTACAAAAACTGTACTCCATATCCAATATTTCCTCCACCGTGTTGAATATGTGAAAACTTCATACTCTGGTTTGATTTATGTCACGTCATGAATTGGGGACTCATGACATGTATCTTCATTTCACAGCATGTATGCTCGTCATGACTTGTCCATTGCTGTAAATTTTTTTGTTTAGAAGTCAAGTCGTGTACTTACAGTACATGAAATTTAATCAGTGTGTGTCTATTATTTCATCTCTACTTTATCTTCAAAAATCCAGTGTCACTCCACGCCTTTTTGCTAATTTTCTTCCACTTTTCATTCCTTTTTTGAATATTTGTTATTTCCTACCATAAAACATATAACAAATCAAATGTTCTAAAAATTGGAAAGTTTATACATTTAAATAGAGGAATTAATTTACGAAAATACCTTAAAAATAATACATGAAATGCACTTATCATTACACATAATCTCTCCATTGATTAACTCTTAATTCAATTATATGATATTTATAAGGGTTCATCGTCCCAAATTACTTTCTTTGGGAAATATGTTTATAATATGCACCTATATTATTTATGTGGTTTACATAATGATCATATTTTGTGTTATATCATAGATCTCTTTATTTCCATGATATTTAAATTTTCATTTTAAGTTATTATTTCATGGGGAATACAATTAATGTGTTATGAAAGTTAAAAAGGCTTTATGTTACAATCTCATTTCTTTTCGGATTTTTTATATTCAAGTTTATTTTGGAGGAAATAATATGATATTATTTTCTTGAAACAAATATATTTTATTCTATGATGTGGTTCACACATTTAATTTTCACTTCCTCTGGTATTTATTTAAGAAACATAAATAAAGTCATTTTTAAGTGATAACGATCTTATATAATTCTTTATATTGGGTATCTTTCTCTTCAAAATCTACGTGTTCTATGTTTTTTTTCAAAAATGTTCTTTCTAAAAATAAATTATTTCTTAAAGCTATTTTACATGGTGTTTTACCTAATTTTAAAAAGTTTTAAAAGGAAATTTCTTAACTTTTTCCAAATGAGTCACTTTTGACTCCCTTTTAAAAAATGTTATGAATAGAATGTTTATTTTTAATATTTAAAACATGAATATATTTTATCATCATCATGACCATTATTTGATTTGAACCTTCCTTTACACTTTTTCAAGGTTGTTTTCAAATAATTTATTTATAATTGTTTTTGAATTTTTAGTTTTTAAAAATGATTTTGAAAATGAAAAGGTTATTTTCCTGAAAAATATTTTAATTATCTTTTAATACCAATAATACTTGTTGTTACACATGGTAAAATATGAATATTTTATAATGATACCATGCTCACTATTTATCTAGATGGATTAAGATTGTTTCAAAGAGATCGATAGTGAAATCATTTCTTTTCTATGGGTAATTCATGTTTTTAAGAGATCTTTATGAAACCAATTTCTTTTATATAACTAAATAATGTTTCAATGAGATTTTTATACAACCCATTTCATTTCTATGAGTTAATCATGTTTCAAATATATTTCAATGGAACCCAATTCTTTTCCATGGGTTAATCATGTTTCAAAGAGATTGTTTTAGAACCTGTTTCTTTGTTATGGGTTAGTCAAGTTCTGAAAGAAATACCAATTGTTTATATGAGTTTTATGATGAAATGAAATATCTATGTAATTTATTTATGGATCTTGGACATTATATATGATGGGTGTGCTCATATAGTGATGGGTGTGACCGATATAGTGTATACAATGGGTGCACCTAGATAATGCTCCATTGCATTGCGTAATGATTATGTTCTCTAGAAAATTATATTTGAAGTCATCCTTATGGTTAATCCAATTATAAGGTTTCTATATGGATTTATTATGATGTTACAAAATACTAATAATTTTTATGTATTCTTTTTATGGGATTATAATGTATCTTTTTATCAATACTAATATCACATGGATCATGATGATTGATTATGATGAATCTTACCTTTGTTAAGACCTTATGACATGTTTTCATATTTGATGATCTAGGTATTGATGGGTATGAATATTTTTATTTTTTGTTTATGTACTTTGATTATATCATCATAACCTTATTCACTTCTCATTATCACTAATGAAATTCAATTTTTAATGCTTTTGTTTACCCTTACTGAGAATTTGAGATCACCCTTATTATGTTTCATTTTCCCCATGTTACCAAGAATGATGTTGAATTAATTATTAAATGACGGGTTTTATATGGATGATGATGATGGATTAATGTGAAATAAGAAAATTAGGGTTAAGTGGGAGAAATTATCGTTTAAAAACAAGGGTATTTATTATGTACGGGGTTTTCCTAATTTTCAAAAACTCTAAACCTAAAAGGTTCTTTAGAATATAAGTGATCCAATTTTTCCTTTTGATTTTGTAAGGTTTGGATGGAAAAAATTTGGTCACCTTCATTATTATCAAATTCAGAAATGGGAAGTTCATGTTTTTAGCACTAGATCTAGGAGTGTGGGTTCTGGGTTGTTATAAAGTGGCCATTTCTCAAGGGTTAATCCATTTTAATATATCTATACCTAAGGACCCTATCCTTATTTTCCAATAAAATATAATCCTAAGGGGGAGGGGTATTTTTTAATACTCTCATTTTTAGACAAGGATAAAATGTTTAAAGGGAAATTACCTGAGGTATATGGAGGAGGAAAAGGCATAAAATAAGAGAAAAAACCTACTCCCAAACCCCCTATGAGTTCACCTAGATGATTCTTATATGGAACACTTGTGTGATAAGAAACCTAGATAAAGTTTAACCTACATGACCCACTAGCATAAAATAAATTAAAAAATAAACTCCTTCACCCAGGGTTTTGGATTTTCCTATAAATAGACCCCTTGGAATCAACATTTTGGGATCTTGGAAGAACAATATGATAGATGAATCTTTGCTTTCCCAACTCCCTCACCCAAGTCTTCAAACCTCTCAGGTAGCTTTCCAAGTTTACAAAATAAGAGGGAACCAACAAAAAGAGCAGTGTATATAGTTATCAAATGGTCTAAAACACTAAATACTTATACAAGGAACCACATACCCCTTAGTCTAAACAAACTAGGGTTAAGGAAACCTCCCAAACTCAAAACTTATGTGCTATCCTTCTAGAAGAATCTGATGATACCCCTTAACATCAAGGAAAAACCTCACCCAAGTCATGTCATCAAAATCTATCTATTCACTAAAGTATCAATTATGTGAGCTCCCTTATGACTACTTAGGTATCATCTGGGTGAAGTCCAATATATTTACACAAGTATTAATTGGGTGAGTTCCCTTCTAAACAACTAGGTTTCACTTGAATGAAGTTCCATCAGACTGGCCAGGTCCCACTTGAGTGAATACCATTTGACTCGCCTATCTTTTACCTAAGCGATGCCACATTCTACCTAGGTTTCCAATATAAAAATTCCACCTCTTAAGTCTCCCCCATGAACACCAGATCTATATAGAGGGGAAATTGATGCACTATATTGTCATTTCGATCATATATTCCCTTAATAAAGGAATGTCTCATATTTAACCTCTATAGTAGTTATGTTCCTCATGATATTCACAATCATGGATACCATGATATTGAGGATATTGACCTTAGGGATTGTGGATGTGGTTCATACAGTGAAATTTAGTTCCCAAATGTTTTCTGAAATGTAAAGTGAATCGGAAAGTATCCTCACATTTTAAGGATACATAATTCCCAATATATGGGATTTGAAACACATATGAATACAAGACTGGGAATACCTCATGGAGTGAAATACTAGTCATCAAAAACCCCACCCATGTCCACTAGTGAATGAGGAAATATGTGATCTTTTATTTTAATCCTTCATATAGTAATCCAATAACCTTTACTTTAGGATTCCATACTTGTCCTTCCATAAATATGTCCACCCTTATCCATTAGTGGATGAGGAATAGGGTTCCAACAGGGGATTATAATTTAGGTGTAAGTCCCTTCCCAAACTTTTTGTGGTATGTTAATCTTCTACTATCTCTTCTTTCTCACACTGGGAAAGACTCACATGGGCTTCAAGGTCAGTGGTGATCATGAAACCAGCACAACCAAAAATACCCTAGGCCTCCTACTAGGTGTAATCCCCAACCATATTACCATCTTCTCAAAGGGGAATATTCCCTATGAGACAACCCTTTAAAGGGACATATTACCAATAAAGTAACCATGGGGATCCCCCATAGGTTTAATCCCCAAAAATTTATTAACTACATGGGATTTGATTCTTTTCTCGATGGGATACATAGGAAACCTCCATGAGGTTGAAACCTAACATCTCAAATCTAGTCGAGATTTTATATTCCTAGTGGGTCCTTTTACATTTCATCTATATCAGCCCATATTCCTAGTGAGATCTATCTTTATAGAGATATATCTCTAGTAATATCTATCTATTACTATTGGGCCATATTTTCCATGGGGTCAACTAAAAAGGGATGCTCCAATATAAATACCATATTAATAATTACTAGGAATTTATTACCTAGATGTCCTTTCCACATGATGTTAAACTAAACGGTCTAGTCCTTATCACATGATCTTTAAAGGTATGTGGGTTTTTATTTTTTCCATGGGGATACCTAGGAATCCCTTTCATGGGCCCGATCTTGATATAAAAAAACCATCTCTTTGGATGATGATAAATTTCAGAGCACCCATTTACATGGATTAAAAATAGTATCATGAAATAATAAATTGGATAAGAATATAGAACCTATAATATGTATAGATGGTACAATAAATTAATAACCTTGGATACATACAGATGGTTTCATTTTTAGATAACCTCAGATACATACAGATGTTCACATTCGCACATGTTGATGATTGATTTAAAATGTAAAGGAGAACCTTAATTATGTTAAGGTTTATAAAGGATTAAAGAACACGATTTAAATCTATAATATAGTCCCATAGTAGGAAAAAATTACCCTTGAAAGGGTGTGCTAAGGCTGACCTCCCATCCTCTCGACTAATGTTGTTCTCAAAGTGTCATTGGAAAAGTTCCCAGTGATTGATTTCCTTTGGAAGGTAGGTATGTACCTTGAATATGGGAACTATTGGGTGTTTATAGTTCCATGAATAAACCACTTTTGTAAGATTCCCATAGTTTGGTGTGAAATACTAATGAACATTGAAGTATGCATAGGATGTTTACATATTTTAAGGGGTGCCTATCCTTGGGGCCATGTATGATGAATTAATCCCTCTAAAGGCAATGTGGGAGGATGCTGAAAAAATGACCACCTTGGACTAAAAATTATTAAAAATGACTTTGAAATTTATGGGGAAAGACCCTCAACCATGAGATATCATCTACCATTAATTATGGATGAATTCCAACCTGAAGCCCCATGGGAAAGGACCAAGTTGTAAGTGTTCAACATGATGCCCCACAATGGAAAATCTGGGAATCCCAGACAAGTATTGGTCTGTATTGGAAAATTTTTAATATGAATAATGGGGTTATATAATTGATAATTATATCCCCACAAGGACCTAATTGGATGACTTTATAGAAATGTTTTCAAGCACTTATTTTATTTTGGTTTTTTATTTTAATAGTGGCATGAAGGAAAAATCATTTTCCATGGAGGTAATATTATTATAAAGGAAGCATGTGGGATTAGAAGTATCTATCTTAGAAAAGATACACTAGTTTTTTATTCAGGTTTACATGGGAATGTCCCCTTTTCATATTTCTTGGTCATTCTCGGTGTTGTGGGGATGGATAATAGTTAATTTTAATGCCTATACAATACATAGTGAAGTTGGTATTCTCGAATTCTAGTTATTCCATTTTATTCAAATTATCTCTAGCATCAGAACCTATTTTTAAAGTATGAATAATATCTAAAGAATTTAAGAATATCTACAAAGTTCAACTTCTTCCAATATGGTGATCCACCCATCAGGACAATTATTGACAATGATCTTGGTGAATATGAGTTGAGTTCATATATGATGACTTTGAAAGACTTTTCATTGGAGAAAAAGATTGATGGAGAGATTTTATATAAGTATTACATACCATATAGGATTACATCAAAATTTATGTGCTTGTAACAACCAAATGTATTACCTCCAATGGACATTAAATTAGAAAATAATCCAATTGTAATAAAGAAAAATCTATTTAGTAATTGACCAAGAAGTCCATTAGGTGGTGATCAAGTTATCTCCACTAAGAACATCTATTTGGTTAACCTAAATATATTTCAATTATTGTGTTTATTTATATCCTCAAGTAATTCCAATGGAAATAGTTCCTTTATTTGTTACTGCTACAACTTTAGAATGGAAAAAATGAGGAAAGTGACCCATGTAGAGGGAGATAGTGAAAACTACCAAAATCACCAAAATGATCCCCACTATGGGTAACAAAGTGTGTTTAAGTGGAAGAGCCTACACAAACTGAAGTTGGTCTAAGAAAATATCATAATTACCACCATGAAGATACATATGCCCTAATTTTCAAACTCTAAATAAGGTGGAAATGCCAATAAAACTAGTGAAATAAAAGGATGTTGTATCCTCTTCATGGCTATCCCATGGGTTTAGACTCTTTATTCATCGAGGAAACCCAATTCTAGCATAACATGCCCTCTGATGTTAGGGGTCTATGATAGATTCTCTAACCCAGAGTTCTTATTCCTCAACTTAGAGATATATGGGCATCCCCAGAAATCGATTATGATACCAATCCTTTAGAGGTAGGAAAGGGAATTCTAGAGCTAGATATTCTCATATATGGCACCAAAATCCATATCCCAACCATGATACGGGTGATGTAAGTGATGAATCACGGAACCACTAAAGGGGTGGTCGATCTATATTCTAGATAATGGGATGAATTTTTTGATCCCGTTGATGTAAGTCTCATAAAAAAGTACTTATTATTTTAATATTTTAAATGGGAAACTATATTTAACAAAACACACCATTTCAATTTGCAAAGGGTGGAGGTAGAATCACCACCAATGAAGCCACCAAGGTATACTATAGATGGCTACCCCATTGGTGTGGATAGAGAATATCTTCTATAGGTAGGGGACCTATACCTAGGCTAGTGGATCATGCATGAAGAAATAGAGGGCTTCCATTCTCACATATATCCTTCGATATTTGTATAAGAAACATACTATTTTTCCACTATAAAAAGTCAAATGTTGATGGAGAGAAAATCTGTTGGACAAAAATTTCTTTCATTATAGTTCTCACAATCCATCCTTGATATGTTTAATATATGTATATGTATATATATATAACTATATTTATAGAATGTAGAATATGTCTCTCTATCCTCCCTTAAGGGATCTGGATCCAATCCTTCAAATATTGAAGAAGATTCCCCAGATAGAGTTCATATCCCTACTAATGAGACCATACCTATTCTAGATTATATATAAATAGAAATAACCCCACATGCTCCTATTAATAAAGGAGGAGAAAATAGTCTAGGTATGGAAACCACACATGATTTCAATGTTATGTAATAATTGTTGGATTAAATTTTCACAACAAGTCCTGTTACATTTATGTAATCCTCATGCCTATTGGATGGTATCCCAACAACCATATATTTTCAACCTCTAACTATCCCAATAGAAGATGTCTAAGGTCCAAGTTTTCTTAATGTGATCCACAATCTTCATGTAAATAGAATTTCCCATTTTAAAACCCCTATGTAATATATTGAGGGGGATTCCTTCACATATTGAGGTCTATGATCAAAAGATGCTAAAACTATAACAGGGTATAGTGATCCTCTTGGTTTGACAGGGCACATGGAGTCGGTAACTATCCATTCTAAGGAATTTCTCCCTATTAATTATTCAATCATCCTTTCTAAAAGTTTCACCATTAAAGATCTCTGCAAATAGAAAATAGAGAAATTATTATAAACCTATATCTATATAAACCTCACGTTACTAATTCTTAAAGGTTTCATGGATTACACGCCTCTAGAAGGGGTTCCCACATAGTCTATGGTGGGTGGATATGAAGAAATAATGTATTTTTACCTTAATCAAAGCATCTAATTTTTTTCCCACTGACATAGATGCAATAAAGCTTGATACTTGTCCGAAAACTCAATTGATTGTATAATACATGCTCAAAAATATCAATATCCCAAGATCTTTATAAGATTTTAAGAATTTCAATAATGATTTGGAATGATGTAAGTCTCCTTATTCATGTTCAATTAGTTTTCTTATACATGGAGTACTGATCAAAATTATTGAATTACACATCTTTTTCTATAGAGAACATCACCAATGGAATCCATCAGCAGGAGGTGAAGATTTATCATGCACCTATGATGGAGAGATCACTAGACTAAAATATTAAAAATATGTCTTCTAATGGGTCAATTGAGGTAGAACCTGAAAATACTAAAAAAAAATTCTCCCTCAAGGAATCCTTATTTTGTAAGGTGATGATGTTAGGAATGTGGAGATAAACCCAAACCCACCAATTAATAAATCCATGGATAATCGTTTATAGGGTTCTTGATTCATTCTCATTTTTCATTTTTCTATTATATCAATCATTTAACTTTCTCATTATTTCATCACTTTCAATGACCTCAAATTCAATTAATAGGTATGAAAAAGATATCCCCACTCCAATTCAACCATTTGAGTAAGCTAGGGATAAAACACCTCCCAAACATACCAACTTTATGGGTGAAAACAAGTTGTCTACATAATTTAATCTATTCTATGTTATGTATCACCTCCAATAAGCATTTTGAAGAAGACTTAGAGGCCTAGAATGATTTTTGTGTTTCTCAAATATTTATCTGGTAGGACATATAGAAGTTGGTTTTAGATATGCCCCTAGAATTCCTCCCCTCACAACTTTACCAACTCTGTAGTATGTTCACCACATTTTTATAGGGTGGGTTCAATTATCATGAGGTTTAATATGATATTAAATAGGTCATCTAAAGATGACAACAAGATTAAGTATCACAACATATTCTTATCATGGAAATATTACTAACAAAATATTTTGATCTCTAAGATTTAGTGTCTCATGAATAACTTAATCCTACTGAGGAGTCATCAAAATATCAACTTTGATTTAATGAGAAATCTCTCTAGGTGATCTATCTCCAAATAGAGTTGGATAATTCAAATTATGAGTTAGTACAACTCCACCAATCACTTGAATAAATTCAAATATGGGGAAAATATATTATTGTTACAATTATGAAAAATATTTTGTTACCAAGGAGGATGAGGCTGAGGTCTTGATCTAATGAGTTTATAATTCTTCTGATAAAATTTTGTAATAAAACTAGACTCCAAATTATATAGGAAAATTTTATTCTATTTTGTTAAATTAAAACAAAATTTTCCTCAATAACATGTCAATTGTCTATTTTCTAAATTCTTTCTTTACTATGATCATCGTTTTGCGGTAACTTTTAAAATCTCAAGAAATGAAATCAATGTATTTTGAGATCACTCACATACTAAATTTAGAATGAATAAATAAAATCATGAATCATATAAATTTGATTTATGATAATTTCCTACTGGACATGGATCGTGGATAGGTATAGGCATTAGTACTATCAGTATAACACTAGAGTTGGTCCATTTGGATGAATGAGTTGACTAAATGTGATAAAAAACACAATGGGGGAATTTAGAATGTGGATTCAATTTTTTAAAATGGTTCAAGCACCCTAAATTTATGTAATCACACATTTTACATGGATCCTCTAGAATTATTAATAAGGGACAATAAGATGAGTTAATGCGCTAATTTTTTCCAAGTCCAAGGGGCTTGGAGAGAACAACCTAACTTCCACTAGAGTTATATTATGGTTACCACAAGAATTAAATCTTTTATATTATCACCTTATAATTTTATTTAGCCTTATATTGTGGAGTCCTGGTAGGTAAGGACTTGTATTTTTCTTAGTTTTCCCTTCATGGGTGTTCAACCTAACAAGATTTAGGCATTCTTGTACGACAAATTCTCTATTTTTTTGAATCTTGTGAGGTGCGTGTCCAATAAATAGAGACTATTTTTTCCCATGCCTCCAAATTTATTGGTTCTCAACTTTAAGGTTTTTGTGTATCTTTTCATACATAGTTTTAGGTTATGTAAGATAGACCGATGTAGCATATGTTTAAGGTCTAACAAATATGACCAAACTGTACACCATTCATGTTTATGATGAATGTACCACATATTGATGCAGTTTAAGGTCATATAAATTTGATCAAATACATAATAAAATTCCCCTATAAAGGGAAAATAAAATATAAATATGAATAGAGATCCCAATGCTGAAATAGACTACATTAGAAAAGTGGGAAATTAGTTTAGGGTCATGAAGCTTAGATTATCATGTCGGGTGATTTAGAGTCACATGACAAGGACCAATTAAAATTAATAGGATGAGATGTTAAACTCTTTATTTGAAAATGGGTCTTGAATGAAAGTTTTCAATATTGAAGTTATCGGTGTGAAAAAAGCGGGTTGATGATTTTTGGCTTTAGTTCATTTTATAGAATAGGTAATTTCATTGGAGCTGAGGCTAGATCCATGGCCAGTGGACTCATGTTGTGTAAGAGTTTAAATATTCATATTTCCAAGGATAAATTGGATTCAGATGTACTGGTGTGGTTACTTCAAGATAAATATATTCCACAATGGTAGTTGAATTACTTTGTTAGGAACTGTAGACTTAATGTCAACTAAGTAATTCATGTTTGTTATACCTATAGGGAAGGTAACTTTGTGGCTGATGTGTTATCTCGGAAAGGAAGTCCTGAAGAGAGATTTATTTCATACACCAGTCTGGGATCCTTACCTAATGATCATAAGTTAATTATTAAGGGTGATGCTATAGGTCTCCACCATTTTCATCTACCATGAGTTGGTGTGACTCCATTTCTCTTTCTTGGATTACTTTTATTAACAAAAAGTTAAATTTATATCAATAATTCGTAACCCAATGATTTTGAATTAGGAGTGAAGTGGTGAGACATGTATGTAGGGATTACCACAAACTATGTTATAAAGATAGGTTCCACTACAGTGGTGTTAGGGTGAACAAAAATTATAGGATTTTATTATTTAGGATAAATATTCATCTGATTGACAATCCATATTAGGCACACTAATACAAAGCCATATTAGTATCATAGTACCCATAGTCATGAAGAGGTATCCTTTGAAGTTGAATTTACCAATTACCGATAACCGAGGAAAGGTTTTTGGGGATTCAAACAATCATGAAATGAAGTAGGTTTATGGAAGTAAGGAATATTCAACAAGGGTTATATCACTCTAAATTCTGTTTTGTTGTGTATAGAACACATGATTAGGGTGAAGGGATATGATGGGTCACCACTCTAAAATTTTCCTAATCCCTGAAGCTGAAAGGATTATAAAGTGAAGATTTTACTTCTTCTCATACTTCCATTTATAGGTTTTTGACTAGAAAATTTTTATGTCATTTTCACCTATAGTCTAAGGTCTTGTAGTCTAGACAATAAATAGTATAGTGTTTAAGGTTTTATAGCTTTGAATAAAAAATTATAAGTTTTGGTTCATGAAACTTTGACCATATGTGATGTGGGGAATCCTATATGGAAAGAGTGAGGTAGAAACTCAATGTGAATGGAGAGACCAATTCTAGTATAAACTATCCCATAGTGGAGTTGCACACAGTTTAAGGTCGTAGTTCTTTTCCCAAAAGAGGTAAGTAAAATCAATTTAGTCAATAAGTGAAAATTTGACCCGAAGTAAATAGAGGTCCAAATTCCACTATATAATATCTCAATGGGGAGGGTGTACACAATTTATGGTCATGATGCGTAGACCCAATGAATGAAAATAACAACCCAAATTGGGCCCAATGACTAAGAATGTTCCAAAACCTTTTTAACAAAGAGTTGTGACATTGTAAATCATAATATAAGGTTCTTGGATCATGAGAACTGATGTGAAATTGGTATGAAAGGGATCAATACAGACCATATTCAAAGGGGAGGTCCCATTGTGATGCTTTAAAGGTGTATGAAAATCGAAGGATCTTCCCCTTTATGACGAAGATGCATCTGGTGTTGGTAGGAGAAGAATAACAAGGATGAATTTACCTTTAAAAAAATATTTAAAGTAAACATAAAAGGAAAATTCAAAAATAAATTATTTGTAAAAGATAGAGTTATTAAGAAATAAAATCAATAAATTAATTTATAAATCAAACACATTTTAATAAATTGATTTTGGAAAATTAAAAAAAAATCATGTTGAATTTATGAAATTATGAGTATCAATGTTGATGAAATTTGTAAAATAAAAGATAAAGAAAATGTGGTTTGATAAGGAATTCGGTAATAGCATAGAATGATCCCCTATATTTCCACCCATTTAGTTGAGATTTAAATGTTATTACTCCCTTGATATTGGTTTAATCAAGAAAATCATCCCTCACAATTATCAATTTTTATAACCCTCTTGAGCTTTGGTAGTAGCCAAGGAAGTCATACCTCACTTTTGCAGTAGTGAGGCTCCATTAAAGAAGGAGATGGAGAAAGTGATATTTTCATGAAATAAACCCATTATAATATCTCTCTCTAATCTCTCAATAGGATGAATACAATTTTTGATGAGATATTGAGAGAAAGAGTGAGATCCTTTATTGGATTTAGAAATAAGAATTGGATCCTTGAGAGGAAATTGAGATTTCTAGAGATTCAACATCGATTCAGTTGGAGAGGAATTGTTGGTAACCATTTTCTTTACAATTATCTTTAGGTATCTATTTATAAGATATAAAACTTCTGGAAATAATATATAATTCACTAGGGGAATTTAATCTGAAAATACCAAAATTATTACATTTTAACCCATAATAAATGAACCCTCATAATATCTATCCCAACTCCACCTCCTACTCAGTGTTCCACACTAGCTAGATGGTGGGTATTTTTTACATTCATAGATTTACCACCATGGCACCAGAAAACTAGTTCTTTATGAATCTCTCTATTTTTAAGTGTCACCTCCCAAGAATCCTTCTACAACATTTGATGGTACATCCAATATAATTTCAATATATTAAACATAGCATTATTTCTGGTCTAATATTTTAATGATATAAACATGTTACCTTTGAATTGAGTTTATGATCTCCATTAGGACTATTAATAATGAGAATTAAAGTCAAAATAATGAGTCTGATGTTCACTCAAATGAAAATGTTAGTTACAGAAGATATTTTTTGTGATCATGAAAAAAACATGAGAGAGAGAGGTATAAGAATATTCCCCTTTTTGATTATCAAGAAACACTTAACAGAGAAAGATATATAATGTTTAATTCAAGAGTTAAATAAATAGAAATTATACTCAAAATATCAAAGTATACAAGATATTTAACCAAGATATTTAATATTATTAATAAGTAAATTATTTTAAAACATTCATATATAAGTGTAGAATAATTAACAAAAATTTTAATACCCCCTTTGTAAAACAAAAGAGAAATAAAAAATAATATAAAGTAAAGTTGAAAACTAGTCCCCCTTTGTGAAACATATCCTATTTTACAAAATAAGAAGAATAAGTTTCAAGAAAATTCTCCCCCATTGTGAACAACATAAATAAAAAAGGAGAGGAATTTGAGACTTAAAAAGAAAGATGTAATAAAAAAATGAGATATATATTTTTTAAAATATTTTTAAAATCACATTAATAAGATTTTTAAAATAAAGGTCAAGAGAAAAATCAATGAGTTTTGGAAAATAAAAACTCAAGAGAGAGTTTAAAAGGGAAGATTGATCGAAGGATAAAGTTTATAATTAACACACATTTTTTAACTTCTAAACTACCTGTTTTAATAAGAGAATTAAAGAGAAAAAATAAGTTTTAAAATAATTTTTTAAGATAAAGAAAAAATATTTAATAAATAATGAAATAAATTGAAGATGAGAAAAAGCAAATAAGAAGAAGAAAATAATAATATAAAGAGAGTAGAAATAAAATAAAAACTTAGTACATAACTTTTTTAAGACACTCATTTCCTCAAGTAGTGGTTTTTATACCAATGATTGATTCCTTTATTAAAATATCTTGAAGGAGTTTTTTTGTTGTAAAACATAATTCAAAAGTATCCTTGGTTTTTTATTTCATGAAAAAAAAACTCAAAAAAAAAAAATAGAGAGACAATTATATGTTGAAATTGTTCTCATCATTAATATTCATTTAAGAGAGATAAAGAAACATTAAAAAATAAGAGACAATATACATTATTCATAAACAATTTTTTAAATAAAACATTAAATAAAAACAATATACTTAGTGTTTTAATATTTTTAAAACAAATTCATTTTAAAGAATTATAATTTTAAAATTAAGATATAAAGTCTATGTTTTTGAAAATATGATATAAGATATTTTTCTTATTTTAATTAGTAATTTGAAAAAAAGGTATAGCTTAAGGAAAATTTAATAATATAGAGATAATGACCACCTAAAATGACAACACATGAGAGATAAAGGGATCTTAACCAATAGAAAATGAAGAAATAGATAAAAAAGTCTAAATTTATAATTTAAATATTTTTTGAAAAAAGGAATTTAAAATCAAAAAAAATATTAAAAAGATTACTAAAGTTAAACATGGTAAAATGAAGATCATTACAATAATAACATTCCTAACTCATCTTTAATAAAATTTAAATGACCATGGGCTATAATTTTAGAGAAACAATTAGTGAGTTTATATTATATCCTAAGAAATTATAAAAATATATCACCCTTTTGAAAGTGATATCTTAAGAAGTGGTGACTAAGGTCAGTGTGTTTGGTGAGAGAGTATTGGATTTTATTTTTGGAGATATTAATGGAACTGGTATCATTACACATAATTGTGATATAGTCATATATAAGTATGAAGTCTAAGATAGTGTGCGTCATTCATTTTATTTGAGTGTAATAACCCCCATAAGCTATGTATTTCAATTCAATTTTAGAAAGAGAAACAGAGTTATACTTTTTATTAATCCATGAGATAAAATAATTCTCAAGTAATTGGAAAGTCCCACTTGTACTTTAACTTTCTATTTGGAATCCTCAAAATTCAGTGTAAAAAAATATGTTAATTTAAAAGAAGTTGCTTTTAGAAAAAACAAACTACGTTTTTTAGTTCTTTTTAAATAACAAATAATCCTTTTAATATATTTGAAATTATATTCTTTTAGATTTGATTGAAAAAAAGAATATAGGAAAACACTATACATAATATCTAGATTTTTCGTAGTAAAATAAAGTAAACTAAAAATTATACTTATATAAAGATTGTTGTAAACCGGATTATCTGTTTTATCCAATTCTTACTTACAAGTTATAATCATGGGTATACTAATTTTCGTAGTGTTATCCACATTGAATCATTTTAAGAGTTAATTAGTGTTTTTCCACGATTTAGAAAAATGACAATATTATTTTGTGAAATTTTAAAACTATGATGGATTTGAGTTCACCCATAAATCCTATTTAGAATTAATTTTTCACTAAATCATAAAATTAAAAACAAAGAGATTCATTGGAAGATATAAAAATCATATCGTCAATGTAAATTTATGTAAGTAACAAATTATTTGAGATATGTTTTATAAATATAGTTGAATACAATTTTGCTATTTTAATTTATTTTGATAAAAGAAAATATGATAAATTTTTATACCAATCCTAAGAGGCTTGTTTTAAACCATAAAAATATTTAGTTAATTTGAAAATAAAATTTGGAAGATGAGGATTTTCAAAACCTGGTGTTTGTTCGATAAAAAATGTTCATTATTAAAATAATTTAAAAAGGTTCTTTTGACATCCATTATAAATATTTATAAAATAAGGTGATAGGTGAATGCCAAAAAAATTATAATGGATTTTAACTGAGCGATGGCTGATAAGGTTTTACCATAGTCAATTCCTTCTTCTTATTTATAAAATTTCAAAACTAAACCATATTTTTCTAGTGATATTACCAAACAATTCCAAATAATTCCTAAAGAACCATTTCGATCCTATGGTGAGATGGTCATTTGGTCTTTTGATAAGAGTTTATAAATTAATTAGAGTTAATTGATTTAGTTCCTCTTGTATGGAAACAAAAAATATTCATCTTTAAGGGAATCATGGATATTTTGGGGTTCTATGTGAGAGACAAAGGAATGATTTTCAACCTTATTTAAGTCCTATATTCTAGTACAAGTTCTTACTTGAAAATCCTTAATGAAATTTTCAAGGTGTTGTTCTTTATATTTTTTAAATATTTTAGGTAAATAATTTGATAGATATTCTTTTAATATTCTATTCCTTTGTTAAACACTTGGTATTACTTTCTTGAGTTTGAGTACCCAAGAAAGATACCTTTATCATATTTTGAATAAAAAATTCCAAAATTTTATTTGGTGATGATAATAATAAATTTACAACTAAAAGATTTGAATAATTAAACATTAGGGATTTTATTATTCCAAATTTCCTAAGGGTTATTTTTCAAAAAAGTCTTATGAGAACATGATTAATGATAAATAATGTATTATTTATAACCTGAACCTAAAAAATTGAGGAAAATTAAATTTATTTAAAAGTGTTTGTTTGATTTCTTAGATAGTTCAATTTCACCTCTCTATTACCCCATTTTGGTTAGGGGTTTTAGGAGTATAAAATTAATGATTATATGTTTTAGAAGAGAATAAATCATTGAATTACTTATTTTTAAATTATTATCCATGATTAATTCTAATAGAAATAAATTTAAAACCTTTTTCATTTTTAAATTTTTTAGAAAACTTGATCAAGTATTTGTAAGATTAAATTTTATGGGATTATAATATAAACCATGTGAATCTTTTAAATTCATCAACAATTACAAGAGTATAAGATTTTTTTCATAGACTTTAATTTTTGGAGGCTGAAAATAATTCAAGTTGAATTAAGTTAAGATATTTTTAATAATGAATTACTTTTTTATATTCAAAATAAGATTTTTTACCATATTCCATGCTTCAAAAACCATGTCATATTTAAAATATAGTTTTGGGTAAATCTTGTACTATTTGATAATGATTGTGTTTGAAAAGTGAGTGTGTGCTAAAATGACCAAGGCATCTATGATGATTCCACGAATCATTAACTTTTGCACTGAAGCATTTGAAATTTTGTCTAGAAGTATATTTTTTAATTTATTGTTTAAATATTTTTAAATTGAGAAGTGATAAATAAAAGTTTTCTTTTTGAGTCAAAAAAATTTGTTAAAATAATTTTCAAAAGAAAATTTAAAACCAATATCACATGATTGATTATTGATTAGAATTTTTTTAATACTTTTAAAAATAAAATAATTTTTATATGAGTTGAGTAAAAAAATAAATGGTACCTTCACCCATTATCTTACCCTTAGAGTTATCACTGAAGGTGATATGAACTCCTTCTAGTTTATCAATTTTATTGAATTTGGAGAGGTCACCACACGAGTTTCTTGATCCACCACTATCTAGGTACCATATTGATTCATGGAATTTTCTCTCAAGACACTTTTCCTATAAAATAAAATGAATAAATGTTTTGATACCCCAAATAACTTGGGTCCACTTATGTTAACCAATAATGATTTAAGAGTCAAGATGTTTTTATTTTGAGATTTTCTTTTGGAAATATTTGAAGAATGATGAATTGAATTGGGTATCCCATATAATGAATTACTATAATAAAATTGATAAATTCAATGAAAAATTTATTTATAATTGTTTCAATACTTTTCTTAGGAGAATCCTATAATAAATCTAGGTTTTTATGGATTTTTCGACGTGCTTTCATGATTTGAGAAACCAATACCAACCACTTATTTTCTATGTTTTTGAGAGCCAAAATTTCTATTTCGATTATCTTCATCTTGAGTGAATTTGGAAAGCGATATTTTTAGGTCTTTAATGGTATATTATAGTTTATTAAGATTATGGTTGATTCTTATCTTTCATGGATAGATCTTCTTTTTTCCTTGAAGAAAATTTCATTTTATTTTTGAAGTTATTATTTTTTATTAAATAATTTCTTGTATTTATGTATAATTAGGGAATATTTTGAAACCCACTTTATAGTTGTTCATGATTATATTTTTGGTCTTTATAATTAAGGTGAATTAAGGAGGAATAATAAGAAGAAAGTAGGGAATAATTATTAGAATAATACGTAGAAGAGGGATTAAGAATTGGGGTTCTCACCTCAAAATCTTCATCAACATGTTCCATAAAGAAACTTATGAATTGATTCACTTGAAGTTTTTGAGGATGTTTAGCCCGTGGATTTATTTCTTACAATATAGTTAGTAACTTTGAAATCCTTCATATAACTAACAAAACTTTTATAAATGAAATTCCATTTGTGATTGAATTAAATTCCCTATTATGTAATATGGTTATGGAAAAATGTTGAAATTATTTGGTTATATCTTTTATGATTTAAAATACCATTAAGAATCATGTCCATTGATAATATATACATTGAATAGTGATCATATGGTTAGTAAATATTAAGGGTTATTATAAAGTTCCCTTGAAATAGGCAAAAGAAGTGATATCCTCGACCAATAAGATCGTACCCTATGAAGCCCATTTATCAGAAATTTTGAGGGAGATAACATATTTTCAGTTTTTTACTTGACCAATCCCAAGATGATAATCAATAATTAAAACATGAGAGAAATCATTAGTCAGAGAAGATCAAGCTCATCAAGATCACAACCCAAACCATATATGCTGAACCACACGATGAAAATATCACTATCATGCACCTAACCATTAGGGAATTTGATGGTGTGGTAAAGGGATATGCATCAAGACCCTTATAATATAAAATTTTATAATAATTATTATATTTATTTCTTATTTTTTGTTACTTTATAAATGATTAAGTAACGAGTTTGATGAAAATTATATTTTAATACGACAAAACATGAATTGTATTTTTGGTTAATATTGAATTTCAATTAAGACATTACTTTTTATGAATTCATGAAATTTTTAAATAAATGAAATTTTAATAAAATATTATTATTAAATAGTATATATTAAATATAAATGATAATATATTTTTATAAAGAGAAAATGTAATTTTTAAAAGGGTCAGAATACCTTTATTGTTAACAAACCATAATTTTATAATAAATGGGGATCTTAATTTAAAATATAAAATTATCATATTTATAGAATTATTTTAATAAAATATTTTTTTGGAATCATCATGTCAAAATTATGAAACATTATTTTTTCATAATTTTTGGAGGCAGTCAAATTTTGGGATAAAAATTAAATAAAGTATAAATATATGGTATGTATTATGACATTGTAATCACCCAAAAGTGATATAATATGTTCCCTAAAAGGTATAGATGACCAAATATATGTTTATACTTGAAAATAAAGTGTTTTTGAGGTAATTAGATTAATTTTATAAGACCTTTATGAATCCTCCAAAACATATATTATATTTTATGTTTTAGAAATCAATTCGTTGTAAACATGACTCACTTCCACATCACCAACGGTATTATTTTAATATGATCGATTAATGTAATTATAAAATAAGTAAAAACACTCTTATTTTTTTTATAAACCATGGGTAAAAACCATGGTATGTTTTTTGGTTTTGATTACTTTATTGTAAAGAGTCCAAAAACCAATGTTTGGAAAATAATACAAAACCCCCTATACTTTTCTATATAAAACCACCCAATATCAATTTTCTATTCACTAAAAACCATTATTTAATGACTATTATCTACCCTTTCTTCTCTATTTTACTCCCATGGTGCCCCCAATGACTTAATAAGCTCCACCAAAGCTTTTGGAAACACCCCCTCAAGGTAAGGGATCCTCCCCTTCTCTACTTTATTCAAGAACATTCTTTATGTAATGTATTTTTCATTCCAATTCCTATTGATGGGATATGATTTTCCACATACCTATTACTGTAATTATGTTATAAAATTGATTATATTCCCATTTAAATCTCATTAATCCCTCTCATTATTCATTATGTTCCCCCATTATGCTACCAAAATTATCCATCATTTTTTCCATACCGAACTTTTATCCAAGAACCTTTTTTTTCTTATGACTTTTAATTATGAATTTTTCATGTTTCATTTTGTTCATACATATCCCTACTAATTACCATTTTATTTAAAAGTTATGATATACCCCTTTCACTCTCATTAAACACAACAATTATTCATTATATACCCCGTTATGCTGCCAAAATTATCCTATGATTTTTCTATGCCAAACCTTTGTATTGTAAATACCATCGCCATTTCCACTCAATGGTATTCACTTAGACATACTTATACGTATTTTATTGTGTAATTACATGTATTTATTCCACACTACTTAATTCTGGGAGTACATGTGCACTATTGGAAAAGACACCTATACCCATGGTTTTAAACCATGGGTATGGCCCTCAAAACTATGGGTATAGGATACACCCATGGTTTTTAGAATTGTGTCCAGTTAGGGCATCAGTAGAGGCCTATACCAATAGTTTGTATAGAAAATGTGGGTATAGGTCACATGAATTTTTTATACCTACGATTTCAATAAACCGTGGGTATAGTTATACACCCACGATTTGAAAACCATGGGTATAAGTATCCCCATCAGAGAACTTATACCCATGGTTCTATAAACCATTGGTATAGGTTACTGCCTGTATTTGGCAGTAGCCCCACCACCTTCTTCCCCAAATTCCTGAACCTATAAATCAAATAAACCTAAAAATATACATTAAACATAGTATATATTTTTTATATTTATCATCCAATCGACAAGTTTTAATAATTTTCAAACCATATAAAATACTAAAATATACATATATATCCATAAAAAAATCAATTTAAGTCATTACAGAAATGCACAAGTCTCCCTCCTACTAAGTAAAAAATGAAGGGGTTAAATATCTCCCCCATATCCAACATCCTCATCCTCACCATCATCATCATTATTATCATCATAATCATCATTATAATAATAATAATAATCATCATCATCTTCATCAACAACAACATCATCACTTACAAACTCATTTGGAGTAACAACATCGTCAACAACATCATCACCACCACCTTGAGCTTGATCACCACTAGGAACGTCTTTGTAATCACTCATGGAATAATTTAAAGAACACATCAATTCCATATATGAATAAATAGTAGTTGAAGCATATAATGGAAGTGATTGACTAATAACTAACATAGATTTCAGGAATTGTTCGGTGATCATATTACTTCTTTCACATTCCTGTTTACTTATTTCACACTCCTGTAATGATATTTTTTTACTTAATCTGTTTTTGCATGAGTTATTTGCTACTTGATGATCTGAGATCCTTGAGAGGATCCCGATGAGGACTAATACCTAGAGGGGATGGTGTTTTTCCCTAGTCAACATCAAAATCTGCCTTGGTTCTCATCACCAAAAACCTAAATCAAATGATCATTTAGACCGAAGTTATCATAATATTTATCATCAATGGCCTCCAGGGAACTCTTTTGAAAATATAAAAAAGATATTTAATTAGTAATTTCATATAAATATTTCAAATATATTTAAAAAAACTCATAATATTTTATTGTGTTTATACATTTACTACACTTCTGTCTTTTTTTCTTCCTACTTGAATAAAATAATTTAGCTCGATGTACACAAAATTTGATACCCAATATATATTCCTAAAAATGAAATTGATTTGTATACACATATTAACAGTGTAAACATTTTATAATATTGAATAATATTAAAATGGAATAAATTTTAAATAAATGAAAAATTCATAATTAATGCGACTGTCCATTAGTCCCAATTAGCCTATTGGTCAATTTAACTATAGGGAAACTGGCCATTAGACCTAGAGGTCAATTGTCAATTAGGCCTAGAGTCTAATTGAACATTATTCCTAGAGGCCAATTAGCTGTTATGCCTAATGTACTATAGGCCAATTTTCCAGTGGGCCTATAAGCCAATTGGCCATTAAGCCTATAGGCCAATTAGACATTATGCCATTAGGCCTATAGGCTAATTGTACATTAGGAATAATGACATAATGTCCAACTGGCCTATAGGCCTAATGTCCAATGAGACTATAGGACTAATATCCAATTGGCCTATTTGGCATATAGGCCAATTGACCATTAGGCTTATATGCCAATTGTCCATTAGGCCTAATAGAATAATGTCCAATTGGCCTATTAGGCATATAGGCCAAATGACCATTTGGCCAATAGTCCCAATAAGCCAATTGGACATTAGGTCTATAGGCCAATTGTCCATTAGGCTTAATTGTCCAATTGTCCATTAGTCCCAATTGGCCATTCATGCGATTGGAAATCAGTCCTAATTGGCCATTATTTTGATTGTCCATTAGTGATAATTGGCCAATTAGTCATTTGGCCTATAATCTAATTGTCCATTAGACATAGAGGAAAATTTTCCATTAGGCCTAGAGGCCAATTGTCCATTAGGCTTATAAGACAATTGTCCATTAGGTCTATAGGCCAATTGGACATTATTCCATTAGGCCAATTGGCCATTAGGCATATAGGACCAATGAACATTATGTCTATAGGCCAATTGGCCATTAGGACTAATGTGTATTTGTCCTATTGTCCAAATGGACAATTTTCCTATAGGCCTAATAGGCCAACTAGCCATTAGGTCTACAGGCCAATTATCCATTAGGTTTAATTATACAATTGGCCATTATGCCCAATAGCCTATAGGCCTATATTAAAATTGTCTATTAGACTTAATAGTCCAATTTTCCATTAGGGTTATTGTCCAATAGGCCATTAGGGCTATAGGAAAATTGGCCATTAGGTCTATAGTCCAATTTACCATTATGTGTAATTGGAAAATTATCCTAGAGGCCAATTAGCCATTAAGCATATAAGCCAATGGGTATTTGGCATAATGTAATACTTTAAAATTCACTTATAGGCCTAATAAATAATTTGAATATAGAATTAAAGGCCAATTCGCCTTTTATATTGGCCAATTATCCATTAATACTATATGCCAATTAGACATTCGGCCTATAGGCCAAATGGAAATTAGGCTTAATGGCCATTTGAAAGGGGTGTTTTCATCCTTTTATTAAAGGGATTAATGAAAATAAAACTTAAAATTCAGCATTAAATGATTAATAAGTAACAATATAAATAAGGAAATTATTTTAATTCAGATTAAAGTACATGGATCCTCTCAATCTTGGGAATTGTAGTGCACCCCAGTGTGTGTACATATGTCATTGAATCCTTTTTCTTTTTCTTTTTCCCTGACACTTATTAAAAAAATTCCAATACAAATAATAAGAATTAAATTTTATATTATTACATTAAATATTAGAAATACCCTAAACTCATTAGTCTTATAATGTGAAATAATTTTTTGATATTGAGTTTTTGGAGAGCCGGGGAATGTGGGTACACCCTCTAAATCAGAACCTACTCTACTCTTCCAACCAACATACAACTGCTTCTTGTATGATCACCATAACTCCCTAACATCCATCAACCTTATAGTCTTAGAAGCTTCTCCATTAGGAAAGTTAAACCAAATATGCAACGAAAATGTTATTTCATATAAATAAAATAGTAATATAGATATAAATTTATAAAATTTTCTTAACCATATCTACTCCCATGCTTTTCCCTTAATGTCTTTACTGACATGTCTCCATGATATTGGTTCCATCGGAATGATATCACGGTATTCGGATAAAGTGGCCATGAAACTTCAACACTGCCTTGAATTTTTACCTACCATCTTATTTTTTATTGTAATATACCATTATCTTAGTATGGTGAGTCCAGAATTCCTGCATATGAGTGCGCCTATGTCACCTAACAGAAGATCCCACTGAATAAGAAAAGAGTTGAAAAAAAGAAGAATTAAGTCACGGTACAAGATGAAAAAAATTAAGTGATATATTTTGACACAGTTATGATAAAATAACATACTATATAATAATAAATAAATAGTGATGGATCTTTGGGCTATCCTAGATTCGCAGCCTCTGTAATAAGTGTCTTTTCAAGTGAAAGATCTTGGTGGTCTTCATGCACTGGAGAGGAAGCTAAAGGAACAGACTCATCAGATGTTGGATGGATGGTAAGAATTGGAGGCAGCATAGACATGGCAGAATATAGGTTGTAGGCTGGGGGATATATCATCAGATATGGATATGGTAAAGGTGGGAACATCCGTGGAGGTAGTGTAGACATGGTATAGGAAGAAGAGGCTAGATGACATGATGGGGGCATCCATGGGATCATCCCTAAACGTGGCATAGACATGGCATGTGAATAAGAGGGTAGATGATATAATGATGGAGTCATGGATAAGAACATCCCTAGAGACTCAAGTGGAGGATGGAAAGGTGTGGTAGATGGGGTGTCCACTGGTTGGTTAGTGTGGGAATGGGTATGACAGGTGCTCTATCTAAGTCTAGAAGCATCCCCTCTTGGACCCATGCTAGAAGGAAGAGGAGTCAAATTTGGTGGAACTAAATGTCCCTAATTTTTTTTGATAAATAATATTAACACAAAATTATATGTAATGAAAAAGGAAAAAAATTCAATTATTATAATCATTGAGGGAAGCGAAGGAGGAAACACATGCTCGTGCACCCGTTGATCATGATTAAATAGTCGCTTCATTCAATGTTCTGAAGTATTTGGAATAATCTACATAAGAATGAAATGTACATTTTTTAGAAATAGTTTTTATAAATATTTCATACAACTTAATAGTCAAATAAGGCATAATAAATATTATAACAACTTTTAGTAACAATAATTTCAAACTGTGTTATAAATTTTTGAAAAACTCGTTTCAAAATCAGTTTTCAAAATTTAAATAAATATAATTAAATAAAATGACACCAAACAATTCTAAAACAAACATATCATTCCAAACTGAAACTAAATTAAAGTAATTTCATTAATACTAACTTAATAAGTTAAACATAATGAACAAATAACATATATTGTTTCTTATATATATTACCCACCACTACTTCAGGTTCAACATCAACTATCACAATGGGAAAATTTGAATAATAAAAAGAAATATTTTGTTCAACACCAATGGGGGTGTCAGTGGTGGAAATTTCATCATCAACATCATGAAAAATATGTATTGGGATTACATCATTAATGACATCGTAATCAGGTCTATAATGAACTTTCACATAAAAAAGTTGTTTTTCCATTGATGTAAAATTGTATGGTTCATTGGTATGTTGGAATCAAATCATGTTAATAAATCAAAATCCACATTCATCAATAAATTTACCATGTCACATCATTGAATAAAACCATTTACATTTCATCACATTGACTCGAACCTGAGATTAGTCATTTAATAATAATATTTTCTCAACATGTACATAATAATAAACAACTTTATATCAAGGTCGACTATCAGATTCACTAGAATAACAATCTATTGTAGTAGTTAACATAACTCCACCATGTTGTGTTCTCATTTTCTCCTCTTTACCAGTTGTAACAAATCTATACCAATTAATTATTAAATATTTTCATTCATGAACCAAAGAATTGGGACCAAAAGCCAATTCTCTTAATTATTGATAAATTGAGTCAATAGGTAAAATCAATACCTAAAATATATATGAATAATACAATTAAATGGATATATATAATTTAATCTAATTAAAGTAATGATCATACCTTTGATTTCAACCAAGAAGGAAACTCTAGGCTATGTAAAGCATCTCTCCTTCTCAAATGAAAAGTTTGATGAACTCTACTTATAAATTTTTTTTGTTCCTTATATAAAATGATAATAAAAGTCTAATGTATATTTGAAATGTCATAATATGAGATAATATATAAATATCAAAATTACTTACTTGATATAGCCATAAAAAACCTAGTTAAAAAAGGTTGTATGATGTGTCATATGACACTCTTCAAGGATCAATGTAGATAAGGTATAAGACCCAAAAATTAATCCTATTTGGGGAAGAGATGGAAACTAGGGATCAATTTACCTATTTTATTCATATTCATTTCTCATTGACTGGTTATATATAGTACTCACATCAGACAAATACATCAAAAAAATCCATACATTCTTGATCCAAATAACCTATCACAATCATACCTTGAGGATAATTCTATTGTAATACATATGATTTTATTGTGCACATATATATTTTAGTAGGATACATCCACTAAAAATCAACTTGTCCCCCATGAAGTGTTTCAGTTGGAAGATGGACAGTTAAATGCAGCATGCAGTTGAAAAAGGATGGAGGAATTTTTTTTCCATCTCATACAAAATTAATGGCACCTCTTGCTGTATTTTTATCAACAATGACTTAAATAACTTTTTAGAAAAAATGTCTCTAAAAAATGGAAAATATAAATCATTGTCACTCTTACATTATTGGATAGAAAATTATGAATTTCTATTGGAATCAATTCATGAAGAAGGATGTGATAATCATGAGTTTTTAGGGATTTTAGTTTCAAATACCTTATGTTGACTCATTTAGATATGTTTCTGGAATAGACTTCATGAATCATGATATTCCCCAATACTATAAGAAATTGATATTTCTCTAAAGGTTTCATTACATAAGAAGCACAAGGAACTTTCCATTTCTTTTCACAGATACACAAAGGATGCAGTTATGGTCGAATACCCTATTCCAACAAGTCCCAATGATATCAAATATTATCTTTGGTCTTCCCCTTGATATTTTGAAGAATTGAAAGCAACATTTCACACATATTTTTCTCAATGTGAATTACATCTAAATAATGAACCAAATTCTCTCCATGATGATCCATCTATAGGATGAACCAACTCATCATTACCATTAATTGTCTCAGCATCATGCCCTCAAATATTAGATGATATTTATGAAGAAATGAATAGATTTTTAAGTCTAGGAATCAATGGAATGTTCCACATGACTTATTATGGAACATGAGATGGTGTTCCATCTGAATTTTACTTCCATCGAGATGTACTACATTCTTTACAGTCATTATGGTCATATATTTCATCCTAAACTAAACTTCAATCTTTTAGACAAGCATGAACTTTATTAGTAGAAAATCTAACTTTCTTAATTAACTTCTATTCCTTGTGTTAATTTTAAGTAATATCTACACCATGAGAAAGAAAGTCCTTCAAAAAGGTAAAAATATAATCAATGATGGTATTAGAAATTCCATACATAGTTTTTCTATGAAATAACCACATTAAAAATTACAACTTGGTCATTTTAGTACATTCCTGATATACTAGAGTTCTGGCCTCATCTATTAAAATTTTCACTCTCTCAACATCACCATCTTCATTATTTTCCTAATGTGTATTGAAATAACCGTCTTATTACAATGAAATACTATCTCTCTCATGATGATGCACAAATTGAAACCAATAAAATATCAAATTCTCTATACCAATTTTGTGTGTGTTCATGAACAATAGAATATTGTCCCATCTCTCCATGGTGATACCAAACAGAATAGTTTGTTTGAAACCCAAATTTTGTTATATGGTAGATAACTTCTTCATGGATTAACTATGTTATTAAAACATTATTATAGCATGTACATTGTATATAACCTCCATATGAATCATTGTTAAATGAAAAACCTAAAAAAGTTTCCAATTTACTTTGAAACTCAGTTGAAATAGAATCAGTATGATATATAAAGCTTCTATCCATTCTATTACATAGAAAAATAGTTATCTTCTAATAAAAAATGTAAAACATAATTAAAAAATTCATTATAACCAATTTTAATATTAAAGTCATCAAAGCATACTCGTATCTAGAAAAACAAATAATAAGATAAATAACATATGCTATAAGCGATGACTACAAATAACAAAATGTTTAAGGTTTAAAGATAATTTGTGGAAAAAGGTTTTAATTTCACTTTAAATGAATGGGAGAAAAAAAGTTTAATATATTAAATTCATCAATGGCCCACATATTGTAAAACCATTTCTTGAAATTGGTTCTATTTAAAAATAATGAAATGTACGAGGGGAAAAATTTCTTTAAATATAACTATTTTGAAATAAAAACCACACATGGTCTAAAAAATTTCAAAATCATGCTAATACTAATGTCTTTATAGAATATTTTTTTCATTTTTTCTTTAAAATCATATAAACACACCCACCTCAAGGTAAATAATTAAGTAGGGGTAAATAATCAAGAAGAAACATGATAAATACAAGGATTTTATAGCACTGAAAAACATGGTTAATCCAGAAAAGGGTCAACTCACCAAGAAATACCATCCAAGAAATAAACAATAGAGATGAAAATGTATAAATGAATGATCCATAACATAAATACATATCATTAGGTGAAATCATGATTACTAACATGAACACGAAAGACAGGAAAAAATGGACCTTGTTTTCGGTAGGGTATAATCATACATCCATCCACTAAATCACCCTTTGTAGTATCTTCAACGAAAACCCAAAAATCAAGGTTTTACATACAAATAATGGGGTATAGCTAATTCAAAACCTTCACATGCCTATCAATTTACCACTACTACCCACTTAGAAACCTCAGTATCCTCATGGAATATTAATTTTGGTATACCATGTACAATAACATCATCACAAGAAAGTAACAAGCCATTGGGGCTAACAACATTATCACATCCTTCCCACCTCCTGAACTACCATCAATGTGACCCCCAACACACAATCAAAACATGAATCACATAACCAAACATCTATCAAATGGATAAGGAAAACATAAAAAAAAGTAATGGGGACCAAAAAGAGAACCATCAACGATCAACTCATAACAAGGTGCCAACTAGGCTTTCACTTTTATACATACAACATACAGAATTGGAAATTTTTGTACAAGAAAATAGGCCATAAAAAAACAATTACAAAAGGAAATATATTCATCACCAATTATGACCACACAACTCATAGGATACCTCCATTCATATTTTGAATCCAAAAATACCATCAAAACATTAAATCCCTCTTCAAACACAAAAACATTAACCCACTTTGGAAGCCTAATTTTTCTTATAATACTAAAAACATGTGTGTTTAATTATGAAAACAAACCATATAATTTTACCAAACATAGGGAGTTTATTAAAACCCATTTCCCTTTAAGATACCATTTAAATCAGGAAATTCCACCCATTTACAAATGAAAAACAATAAAAATAAATGAATGCAATAGAAAACTGACCCTATATATAGTCCACACCATGAATATTTAGGATAAATATGAATTTAGAAAACAATTTTAACATTGTGACTCTTGAATAAAAGAAGATTTAATATAAACACTAACATCAAACAAAGAAACCATGTCACATTCAATAAAACACTTGAAACCATATTACCTGGCGAGAGGAGGACGTGGGGAGTCCGAATTCACCTGAGGAGGGTAGTGGGGTATCCAAAAATCATTAGAGGGGATGGAAGATGTCGACCGAAGTCTCCTGAGGGGAGGGGGACATTTGAATTCATGAGAGGAGGTAGGGATAGAATGAGGAGGAGGAGAGGAGGAACCCAAGAATGCTTCCAATATTAGGAAGGCTAAACCAATAGTTTCAAAAAAAACTATTGGTATAGGCTTGAAAAAACACATCTATAACCATGGTTCATCTAAACCATGGGTGTTATAGGTCCCTTTTCCACTAGTGGTGATGAAATATTGTACTATATTGAATGATCTATGTGGAACACTTATGCATGATGATGATATGAAAGGGATGGGTGCACCCAAAATTATATAGCACTACAAGGTATTGGGTAATTTATTAGTCTCATGATATGTAATGTATGGGATTAAAGTGTAAACATAATCCATTATGGTAATTTTTCCACCATGTTATGATGTCATGGAAGTTAGACCAGAACTATGTTTATGATGTCATGTTTTATTTTGTTGCAACATTTTCATGTTGCCTTTATTCTATCATGTTATATTATTCCTCATTGTTCAATATTATAATTCTCACCCATTTTATGTTCCATTAAAATTCCTATTGATTAACATGGAATAATTTCATCATGTTACAATTTTTTTGTTCCCTTACTAGGCTTTATATCTCACTCATTTATTATGTATGTCCCCAGGTTTTCTTGTGAAGTTATAAATGAGAAATGGAATAATATAAGAATAATAAGGAAGTTTTCAATAATGTTATTGTATCCATGTATCAAGTTGATGTGATATGTGCCTAATCTCCCAAATATAGAAGGATTATTGATATTATGGGTTTTACTAAGTGTTCTTTTAAGTATTAAATCATGAAATAAAGTGTATCTAAGATAATGGTATTCATAGATGGTATCAAAATAAAGTATAGTTTTTTGTATTATGATTAGAAATCTATAGAAAAAGAAATGGGTATAAGAATAAAAATAAGGAAAATTCCCTGAATTTTGGTATACTATAGAGTAAGTGGTTTCCAAGAAAATACTTCCTTGTCTGGATACTACAAGTGGATGCAGATATGGAACCGAGGAACCTATGAGTAATAATCCCAAAAAGTGTGCATTAAGATGGACTCAATCATCACATAGTGTCTGAAAACAATCCTTATTATATACCTTGTTTGACACTCCATGGTAATATTATTTGGAAAATTCACAATCTCATTACGAACCATTATTAATGGAATAAAAATTCCCATAAGATTCTATATTAGAAAATAGACTAGGGATAACTTGGATTGAATCCTTGAAATTCATAGGTTATGGAATATACATTATTTATGAGTTATCCCTTCAATAATCATGGTTTCAAATTTATGTATTTAATAATTTGAAATTTATTATTACTAAGTCTATTTTGGATGAAGTAAATGTTTAGAACCAAAATCAAAAAGTGAAATGTATTGTTTTCATCTATAGTTCTACACATTATATTATATCTCATAATTTTAGTAGAACTATTAAAACCCTCCCACAAAGCATGGAAATAGATCTATCTATAAAAATGGAAAATGGGTAAATTATTGAATCATAATTATATAACTCCTCCCTTATCAAAATTGGGTAATTAACTTCCTAAAAAACCTTCTGGTAACCTTTTTAGTATAATTTGATTCAATTTTAGGTATGTATAAGATTTTCTTATCTAGATCCAACATAAATTGACGAGAGAAGGAAATCACCCTGATAAACATGAATCATCCTCATATTTTATAAAAGTCATGGAGGATGATGAATATTATTTAGTATCAACATATTAAGCATGTATATTGGTTCCTTGTGAGTAAGTATATATAACCGAAATGATTGAGATTAAAGAAAAATTCATTCTTGAAGACATTCCCATTGTGAGGGAATATGTTGATGTGTTTCCTAAAGAATTTTCTAATCTTCCTCTTATCCAAAATGTTGGATTTTCAATTGAACTCATACCTAGGGATTTTAAAATATATAAGAATCCATATAGAATGGATGTTGTTAAACTTTAGGAACTACAGAAGCAACTATAGGGGAATCTGGATAAATGGTTTATAAGACCAAGTGATAATCCATGGGGTGCACCGATCATCATTGTTAAGAATAATGATGGGTTAATGCACCTATGTACTGATTATCATGATATCAAAAAGATCAAAAGAAAGAAGAAGTATCCTCCACCATAGATTGATGACTTTTTTGATCAAGTATGTGGAGCCCAGTATTTATCTATGATAGATCTTTGGTTGGGATATTACTAAGTAAAGATGATGAAAAAGGATATCCCCAAGACTGATTTTCATACATGGTATGAGAACTATGAGTTTAGAGTGATTCTATTTAGAGCGATTAATTATAAAACTACATTCATGTATTTGATGAATAGATTCTTTAGTGATTACCACCAAAAATTTGTGGTAGTATTTATTGATGATATTCTTATCTACTATAAAAGAAGGGAGGAAAATGAGGAGCATTTGAATACTGTACTGAGGAAATTATGGAAATAAAATATATATTAAAAGTATAGTAAATATGAGTTTTGGATAGAGTAAACATTCATAGGGAATCTCCTCACCAGAAAATGGATATCTGCAGATCCTTTAGATTATTGA
Source organism: Viscum album (assembly GCA_963277665.1). Taxonomy (NCBI): domain Eukaryota; kingdom Viridiplantae; phylum Streptophyta; class Magnoliopsida; order Santalales; family Viscaceae; genus Viscum; species Viscum album. The sequence goes on from OY728130.1 coordinate 325,913,890, forward strand.
AGGATCGCCTAAAAAACCTATGTGATAGAAATCCAAAGTATCCTTGGATTAGTTGGGTATTATCATCAATTTTTGTGAAACCTATCATGATTTTAAATCCCCATAAACAAGATAACTCATAAAGGAATCATGTTTTTTCTAGAATGATTAATTTGAGTAAATTTTTAAAGAGATGAAGAAGAGAATAATCATTTCACCTATTGATACATTACCCACCAGTAGGGAAGGATTTGTGATATACATTGATGCATCCAAAAAAAGGATTGAGAAGTGTACTCATTAAAAATTAAAAATTGATATCCTATGCCTCTTTCCAATTAAAGATCAATGATTATAATTACCCAACTCATAATCTAGTATTGGATTTAGTGATCTTAGCATTAATGATTTGGAAACATTACCTCTATGAGGAAAAGTGTGATATATATACATATCATAAAAGTGTCATGTATATATTCAAAAACAAGAAGATTAATATTCTCTAACGGAGGTGGTTAGAGTTGAAAAAAATTATTATTATTTGATATATTACCATCTTGGGAAATCAAACATAGTGGTAGATGGTCTGAGTAGAATGAATCTCACAAATATATCCATGATGAGTATTGAAAGGGATCCAATCTTCATAGTCATGTAAAGGATGGATATGGGAATAATATAATTATATTCATATTACCTGTTAAAAAATCTATTATTAAGGGAATCAATGAGGCTTATAAAGATGATGAGTTGTTATAGAAGAAGGTATCAAATATTCCAGTGCCCAACTTTACTGAAGACCAAGTTATAAGACATGAAACCTAAATATGTGTCCCAAAAAAACCAAAATTGAGGAGGAAACTTCTAGATGATGTCTACATAACATCCTTCTAAATTAATCAAGGGAAAACCAAGATGTATAGAGATTTGAAGCAAAATTTTTGGTGGGATAACATGATGGGATAGATTGCAGAGTTTGTATATTGATGCTTAGTATGTCCGTAAGTCAAACTAGAATGAAAAACTTCTACGGGAATCCTCCAATAAATCCATCTTGGTGGTAGTCAATTGCCTTACCAATTCAATTCATTTCATTTATATCAAGGAATATTTCTCTATTGACTAAATTTCTAAGATATATAAAAGGGAATTGTTAAGACTGTATGGAGTGACACTCTCCGTTGTATCTAATCGAGAATTGAGGTTTACCTCAAGGTTTTGGAGAATCCTTCATCATTAATTGAATACATAATTGAGATTCAAAATTACTGATAACCCTCATATAGATTTCTATTTTAAAGGATCATTAAAACCCTAATAGATATGATGAGATAATGTTCAATGGATTTACAAGTATTTTGGGATCAAGAACTTCTCATAGTATAGTTCTCATATAACAATAGTTTTTATTCCATCATTCAAATAACACCTTGTGAGGATCTGTATGGGAAGAGGTTTTAGACTCCAACATGTTGGGATGAAGTTGGGGAGAGAAAGTTTATGGGACTTAATATTATCTAAGAGATTATAGAGAAGGTTCAAACCATTTATCATCATTTGAAATCCATAAAAATTCAACAAAAATTCAATGCAGACAATCGTCAACATGATCTAGAGTTTTAGGTCAGTGATAAAGTGATCATTTTTGTATCATCATGGAATAAAATAATGAGTTTTGGAAAGAAGGTAAATATTATTCCTAGATACATCAACCCCTTTAAGATCCTTGATCACATTAGAGTAGTTTACTATCAACTATAACTCCCACACAACTTATCTCAAGTACAATATGTGTTCCATGTATCCCTCTTGAGAAAGTACATAAAAAACCCCTCATATGTATAAAATCTATAGATGGTACTATTAGAGAATGTTTCTTCATACAATGAGTTATCAGTGAAGATCTTAGATTGTAGAGGCAAAGTTCTAGGAAATAAGAAAACTCACCTAGTCAAACTGTTGTGGTGGAACCAAAAGTATGAGGAAGTGGCTTGGGAGCTAGAAGAGTAAATGAAACAAACTTTCCCTCATCTATTTTAGTATATGAAATGAAAATCTCAAGGTAAAAACTCTTAATGGGGGAATAATGTAATGAATCAAACTTTTATAAATGAAATTTCCTTTGTGATTGAATCAAATGCCCTATTATATAATGTGTTTATAGAAAAAACATGAAATTATTTAGTTATATCATATTGTATTTAAAATACCATTAAACACCACAACTATTGATAATATATCCATTTAAAAGTGATCATATTATTAATATATATTAAGGGTTATGATAAAGTCCTACCAACATAGATAAAATATGTGATAGCATCGACCATTAGGATTATACCCTAGGAAGCCCATTTTTCATATATTCTGACTATGTTAACAACTTTAATAATTTTCCTTAACTAATACCAAGAAAATATTCAACAAATAAAGCATGAGTGAAACCATTTATGGGACAATTCCAATATCATTGATATCATGACCCAAACCATGTACACTGAACCACCCCATGAAAATATCACCATCATGAACCTTAACCATAGGGAATTTTCTAGTGTAATAAAGGGATATGTATCAAGAACCTAATTGTATGAATTTTTAAAATAATTATTATATTTATTCCAAATTATTTTTAATTTATAAATTAATAAGTAATTAGTTTGATAAAAATTATATTTTAATATGACAAAACTCGAATTGTATTTTTGAGTTATATGAAATTTAAATTAAGACATTACATTTGATGAATTATTGAATCTTTGAAATAAATTATATTTTCATAAAATATTATTATTAAATATAATATATTAAATATAAATGATAATATAATTTTATAAAGTAAAAATATAATTTTTATAAGGGTTAGAAAACTATTAATGTCACCAAATGAGTATTTTACAATAAATTAGGATATTAATTTAAAAGTTTAATTTATCATAATTATAGAATTATTTTGATAAAATAATTATTATTTTTGGAATAATCATTTTTAAATTATCCAACGGTGAATTTTTCATGATTTTCTGAGATAGTTGAATTTTCGATTAAAAAGTAAATTTGGTATAGATATACAGTATGTATTATGACATCATAATGAACAAAAGGTGATTTAATATGTTCCATAAAAGGTATAAAATACGAAATATATATCTCCCCTTTATAATAATGTTCTTTTGATGTTATTTTATTAATTTTAAAACTCTATGAATCCTCTAAAACCTATATTATATTTTGATGTTTTAAAATGAATTCTTTGTAAATAGGACTCACTTACACATCACCAAGGAAACTATTTTAATGTGATAGGTTCATGGAATTGTAAAACAAATAAGAAAACTCCTCCTTTTTATAAATAATGGTAAAAACCATGGTAAAGTTTGTGGTTTTGATTACATTATTTTATAGAGTTCAAAACATCACTTTGGAAAATAATAAAGTACTCCCCTATATTTACCTATATAATATTACCCAAGATCAATTTTATCTTAACTAAAAACCATTTGAGAATGAATATTATCTTCCATTTACTCTCTATATCCCTAATAATATTCCCAACAACTCTCAAGAAGGTCCTCCCAAGCTTTTTGAAGCACTATCTCAGGGTAGGTTGTCCTCTCCTTCTCCTCTTTAATCAAGCACCTTATTTATATAATGTTATTTTTTATTCAAATTAGTATTGATGGGATATGATATTACAAATACCTATTTATTAAATTATGATTTAAAAGTGATTATATAACCATTTCATTCTCATTAATACCTTCCATAATTCATTATGTTCCCCCATCATGCTGCCAAAATTATCTTGCAATTTTTTCATATCAAATTTTTATTTAAGAACCCTTTTTATCTTATGACTTTTAATTAATTTTTTTTTCATGTTGTATTATGTTATTACTTATCTATATTACTGACCTTGTTATTTCCAAGTGATTATATTCCCCTTTCACTCTGATTAATCCCTCCCATGATTCATTATGTATCCTCGTTATTCCACTGAGACTATCCTTCGATTTTCCATGCCCAAACAATTGTATTGTGAATACCATCACCATTTCCAGTAAAGGGTAATCACCTAAAAATACATATCCCTATTTTATTAAATAATTCCATTTATTTATTCCACACTCAATCATGGGATTAAATGTGATGAAATATTATCCTATGTTGAATGATCTATATGGCACAATTATGCATGTACATGATTTGAAAGTGATGGGTGCACCCAAAACTATATAGAGCTCCAATAAATTGGGTATGAGACATTATGTATGGGATTAAAGAGAAAAAATAATATATTTTTATTCTTTTTTTACCAAGTTATGATGTCTTGGTGGTTAGCCTTGACCATTGTTTATGATGTCATGTTTTATATTGTTTCCACATTCCCATGTTGCCTTTATGATATCATGTTGTATCAGGCCTCATTGTTAAAGATTACTATTATCACAACTTATATATTCCATTTAAATTCCTTTTGAAAAATATTTAATACTATTATCATGTTATTATTTGATTATTCCTTTACAAGGATGTATAGCTCACCCCTTTGTTATATATGTACCAGGTTATCTTGTGCAATTTTAAATGATAAATAGAATAATAAAAGCTTGTTAATGGCGTTTTCAATTATGTTGTTGTACCCATGTATCAAGTTGATGTTCTATGCTCCTAATCTCCAAAATAAACTATTATTATCGATCTTATGGGTTGTACGAAGTGTCATTTTATGTAATAAATCATGAAATAATGTATATTAAAGATAAGAGTTATCATACTTCATACCCTATTTCCATTATTTAATATTATTTTTATAGATTAGGAATTAAAACTTTATGTGACCATTTTCTTACATTCATAACATTTCACTTCAAGTTCCACTTATTGATTTACCTTCTTGGTTCAATTGGAAAATTTCTTTTTCTTGATGAAATTATTCATGTTCTTAGTGAATTAAAAAAAATCTTAAACCTCACCTATATATGATTCATCATTGGTTGCTTTGAAGGTGATAGATTTATTTACACATTTGGGTTAATTGGATTCATTATCATCTTTTCGATTCATTTTTATTTCATATTTCAGTCGGGATTTGATATGTTCTTTGACCATTATTTTCTTTACATCCTTCTCTTCTTGTATAGCTGTGACTTTGGGTTTCCAATTACTGGGTAAGACCGATAATATCTTTTCACTATGGTTTCTGTTGAAAAATAATCGCCAAGGAACTTTTTACCATTAAAAATGTTAGTAAAACATGTAAACATACTTGTGATGGATTCATTTTTATGCATACAAAAGATTTCAATAACATTCCTATATATGTCTAATCTAGTATCATTAACTTTATTGGTTCCTACATGGGTAAATTATTGAAATTTCCATATTTCAAAATCTATTTTACATATAGAAACATGATTAAATTCATTTTTATCATGACCACAATGTAAATTATTCATAGCTTTTCATTAAGGTTCAAAGTTTTGGACATCTTTGAGAGTCCACTTTTCTTCAGATTCTTTAGTTGGAACATATTCATACAATATAATTTTACAAAAGGGTAACTAATTCTACAAAGAAAAGTTAACATAAAATTTATTCATTAGGAATAATCCATTCCATAGAAGATATGATCATGGTAATATGAATTAGATTCCCTTATAAACAAATATTACTTTGAAATTGCTTAATATTAAAAAGAATTTTTTTGAAAACAATTTTTAAAATATATTTTAAATAAAAAAACAAAGATAACCATTGATAGAAATTATTGGTCATATTATAATGGAAATAGTTGTGGGATTATTTCAATTTAAAAAATATTTAAATAAAACATAAAGGTAAAATTAAAAATTAAATACATTAGAAATAAGAGATAAATTAAGCAATAAAATCAATAAAAATATTAATCAATAAATCCAAAATGTATTATTAAAGTGATCTTGTAGAGTGGAAAATGATATTATCAAATTAATGAAATTATTTATATTAATGTTTAATTATAGAATTCATAAATTAAAAAAGAAAACACAAAGAGTTTGATAATGAGTTCGACAATAGATTAGTGTGAGCCCCTAAGTCTACACCCCTCGAGTTGTGAGATTAATGTTATTACTCCATTGATCTTGGAAATGATCAAGAAAATCATCCCTAATTATGATTTTCAAGAACCCTATTGAGATTCAATAGAATCCGATGAACCTATCCCTCACTTTTGTGGCAGTGAGAACCCATTGAAGAAGGTGATGAGAAAAGTGAGATTTTCTTAGTGTAATACCATCATAATGACACTCCCTAATATCTCAAGAGGATATATATAATTTTGGACGAGTGATTGAGATAAATTGTGAAAACCTTTAAGGGATAAAGTAATGAGAATTGTCTCTTTGAGAGGACTTTTTGATTTCTAGTGATTCAACATTAATTCGATTAGAGAGGTGTTGTTTGTAACTAGATTCTCTTTCAAGACTCATTTGGTATCTATTTATAGGCTCCAAAAGTTCCACGGAGCTTCTGCAATTATATTGGGAAATTTAAGTTGAATAATACCACAATTAGATATTTTTGATTCATAATAAACATTCCCTCAGACTAGATATCCTAATGCCACTGGCTTTCCAGTGGGTCACCTAGAGCTGGATGTGCATTCGGAACTGTTATTGGATAGATGATACTCCTCCATTGGATATATGGTGGAATCATGGAGGTTGAGGATGCTTTTGTATTCACCAATGTATGGTTGATGGTAATCTATCAACTAATCTATGGGTCTTCTAAACATCAAGAGATTTAACACCATGGAACTGGCTAGACGGTGCCTTGCACCAGGGAGTTGGTGCTGCCTTCATGGATCCATCTTCAAGTGGATCCTCCTGAGATTCCTTCTAAGACCTTCTATGGAACATCCAACATCATTTTAAGATATTAAATTTTGTATTATGATTGGTCCAAACCTGTGATATGATCAACTTGTTTACTTTGAAGTGACTTTAAGATCTTTATTAGGACTATTTATGACATGAATTAAATTCAAAATAAGGAGTCTAAAATTAAATCAAATAAAAATTTTAGATACACTATATAATGTTTATGATAATGAAAATAACATGAGAGATTGGCATATAAAATTTTATTGACATTCTGTATTAGGGGTTCATAATAAAATATATATCAGGGGTATAATATACATAGTCAAAAGGTATTATCAATTGGAGTGGAATATACTTATTACATATAGTCATGGGATGTTTATCTCGATCTAATATTATTAAATAATGAAGTGTGGTTTGTGAAAAATAATCATTCAGAAATCATGGTGGAGGAATTTTGGGTTTGAGTTCTCCCTGACTTAGTTTCTATAATTCCCTTAAAAGGGGTTGAAATGAATGAGGTCTCATGTTTTGTTCCTCAACATATGGTCCAAATGTGTATCATGATGTAGCATGAGTCAAGAAATTTATAGACCTTATATTACAAGGAAGTCTCCCAACATTAGGATATAATTCCTAGAAAGGGGCATTTTATATTTTTGTTTTTTAGGGAAGTACCCTATACCAGACACCTTTACATGGACCAAGATCTCATGTAAGTTGATTGAGCCACATGTAGGAATCCACTCTAAGTATTTTAAATTCATGCATGGTAGACCATATATTATTTAGTTTAATGTCATGAAACAATGAATCAAATTCCATTATCTGAAGATGAGGATATTTTAACACAACATTGGTCTATGGATATATAAAAAATGCTAGGATGGTGGAATTTTTTATGTTTTCTCCTTTATTAGAGAATGATTTCAAATGAATATCCACTATAAACTCCAATTTGTAAGAGATGAGGTCATTTCAGTTGATAAAATTTGGGGATGGGACTATAATAAAGTATTCTTGTGTTACTATGTATCCAAAAGTAATTAGTAATCAAGCCACACAAAGATATTATGATCCCTCCCTACATTGATGTAGTTTAAATATAGGAATAAAATAGTAGTAAATTTTGTTGGTGGAGTTTTTGGTTGAATCTAAGATCAAAGATCTTGTCATGACTATTTATCTTGTTAGAACATGAATCAAGCCCCAAGTAGTTCTTGTTTTTGAAATTACCTGCACAGATTTGTCTTGTATACATGGAAAAGGGTAATTTTTTTTGATTCGTGGTTGGGCCTAGTATAAAGGACAATAACATCCGTACATATCTTGAGGTAATCTGGAATCAGTACATACATAGTTCTTATGAAAGAATCTACATTCATAGATCTAGCTCATATATCAGTAAAAGGGGATTAATATCCTTTGAGATTAGGAAGATTGTGCACTAAGGATTTATACATACATCTAGATATTATATAGGGAAATTATTCCATGAAAAATGGTATTCTCTAAGAATTTTAAGGTCATACATGGTAGAATGTTTTTCCACCCATCTTTGGTCATGATGCTCCTAGTAATGCTAAATGGGGTGATTTTTGAAGACCTTTAAGCTCATGTGAGTCATGATTAGTCTGAGAAACAAGTGAAAATTTGAGATTAAACCACATCATAGTAAGGTACATTAAATAGGTTTTTTAAAAACATATCATAAGATTTGGTATCCATGATTTGGAGGGATTCATACATTTTAATTTCATAGGACAAGGATGTTTACGTTATAGTTTTATAACATGCGGTGAGGATGGTAAACATGTTGTTTAATATTGTATGGTGAAGATGACATGCTATGTAGTTTAAATTAATAAATCCAGTACTTGGGATATTCATTTTAACATAACACAGATGAGAAGATCTAGTCATGAATTTTAAGATCATATGACCAAGATATTTGTTGACAGACATGAAAATTATGAAAAGTATTTCTCAAGAAACATTATTTTGGTAGCCAATGTAATTAATTCTCTATCCATTATGGAAAACGAGTAAGATACATTAGATTAGACCTTGTGTATAATGTAAGGTCCCTCCCAATTTGTTTTGAGTTTCATAGGATTATTTATTGGTATAATTTGAGTTATGAGAGTCAATACTTACTCTATTTGGTAGAACGAAAAAGGTGAATATTCTTATTCAAAGATTATGCAACTTAGTTCTGATGAAATTTCATGTTGTGCAAAGTGAACAATCTATTATCATCGAGCTGTTCCAAATCATCCATCTTTTCAGATGGAACTCAATGTGAAGGGATTCCTCTGTCCTATATACAAGTGAATATAGGACTGCTTACATGGAAGTATAGGTCATGGTGGGATAGGATCAGATATCCTGTAGAATTTTTTCAGGACAAAACTTCTTGTCTTTATCCACCACCTTCTAGATTATATTAAATATATTCTTATTGAAAGACACAATCTATTAGTTTGCCACTACATGATAGCAGGATTATGGGTTAGATTGAATATCATCTTACTAATATATCCTTTGTACCCTAAAAGAGAAAAAATTGGTGCCATTTTCCATCAAAATAATATGAGGAATACTAAAGATAGTAATGATATTTTTATTAATAATGTTGATGATATCATTTTCCCTAACCCATTTAAGGGATATATTCTCATCCCACTTGGAGAAGAAATCGGTGTCAACAAGGATATAATTAAACTTCTTGACTTTAGCTGGGGGATGTGACCCATGACATATATTCACCAGTTGGAAAACAACCAAAGAACATTTGGAAGTATGTATCAATTTTGGGGGTTGATGGATGAATTTGGTATGTATCTTTTAGAAATGACATTTCTTGGTGAATTACATACAATTTGATGTCATTAGAGACCAAAAATACCTAAGAATCCTAATATGATTAGAGATATTGGTTCTTGACTGATGAGAACCATATACACATGTATATACTTCTTTTATAATGGTGGGCATCTCTCCTCCTTCAAGAGTCCATAGAAAAATCCATCAAAGCCTTATTTATAGAGGGATTTTTTAGCAATTAGACCATTATAAAGAGTAAAATTGACTTCCTGATGTTATATATATTATTTATTTTCTCGGACCCATAAAATAATACTACTATGAAGGTTTTTAAATATAGGTGAAATGCATTCAACAGTGATATCAATTGTAATGGATATCGAATCACCTTATTCATAGGTAATGTTTATGTCATTAATTGCTTACCTTTAATTTTTAGTGAACACGGATACTAACCTACAATGTACAATGCTGACTATCTCATGTCGGTTTAGATCTTATAGGGGAGTGGCTACATTAGTTAATACATCCACCCACGAATTTTTTGAATGTATAACATGAGAAAATATTGGCACAGAAGGGAATTCTTCCATCAACCCTCATACATAATCCAAAAGGAGAATTGATTCATATTTTTTTAATGGAATATTCACTATTAATGTTCTTGATCACCAACTCTAAATTACCATTAATATTTTGATAGAGCACTAGTATTTTTAGTGCCAATTCGAAACCTATAATGAGGGATTGAAACTCTGATTTATTATTAGTTTAGCCTTTTGATAGAAATGAGTAGGTAAAAATGATTTTTTTAGAGAAATGAGAATAATTCCCAAACCAAATCCATTTAGTTTTGGGTTTTCTATTCTTTTTTCCTAATGAGATTGTTAAAGAACCATCAAAGTATATCTCTCATGTTTGGGGAGTGTATTGAAAGTAAAATAAATATTTATTTGGATATTCAGTATCCATCGAAGTGATTCATGATATGGGATGCACTGTAACAATGTTTATCAATGGTTTCCATTTGACTACCTTTTGTGGTATGAATTGAATATAAAACTGCTATAAGATGACCACCCACTATTCTAGTTACCTAGTTAACATTGGAAATTGAGTATGTACTAGAGAGGTATAATAAGAGTGACAAAATGGACCTCATGATTCTATATGAATTTCTTGATATTGTCGAATGATTATTTAAAATATTCATCTCACTGGTAAGTGAATCCCTTTTTCATATACTTGGTGAAGGGTAAGTATTTGTCGATAAGGTTTTCTATGAAGCACCAAATATAATTAAGGCATTATAGAAATATTTTTAACTCATTGAGGTTTTTATGTTATGGCATGATAAGGATCATTTTAGTATTCTTAGGATCATCTTTGATACCATTATGGAATACAATGAATTTAAGGGATTTTCCTAATGTATCCCCAAAATAACATTTCAAGGGGTTTATTTTATGGATACGATGTTTCAAACAATTAAAAAATATCTCAATAATAGAAATAGTATCACAATGATATTTGGATTTAACCACCATGTAATCTATATATCATTCCATGGTATTATCTAGGAAGGGTTTAAAAGTAAGGTATATATTATTTCAAAATGTGGCACCAACATTATTCAAACTGAAGGGAATTACTTGATAGAAGTAAAATACTTAGGGTGACTTAAAAGTAGTGGCCTCTTCACCATTAGGATCCATAAATATTTGTTTTTTGTCAGGAATATATTTCTACAAAGCAGAGGGCCTAATAACTGAGAGTTTCATTGATCGGAAGTTCTACAATTGAGATCATAAAATTATCCTTTGTGCAATACTGATTGAGAAATATAAAATCATTATAGACCTTGATCAGTTTGTTCTTCTTCTTGATTGAGACAATATTGGAAATATATTTTTAATATTGGACCTCTCATATGAAATCATCTTTGATAAGCTTGTTGACTTCAACTTCAACCTTGTAAGAACAAGTCATATACATTATCCTAGTTCCCTATTTGTAACCATGATGATTCTTGGGTAGGCATAGATGATAAGTGGCCGCATAAGGTTCATGTCTGGGAATTTGTTTATAATTACTGTCAAAGAAATCATGATTTTGCTTCAGAAAGGAGACATGTGTCTCTTGTCTTTTGAGATACATGGAACCACTAATTAAGGTAGGCCAAATTTCTTCCTTTGTTCCCAAATGCACCTTTCTGAACTCGTTAATGGTGGTGGATACGCCTTTCTCAAATGTCAGGGGGAATATCTAAGATCTTACTTATCCTATTATTCTTCTTCACTCTCGGTGGGCATGGGTGATGATGGAATGATTTCAGGACTGAGATACAATGTATGATCATTTTGGTGCTCGGTAAATGATCGACATGAGTATCTAGATCCTGAGAGTAATGATGTATGAGAATTATAGTTCAAGGTACTATGGAAATTATCTCATTCCTCTCTATCTACCTTAACTTTGTTATATGTAGGTGATGAGGGGACATTTTTGGATCCATATGATGATATGATTGATTTTTTATCTCGTACGAATGAAGAGGAGGTGCCACTAGACTCTAAAAGTGATAATGTGTGGGAATTTTCATTAGGAACATTCTGGATACACTCTCTTTCTTTTTCGTTATCATTGGGGGTAGTAGGAATGACAAAACTATGAGATTTTGGAGTTGTATTATGGAAATTTATATTTCCCATCAGTGAAGTGGGAGAATTTTCTAATTCAGATGGTGATGTATGGGTCTCCTTAGATTTTGGAGATAAATTAGTAGAACTTTCCTCTAGAGCATCATTGTTTTTACTGGGGTCAGAACCTTCTCCTTCATAGCTTGATTCAGTGGGCCTGAATGATATCATGAATATTTGAGTGAATATGCCTAGGCCATGTATTCATATCCTACCTCTAGGTTTAAGGTTGATATGATCAAAGATCCTTGTCTATGTGGTCGAAATGTTGTTAAAATCATCCCTCATGTAGATATTTCCATGAATGAGATTAATTTTTATGGGTAGCATGTTTATCTTCTCCTTTATTGGTAGAACCCACTCCATGAGGGTAATTTTTGGCCATCATGCAATATGATGGTGATTGGATGCTTTGTCCTTTAAAATGATATTCACATAACCCAATGAATTCCTAAACCTAGAGTGATCACCTTAATTAAATTAATGGGAAATACATAATATTCAATGAGTTCATGAAATGGGTTAATACGTTCCACCTCTAAACCATTTGGAGGAGTGAATCAAGTGACATTATTATTCATGGGGTATTTTCCTTATCTATAGTAGAATCATGCATCAATATAATGAGACCCACATGATTCAAATAGAGATTTATCACAATATAATTTACTTGTTCATCTATCAACAGAGTATTTGAGACACTGATGATACAATGGGGTAACTTTTGCATATTGATACAATCATGACATTACTAATAGGACATTGAGAGTTGTGTCTTGTCGAAAAATCATGAATTCAGAGTCAAATATGACATCACCAAATTGAGATATAATTTTTATTTCTCCAAGATTATTATGTTCATTTTTTATACCCCTAGATCATCCAAGTAGATGGTGATAAATTGGATTCACTATGGCCCAATAATAAGAAAATCCAGATCAGCATGTGATTGATTTTGGATCCATTTTCAATCAAAAATCAATGGAAATCTATGTCATTCAATTTTCTAGATATGTATAAGGGAATGATGTGTCCTTATATAACAGTATCATTATCTTGTTTTGTAGAGGATATTAATTCATGAAATTCAATGGGACCAGTCTCTATATGGTACACTTTAGTGGTAATGGACTTATCTTCAAACTATTGAGGGCTTTAAAAGGCCTCTATATGTTATTCCCAAATCACTTTTGATAATTTAAGGACATATGAGGTTGAGACATTTTTTTCAATGGTGAAAATCTATTTCAATATGTAATATTAATGATCCATAGGTCTATACCTCCCACATTGAGTATGATCCTTGGTTTGGGTCCTGAGATGAATAGTTTCCTCTGACAGTGACTATTTTTTATAATCAAGATTTGGGGATATTTTCATCACTTTTGAATTGGATTCATCCTTTATTCCCATATTCTGAAACTGACTAGAAAAATGTTTTTTTCATGTTTTTCTTCCAATATAATCAGATTGGATCAATCTCTAGATGACTCAAAGATAGACTGGTGTTCATACTGAGCCTACTGAAGTGCATGTCACTGGGTTTCAGTAGCATGTATGGTTTAAAAAGGGATATGGTCTAAATGTTGAGATCTATGTTGATAATTTATTCCTCTAACACATCATCCTTAGTGACCTATCTTCTATTATCCTCAATTTTTAGGGGGGAAATCATATTTATTTGAATTTTCTTCTGCATCATAGAAGATATTTTTTAAGTGGGTCACATTGACAAATTTATAAATATAATCCTCTTCTGATGATGTTTTCATTTTGTGGGATGGTTCCTATTGATCTATTTAACATGGTGGTTCCCATCCTCCCTGTATTAAGGGGATGGAATCTGAGGGGTTCATACCAAATTGGGCATCACTATGGTTTCAATTTCCTACATTTTTTTATTTTTCCAATTACACTAACTTTTTGAGGGTTGGTTTCTGGGATATTATAGTTTCGGTGAAGTTTGTTTCACCATTTTAGAAGAAACTAAGGACTCAAATACCTGGTTTATTTGTACCATAGGGATAACATGTGCTCAATTTACCATCTTCAAAATTATCTAATCAGAAAACCTCTGATTACCCTTATTTGGGACTTCTTGACATCCCCTTTCTTCTTACAATGCGATTACGTAAGACACTTATGTAGGTGACTTTACCAACATAGATTTTCTTGTATCTACCATATTATAATGAATGTATTTAAATAAAAAACACTCATGGATAGTATTCCATAACATTCAGTGGTAGGGATAGTAATTTAGGAATTCAGTGAGGTCAATATGATTATGATACCTGGGTTCTGGCATCTTTAGTAAAAAAAATTCCATAGTTGTGATGAAATAACCAGGTAATTTCTCATTTCCTAAATAATAAAATTTATTCTTACTCTCTTTATATGATACATGCATTTAATTTTTTCTCCCATCATAGTGAAGGTGATTTTATCTTTGTTTCAAGTGAGTAGGGGAAAATGTGCAAAACTTATTAGGTCCTAATAGAGAGATGAAAGATGGTTTAGAGGGGGGGGGGGGGGTGAATAGAATAGATTCAAATTTGTAAGGAAATAAATTGATTATTAAAGTTAATTAATGAAGTTAATTATTATATTTAATTTATAGTAGAAATAATAAAAAACACAATGCTGTTTGGTTATAGTAGTTCAGTCCAAATCAGATCTACTCTACTCTTATAACTCTCCACATGATGAGAGATACATTATTTACTATTATGATTTTTGAGGGGGAATCATAACCCAATTAAAATATCCTTTTCTAGTGGAGGGATGACCAAAACTCACTACATTTTGTGTGGGGAGCCACAACCCTTACAACATCAACTTTAGAATATGAGAGTCACAACCCGAATGGTCCTGAATTTGGGTATAGGGAGTTACAACCCTCAAATATTGAATTTAGAATCTAGGAGTCTCAACCTGAGGAAAGATAATAATACATTATTTTGTATGTAAAAACATAAATAGAAAAATAGAGTGTTCATGTGAGAGATGAGAAGTAGTGTTATAGACTCAAAAACTAGATAATGGAGAGGATAAAACAATGAAAATTTAGGTACAGGTTCTCATGAAATGTATATGTATCATCAAGGAAGTAGTAGTTAAAGACGTTTTCATTTATCTTGAGAGATCATCCAATAGGTAAAATAGAGTATCAGAGAAGATTTTGAATTTTAGCATCAAGCTTTGGTTTTCAAAATATTCATGTACTCATTGATCATCTTGGTATCATTGTGTACTTTGAATGTCTCCCGATTCCTTTAAATAAGATATGAAAATACTAACAAAAAAATATCGTAAAACAATTCAAAATCAAAATAACATAATTATCTTGGAGAGAGAGTATTATCATTGAGAATAATGGTAACAAATAAATACTTGAATTCAAAAAGTAAAAACTAATTCAAACTAATTGGAATTACCCATTAAATGATAATAATAAGTCAAAGGTAATACCATAAAAATCATAAGTTAATTTGAATGTTTAAATGAACATATTATATAAATTATAATTTAATTCAGTGTGTAACAATTAATAAATTAATTATACGACTTTAAATACCACAAAATAAATTTTAATAACTTCCATGTTATTAAATAATAATTCAAAGAAATTAACTTGAAAGAAAATATTAAATATTTTGAATACATGTTGTAAAAGGCACATAACAATAATGAATACATTTAATAACATTTCAAGACTCCTTAAAATATTATAATAATAATTAACAAGGCTTATATATAAGTTATATGAATTTCAGAAAGTAATAAAACTATTAAAACACTTAAAATAAGCATGCAGTTAACTAAATAATAAAAAAATTACAAAAAACTAGAGCATGCATAGAAAATTGGATTTAAGGAAAAAATAAATAAAACAATTAATCGTGCACCCTAATGATCTTGTAGTCAGTATTCTTATTGTGCTAACATAACATGTGATTGGTTCAAGTCAACATGCAGTCAGTATGCTGACCATGAAAGCAATCTGTAGTCACTTAAAATACTGCATGAGGTAAGCAGATAAAACATGTGGTCTCCATATTGGATGTGCACAACCAGTTGAGTTACCATGTGAAGTAACTATAAAAGCTTCATGTAGTCAAGTCTACCACATGGGGTAAGGTGAAAAATGTTCACTGTAGGTATAATACAAGTTCATGGTAGGTAGTTTACACTTTTGGTAATGTGGAAGAAAAGCTTCACGGTAGGGTGATACTTCACTTACGATAAGGTAAAAATGATCTTACGATAGGGTGGAAAAGAACTTATAGTAAGGTGGGAAAACACTCAGAGTAGTGACCCTTTTTTTGGTTTTAGTCTTCTCCCTCAGGGTTTTCATTCTTAAAAATCATGGCCTTTATTGTTCTCTATTCTGCAGCTCTATTGGGTTTTTCTTGCAGCTGTATCTCTCTATTGAAGCTGTCAAAATTCCTTAATTTGATCTTACTTTCTGTTTTAGTGTTCCAAACTCTGTCTAGTTCAGAGTGCGGGTGGAATGGGATGGTTTTGGATGTGTGTTATGGGGCATTGTTGGTGTCCCATGAGGCACAACCAGTGGGTTTTCAAGTGGTGTTGTGGTTTTTTTCTCCAAGGAAGGTTTGAATATAGTATTTTCAAGAAGTGTTTTATGTAAATAGTTTTATCCTGATTATCTATCTCTCTTTACTCAAAATATTTTATGGTTTCATATTCCAATGGTCCTCCCCAGGTCGGTCTAGTGTGGTGGTTCTCTTAGAGGCTTTAGGATGTGCAGTTCATATAGTCACCCATGGCCATGGAGGGGAAAATTGAGTTGTATTATCTCCTTTATATGGGTTTCATATGATGGTTATTATAATGTTTTATGGATTAAGCAACTTTCTAAACTAGATATTGGATCCATTTTAGGCAAAAAAGGTTTTTATTTTTTGGGTCTCTGTTTAGGGTCGACGTTACGACAACCGCTCTTGCTGGTATTTCAAGTGACAATGAAAGTGATAGAGTGTGACTCGGTCGATCATTGGCCTTGTCTTTTGGTTCTTAATTTCTTTTGTTTGATTTTAAATTTTGAATTTGTAAATATGGAGTTTTGGTAGATGGAGGGGCAGTGGTGTTGGCTGAATGTGTTTTTAAATTTTAAATTTTGTTTGAGAGTCATTTTTGTATTCTCTGTACGGATGATTTGTGGTTGATTTAGTCTTCCTTTGAACTTTTTATTTAGTTCCCACTAAACCTCAAATTGGGTTTATTTGAAAATAAAAAAAAGTTATCTTGAGAGAAGGTGGAAGATATGTGAGAGAAAACCTGAAAAACCTATTCATTCTGAACTTCTCAGATATTATAAAATTTTTAGAGCAATTAAAAAATATAATTAGATATTGTTCAAGAATAATTATTTGTTTATAAGATAGATATATTTTAAGAACATAAATAATCCCATTGATCTGAAAAGTATATAATGTGATATGATTGAAAAATAATGGAATACATAGACTGGAAACTGTAGAAAAACTGCACAAATTATGCCTAATTTTGGGGTATCTAAACAACATTTTTAGGCTTTTATTTAGTTAAATGAAATGTATGAAAACTTATTATATTTATAACCTAACCAACTCCAATTTATTTCAATATGAATCTAAATATATATCAAATAATCAAAAAAAAATTAATTTTTAAAAATCTGGAATTGCAGAACTGATGTATGAATTTTGTATATTTGGCGCACCGTATAAAAAATAAATTCAATCTTCTATTTAATCAAATAAAATATAGATAAATGTGTTGGATTTTCATAGGAACAAATCTTTTAACCATATGATCAATATAAATCAAGTTATAAATGTATAACTAAAGTAAAATTAACAACACTATAAGCTAAAAAATATTTTTCATACCAAAAACATGTATTATGTTCATAGTGAAATGTGAAAATGATAGAGATAGAATTAGGATTCATAGTATTTTAATAAAAGTTAGATAAAAATTATTTATTTCATATGAAATTTGAATTTTAAAAGTTAGATCACTAGAAATTAAGATATAATAAAAATATAGAAATGTTATAAACACTATATTTTCACATAAAATAATTAGAGGGTTTATAATTTTTAAAAACATTAAATAATAATAAATAACCACAAAATCCCATTGAACCCCCCCTTTTGCAAAATTAAAAAACTGAAACCTAATTTTATAAAAGTCTCTCCCTTTTTGAAATTTCTAAAAAACACAATATTTGATAAATTTAAAAATAAGTATTTTTAAACCAAAGAACCTCCCCTTAATAAGTGAATATTAAGGTAAGTTAAAAACAAATAAAAAGATTTAAAAAATAAATTTATAACCTACCAAGTTCAAATTTAAATTTTCTAAAATTTTCAGAATCAAATGGTTTAGTAAAAATATCAGCCAATTGATTTTCAGTTGAAATATATTCAAGAATAATATCACCTTTGTTAACATAATCTCGAAGAAAATAAAAACTCATATCTATATGCTTAGTTATAGAATTCATTAAATGGTTCATTGATATAGAAATAGTAGAATAATTATCAAAGTTAATAAGAATATTTTCAAAGGTAAAACCATTGTCAGAAAAGGTTTTCTTGATACATAAATATTGAGAACAGCAAGATGGAGCATAGATATACTCACTCCCAGTAGTTGAAAAACCAACATATTTTTATTTTCTTGAAAACCAAGAAACTAAATTCTTACTGAGAAAGTGACACATACCCGAGGTTCCCTTTCTATAAAGTTAAAATCTATAAGACTAGAGTCAGAATAACTAATCAAATCAAAATAATATTTTATAGAATAAAATAATCAACAATTAACAGGTAATTTAACATATCTAATAATATGGTTGATGGGTTTTAAGTGATATTCCTTAGGATGATATTGAATTCTATCATATAAACAAATACTAAACATTATATCAGGTCTAGAAGAATTTAAATAAAACAAACATCCAATCATTCCTCAAAATAATGTAGATTCAATTGATTTTTCAGAAACATCAAAATCTAATTCACAAGAAATAATAATTAGAGTTTTATAAAATTTACAAGAATCAAGACCAAAACATTTAACAAAATATTTTTCCTATTTGGATTGATTCAAAAATATTCTATTATTTCTTTGAAAAATTTGATGTCCTCGAAATTTTTTTACTTCTCCTATAAGGATCATGTCAAATTTAGTTTCTATCAAATTTGAAAACTCATTAAAAAGAAAATCATTTAATGGTATAAAAATAATATCATCAAAGTAAATTTGTATAATTAAAATATCATTTGAAATTATTTTAATAAAAAAAGTTGGAAATAATTTACCCTTATAAAAATCATTTTTCAATAAAAAAATTGTATGTATATCATACCAAGCATGATGTAATTTCTTAAGGCCAAATAAAAATTTTGAAAAAATTTAATCGTGATTAGGGAATTTTTTATTTTCAAAACTCGGAGATTAAGAAAAATAAACTTCTTCCTAAATAAAAAATTTTAAAAATCACTTTTAACATCCATTTGAAATAATTTAAAACCTTGAAGAGAATAAAAAAAATAAAATTCTAATAAATTATATTCCAGAAATAGGTGAAAAAGTTTTATCAAAATCTATACATTCTTTTTGATAATAACCTTGGTAAACAAGTTTATCATTATTTTTAAAAACTTCTCCAGATTCATCCATTTTATTTCTATAAATCCATTTAGTTCCTATAACATGCTTATATTTTAGGGGTTTAAATAAATTCCAAACATTATTTCTTGAAAAATTATTAACATCATCATTCATAATAATAATCTAGTTAGAATCATTTAAAGCATCATCTATATTATTAGGAACAAAATATGAAATAAAATCAAAATTAGAATAAAAACTTAAAATAGAATTTCTAGTTTTAAAACTTGAATCAATAATATCAGAAACATTGTCAATAGGATGAAATATAAGAGCCTTACATGATTTAGGATCAAGTTGTTATAGAGTATTCTCCTCCTCAATTGATTCATTCTTATCTTGAGGCATTTCTTCACTAAAATTAAAATCTATAATCTCATCAATAAAATCATTAGAATCAGAAATTAATTTCACATTATTTTCATCAAAAATAACAAGAACAGATTGTTCAATAATAATAGTTCTCCTATTATAAAATCTATATCTTTACTATTGTTGGAGTGACTAAGAAAAATACCTTTATCACTTTTAGCATCAAATTTATCTAATTTATATTCGGAATTTAAAATAAAACCTTGCATCCAAAAACTCTAAAATAACCAACTTTAGGTTTTTATTTTTAAATAATTCATAAGAATATTTATTTAAGATAGGTCTAACAAGAATTATATTATAAATATAACAAGAAGAAAAAACATCATCGACATAGAAATATATAGGAAAATTATATTCACTTAACATAATTCTAGAGATTTCAATAAGAGTTCTATTTTTACTTTCTACAACATCATTTTGTTGTGGTCTTATTGGAGTAGAGAAATTATGAAAATAAAAATCATTTTCACAAATATTTTCATAATAAAAATTATGAAATTCACCTATTTTATCACTATGAATAGAAACAATCATACAACCTTTTTTTCTTTTTAACTAAATAATAAAAAGTAGTAAATCTATACAAAGTATCATTTTTATGAGTAAGAAATTAAACCCAGGTAAATCTACTATAATCATCAACAATAGTTAAAGTATATTTCTTTCCTCTAAGATTATAAATTTGAGTAGGACCAAATAAATCAAGATGTACTAATTAAAAATGTCTATTAGTACTTATTTGATTGATAGGTCTGAAAGAGACTTCACATTGTTTTCCTTTCATGAAAGCATAACATATATGAAGATGTTCTTTCATCAAGGTAGGTAGCTGTAGAACATTCTCATGTTTAGAGAGTTTATGTAACATTATAAAATTAACATGACCTAATTATAGATTCTAAATAATTCTATCATTCTATAAAACATTCAATCACTTTACATATTGAACAGTTAGTTCAGAAAAATCAATAATATAAATATTTTCCTTTTGATTGGCATAAAATAATAAATAATCATTGCAAAAAACTAAAAATTTATCAATTAAAAATTTAACTTTTATTCCATTTTCACAAAATTGATATTTACTTATTAAATTTTATTTTAATACTTCATCATATAAATATTCAGATATAAAAGTATAATTATATATACAAAATTTACCAAGTCCTTTTACTTTACCAATGGAATTGACTCCAAATGTAATAGTGAATCCATAAAATGTGTTGTATGAGGTAAAATTTGGTGTGTATTGAGTCATATTCCTAGAGAATCCACTATCAATCTACCATATGTGGTTCTTGAGACATAGAAGTCATTTTCCTACAAAAATCAATTACTTGACAATTTGGTACCCAAGGTACTTTTAGGTCTAATCAGATTAGTAATATAATTTTTAAGTACCCATATATAAATTTAAAAAATATTTTATGGTGCTATAGATAACAATGACATTGAAATATGAGTTTTTTTAAATCCAAAATAATTTTTGAATCTAAGATAACAATAATTTTCATAGTGAACTTTCATTCCAAATTCAAAGCAAGTATAAGTAAAAGTAAAACCATTTTCAATTTTATCAAAATGAGTTTTAAACATTTGAGTAAATCTTAGATTATATACAAAGACATAGGTATATTTATTTAGTTTATTCAAATACATCCCTTTATAACCCTTAATAAATGAATATATATTTTTTACGACTTTTAACTTCATTTTTTAAATTTTCATTCAAATCTTGTACAGATTTGAAATTATCATAAACTGTAGAATAAGAAGTAGATGTAGTGTTTCTTAATTTTTCATTTTCTTGTAAAAGAAATTTATTTTCCAAAATATTTTTTTCATTATTTTTATTGAGCATGTTATATAAATCAGTATATTTGAATATATCTTTTCTTAATATTTAAATTTCTGCATTTAAATCAGAATAATTTTGATTTTTGGAATTACAGTTATAATCATAACATCAAGAATAAAGTATATAATCACTAAACTTTTTGAGAGAAGCCATGAAGAACAAGTCAACATATTATTTCTCATTTCAAAATTTTTCAGTAGAATCAGATGTTGAATGTGGGTTCTCTAGGCCCAAATTTTGATATACACTGATTACCATTAAATGTATATAGTTTGATATATATACATGTATTAATATTAATATATTATTTTTGATACTTCTGTATCCACAATATTTATGGTAATGTCCTTAGATTAGTGTCGTATCAAAGGATTATAGCAGTTCCTATGCTATAATGAGAAACTAGATATATTAAACAGTAATCTTAATGTAATATCCTACGGTCCAGATACATCATACTAATAGGACAAAAATTATGTGTGATAATAAGGTGCTATGGGATCATAAGCATTAAGAGTTTTTCTAATGAACTTCGTACTTGGTGATCTCTAGTAGTTGAGATCATGAGTAAAGACCCAAAAATAGGAACACAACATGTTTCAGGTGTCATTGGTTGTTTCTATCTACAGACATGTGTTTTAGTCTCATGAATTTTAATCATTATAAATGTATACCATTTGATCACATACTTTAATTCAAGGTGAAAACAATGAAAATTATGTCATGGTGAGGTAGTTTGTGTTGGGTGTGTCATTGGTGTTATAACATTGGTTGAATGACCAAGATAAGTTTTGTTTATTCTAAGTTAAGGAAGTAATATCTCTGGCCTCGTTACTCAGGATGGTAGTACCTTCATAAATTTATGGTCATGGTAGTCAAAGGTAAATTTGTCTAGAGAGATCAACAAATAATAAAGTAAGAAAGGAAGATTACATAAGTGTGCATCCTACTTTATCAGATATTATACAACAATGAGATTATATTACAAATTGAATGTTCATAGGTTGGTTGTCATTGTTATGACTATTCCTTATCTCTTTAGGGGACTTGATGGATTTCTAGACTCTGATCTTAGTCTATGATTATTATTCACTGCTATCGAGATAAGGGCCTAGAGGGTCACACACAACAGTATATTCAAGAATATGCCCTATTTCGGGGAATATAAATATAAGACATCGTGGGACCCACCATGGGGACTGAGTGTTGTCTAAGTTTATCGATCACCAATAAATAAATAAATTCATTATTACTCAAGTAAAGAATAATTTGGTTGAATTTATTTATTAAAAGTATTTACAATTGTTTAAGTATTAAAAATGATTAATATTATACTAATGAATATTATTTTAATATTTATGGTTCATTTAATATTATCTGAAGTTATGATTTGAGTTAATGGCTTGGGTTTATCACATAATATATTTAATATATATTATAGGTATGTGACAAAATATAAATAATATTTATGATGTATCTAGTTCATCAAAATTAATTATTTACGTCACTTATTTATTGCAGGTTTAATGCAATGGGGTCAAGGAATCTTGATTGGTCATTTTAAACATCCATTATATTGTTGGAGAGAAGCTCATTCCAATAGACTATTCATAAGTAAGGAATTGAGAGATTCTCTCTCCTCCTGAATCTTATAGAGAGAATCACTCAATCTGAGTGAATAATCCACATTTTCCTCTATAGATCAAAGGATGGGGATTGTGGTGGTCATCATGACATCAAAGAGATCATCAAAGCTCTACAATAGAACCCAGAATCTATGCATGAAGATTTGAGAATCATACATGGATGATCTAGAGGGGATTAGAGTTGGATCCTTCAAGCAACAGTTTCCAATGAATTTCAATAGACGTGTGCGCTTCTAATCAGAATGAGGTACTTTATTATTTTATTTTGTGCTCTATGATTATACCATATGAGATCCTCAGATCATATCGGGGCTTGATCACTGGGGATGATGAAGGTTTTTTCTCTACTGATGGAAAATTTTAAATCCCCAACCCACTAGATTTCATTGCATGCTCTGGTACCAATAATTTGTATCAAAGAAATCACATGGACTTTCTGATCCAAGAAAATTATTTTGCTATAAATTCTAAGTTGAGGGTATTAAAATTGTCCCAAAAAATCCAACCACGTGTCGATCTAATCTTGGATGGTCAAGTTATGACTATTTGAAAAAGTATTTATGGATTGACATTATATTTATCAAATTTTATATATTCAATTATAAAAATATATAGAGTACATATTTTATATGCATATAATTTTTCATGCAATAGAAGAATTAATTTCCATTGATCTCGATATATTCTGGCCAAGAATTAGTTGGAAATCAACCATAAAATCCTCTGTCTGGTGACCTTATTTTCCATCGATAGAAAGAAAAATTAAAATATAATTGTAATTTTAATTTAATCCTAATCCTAGGCTAAGAAAAATGTATCATATCTTGACCTAAAGAGCAAAAATAAAATTGGGTGTTATGTTTTTACAAAAGAAGATTTTATGATTTCTATATTAAAAAGGTTTAAGAAAATCCTTGGAAGAAGTCACCATAGGGTTTCCATCCTCCTTGGTTCCCATGGGCCAAACTCTTTAAGCCCCTCTCTTTGTCTGGATTGGAAGTCAGAACCTACCTAACTCTCACTGGCATTAGAAAACCCTCCCATAGGCCTTTCTGACTCTTCCCTAGTTTGAGACCATGAACCCTACTCCTTCAAGCTCCCCAACAACCACTTGATGCCCGCTGACTGTTGTTCTCCAGGTTCTTCCACCATCGTGCTGATGGTCAACCGAGTCCATTGCATCCTCTATGCCAAGACTCTGCCCTCACCGCTTGCCAGGTCTATATGTCGCCCTCCTCCAAGACCATCTTGGAGCCCGACTACTAGCTACCTCCCCTCCACATATGCACCTCCTCTAGTGAGATCCACTTCCATCACTTGACGCTCGCCGAACACAGATCACTAGGACCTGCTCACACCAAACCCTCTCACGAGCCACCACAAACCACCATCCGAGACACCTACCTCGATGCCTCCAAAGTAAAACCGTGACCACTACCTAGATTCGGCCAACTGGGGACCACCACTGCTCACCCAGAGTATCACCACAAGGCCTACCCCTTGGATCCTGCCTGGACGAGGCTGTAACACCCCATGCTTACACGATACACTTCTCTTTGAATAATACAATAGCGTGTATTGTACGCAACTTCGAGTTCTAACACACTACGATCAATCAAACTAGCCGTTATGAAGAGTAATAGCCATTTTTGAAGTTTTATAAATTTTATTATTCAAAATGGACCTCATTTTTGGATTCAGAATATCAAAATTATCCCAGGGTGATTTTTTGTTTTTTTCTGAACACTTTCAATTTTTGATGAATAGTAAAAAAACACTAAGTTATTGTTTAAAACCGAATTTTTATTTAAATAATTATTTATTTTATTTAAATTTATTTTAGGTCAAAATAGATACATAATACCTATATAAGTTAAATGTAATTTATTAGAGTCATTTTATAATAAGTTTAGATATATAAATATTTTATTAAACTTTTTAATGTCTTTTACCCACCTCTGAGGAGCTTTTGCAAATTTGCATAAAACTTAATTTTACCACTTCTGTGAATTGAATTTCAAAAATCCAAGAGACACGGTTGATATAAGTAAGTAAAATGTGGTTCAATGAGATGAAAATATTTTTTGGTGAATAGGAACTTTTTACTTTTATTTACCACGGTTAAAAGTAAATAGGGTAATTAAAGGTAGAAATGATATTATTTTTACCCTAACACATGTACTAATTCTATTGTATAAGTGTATCTCGACCAAAGAAAACCTTAGGAATAAAATATGAACCTCTTTGGTTCACTTGGATTAGATTAAGACATTTATTATTATTTAATTCAAAGAAGAGTTAAAAGAGTTAAAATCAATGTTGAATAACTAAAACATTTTTAATATAGGGTTGAACATAAGATAAATTAGACTATAAATATTAATTAAAAATCTAAAAAGATTTCCTACATAATGGTATTTTATTTATATTTTTTGGACATTAAATAATGTAATTTATATATGACACAATGAAGATGGAGTAATTACCTAATTAATGAAATATTAAAATAATTGATTTTATAAATATCAAAATAAATGTAATTTGGGACTTTTTATTAATTACACTAATTTTATAGGTTAATATGACATATTAGGGTTGTTTAGATGAATTATTTTTGAAGTAATAATGCTGTTAAGAATTTAGGAAAAACAAAATACCAAATAGTGTCAAAATTGGCATAAAAGATTTCTTCAAAACATTATTATATTATTAATTGATATTATATTCCTAAAAATATAAGGTTCAGAAAAATGACTTAGATAAGGTTATATATATTAATAATGAACCACTTGGGGTTTGTGTGTCTTGTTATAGTAAGTTTATTAATCATATAATATAAAAATACAAAGAGACATGGTAAATGTCAAAATATTTAACTTAGAGTTAAATATAAATGATAAGGTTAATATGGTGACCTAAACCTATCTAAAATCTATTGGTTGAAAATATTTAGACCCATACCCACCATATCCTCGAAATAAGTCACTTGGGCACCATTATAAACCAAATATTAATTTATTATAAAATAATATTTTTAAGTTTTTCCTAAGGTTCCCCTCTCCCCTCTTATATAAGGGCACTACCCCTTTCCTCAAATTCACACCTTCAAAGCATTTTGGATCGGCCAAGCCTTGCCCAAATATCCTCCCAACTTCCCTCACTTCATCTTAGAGGACTTCTTTTAGTCATAAAGCCAACCTAAGGAGCCCTTTTGATCAAATCAAAAGGAAGAACCCGAAGAAGAGGTAAATATTTCATCACCTCTTCCAAGTTCTTTTCTTCTTCCACTTCTTCTTTCCTTGTTGTTTCCATTATAAGATAATAACTATAGTATCTTCTATATACTGTGATGTTATTATAAATATGATACAACCATATTCATTATTCTATCCATCCTTTGAATGAAATGTCACCATACGTGTGTACGTATGGCTTACCGTCTCCACGTCGTGATGTAGTTTGTTATTCTAACATATAATCATTTGGATGGGTATAATAATGAGTATAAATGATGTAAATAATAAATATAAAATTCTAATGGTTATGTATATATTATATACCATCCAATTATATAAGATTTTAAAATCAAAAGAATGATATTGTCGCTCGTGCGTACGTATGAATTACCGTCTCCATGAACGCGATGAGATTCACTCCCCATCGTATCCATTCAAGACTAATTGTCATTTGATGATTAAAAATAATTTTTAAGGACTTGATATCATTCTGGATATGAATAACATACAACCTATCCCTAATAAAAACAACTTATGTAACAAAACATATAAAAGAAAATGAGTAAGTTAACACCCGAAACGACGATAATAGTAAGATATTATTAACAAAGAAATTTTAAGAGATCATATATGATACCATATTAATGTATATGATTCTTGTATAATTTAATAACAATTATTTCACCATTATACAGGAGGTTAACCTACCCTCGACCAAGTAAAATTTTAAGGTAAGGGTTTATTTCACAATCTCTTCATTATCCGAGGTTGTTTATACGTAATTATCTGCTGGGACCTCTTTATCATCCACATCCATGTTTTTTTAAAAATGTATTTCAAAATTTTTTTACTATTTAATAGACAATGGGTTAAATTCATTTATACCCTTATTTTACCATATATGTTTTTGAAATGAATCTTTCCATCGCTTTCCAAACAAGTTACTTTTTAACATTTTCGACAAAATTATGGTAAGAATGTCTTTTTTTAACTTATACGATGGGTGCAAATATTTTCCGCCATTATTAAATTGTCGAAGCTTCCCTTACAAGATTATATAAATATTTACAAAATAAATGTTTTCTTAAATGATTTCAAAATAGAAAGAGATATTTCTCTAAAAAAGGTTTTGATTTCATCTATGTCAACATCCTTTGATGGATTTTAAGCTTATTTGAAGTTGATTTATTATGATACAAAACTTCCATATTGTATTGAAGGTTTTGTGATATGTTTGAATGTGGATGTGTTATTTTTATACAATTCATGATTTATGGATAAATTATTGACATTTCGTATGCTATTTTTAATATGAATGTTTATGTTATATTTTAACCTATTAATATGAGGAATGCATTGGACGTAGTAAGTGATGGGTGGAGCCTAGTGGAAGGAATGGAAACCGTATCAATGCACGCACTCCATGTAGGGATTTCCCTCCTACTCAAGATAATTATAGTGGAGATGGTGATGCAACTGGTTCTGATTAGCTAATCACCATACTGGGACAACTCACTCAGGTTATGAATAATAACCTTACCCGTATGGAGCACCTTTATCCACAACGTGGAGGATCAATGTTAGATCGCTTCATGAGGAAACAACCACTAAAATTCAATATGAGTACAAATCCATTGGTAGCTGAGCAATGGATAAGTTCTTTAGAGAAAATATCTCATGCCTTGGGGAGTAGCGAAAGGGAAAAAGTTGTCATGGCAGTTTACCACCTCACTGGAGATGCTAATCAATGGTGGTCATTGATTCAAAACACGAATCAAGATAATGAAGTATAAAATATGGAATAGAGGGAGTTTAAAGAGATTTTATTATAAAAATACTTTCCTCATGACCATCGAGATGATATGGAAAGACAATTTCTGAGTCTGAGGCAAAATGAGGATGAGAATGTTGCAGAGTATGAGTCTAACTTTACAAGGTTATCAAGGCATGATGCATATTATATACATAACCGAAGATGTAATATTGATCGTTTCTTTGATGGGTTAAAACCGTTTCTCCGTCGAGCATTAGTCTCACAATCCTTCTCATCGTACGAAGATATTGTCTCATGTACTATCAAGATAGAAAAGGAATTCTCTAAGTCTTACAACTTTAAAGAAAAGCAAGAGAAGAAGATATCTGCTGATCAATCTGGAAATGGAAACAAGGGGAAGAATGGAAAAGTTGAATATCCATCCTCTATTAAATGTAGGAAGAAACACCCTAGTACTTTCTTGAAGGGAATGAGATTCTATTACAAGTGTGGTGAAAAAAGCCACCAAGCTCGTGATTTCAAGGGGAAGAAAGAAGCTACCGATGTTCAATGCTACAATTGCCGGGATATGGGACATTATGCAAATGAATGTCCTAAGCATCTGGGAAAATTACCTCAGAAAAGGCCAAGGGATCAAGGTCAAGATTATGCAATCACTACTCCTGAGGTTGAAGCTCCGAAAGACGTGGTTGCAGGTAATTTAATGGTCTCCTCAAGTTTAGCCAATGCTTTATTTGATTCGGGATCATCGCATTGTTCCATATCTTCCTAGTTTGCTAAGAAAATCAGATATTTCCAATATTATTTAACAAGGGAGTTATCAGTTAAAACTCTTAAGGGAAGTATCATTGCAACAATGTTTTGTGAATCAGTCCCCATTAGGGCATATAAATGTTTTTTATCTGCTGATCTCATCATCATACCCATGATGGAATTTGATATAATCCTTGGTATGGATTGGATTTCAGACCATGATGCGAAAATTTATTGTAATAAGAAGGAGGTTACATTTTTTGATTACGATAAAGAGTACCTTATCTTTAGAGCAGAAACATCACCACCTAATTCTTATCTAGATCCAGCCCCAGTAGCTCAACTAAATTCCATTATTGGGGAGGAAGAGAATAAAATAACTGTGGGCGTGGAAAGGAATGTTAAAATAGAGGATGTGCCTATTGTGCAAGAATATGTTGATGTATTTCTAGAGGATTTACTTGAACATCCTCCAGAATGAGAAATTGAGTTTTCCATTGACTTAATTCCTAGTTCAAGGCCCATATCAAAGACCCCTTATAGAATGGACACTGTGGAATTAGTGGAACTAAAGAAACAACTAGAGGAATTGAGTAATAAGGGATTTATTCTCCCCATTGTTTCTCTATGGTGAGACCCTATTCTTTTGGTTAAGAAGAAAGATAGATCTATGAGTTTGTGCATTGACTTCAGGGAGATCAATTCTATAACAATAAAGAACAAGTATCCCCTACCCCGCATTGATGATTTATTCGACCAACTTCATGGAGCAAAATACTTTTCAAAGATTGACCTTCGATCTGGATATCATTAGTTGTGTGTGAAGAGGGAAGACATTCCAAAAAGAGCATTTTGAACTAGGTACGGGAATTACGAGTTTACAGTAATGCCTTTTGGATTGACTAATGCACCCTCTTTTTTCATGGATATAATGAATAGAGTTTTCAAGGAATATCTAGATGACTTTGTAGTGGTATTTATTGATGATATCTTGGTATGCTCCAAAAGCTACGAAGATCATGAAAATCACTTGCACATTATCCTAAAGACTCTTAGAAGAAATGAATTATATGAGAAGTTTAGCAAGTGTAAATTCTGGCTTCAAGAGATTTCTTTTCTTGGCCATATTGTCTCTAAGGATGGAATCTCTGTTGATCCTTATAAGACAAGAGCAATCCAAGAATGGCCAGCACCAATGAGTATAACTGAGGTACGCGGTTTTATTGGTTTAGTAGGTTATTATTGACGTTTCATCCAGAATTTTTCCTGATTGGATAAACCATTAACGAAGCTCACACGTAAAGGGCTTAAATTTGTTTGAAAAAAAGAGTGTGAAGAATGTTTTGAAGAACTGAAGAGAATATTAGTCAATTCTCTTTTCCCGACTCTACCATTGGGGAATGATGGGGTTGTTATTTATAGCGATGCTTCAAAGAAAGGACTTGGTTGTGTCCTTATGCAGAATGATAGGGTTATTGCCTATGCATCACAATAGCTAAAAATTCATTAGAAAAACTATCCCACTCATGATCTTGAGTTAGAAACTGTAATCTTTTCTTTAAAGATATGGAGACACTATATCTATGTTGAAAAATGTGAGACATATACTGATCAAAAGAGTTTTAAGTATATTTTCTCACAGAAGGAACTCAACATGAGGCAAAGGTGATGGCTCGAGTTACTCAAGGATTATGATTACACAATACACTACCATCTGAGGGAGGCAAATAAAGTGGCAGATGCTTTGAGCAGAAAGGATCATGGAGTTTTGAACAAGATGAGAGTTGAAAAGGATCCTATATACAAGGATCTAGTAAAGTTAGATATGAGAATAACCATGGAAGGTGAAACATCAATGCATTTTCAAATGGTTTCTAAACCATCTTTACTAGAAAGGACAAAGAGTTCTCAGACCGATGATGAAAAGTTTCAAAAGAAGATTAAAGCTGTGAATGACGGGAGATTGAGTGACATTGTGTATGAAGTTGGAATTTTGAAATTTGGGTAGAGAATTTGTGTTCCTGATATACTTGATCTAAAAAGATAATTGTTGGATGATTCTCATAGTTCCAATTTCTCTATACACCCTAGTAGCACTAAGATGTATAGATATTTGAAGGAACATTTTTGGTGGGACAACATTAAGAGGGAGATTGCTGATTTTATGTCAAGAAGTATGGTTTTCAATAAGTGAAAGATGGAAGGCAACAGCCTGGAAGAGTCATGCAACCTCTTCCCATACCTGAGTGGAAATGGGATAATATTACGATGGTATTTTTTTCATTGGACTACCAAAGAATCCTAGAAGTAACGATGCAATATGGTTCATTGCTGATCATCTTACCAAGTCAGCACATTTTCTTGCTATAAGAGAAGATCTACCACTTGAACGTCTAGAAATACTATATATTAATGAAGTTGTGAGACTTCATGGAGCACCCCTATTGATTATTTCTGATCGTGATCCCTGTTTTACTTCAAGATTCTGGAAAAGTCTTCAGAAAGCCCTGGATACTAAAATTAGTTTGAGCACTGCCTACCACCCTCAAACAGATGGACAACCAGAAAAAAAACTATTCAAACCTTAGAAGAAATGTTGAGATCTTACTCACTTGACTTTCAGGGTATATGGGATCAATATTTACCTTTGGTAGAATTTTCCTATAACAATAGCTTCCATTCAAGTATTCAGATAGCACCATATGAAGCTTTATATGGAAAGAGATGTCACACACACACTTTTTGGGATGATGTAGGTGAAAGAATACTTGTAGGCCCAGAACTTGTTGAGGAAACAATGGAAAAGGTGAAGGTAATCCAAACCCACATCAAAGCAGCTCAAAGTAGGCAGAAGAGCTATGCTGATAACTGAAGGAAGGATTTGGAAATTTAGGTTGGAGATCATGTTTTCTTGGAGGTATCTCCATGGAAGAGAGTTATACGTTTCAGTAAGAAAGGTAAATTGAGTCCCAGGTACATCAAAACTTTCGAAATTCTAGAATGAATTGGGGCTATAGCTTATCGTTTGGAAATGCCGCCAAATCTCTCCAAAGTGCATGATGTGTACATGTATCACTATTGAGAAAATACATGCCTGAACCAACGCATGTACTCACCTATGAGGAATTAGAACTGGAACCCGATCTATCTTATTGTGAAGAGCCAGCCAGAATTCTTGATACCAGAGAACAAGTGCAAAGAAACTGGACGACTCGTCTGGTAAAAGTTCTATGGAGAAACCATAAGATGGAAGAGGCAATGTGGGAGCCTGAGGAACTTATGATAAAGAAACACCTGAGTCTTTTTACACAGTAATACTCCAGAAATTTTGAGGATGAAATTATTTTAAGGAGGGGAGAATGTAACACCCCAAGCTTCGACGATACACTTCTCTTTGAATAATACAATAGCGTGTGTTGTATGCAACTTCGAGTTCTAACACACCGCGACCAATCAAAATAACCGTTATGAATAGTAATACCCACTTTTTGAAATTTTATAAATTTTATCTTTCAAAATGAACTTCATTTTTTGATTTAGAATATTGAAATTAGCCTAGGGTGAATTTTTGGTATTTTTCTGAAAACTTTCAATTTTTGATGAATAGTGAAAAACACTGAGTTATAGTTTAAAACCAAATTTTTATTTAAATAAATATTTATTTTATTTAAATTTAATTTAGGTCAAAATAGATACATAATACCTATATAAGTCCAATGTAATTCATTGGAGTCAGTTTATAATAATTTTAGATATATATAAATTTTATTGAACTTTTTACCATCTTTTACCCACCTCCTAGGAGTATTTTCAAATTTATATAAAACATAATTTTACCGCTTCTGTGAATTGGATTTCAAAAATCCGAGAAAAATGGTTGATATCAGTAAGTAAAATGTGGTTCAATGAGATGAAAATAATTTTTGGTGAATAGTAACTTTTTACTTTTATTTACCACAGTTAAAAGTAAATAGGGTAATTAAAGGTACAAATGTTATTAATTTTACCCTTAAACATGTCCTAATTAAAATGGATATGTGTATCTAGACCAAAATCAAACTTAGTAATAAAATATGAACCTCTTTGGTCCACTTGGATTATATTTGGACATTTATTATTATTTAATTCAAAGAAGAGCTGAAAGAGTTAAAATCAAAGTTTAATAACTAAAACATTTGTAATATAGGGTTACACATAAGATAAATTCAAGTATAAATATTCATTAAAAAGATAAAATTATTTCCTATATAATGGAATTTTATTTATATTTTTTAGACATTAAATAATTTAATTTATTTATGACACAATGATGATGCAGTAATTACATAATTATTGAAATATTAAAATAATTGATATTATAAATATCCAAATAAATATAATTTGGGACTTTTTATGAATTCCAATAATTTTCTAGGTTAATATGACATATTAGGGTTGGTTAGATGAATTGTTTTTAAAGTAATAATGCTGTTATAAATTTAGAAAAAACAAAATACCAAATAATGTCAAAATTGACATAAAAGAGTTTTTAAAACAAATATTATATTATTAATTGATATTCTATTCCTAAAAATCTATGGTTCGGCCAAATAACTTAGATAAAGTTATATATATTAATAAATAACCACTTGGGGTTCGATTGGCTTGTTATAGTAAGTTTATTAACCATATAATATAAAAATACAAAGAGACATGATAAATGTCAAAATATATAACTAATAGTTAAATATAAATGATAAGTTTAATATGGTGACCTAAACCTGTCTAAAATCTATTGGTTGAAAGTATTTTGACCCATCCCCACCCTAGCCTCGAAATAAGTCACTTTGGAGCCATTATAAACCGAATATGAATTTATTATAAAAAAATTGCTTTAAGTTTTTCCTAAGGTGCCCCTCACCCCTCTTATAAAAGGGCACACCCCCTTCCCTCAGATTCACATTTTCAAAGCCTTTTTGCTTAGACAAACCCTACCCAAATATCCTCTCAACATCCCTCACTTCATTTTAGAGGCCTTCCTTTAGTCAGAAATCCATCCTAAGAATCCCTTTTGATCAAATCAAAAGGAAGAACCCAAAGAAGAGGTAAATATTTCATCACCTCTTTCATGTTCTTTCCTTCT
Source organism: Viscum album (assembly GCA_963277665.1). Classification (NCBI taxonomy): domain Eukaryota; kingdom Viridiplantae; phylum Streptophyta; class Magnoliopsida; order Santalales; family Viscaceae; genus Viscum; species Viscum album. The sequence continues at coordinate 325,948,713 of OY728130.1, forward strand.
TCCACTTATTATTTCCTTGTTGTTTCCATTCTAAGATAATAACTCCAATATCTTCTATATAATGTGATGTTATTATAAATATGGTACAACCATATTCATTATTCTATCCATCCTTTGAATGACATGTCACCATACGTGCGTACGTACGGCTTACCGTCTCCACGTCATGACGTAGTTTGTTATTCAAACATTTCATCATTTGGAAGGGTATAATAATGAGTATAAATGATCTAAATAATAAATAAAACAGTGTAAGGGTTATTTATATATGATATACCATCCAATTATATAAGATTTTAATATCAAAAGAATGATATTGTCACTCGTGTGTACGTACGGATTACCGTCTCCATGAACGCGATGAGATTCACTCCCCATCCTATCCATTCAAGACTAATTTTCATTTGATGATTAAAAATAATGTTTAAGGACTTGATATTATTCTAGATATGAATAAGATACAGCCTATCCATAACAAAAACATCTTATGTAACAAAAAATATAAAAGAAAACGAGTAAGTTAACACCCGAAACTACGATAATACTAAGATATTATTAACAAAGCAATGTTAAAAGATCATATATGATATCATATTAATGTATATGATTATTGTATAATTTATAACAATTATTTCACCATTATATAGGAGGTTAACCTACCTTCGACCAAGGAAAAGTACAAGGTAAATGTTTATTTCATAATTTCTTCATTATCCGAGATTGTTTATACGTAATTATCTACTCGGACCTCTTTATCATCCACATCCTTGTTTCTTAAAAATGTATTTCCATTTTTTTTACTGTTTAATAGACAATGGGTTAAAGTAATTTATACCCTTATTTGACCTTATACGTTTTTGAACAGAATCTTTCCATCACATTCCAAAGAAGGTACTTTTTAACCTTTTCGAAAAAATTAAGGTAAGGATGTCTTTTTTTAAACTTATACGGAGGGTGCAACTATTTTCCGCCATTATAACATTGTCTAAGATTCCCTTACAAGATTATAATAATATTTCCAAAATAAATTTTTTCTTAAATGATTTCAAAATAGTAAGAGATATTTCTCTAAAAAAGGGTTTGATTTCATTTATGTCAACATCCTTTGATGGATTTTAAGATTATTTGTAGTTGATTTATTATGATACAAAACATCCATATTGTATTGAAGGTTTTGTGATATTTTTGACTGTGGATGTGTTATTTTTATACCATTCATGATTTATGGATAAAGTATTGACATTTCGTATGCTATTTTTAATACGAATGTTTATTTTATTTTTAAACCTGTTCATATGAGGAATGCATTGGACTTAGTAAGTGATGGGTGGAGCCCGCTATAGCTCCTCAATGCATCAGTAGGTCTCATGAGACAAACTAGTTTTTTGGCATAAGGCCTTGACAAAACCTTATTTATAGTCTTGGCACAAGGCCTTGACTATGTGGTTATGAAAGCCTGGCATTATGCATTCCATCATTATGAAAGTGGTTATTGATATTGCATGTGATTATTCGACTAATAGAATATCCATGTGAATAAGTAAATGGCATTATTTCATTTTTTACCATATTATGCTGAATTTCATGTTTAAAAGGATTTTGTTTTAGTTATAAATTTCCTTAAATTGTTATGCTTATTTATGTAATTTTCCACTATATTTCTATCCTTACTGATCATCTGAGCTCACCTATTTCTATGTTTTATTTTTCCCAGGATGTGATGAAGTATTTTATGACTGACCAACAAGGATAGTCCGTGGGGATATGAGTGTGGTATATGGAGACTCTGCTGTTTTAGTTTTTCACTTTATGATATAATGTAAGATTTATGAATTCATCTAGTATTTACAAGGATACTAAACTAATCAATCTTTCGAGACTTGAACTTTTGTGATCATGCCAATGTTATGTAATAATACACCGACTTGGGTAATTGGGGTCGAGGCGTTATAGAGGCTACCCACACAACAAGATCCCACCAATGCTAACTCCTCCCATGGTTGATCTGAACCCCTCTACCACCTCCATCACTGATCCTCCTATGCCAGATCCCAATTGCACGAGGTAACCCCTTTCACTACTAGCACAATTCTTACTTGGTTTGATTTACCCTACAATGGGTATGGGTAGGTGTTCCCAAATCGAAATGAGTTTTGGTAAACCTTCTTGGCCTAGAATACCACTGAACAAGGTTTTCCTAGCCCAAATAATCGTACAGGGATATGGCTCAGCCCATAAAGTTCTTAAGTGTGGTTTTTGGGGCTCGAGTTAAATTAATAATCAATATTAATTAATCTAAAAAATTGTATTTTAGTTTTAAATTTAATTAATTAAAATTATTTTTTTTTGAAATTAATATTTTAATATTTTAATAGATTAATTTAATTTTAGTGTTAAATTAAATTCATTTTTTGGAATTAAAATTAAATTTAAAATGGTACCGAATAAAATAAATTATTTGAATTTATATAACTAATTTAATTTATTTAAATAACCTTGTACTTTAAAATTTATTTTTTATCACGCGTTGATTTAATATATTGACTGGTGTTGAGAAAATTGACCGAGTTTACGCATGTCTAGATGTTTTATTGAATTATTTATTACATGCATGCAATGATTGTAAAAAGTAGGTAAATAAATGAAAGTTTGCACATCATCTTTTTGTTTAATATGTAAAAGGGACTACATGTCTAATTTATCTATTTGAAAAATTCCTCTAGACTCTCTCTCCTAGGTCTGAGTATATTTGTATATTATATGATGATACCTTAATATACAAACCCTGCCAAGATGAGGCAGAACGCTAGATGAGAAAAGTATACACATGATTGGGGATGATATGTGATATGAGTCAAGACTTGACTTAGGTATGAAACCCCCTAAGTCATAATCAATCTGTTATTTTTAAAATGGATCAATCACAATTAGATTCTCATGACCAGTTGGGTATAATAATTTCCCTTATGTATTTTCTATTATTTTATGCCAGTGCATGTTTACTATGAGATCACATAAAATAATAAATGAGTAAAATTCATAAGGATGAAACATATGTTTTTTCTATTATTGAATGTTCAATTGTGAGAAAAAACATAGATTGAACATATTTAATATAAATGGATTTCATTCTTCAAGAAATAATAAAATCCCTCAAATATATATTTAGTTTTAGTGTCTTACACTTCTCAAATTTGAACAAAAATGGGTGTTTGGGGTGCTCGTCATTTATAATTGAAAGAGCCTCTTACTACTCATAGGTTCTTTTGAGGATAATGTGTTTAATTAACTAATGTTGATAGTTAGAGATTATCCATAGACAAATTTCTATCACTTTATAGGAAGATTGTTGAGGGAATCAAGGTTATGATTATGATAATCTTGGATTTTACTCAACAGATCAAGGAACCATGAGTTAATGCAGTTGTCCAGCCTAGTGCCTACCTTGGAACTCTCCGAGTAGTGGAATAGACATAGATTGTAGACTATGAGGGGAGGTGTCGAGGACCCTTTCCACTTGAATAATCAAGTGAAAGAATATTCCAAATCTTATAGTGGGGTATATCGAGGTTTAATAAAATAGTGGGATACATTTAATGATTTCATAATTAATTAATCAAAATTTTTAAAAGGTAATCAAGTTAAATAACTAAATGATAAAATTTATTTGTTGTGGATAAAATATAGAAATAAAAAACACCACCAGAACATTATCACTCTAATCTATATTGGATAAAGAAAATATCATGACTGGCCATAAATCCCAGGAGTGGTACAGGTTCTTACACATAGTACTACGCTAAGAAAAGAAGCTTTATGTGTTGGAGTCATCACTTACTGCTGATCCTCTTAAGGGAGAGGGCAAGGCAGATAAAGACAAGTATAAAAATAATATATATGTTTCACTATACATATAGTGTATCATGTTGTCATATTTTTACAGTAAATTATAGAAAATACATGAGGATGAAGACTCCTACAAGAAGCATACTCATCTACAGTAGTTATATTAGGAGAGAGCTAGGAAAGAAAGGTATGTGATTTCTAGTATATTGTATAGGTACAAGTTAGCATAAGGGAATCAATAAGGACCTCATGTACTTAAGATGATTAGGTACATTGAGTGACATGAAGCCCTTGGGTTCAAACTAGACTAATAAATAGCATCATATCTTATTCTTGCCTCTTCACCATCAAGATTCTCAACTTTTATTATTAATTACAACATGAATAACATGAAAAATATCTCCCGAATATTTTGAATTTAGTTCTCTAAGATGATAAGGAAATGAAGAATACCAATTCTTTAGTCCTTATGGTTAATAAGAGGAGTAAGGGAAAGGCCAAGGGGTCTAAGATAATGTCCAGGCCAAAGACACTATTGTACCATCCTTCCAAAAATCCAAGGATATAGAGGCACATAAATGAGTTGGAGGATATCTACTTTCTATGTGTCAAGAAAGGCCACTGGAAGAAAAATTTTAGTGTTAAGAAGAAGAATCATGTTAATGATTCTATGTCAAGAATTTTTTTCATTGAATGAAATGTTTCATTATCTACAGTTTTGTTATTAGATACGACATGTGGATCAATTTTTTTTCATATACAGGAAACAAGTAGATTTAGGAAGATTGAAAAAGGTGAAGTGTATATTTGGGATGAAAATGGTGTGAGTCTAGAAGCCTTGTTAGTAGGATATTATCACTTTACATTTCCTAGTGGTTTGGTTCTTGTATTGAATAATTGTTATTAAGTACCTCTAGTTACCAAAACATTGTCTCAGTGTCAAGTACGAACACTATGGGATTTTATTTCATGTTTGAAAATAAATGTTGTCTCTTTTACAAGGATAACATGTGTTATGGTATGAAACATCTTAAAAATGGTTTATATATACTTGAACTTGAAAACCATGTAATGAAAATCAATAAAAAAACAATGAGCATGAATCATATAACACCCACCTATGGAACTTTAGGAATGGTTATGTAAATGAGAAACGATTATAGAAATTACATCAAGTAGGGTATTTTAACCCGATTGAGTTAAAACCCTTGGATGTATTTCATTCCTATTTACAAGGAAGAATGACCAAAGAACCATTCTATGGGAAGGGAGAAAGAGCTATTTAATTACTGGAATTAATTCATACTAACATGTGTGGTATATTTTCAATAGAGGCAAGGGGTGGGGTTTCATACATCATTACTTCTACTGATGAATATTGTAGGTATGTCTATATTTAATTAATGCGGTATATGTGATATTCCTTTTTAATGTTTATGGAATATCAACATGAAGTATAAAACCATCTTGGTTAGAAGATTATGACACTCCTCTCAGACCAAGGAAGAGAGAATCTTAATGAAGCTTTCATTGATCACTTAGAATGTAGGACAATAGCCCAACTAACTCCTCCTTATACACCACAATGGAATGATATTAGTGAAAGGATGAATACGACCTTTCTTGACATGATCAGATTAATGATGAGTCAGAAAAATCTTCCATTATCCTTTTGGGGATATTCCTTATGGACAGTGGCATATACCATTAACCGAGTACCAACTAAAGCTATATATGATATTAAATATGAGTTGCGGTATAGAAAGAAACCCAGTCTGTCACACATATGTGTATGGGGATGTAAGGATTTTTTTAATACTATACCTGGTGATAAATTATCATCCTAATGCAAAGAGTTCATCTTTATAGGTTATCCTAAAGAGACAAAAGGATATTACTAACATAACCCTTCTGATAATAAATTTATTGTGGAAATTAAAGCCACATTTATAGAAAGGAAACAAATTTACATTGGAAATAATGTGAGAAGTATTGTAGTCAATGAAGTTTATGATCCAAATGAACAAGATTTAATACTATAACAATCTCTACAAGTGATAGTGGGAGATGAATAAATTATCGAGACAAAATTTCTTTATAGGTCAACTCTAGAGGTTATATAACCATAACATTATTTTTTTCTTATCAATGAGTATAGTGGCACGTTAATACTTGAGGATAATGAACCTATTACCTACAAAGAAATGATGTTTTTAAATGAAAATATTCCATTCATTATTAGATGGAGTCCATATATCAAAATAAAATTTTCATTTTGGTAGACCCTCCAGATGATGTAAAACCTGTTAAGTGAAAATTTATATTTAAGAAAAATATGGACATAGATGGTAAAGTCAATACTTATAAAGAAGGAATAATATCAAAGGGTTTTAGACAATGTCATGGTATTGACTATGATGAAACATTCTCATCAGTATCAGTGTTGAAATCCTTCAGAATATTGCCTACAATAATAGCCATCCATGTTTATGAGATATGGAAAATGGATGTTAAAAATTATTTTCTAAATGGGAAGTTTGTTGGATATGTATATATGACCCAAGACAAAGTGTTTGTTAGGTCAAATAATTCCAGTAAAGAGTACAAGCTATTGAGATTTATTTATGGGTTGAAGTAAACATCGTGATCATGGAATGTTTTTTTTGACGAGGCTATAAGAGAATTTGGTTTTGTCAAAAATGAAAGTGAGCCTTGTTTCTATAAGAAGGTTAACGAGAATTCCATCATTTTCCTAGTCTTATATTTTGATGACATATTAATTATGGGAGACAAAGTACAAGTCTTATAGTCAGTTAAGACTTGTTTAAATGAATGCTTCTTCATAAAAGACTTAGGTGAAGAAGCCTAAATTATAGAGATCATGATCTATCAAGATATATCCAAGAGGTTTCTTGGGCTAAGTCAAAGTACATATATTGACAAGGTACTCAAAAGGTATTGTATGGAACAATCCAAGAGTGGGTTGTTTCCCTTGTAACATGGTATCAATATCTCTAGAAAGCATGTCCAAAAACACAAGAGGAGATTGAAATAATGAGAAGAATCCATTATAAATTAGTAGTGGGATCTATAATGTATGAAAATATATATAGCAAGTTTTTTGTTTCCTTTGATTTAATCATGGTAGGAAAATATCAAGATAATCCAAGACAGCTACATCAAGAAGCTGTCAAAACAATCCTTAAGTACTTGAGGCATACAAAGGATATGTTTTCGGTTTATGGAGGAGATTATAAACTACTAGTGAGAGTATACAATATTGCTTTTTCCCAGACAGATCATGATGATATGAAATCAGATTCAATCTACAATGTTTTTTTAGAATAGTGGTTCAGTGAGCTGTAGATGTTAAAATCAACCTTTGATCACTTATTCTACAGTAGAATCTGAGTATATATCAGCTTCTAATGTAGCTATAGAGGAAGTATGGATACACATATTTTTCTCAAACATTGGTTTTGTTCCTATCAATACAGACCATATTCCTGTTTATTGTGATAACAATATGGTAGTGGTATTTCCAAGGAGCCTAGGTAACACTAGGGGACAAATCATATACTTAAGAAGTTTCATCTCTTGAGATATTTTACTCAGATAAGTGGAGTCACATTTAGCAGTGTAGATACATAGGACAACATGATAGACCACCCGACTGAATCCATTTCTCAGTAGAATCATGATTCTCAAATTAGAGCTAGTGGATTGAGACTTGTTATAATTTAGATCTGGTGTAAGTGGGAGTGTTTAAAGTGGGTTACTTAGACCAAACGTGTGATGAACTTTGATTACCATTACATGTATACAGTTTGATATATATACATGTGTTTATATTACCATAATAGTATTGATACTTCTCCATCCACTATATTTATGGTAATGTCCTTAGATTATGTGTCGTATCAAAGGGTTATAATAGTTCCTAGGATATAATGATAACCTAGAGATACTATGAAAAGTTTCTTAAATTAATGTCATATGGTCTAGATACATCATACTGACAGGAAATAGATGATGTGCGACTATCAGGTGATGAGATATCATAAGCATTGAGACTTATTCTCATTACATTTTCACATGGTAATCTGTTGTAGTTGAGATCACAAGGATTGACCTGCCGATAGGAACACTACATGTTTCAGATTTCATTGGATGTTCTTATCTATGGATATGTTTATTGGTATCCTGGATTTATATAATGATCAATATATTCCATTTGATTGCATACTTTTATGTAAGGTAAAAAACATGACAATGAAGTCATGGAGAGGTAGTTTGTATTGGGTGCATCATTGGTGGTATGACATTGGTTGAATGATCAAAATAGGATTTTTTTGCTTCCATGTTGAGGATGTGATATCTCAGGCCTGATTGATCTGAATTGTAGTACCTTTATAAATCAATGGCCATGATAGTTAATGGTAAATCCATCTAGATACATCCAAAACAATAAAGTAATAAATAATGATGACACAAGTGTGCATACTGCTTTATGAGATATCATATGAAAAAGTGATTATATTACACAGTGCATGTTCGTAGGTTGGTTTTTATTTCTATTATTATTCCTTATTTTTTTAGGGTAATTGATGGGTTACTATATCCTGATCCTGGTTTGTGAATATTATTCACTTATATCATGATAAGGGCCTAGAGGGTCACACACAATAACATATTCAAGAATCTACCATATTCTGGTGAATATGAATATAAGACATAATGGGCCCCAATATGGTGTTTGAGGGTTGTCCAAGTTTTATCGATAACCAAAAAATAAATATATTCATTTTTTATTCAAGTATAGAATAATTGGTTTGAATTTATTTTTTAAAAGTATTTACATGTGTTTAAGTAAATACAAGGATTAATATTATATGAACAAATATTATTTTAATATTCTAGGTTGGTTTAATATTATCGAGAGTTACGAGTCGAGTTAATAAATCAGTTTTATCATGTAATATATTTAATATATATTACTGGTATGCCATAAAATATAAATAATATTTATAACACAACTAGTTCATCATAATTAATTATTTATATCACATATTTAGTGGATGTTTAATGTTTGGGGACTAGGGAACCCTAATAGGGTATTTTAAACATCCACTATATAAGTGTAAAGAAGATCATTCTAATGGAATATTCATATGTCATAAATTGAGAGTTTCTCTCTCCTCCTAAATCCTAGAGAAATAATCACTCAATCCGAGAAAATGACCAAAGTTTTCCTTCACAAATTGAAGGATAGTGAACGTGGTTATCATCATGACATCAAAGAGATCGTCAAAGCTCTATGACAGTAATTGGAATCTGACGAATAGTGCACATGTATATTCAAAAAGTTTGTATTGATGACCTAGAGGGGTACAATGTTAGATCCTTCAAGCAACAGTCACTAGAAACTTACGATAGACGTGTCTGATTATAATTAGAATGATGTACTTGTTATTTTATTTTCTGTAGTCTGATTACACCATGTGAGATACTCAGGCCATTTTGGGTCTTGGATAACTGAGGAAGATGTAGTTTCACTACTCTGGTGATGGAAAAATTTTAAATCCCAGACCCACTAGCTTTTGATACATGTCCCAGTACCAATATCAGGGTATTCTATACAACTCCAACTAGATGTCAATGACTTTTTGACTTTCTTTTTTATTTCTATTTATTTTTTAATTTTAGAAAGTCTATTTTGATACTCCCTTCCTTTCAATATAAAAAACAAGTAAAATCTGAAGTATTATAGTTCATACTTCCTTTATTATTGCCCCTATGTTCTTCTATTTAAGGATTTCTTCTAAATCTATCCTTGAATACTTTCTTTTAATTCATTTATAGACTCGAGTTACAATATTATCTATATATTCTTTTTCAATGTCATGTAGATCAAAATCATAAGATTCAGTAGTAACAAAATTCATAGATTTAAACATAATAACTTTTCCTTTTTTATTTCCTCTTTGGCTATGTTCTTCAATTCCAGTTCATAATAAAGTAGTGATCCAATCAATTCATCAAGAGTGTACTATTTGAAGTTATTTCATTCATCTATGGAAACCTTATTTTCATTCCATTCCTTTAGTATTACTCACGTGACTCATTTATTAAGTACTAGGTTTTCTAAATCTTCTATAAGTGAATTCATCCCATTCATAATGTGTGTGAATTAGTTGAACATTTGGTCTACTATTTCATTTTCACCCATATTTAAGTCTTGATACTCATCCGAAAACATTCCAATCTTAGTTCAAATAAATTCATCTAGGTCAAGTTGACTGAGTTGTAGAATTCCTTATATCTCATGAGCTGTCTTACAAGAAGATACATGATTAAAAATGCTTCTGATAATAACACATTATAATATATTAACAACTTTATAATTTAAAATGTATTAAATAACATCATTTTCAGTAAGTGTATTTGGGTTAGCTTCTAGTAAAGTGTATTATTTTTCCATGATGGAAAAATGTTCTATGATTAATTTTTTGAGTTATACCTCAATTTGGGATCTTCATTATCTATAATCATTGTCAATAGTGTGTGGTAGATTATGTGGAATCCAACCATCATTTACATTCACTCCTTCTATCTTAAATATATTTGTCCTTATACTGTGAGGTCCAGGAATAGGTTAGCACAAATAAAATAAAAGCAGACTCTGTCAAACTATTGGATAAATTTCAAAAGGAATAATCATTGATACCAATCATTTGGTATCGGGAAAGAGAATAATAAATCTAAAATATCCTTAAATATGGTTAGGCTCTGATACCAATTGTTATGTTCCAATAGGGAGATGACAGATGTTCTAGAGGGGGGGTGAATAGACCAGATTAATGTTTTTAATGAAATCAATAGATTATTAAATTTAACTAATGAAGTTATTTATTAGAGTTAAATTGCATCAGAACTAATAAAAAACATAAGGATTTTTATAGTAGTTTAGTCCAAATTAGGCCTACCCTACTCTTCTACCTCTCTACTCGGTGAGAGATACATTGTGAAATAATATGATTTTTGAGGGGGAATGATAACCTAATTACAATATCCTTTTACATTTGAGGGATAACTGTGATACACTGACTATTATATGATGAGTCACAACCCTTACAACACAAACATTAGAATACATGAGGCATAACCTAAATGCTCCTCACATTAGATATAGGTAGCCCCAACCCTCATATCTCAACTTTAGAATCCAAGAGTCACAAGCCAAGGAAATTGAAGAAGAAATTATTTTGTATGTAAAATCATAAATAGAAAAATAGAGAGAGTGTGTGAGAGATGGGGAGAAGTGTTACAAACTCAAAAACCAGATGAAGGAGAGGAGAAAAAAATGAAAGAAAGTGTAATGGTTATTAATAACTGAGGATGTTTCTCTAAGGTAGTAGTATTTGAAGAATGTTTCATTCCGTTTGAGAGATTTTCCAACGGGTAAAATAGAGTATCGTACAAGACGTCTATGTTCAACATCAAGATTTGGTTCTAAAAAGAGTCATGTACTCATAGTTTTTATCGGTATCATTATACACTTTGAATATCTCTCGATTCCTTTAAATTGTATCTTAAAATACTAACAATCCACTGTTGATCCGAGAAAAATAATTAAAAATAAAAAACACAATTATCTAGAAGGGAGAGTATTATCATCAAGAATAATGGTAACGAATAAATGTTTCAATTCAAAAATTAAAGAGAGATTCAAATTGATTTGAATTACCTATTAAATGATAACATCAAGTCAAAGGTAATCCCATAAAAATCATAAGTTAATTTGAATGTTTAGATTCAAATACTAAATGCATTATAATTTAATATAGTGTGTAATAATTAAGAAATTAATTATACTTCTTTAAATACCACAAAATCAATTTGAATAAGTTCTGTGTCATTAAATAATAATTTAGAAAATAAAAATTAAAATAAATTAACTTGAAATAAAAAATATGAAATATTCTAAATACATGCTACAAAAATCACGTAACAATAACGAATAAATTTAATAATATTTTAAAACTAATTGAAATATTATAATAATACTTTTCATGAATTATATATAATTTATTTGGATTTAAGAAATTAATACATTGATTAAAAATCTTAAAATAAGAATTCAATTAACTAAATAATAAAAAATAAAAAAACCAAGCATGTATAGAAAATTATATTTTAGTAGAAAATAAATAGTGGAAATAGATAACCATGCACCCAAGTGATCTTGTCGTCGGTATGCTTACTGTTCCATTATAACTTGTGGTTGGTTCAAGTGGTCATGTGGTTAGTATGTAGACTATGTAAGCAGAGTGAAATCACTTAAAATAATGCATACAGTAATAGGATAAATCCTATGGTCACCATACTCACAGCGTGCAGTCAGTTGAGTTACCATGTGCGGTAACTATAAAAGCTTCATGCAGTCAATTCTACCACATGCAGTAAAGCATGAAAGGTTAACTGTAATAAACCAGAAAATGATATAATAAGTTTACAATCATTTATAAAATATTTCTATATTATTCTAATATATTTGATAGGAATAACATAAGAATAAATCCAGTTTTATACTTAATAATTAGATTTTTCTAAAAAGGCAGTTATTCCGCCTTTTGATGGCACACTTGTTTTAAATCTAGTCTTGATAATTTTATAAATTATATTTCATGAAATAAACTTATTCTTTAAAATTTTAATATCACAATTTACTTCTCTTTAATTTTTGGTATTTTTATGATAAGTTTCATGTTCTGATTAATAGTGAAAAGTACCCCATTTTAATTGAAAATATAATTTTGGTCTAAATAATTGATATTGTCAAATTATATTTTTAATCAATTTAAAAGATTAATTATATAAAATTTATTTTATTTAATACAATATAGTTTATTTTAATAAATTTGACATTGAATTTTGATATAAAAACATTTCAATCTTTTGAATGTTTTCACTTTAATAACTAGTTTTCTCATCCTGTCAACGTGATTAATTTTAATTTAATTTAATCCAATTACATATTTTAAATTTAAAAAACGGATTCATGATTTGGAATCCTAAGGTCTAAATTTATTGAATAGGCCCCTTTTATTTTTAGACAATATTAATAGTAACTTTAGTAATTTTTGTGACCACAGTTTAGGGTAAATCGGGTAATTAAGTGTAAAAATGATATTATAAATATTAGAAAATTACCCTAAAACTTGTCTTAATTTTATTTATGAGTTATTTTAGACCAAAATCATATATGGGATGATTTTATAAGTTCATGGTTAAACTGGGATTAATTTGAACTGTTTATCGGATTTTATTAAAAGAAATGTCAATTTTTCATGCTTTTGTTTTTAACAAGAGAAAATATTTTTAATACGTGGTTATATAGGGGATATATCTGATTATAAATAGTATTTGTAATGCTAAAATGTATATATTAGTCATGGAAGATTATTTTTAATTTTTAGGAAAAAAATAATTACTTTAATGGATTACACAGTGATGATGTAGTAATTGTTTAATTAATGGAAATATCAAACAAATGTTATTAAAAATATTAAAATAAATATAATTTGATATAAAAAATATCATCCATGAATTTTATAGATTACTTTAACATGTTATTAATGTTTTATAAAATTTTCTTTGAATTTATAATGTTGTTATGATATTTTTTAAAAGCCATGTAATGAATAGTTTCGAAATTGACATTAATGATATTTTAAAATAAATAATATTTTATCAAATGTTATAAAATTGAAAAAAAAGAAAATTTATGCCAAATGATTGGGATAAGGTTTTAAATTCCATAAATTATCCATTTTTTGTTCTTTTGGAATTTTATAGTAATTATATTATCCCTCAAAATGTAAATTACATGATATTATGTTAAGAGTTAAAGAGGTTAAATAACGGTTAAAACAAAAAGACAAGGATTATAAAAAATAATCAAAATGTGTCCAATTTTAAATGTATGAATTTATTTAGACCCATAGTCATACTTTATTATAAATAAATTATTTTGTATCCATTTGAGTTATAAAATTAATTTATATTAATTTAATATTTTGAATAATTCCAAGAGCGCCCCTCCCTTCTCTTATAAAGGGGCACCACTTATTATCATTTCCTCACACATAAAAAAATATCTTGTTAGGTAAATTTATGAACAAATAACTTACTTAAATCCACATATATATATTTTATAGGCCTTATCTTAGGCATACCACGCTTCTTATATCTGTTAATGTGTTAATCAAAAGAGATCATCTCAAGAAGAGGTATCATTTTTAATCAAGTATTTTGGTTTTATTTATTCATACCCTTCGTTCAAATATTCTTCACTGATGATGAAATAATAAATAAATTATGATAAATATACTCATATGTTATTATGTTAATATCATCACCTATATCCATCTCCTTTTCCATCAAATGGGAAAATAACTATACATTCATGTGTACGATGGACTAACACCTCCCGAACTGATATAATTATTTTTTCATCTCCGTATCTCAAGACTGGTTATAATGATGGAATTAATGTTTATATATGATATTAATGAAATATTTATAATCCTTGAAGAATAATATATCATTTAGTTTCTTACCTTTCCATGCACATAAAAATAATAACGTCGTTCGTGCATATGTGTGAATTATCACCTCCATGAAGTGATGTGATTTTTTTCATCACCACAACACATGGATGATATATATAAGTTTATTTAAATGATTAATATGATATTTATGATATTATGATCATTATTTAAGGGTTAAATAATACTTATCTTCTTTCCATAATGATCATTAAAAAATAGAAACGTTACTCATGCGTACGTACGACCTACCGTTTCCCTGATTATAACATAATTCATTTTTCATAACCATACATAATGGTCGTATTTAAAAGTATAATTGATGTATAAAAGTTATTATTATTTAATTAATATTATTTTTTATATTATTTAATCATAACCATTTTTACTACAGACATCATGTCGAAGTCATTTGGGACACAGGTATTGAATATTTTCAAAACATTTGATGTGAACATAAATAATTAAGTAATTGTTATAACATGAAAATAAGTGACATAAAATGAATAATAAACTTTAAAAAAGGATCCAAGTCATGTAAATAATTACCCTAAGTTTATTATTCAGGAAAATAAAGAATTTATGTGATGATTTAGACTCAAGGCAAGAGGCTTTCTTTTAAAAAACTCTTTCAAAGTTACTCTTTCAACAATTTTTACAAAATACAAAAGGAATGTTTTTAACATATATATAATGAGAAAAAATTCATGATTTCATTCCAATTTAATGTTTTTATGCTCCCTATACAAGTTTATAATTTTATTTTCGAATAATGTTTTCTATTTATGAGTGTGTGACTTTGTAAAAATGAAAAGTAATTTTAAAGTTAAAATGTTATTTTCCTTTTATGAAAGATTTATGTGTTATTCATATTTTTTGTTATTGGGAATTTTTTATTAGTAGAGGTGGTTCCATGATAAACCAAGGGTGGTTGATCCCACTATATCTCTCAAATGCATTGGGTAATGAGACAAAGTTAACCGGTAGGGTTTCTCTTAAGAGATTAAGGGATTATACTATAATGGTTATTCCAAATACAACTAAGAAGGTAACACCCCATGAAACCATGAGATATATATTAAATATAAGAGTTATATGGAAATTATTCTATAAGTTACCTTTATGATTTAGGTTTTCTATGCAGATTTATAATTTCATGAGGTAAGTTAAAGAGCTTATGTTTTATGGGTGAAAAACATAACTTTGTGAAAATATTTTCATTGGTTTATAAGTATTGATGGAATAACTATTTATTTATATATCCCTTACTAATATTATTATACCCATACAATGTTTTAAATTTTTTCTCATAGGTTATATGTGTGGGTAAAATAAAAGAGTAAGTCATGCTAAAAGTTCTGAATATTTTACAGGAAAAAACAAATCATGTTTTATTTTAAAAGTTTTATATTTTAGATGAAATGGATACTATTTTAATAGTATCCACTTTTTATGAATGTGGGATATTATGTATGAATGAAGGCAAAATTATCGAAAAATTTAAACTTAAAAAGATCCTCAATGTGAAAGAAATTAAGTTATTGGCTAAAACTCAATATTTTGTAATGTTTAAAGCTAGGTCTTTATAGTTGGTATCAAAGGTTAGATTAGACAACTTTAAGGGTTATGATATTGTTAATAGAATATTCATAAATGATTTTTACTTTATTATTAAGTTGAAATGATATATAATTTTAAGATTACGCTATTTCTTCATATAAGATATATCTGTTCTGAATGGTTTTCCATAGAAGATATATGGAAACTATGCTAGGAAGGAATCTAGAGGAAAAAATCCTTCAAAATCAGTATCCTAAGATGGCCAGAGTTAGAACATAATTTTTTTTTCTGTGATAGATTAATTAAAGTAGGCTATAAATGTTGGTGGCATCCATGAAAGAGATCATCTAGATCAATCAAAAAGGAATATGTTAGTAGTGGAGAATTTTATGGTGCAACATCCTCCAGCTTTTAGGAGGTATTCAGAACCCATGGTAGTTAATGGGATGATTAATTCAATAAAAAATATTTTTTATGTCATGGGGTATTCAGACCATCAAAACGTTACTCTTTCTATTTACCATTTTGAAGGCGAATCTAACTAATGGTGGTCTATGGCTAAAAATATCAGGGAAATAAGGAGATTTATGCTTTGGGGTGGGATGAATTAAAAAATAGTTTTCTTGAGAAATATTTTCTAAAAGTTGTTCAACATAGGATAGAAAAATAATTATGGGAATTGAGGTAGGAGGAAGATTCAGTAGCTGTATACGAAGAAATATTCAATCGATTGTCAAGGTATGTTCCAAGTTTTATCTGGAATCTTGATAGTAAAATCTTTTATTTTTATTCAGGATTAAAGACAAAATATCAAAGGTCATTGGATTCTTCTGAATTCAAAACTTATGATTTTTTTGATGTGCAGAAAAGGTAGAAATAGAGTTTTCCAATGATCATGTGTTTGAAAACCATCAAACAAATTGGTCCATGTGGAAAGTAAAATGGAAGAATATATCAAAGAAATTTAATTTAAGAAAATTAATTATACAGTTTGTGAGAATTATGGTAAAAAACACACTAGTTAATTCCTTTTTAATTTTTTTAAGTGCTTCCGATGTGGTAATATGGGGCATAAGACTCATAATTTCAATGAAAAATATCCTATTAATGGTAAGAAAAATCATGATATACAGTCAATATTTTTTAATATGTAGTGAGATGGGTCATTATGAAAATGAGTGTCCAAATAGGAACCTAATTGATGGGGAGAAGCCATAATATAAGTATAAAGGTTTGGTGGAATCATTTTCAACTACTTCATAAGATGTTAGGCCATTAAATGAAGTTGTAGCAGATACATTTTTTATGTTTATTCAGATCATTCCAATGTATTGTTTGATTTAAGCTCTACACATTCATTCATTTATTTGAATTTTTTTTGTTAAATTGGAAATTATTCCTCAAGAAATGAAGCCAAATATTATGGTAAAAACATATGGAGGAAATATTATTGGGAAAAAATTATTAGAATCTTCCTGTTGTTTTCTATGGAAATAATTTACCTACAAACCTTGTTGTTTTTTCTCTAGTAGAGTTTTATATTATTCTTGGTATGGATTAGTTTTTTGTTTACCATACTAAGATATATTATAGTGATAAATAAGTTTATTTTTAGAAAGTGTTTTAGTTTGTGTACAAGAATGAACCCATACCATTGATAACATATCACAAAGCTGATAAACTATCAAAATATTGAAATTAATTTTATCATACACATATTTTTTAAAATAAAGGAACTACTCAGATTAATGATGTGTTGTTGGTAAATGAGTATCTGGATGTTTTCCCTAATGAGTTGCCTAGTTTAATTCCTAATCTAGAGGTTGAGTTCACTATTGACCTTATACTTGATGCTAATAGAATATCTAAAACCCTTTATTGAATGGATCAAGTAGAACTTCTAGAATTGAAAAAAAAGTTGCAGGAATTATTAGATAAACTTTTCATCCGACCTAGAACCTCACCATGGGGTGCTTCAGTCTTGTATGTTAAAATGAAATTTGGTTTAATGCGAATTTGAATTGATTATAGATCCTTGAATAACATCACTATTAAGAATAAGTATCATTTTTCTCATATTTATGATTTATTTAATTATCTCTATGGAGAATAGTATTTTTAGAAGATTGTCCTAAGGTCTATGTACCATCAGTTGAAATTAAAGGAAGTATACATTTTGAAGACTGTATTTCAGAGCATATATGGGCATTAAAAATTTATAGTTATGCTTTTTGGGTTAACTAATTGACCTGCTATATTCATATATATTTTGAATAAAATATTTTATGAGTTCTTGGATAAGTTTGTGGTTGTGTTTATTGATGAAATTTTGGTATACTCTAAAAGTAAATAGGATCATTAAATAAATTTATCGTTTTTTTGAAAGCATTAAGTGAAAATAAAATATATGGGAAATTTAGAAATTTTGAATTTTTGTTGCATCAAATTTCATTCCTTGGTTACATTGTTTCTAAAGATAAAGTAACCATTATCCTGCTAAAATTTAATATTGTTGAATAATTGAAAAGACCCAAAAATATAACAAATATTCATAGTTTTCTTGGTTTAGCAGGCTATTAATAGAGGTCTAAAAAAAATTCATGGTTATCTAGTCCTCTCACTAGGATATCTCTTAAATTAGTTAAGTTCATCTGTATTAAAGAATGTGATTATTTTTTTTCAGGAATTGAAAAGAAGATTGGTGAGTGCTCAAGTTTTGAACCTACCTTCCAGAACTGGTGAATTTTTCATCTATTGTGATGCTTCATTGAAAGGACTTGGTTATTTCCTAAGGAATAATGATCAGGTAATTTCTTATTCTTCATGTTAGTTGAAACCACATGAGTTAAATTACCATACACGTGATTTGGAATTACCTACTGTTGTTTTTGCATTAAGAATTTGCAGTATAGAGTAAAATGTGAAATATATAATGATCATAAAAGTTTTAATTATATATTCACTCATAAATAATTGAACATGAGATGGGGAAGATATCTAGAACTAATCATGGATTATGATTACATGATTAATTACCATATTGGAAAATAAAATAAAGTGGACAATACTTTGAGTCGAAAAATTTATGCTATATTAACTATGTTAAGTTTGGAACATGGCCCTTCAGTTAATGATTTATTGAATTTTGGGTTGGATTTTTTGGCATAGGAAATTCCTCTATTTTATTTCAGGTTCCAGTGAAATTGTCTTTATCAAACAGAATTATGAAAACACAGAAGGAAGACTATGAGTTGTAGAAAAAGGTGGAATTAGTTATAAAGGTTATGTTGACAAAAATTTTCATTGATAAAGATTGTGTTTTGAGATTCGGGAAGAGATTATATGTTCCTTGTGATTGATAGTTGAATAAAATTTATTAAGTGAAGCTCATAGTTTTCCATTTTCCATTCATCTGGGTAGCACTAAGATGTACAAAGATCTTTAGGAGTATTACTGGTGGGATGGAACGAAAAGTGATATTGCTGAATTTACTATGAATTATTTGACTTGTAAGAAGGTTAAAGAAGAATGAAAGTTTTGAAATTGGATGCTTCAACATTTTCTAGTGCTAGAGTGGAAATAAGAAAATATTTTTGGATCGGGTTATACAAAATATACAAAAGAGGGGGGGGGGGGTAAATTATATCTTTTACAATATCTTCAAAAGATCATGATATTTACTTTTAACTTTATTAGAATGATTAAGAATCGTAAAATAAATAGAAAATGCGCATGATTTATAGTGGTTTGGGGAACAAAAGGCCCCTATTCCACTCCACCAACGCTCTACTCCACGACCTTGGTGATTTTCACTATCTAGTCCCTTTATCAACAGACCGTTCCACACCTGAGTACAGGTAGTTGACACCTTTACAAGTTAAGGCTAAAAAAGAGCCTTCTAGTTCATACACAGAACCAAATACACAGTTTAGTATGAGAAGCCTGTTACTCAAAATAAAAAATTATTTTTTATTTAAATAAATTCTAGTTGTTCTTCACATTTGCAACTGCATGCAACTGATAGTCGATGAATCGTAGTCTTCAGAAAGAATGATCTTTAGGTAAGAGAGTTCTGAGTCGATTCAGTTACAGTAGATATTGAAATATATTTCGAAACTTTAACAACAGTCAATTCATAAAAGATATTCGATGTAGAATCAGTGAATCTTCAATCATATTTCTTCTTCTTTAGAAAACAGAGCTTTGACACTCTTCGTAATAGAATATCTGTAAGTCTCGATTGTCTCTATAAATTGTAGCAGTGAAAGACTCAAGAGATTGATATATAATAAATCTATTCTTTTCTATGATTCACCTCTATATCTATAATACAAAATAATACATGTATATATAGAATAAAGATGAGTGTTCTACTTTCCAATTTAGATCCATAGAAGTCGCCTTTAGAATCACGATATTAAAAAGTTTGGATAATAGAGCAGTCGTAACTCCTTGAAAATTCAGCATGAAAAGATCCTCGTAATTTTATCCTTTAAATCATAAATAAATGGATTTGAATCAGTCAAATATGTGCTTTAGATTTGGTCTTTTAATCTGTCTTGAAATCAGCCTAATAATCTGCATAAATACCATTGCTTTAATAAAGCCGTATTTTAAATATCCGACGTCAAGCGTAGGGTTGAACTGCATAGCATACATTCTCTGAATGTAAGGTTCACAAAGTAAGGTTGATCTCAAACGTAAGGTTGATCTCAAACATAAGGTTGATCTCAAACATAAGGTTGATCTCAAATGTAAGGTTGATCTCAAACGTAAGGTTGAAATCAAATGTAAGGTTGATCAGCCATACTTTTCTCTTCAACTCTCAATTGTACAGTATATAATCCATACTTTCCTCATCTTCAGAACGTAACATTCATGATCCATACTTTTCCAAAAAACGTATAGTTGTTCACAAAAGTGAGGTTGATGGACCATACTTTTGAGAAACAAATGTAGGATACTTCTTCCATACTATTCTGATAATCCAAACTTAAGGTTCTATCAAAATGTAAGGTTCCTTCCAAACACTGGGTTCCTATTTCAAAATTTTCTGATAACGTATGGTTGCTTAACTATAATTTTATGATAACCTATAAAGTAAAATATGAATTCCATCCTTACACTACACTCCTCAATGTAGGGTATGAACAATTTTTCCAGAACTTGCTAAAGTTATTTCAGAACATGTAGCGCATGAACCATGTTTCAAGAACACGCTAAAGTGATTTCTGAACACGTAGCGCATGAAAAACCATGTGGATAAAATACATTAATATTTCTCTAGAAATAAAAATATAAAGAATATAAATTTATTAAAATATACTTAAATAAAAATCATTAGAATAACAAATAAGGGTATTTGTGAGCATCAAAATAATTATAAAGAGAGAGAGTATTGTTCTCAACAATCTACCCTTAAAAATAAAATAAATTATTTTTGAAAATAATTATTTCTCAACAATCTCCTCCTTTTTGATGATCACAAAACCTATAAAATAACCAATGAAATTAACCTACAAAATTAATTGCATATAGTTTCGAATTTTTCAAAGATAAAACAATATTTAATTTTAACAAAATTATTTCATATTTTTTCTCCGCCTTTATTAAGTAAAATAATATCTACTCTGTTATAAATAAATAATTTTGTGTTTATCCAAATTTCTCCAAAAAATTTCTCTCCCAGTAAAAGATTTAAAATATTTAAATAAAAAATGTTGTGTTTATCCATATTTATCCCCCTTTTGTGATATAAAAAAGAATAATAGAATAATTAATTTAACACATTTTAATGTAACATGAAACTTAAGTAAATTATATGATAAACTATTTATCAATAACTGAATCTAGATTACTGGAATTCAAGCAGAGACAGGATAGGAAAAAAATTAATAACACATACACATCGCCTCACTGGATTATTATACATCATCCTTCTTGAGTCAGATGAATGTATTCAATCAAGTTGACTCTAAAGAACTCATGTAGCCTCTCTTCCTTCTCCATAAAAAGTGTTAACTTATTAGTGAACTGATTCAGCAAAGTTCTAATTCCAGGTTCATTTGAAGTCAACTGGTTAAAAATAAACTTCTGATTGTCCAACAACACAATTAAAGGAGTACTATTGCATTAAAGGTCCTGAAATCTATCATTCATATTGCTCATAACTACTGTAACATCCTCAAATCGTCTAATCAAATCAGGTGAACTTCCTGATGTACTGGATTCACTATTTCTGACAGCTATGAATTGTTTCTCCATGAAATATTTAAACTCTAGTAAATATGACTTTATCACCATTTCAGATTTTAGATTTTCAACTTCAGCCAACATTTCCTTTTTGAAAACAGAATTATATTTTAGGTTCTGAAACTTCTACCTCTCCTTTTCTAATAAACTTCACAAAGATACATTTCAACTTGAACTTTATTAAACTTTCTGATCAACTCCTCCACATGATCATTATCAGAATAAGAGGAACCTTGGGATTCATTCTTAGTCTGAGCTTCCACTGGATTCATTAGTAACAGAGGTAGAGTTTCAGCATCTTACTTCTATTCAGCATTCCTATGTACCGTATTTTCTACTGATTTTTCTTTAGAGTCATGAAGGGACTCATCCACAGAAAAATTCTCATTAAGTACTTAAATATTAATTTCAAAAGGGTTCTCTGCTTGATCCATATGAACTTGTTCTTGCTCCTCCTAAGCATCTTCTTTATTGATCTCTTCCAAGAGAGGTTCCTCAAAAACTGGTTCCTCTTGAACAACTTCCTTTTGAAGATTAGTTTCAGGTGCAACCT
Organism: Viscum album; assembly: GCA_963277665.1. Taxonomy (NCBI): domain Eukaryota; kingdom Viridiplantae; phylum Streptophyta; class Magnoliopsida; order Santalales; family Viscaceae; genus Viscum; species Viscum album. The sequence continues at coordinate 325,971,534 of OY728130.1, forward strand.
CTACCTATACTTTTTCCTCTACCTCTACTTCTTCCTGAGGCACAATTTCCTGGTCTACTTGAGGAGTCACCTCAATCTGAGAAACTGTTGGGTTTGCAATGTCCTACACTGCAGATTCTCCAAGAAATCTATATCTTAGAATAGGTTCAGTCTTATCTACATTTGTGTGAGTAGGATCCTCTTCAGCTTAAGCCACTCTATGCATTTTTCTCTAAAATACTTCTTGACTTTCTTCATCTGTAGATTGATCAACTGCTTCAAACCGTATCCTCCTTGATACTCTACGGGTTCTAGATTCAGCTACTCCTTCCTTTGATTTTGCAGGTAGCTTTTGAGCACTGTCTTTCTCTTATTCTGCTCCAATAGGAATGATTTTGCCTTTTTTTGTGATCGAAAAGAAACCAAATTTTCTTAGCATTCCAGCATTGAAAATGTTTCTATGGTGACATCTCACCTGGGAATCCACCAACCTTATCATATCTTTCTTAAATAAAATCTTTGAAATGAATCTTCCAAAGGGATAAAAGTTCATCCTCGCTTCTAGTTGGCAACAATAATTGAGATATATGCCCATATATCTTCGAAAGTTTAACTTTATATCACTCATCAGGAGAAACATGATATACATGTCAGGATATAAAATTTTCTCCATTTCTAACACACAAGGTACAATACCTGTTCGCACAAACTTAACCAAAATCTTTTGGTCCGACTCCAGATATTTCACTAGAATCTTCCTTACATTCGTTGATCCAAACAAAAAAGACATAATATCCTCTCACTTATGCACACTATCACCTATATTATTCAAATAAAAGTGAAATACTCCCTCATGAGGGTAGTTAAGAATTCGAGCAATTTCCATAGAGGAAATCAAAAAGTCTCTGTCCTCAATCTTTTCTTTCACAATATCTTCCTCCTTTTCCAGGATAAACTGAACCGATTTAAAGAAGTGACAAAGTTCTACCTCAAATAGAAACTCCATGTTCTCTCCATTAAATGTTTGTTCCAGGTTCTAAAAAGCTAGGGATTGTTGTAGCATCAGATTTGTCTGATCTAGCCTTTCTAAATCGATTACCTTTCCTTGTAGAATCTTTCCTCCTTCCATGAACTGATTCTTAGCAGTGATGGTCTCTATATCATCAGTACTTTTAGTCTTTTCCATTTATTATCTAGATCTCTGAAGGTTCGAAAGTTTAGGGTTTCGAAGGTTCAGGTGAGGGTAGAGAAGATCGGTAGAAGTTTTCCAGGTTTTGAAGGGTTTTGAGAAAATGAATAGGTTTGGAAGTGGAATCAGTTTCTGTCATCCTTGATTCCCGTGTAATTATGCACATAGTAATTATTACATTATTTAAAAGTAAAAAATTACAAATTTTTTTTTAAAGTAGTACTAACGATGTTTTTAAATTAAACAAGTAATAAATAAAATAAGAATAAAAATAAGAAAAATCATTTACAAATAAATAAACCTAGCTCCCCCTTAATAAAATCAAACCTTACAATGGGAAGTGGTTTAGTAAAAATATCAGCTAATTGAATTTCAATTCTTACAAACTTTAAGAATATATCATTTTTAAGAACATGATCTTTAAGAAAATGATGTCTGATATCAATATTCTTAGTCCTAGAATGATTAACCGGGTTTCTTGAAATATTTATTACACTTGTATTATCACATAAAATAGGTGTATTATTAAAATTTAGTCAAAAATCCATAAGAGTGTTTTTCATCCACAAAACTTGTGCACAACAACTATATGTAGATACATATTCTGCTTCAACTGTTGATAGAGAAACTGAGTGTTGTTTCCTACTAGACCATGACACTAAATATTTTCCTAAAAGTGACAAGTACCTGAGGTGCTTTTTCTATATAATCTAAAACTTCCAAAGTATACTTCTGAATATAAAATTAAATTACTATCAGAAGTTTTTGGATAGAGAAGAGATTGAAAAATAGTTCACTTTAAATATCTAAAAATTATTTTGATATCACTTAGGTGATATTCTTTAGGATCAGATTGAAATCTAGCACAAAGAGATACTGAGTACATTATATCTGGCATAATAGAGGTAAGATATTATAAACTATCAATCATACCTCTATACACCTTTTTGTCAACTAATTTTCTAGTTTCATCTAAATCAAGTTTTATATTAGCACAAATAGGAGTTGAATATGTCTTGCTGTTTTCAAGTCCAAATTTCTTTAGTAAATCAGTAATGTATTTGCTTTGATTTAAAATATGTCAAAAATATTTTTGATAAATTTGAAGTCCTAAAAAGAAATTTAATTCTCCCATCATACTCATTTCAAAATATTTTTTGCATTAAATTTGAAAAATCATGACAATGTTTTTAGTTTTTTGAGAAAAAAATTAAATTATCAAAAGAAATTTGAACAAATAAAATATTAGAGTTGACAGTTTGTTTAAATAGTGTTGGATCTTCCATTCCATTAGAAAAATCATTTTTTAAAGGAAAAGAACTAAATCTTTCATACCAAGCTCTAGGGGCTTGTTTAAGGCAATAAAGAGCTTTAGTAAGTTTAAAAACAGAATCTGGTTTTTGTGAATTTTCAAAACTAGGAGGTTTCTCAACCCAAATTTCCTCCAATAAGTAACTATTTAAAAAGGCAGACTTAACATCAATCTGAAATAATCTAAAGTTCATATGAGATGCATAGGATAAAAGGATCATAATGGATTCTAATATAGATACAGGTGTAAAGGTCTCGTCATAATCTATACCTTCTTTCTGATTATAACCTTTAGCTACGAGTCTTGTTTTATTTCTAGTTATTATTCTTTGATCATCTTGTTTATTTCTAAAGACCCATTTGGTTCCTTTAACTAGATAGTTCTGAGGTCTTTCAACTAAATTTCAAACTTCATTTCCCTTGAATTGGTTTAGTTCTTCTTGCATTTCTATCATTAGACTTTCATCGAATAAGGATTATTCTAATGTCTTAGGTTCTAATTGGGATAGTAAGGCAGAGAATTCAACATGATTTCCTTCATTTCTTCTAGTTTTTTTTCTTCAGTGTCTAGGTTTCCTATAACAGTTTCTAAAGGGTGATTCTTTAGGGTTCTAGACTGTCTAGGTAGTATGCTATTAGGTTCTTCAATGTCATATTATTCTAAACAGGAATGAATTTCATTTATATCTTTTTCAAAATCATCTTTCAAGTTTTCAAGTCTCATGTTATTATTAGAGTTAAATTCATCAATTTGTTTTTTCCTTTTCTCAAAGTGTTCAGATTCATCAAATTTCACATGAACTGATTTTTCAAAAATCATTGACTTTTTATTAAAAACTCAATATGCTTTGGAAGGAGAAGAATATCCTAAAAAAATACCTTCATCATATTTTGGATCAAACTTACCAAGATTTTCCTTAGTGTTTAAGGAGTAAACCTTGCATCCAAAAACTTTAAAGTAACTTACTTTAGGTTTTCTATTATTACAGAGTTCATAGGGTGTCTTTTTAAAAAATGGTCTGATTAAAACTCTATTCATTATATAATAGGCTGTGCTTACAGCTTATTCCAAGAAATTTATAGAAATATTGTATTCATTTAGCATAGTCCTAGCCATTTCTTGAATATTCCTATTTCTTCTTTAAACAATTCCATTTTTTTCGGTGTTCTTGGTGCAGAGAAGGTCTATTTAATTCCCATATTTGAATAAAAGGAATTAAATTCCAGATTCTCAAATTATCCAACATGATCAATTCTTAATGAAATTATTTTATAATCTTTTTCATTTTGAACAGATTTGCAAAAAATTTTAAATATAGTAAAAGTTTCATTTTTATATTTTAGATAATAAATCCAAGTGAATCTTGAATAGTCATCAATTAAAAAAATACACATATAATTTACCAGCCAAGCTTTCTACCCTTGAAGTTCCAAAAATATCTATATGGATAAGTTCTATAGGTGTAGCTGTAGAAATTTTGTTAATAGATTTGAAGGATGATTTGTGCTGCTTTCCAGGTTGACATGCATCACAGAATCTATCACTTTCAAATTTGAGACTAGGCAAATCAGAAACTAATTATTTCTTAGATAACTTATGTAAAACATATACATTGAAATGTCTAAGTATCCTATGCCAGATCCATGATTCATTGAACTTATCAGTTAATAATTTTATGTTTTTTTTACACATGGAATTTAAGTCCAAGGTATAAAAATTATCAGTTCTAGGTGCTCTAAATTTGAGCAATTTATCTTTGAAAACAAAATGACAAATGTTAGAAAAATCAACAATATAACCATCATCACAAAGTTGAGAGATACTTATTAGGTTGTGTTTCCATCCTTGTACATCGAGTACTTTATTTATTGAGATAACTTTTGGATCTTCAACCATTCCAATGCTAATAATATTGCCTTTCGCATTGTCACCAAATGTGACTAGACCACCATCATTTTGAGTTAGAGTTCTGAAATTGGATGAGTTTCCATTCATATTCCTAGATAATCCACTGTCCATTTACCATATTTTAGTTTGGATTCTGTGACATGCTTCCTATAATGTCATTTAAATAAGGATTTGTTCTGGTACCCATATTCTATTGGGTCCAGTTGTGTTTGCTAGAAAAGACCTAGGAATCCATACTTGCATTGTTTTTTTATAATCAGTAGAATCATATAAACTAATTTCAACAAAGGCTTTCTTAATCCCACTTATTTACAATTTCCTTAAATAATAGTTTTTAGATATGTGTCCTCTTCTTTCACAATAATTACAGATTTTACCTTTTATACTTTGGACAAAATAGTTCTTATAAAGTTTAGGTTTCTCACCTTTACTTCCTATTCCATATATTTATTTCTTAATTAAATTCTTTCAAAGTATTTCATTTAGAGTATTTATCCTTTTGTAAAAATAAGAGCCACACTTTTGTATGTTTCTACTTTTGTTTGTAGTTTTTTTATTTTATTTTCATTATCTATATAGTTTGTGTTTGATGAGTTAGATTTTTCCAGTAATTCCTGATGTTGCTTTTCCAAAGTATCTGTCTCTCCTAAAACAACATTATGAATATTTTTTCAAGATTTATATTTCTTAAATAAAGAATCATATTAATTTTCAAGCATATTGCAGTAAGATACATGTTTATCATTTGAGCAGCTTGAATTAGAGTCAGATGAGTAAATGGATCCTACCTCATCTGTTTCTTCCATAAAGTACATATTGGCTTTCATATTTGATTCCTATTTTTCTAAGTCAGACCTTGATGAGCTACTGGAGTCTTCAGATACACTCTAAGTAGCTTTCATTTCCTTCTTCTCTTTCTGATCATAGTCATTTCTATTGAATAATTTATTTTTCTTGCCTTCCATTAATTGAGAAGAGTCAGGTCTAATATTTACCACCTTCTTGCATTCATAGCATCTGACTTCTTTGTCATCCTTTTTGAATGAATTTTTAAAACCATTATTCTTTCGATAAAAATTACTGAATTTTATGGCTAGCTGAGCCAATTCCACATCTGAACTGGTTGAATCAGAACTTTCTGATTTAACTTTTATTTCCTTCTTTTTCAACTTTCTGCTTTTATTTTGAGATGTTACTTTAAAATCAATGTCTTCTTTCTTAATCAGAATCTTATGCACATTTTCTTCATCCTGCATCTCAGCCTCATACATCATAAGAGTTCCAATTAACTCTCTCATAATTAAATCTTTGACAGGATATTATTGTTTGATAGCAGCAGAAATTCCATTCCATCTAGGTGGTAGCACTCTTAGTACTTTCAGGTCTAGATCATCTTGTTTGATTGGATCTCCCAAGGAAGTGATATTGCTGACAATATATGTTAACCTTCAATTCATTTGGGTGATTCTTTCTCCTTCAAACATCCTGAATACATCGAATTTATGTTTAGAAGTAGCATACCTCATCTGTCTGACATTGTCAGTTCCTTCATAAGCAACTGCAATTGTCTGCTACATTTCATAAGCCGTCAGGCACTGAGATACTCTATTGAATTCATCTGGTCCAAGACCATAGATGATAGAATTCATAGATTTTGAGTTTATGTCATATTCTGCCTCTGTATCAGCACTCCATGTTTTAGGTTTCTCTTGAATCACATAGGGAGTTACAATTTTCAAGTAGACTCTGTAACCAAGATTCTTTAAATAAATGATGATTCTTGATTTCCAACATCCATAATTTTCACCGTTAAAGTAAGAAGCTTGAACCATTGACAAACCCTCACATGTATCGGCCATTGTGCTCTATATAACCCAAAGACTTTAATCTTGTTATATCTTTGAAAAAAGATCCTCCTCTGATACCAATTGTTGGATCAGGTTATACTAAATATACACAAGAGGGGGGGGGGGTGAATTGAGTCTTTTAGAATTTCTTCACGAGATCATGATCTATCCTTTTAACTTTATCAGAATTATTAAGCAATAGAAAATAAATAGAAAAGGACACACGTTGTATAGTGGTTCATGGAACAATAGGCCCCTAGTCCACTCCACCAATGCTATACTCCATGAGTTTGGTGATTTTCACTATCTGGTCCTCTTATCAATAGACCGTTCCATAACTGAGTGTAAGAAGTTGACACCATTACAAGTTTAGGCTAAAACAGAGCCTTTTGGTTCATACACAGAACCGAATACACAACTTATTATGAGAATCTGGTTACTCAAAATAAAAATGTATTTGTTCTTTAAATACATTCCAGTTGTTCTTCGCAATTGTAACAACATGCAACTGACAGTTGATGAATCGTAGTCTTCAGAAAGAATGATCTTCAGGTAAGAGAGTTCTGAGTCGATTCGGTTGCAGTAAATCTTGAAATATAATTCACAACTTTAACAACAGTCTATTAACAAAATATATTTGATGTAGAATCGGTGAAACTTCAATCGTGTTTCTTATTCTTCAGAAAAAAGAGCTTTGACACACTTCATAACAGCAAATCTGTAAGTTTCGATTGTCTCTTTTAATTGTATTAGTGAAAAACTCAAGAGATTGATATATAATAAATCTATTATTTTCTATGATTCTCCTATATATCTGTAATACAAAATAATACATGTATATATAGGATAAAGACTAGCATTATCCATTCAAATTTAGATCCAAAAGTCACCTTTAGAATCGCGATATTCAAATGTTTGAATAAAAGAGCAGTCGTAACTCCCTGAAAATTTGGAATGAAAAGCTCCTCTTAAATTGATCCTTTTAATCACAAATAAATGGATTTGAATCAGTCAGAGACATGCTTTAGATCTGGGATTTTAATCTGGATTGAAATCATCCTAATAATCTGCATAAATACCGTTGATTTAATAAAGTCGTATTTTAAATATCTGACATCAAACGTATGGTGGAATTGCATAGCATACATTCTCTGAACGTAATTTCAAAACATAAGGTTGATCTCAAACATAAGGTTGATCTCAAAGGTTAGGTTGATCTCAAATATAAGGTTGATATTAAACATAAGGTGGATCTCAAATGTAAGGTTGATCTCAAATGTATGGTATATAATCCATACTTTTCTTATCTTCAAAACGTAACATTCATGATACATACTTTTCAAACAAACATATGGTTGTTCACAAAAGTGAGGTTGATGAACCATACTTTTGTGAGAAAAACATAAGATACTTCTTCCATACAATTCTGATAATCCAAACATAAGCTTCCATAAAAACGTAAGGTTCCTTCCAAAAGTGGGGTTCCTCTTTCAATTTTTTTTGATAAAGTATGGTTGGTTAACCATACTTTCCTGATAACCTGTAAAGTAAACGACGAATTCCATCCTTACACTACACTCATCAATGTAGGGTATGAACAGTTTTTCCAGAACATGCTAAATTGATTTCCGAATATGTAGCGCATGAACAATGTTTCCAGAATGTGCTGAAGTGATTTCTGAACACATATTGCATGAATAGCCACACAGATTAAATAATTTAATATTTATCTAGAAATAAAAATATAATGAATATAAATATCTTGAAATATACTTAAAGAAAAATATTTATAGTAACAAATAAGGGTATTTGTGAGCATCAAAATCATCATAAAGAGATATATTATTGTTCTCAACAATCTACCCTTAAAAATAAAATAAAGTATTATTGAAAACAATAATTTCTCAACAAATATATCCATGGATTTCATAGTGGATTACCAAAGAGTTCCCGAGGTAGCAATGCGATCTGGTTTATTGTTAATTAACTAACTAAATATGTATTCCTATTCAAGACAATCTGTCTCAAGATTAACTTTCATAGTTTTATCTTAAATAGATAGTCAGGTTACATGGACTTCCTCCATCTATTGTATCTGACCATGATACGAGGTTCATTTATATCTTTTGGAAAGGCCTTCAAAAGTCAATGGGTACTGAATTAAATTTTATTACATCTTTTCATCCTTAATCAGATGGGCAGTCAGAGTAAAAAATTTAGATATGGGAGGATATTCTATGTTCTTATCAATGGATTACTAGGGAATTTAGGATCAATATTTTTTGGTTATGTTTTATTTTAATAATAGTTTTCCATCCAGTATATATATGGCACTATTTGAGACATTATATGGAAAGCGATGTTGAAATCCAAAAATTTGGGATGAATTAGGTGAAAGAAAGTTGATGGGACCAAAACTGGTAGAGAAAATAGAAGAGAAATTTTATTTGATTCAGTGACACATGAAGACATCCTAGAGCAGATAGAAAAGTTATGAGGATAACCAGAGGAAAGATATTTATTTCGAGGTAGGTGATCATGTCTTTTTCAAAGTTTCCCCAATGAAAAGTGTGATGTGTTCTGGTAAAAAGGAAAGTTGAGTACATGGTTCATTTAACCCTATGAAATCTTGAAGAAATTTTCAAAAGTTTTATAATGAGTGGATTTGCCTCCGATTTTATCCCAGGTATATAATGTTTTTCATGTTTCAATGTTATAAAAATATATGCTAGATTCATATCATGTTTTAATCCATGAAGTAGTTTAGTTCAAAGAGAATCATTATTATAAGGAACATCCAATTTAGGTTCTTTAACACAAATAGAAAGTATTGTGGAATAAGGTGATTCATCAGGTTAAAGTTTTATGGAAAACCATATGGTTAAAGAGGAAACCTAAGAATCTGAAAACGATATGAGGGAAAGATATCCCAACTTATGTAATAAGTGAATAAAATTGTGAGGACACAATTTCCAAAAGGGAGGAAGAATCTAACAACCCAGGTTATGATATAATAATTTTAAACTCATTTATAATTTTTTTTAACATTCATCCATTATATGTTTTAGGCATAATGTAAAAATAAACACAGTTTTATGCTTAAAAAATGTATTGTTCTAAAAAGGAAGTTTTTCCTCCTTTTGATGCACACTTATTTTAAATATAGTTTTTGAAAATTTCATAAATATTATTTTACAAGATAAACATCTTCTTTAAAACCAGGATATTAAAATTTACATCGGTTTAAGTTTTGGTATTTTCCTGATATGTTTCCTGTTTTGATGAATAGTGAATTTTTTTGAATTTTAATTGAAAATAGCTTTTTTGTCTAAATAATTTATAGTGTTGAATTATATTATTAATTGGTTTTAAAGTGAAGTCAGATCAATTTTATATAATTTAATCCAATTTGGTCTATTTTAATTAATTTCACATTGAATTTGGATATAAAAACATTTCAATCTTTTGAATGTTTTCAATTTAATAACTTATTTTCTCATCCCGTCAATGGGATTAATTTTAAATTAATTCTATCTAATTATGTGTGTGGAATTTTAAAAAATGGATTCCATATTTGGAATCTTAATGTCAAAATTTAGTAAATAGTAATTTTTTTGGACAATATGAATAATAACTTTAGAAATGTTTTTTGATTAACATGGTTAAATGTAAATCAAGTAATTAAAGGATCAAATAATATTATAAATGTTACAAAATTAACCTAAAACATATCCTAAATCTATATAATGAGTTATTTTAGACCAAAGGAATAATTGGGATGAATTTATGATCTCTTGGTGCCACTTGATTGAATTTAAGACATTTATTGTATTTTATTCAAAGAAAAGTCAATTTTATCATAATTTTGTTTTTAAGAAGTGAAATATATTTAACATGGGGTTATATAGAGGATCTATTCGACTATAAATAGTATTTTGAAAGCTAAAATTTGTATCTTAATCATTTAAATTTATATATAGTTTTTAAGAAAAAAATAATTACCATAAAGGATTACACAATGATGATGCAATAATTATTTAATTAATGAAAATATCAAATAAAAGACATTAAAACTATTTAAATAAATATAATTTGAGATAATTATTGTCTTACCTGAATTTTATGTATGAATTTGACATTTTATTTATATTTTAGAAGATTTTTTTAGAATTTATCATGTTTTTATGATATTTTTTACAAATTCTAGTAATGAATAGTGTCAAAATTGTCATTAATGATATTTTAAAATAAATAATATTTTATTAAATGATATAAAATTTATAAAAATAAATCTTTTTGAAAAATTATTGGGATAAGGTCTAAAATATCATCAATGGTATATTTGTTCTCATTTTGGCATTTTATAGTAATTATATTAACCCTCAAATTATAAATTTCATGATATCACACTAAGAGTTAAAAGGGGTTAAAGAAGGGTAAAAACAAAAAGATAAGGATTAAAAAATAATAATTAAAACTTGTATAATTTTCATTGGATGAATTTATTCTGATCCATTATCATAATATATTCAAAATAAATCATTTTGAATCCATTTTTATTATAAAATTAATTTATATTAATTTAATAATTTGAAGCATTCCAAGAGTGCCCCTCCCATCTCTTATAAAAGGGAACCAATTATTATCATTTTATTACTCATAAAAACCTATTTGGTTTATCCAGGATATAAATAAATACCTTAATATACTCCTTACCCACATTCAATATGCCATATTTTAGGCATAACCCCCTTCTTAGAGGTTTTATGGTTTTAATCAAAGGCGATCGTTTGAAGAAGGGGTATCATTTTTAATTGAGTATTTCTGTTTTATTTCTTCTTCCACTTCCTAAAAATCCACTTAAACAATGATGAAATAATAAATTCAATATACTAAATAAACATAGATGTTATTATGTTAATATAATCACCCATATCCATCTCCTTTTCCATCAAATGGGAAAATAATTATTCATTCATGTGTACCGCATACTACCACCTCGAGAACCGATATAATTCATTTTTCATCACCATCTCGTAGGACTGGTTATAATAATGTAATTAATATTTATATATGATATTGATGAAATATTTATTATTATTAAATTATAATATATCATTTAATTTCATACCTTTCCATTTACATAAAAAATGATAATTTCGTTCACGCGTACATGTGAATTATCACCTCCATGAAGAGATGTGATTTGTTTTTCATCACCAAATCACATCGATGATATATATAAGTATATTTAAAATATTAATATTATATTTATGATATTATTATCATTATGTAAAGAGAAAATAATACTTAACTTTTTTCCATAATGATCATTGAAAAATGGAAACGTTACTCAAACATATGTACAACCTACCATCTCCATGATTACAACGTAGTTAATTTTTCATGACCATACATAATGGTTTGATTTAAAAGTATAATTAATGTATAAAAGTAATTATTATGTTATGAATATTCTTTTATATAATATTTAATTATGAGCAAAAATGGATATAGACATCATTTCAAAGTCATTTTGGACTCAAGTATCGAATAGCCTCAAAGTGTATGATGTGAACAAAAATAATTAAGTAATTGTTATAAAATGATAATAAGTGATTAAAAGAAATAAATAACTTAAAAAAGATTCTAAATCAAGTACATTATCAATATAAGTTTATTATTCAGGAAAATACATATTATACATTATGATTCAGACTCAAGGTAAGGGAATTTATTTTAAAAACATCTTTTGAAGTTACTCTTTCAACTATTTTTGCAAAAGCCAAAAGGAATGTTTTTTTAAACACTTTAGTGTTTTGACTTTCCATTTATAAGTTTATTATTTTATTTTGAAATAAATTATTTTCATTGATGAGTGTGTGACTTTGTAAAAATGAAAAGGGATTTCAAAGTTAAAATGTTATTTAACTTTTATGAAAGATTTATGTCTTGTGCTTGTGTGTTGGTTCTTGGGAAAATTGTATGATTACGGGTGGTTACATGAAAAACCAAGGGTGAGTGATCCCATTATGGCTATATAATACATTGTTTAATGAGATAGACTTAACCGATAGGGTTTCTCCAAAGAGATTAAAGGAATATATTGCGATAGTTATTCCAAATGTAACCTCAAAGGTTACTCCCCATGTAGCCGTGAGAGCTACAATAAATGTAAGAGTGATATGTAAATGATGTCATAAGTTACCTTTATATTCTATAGAGTTTTATAGGAAGCTTATTATTTCATGAGGCAAGATAAAGAGCTTATGTTTTATGGATGAAAAGTATAATTTTGTGAAAAAGTTTTCATAGGTTTATAAGTATTCATAGACCAACTATTTCTTTCATTATTTTTCCTTACTAATATTTTTATTCTCATCCCATGTTTTGAAATATTTTTCACAAGGTATAAGTATGGGTAAGAGAAATGAGGAAGTCATGTTAAAAGTTATGAACATTTTTCCTGAAAAAGAAATCATGTTTTATTTTAAAAGTTTTATATTTTGGAAAAAATGGATACTATTATAGTAGTATCTACTTTGTTTTAATATGGGATGTTATGTATGAATTGTGGCCTAATTATCTAAAACTATAAACCTAAAAATATCCATAATGTGAAAGAAATTAAATTATTTACTAAAGCTCAAATTTTTTAATGTTTAATGTCGGGTGGTTATATTCACCGTAGGTTGAAGATGGGTCCATTTTATGTATTTTACACTTTTGTTAAGGTGAAAGTAAGGATTAAAGGTAGGGTGATACTCCACTTACTCTATGGTAGATATTATCTTATGGTAGGGTGGAAAAAAATTAATGTTAAGGTGGAAAAACACTCCCAGTAGGGTGATAATAATGGTTCATTGTAAGGTGAAACTCAATTGAGAACCTAAAGATGATGTTACTACTGCTTCATGTTGTAAATTGGATGTAAGAAGGCCATATGATATGATGAAAGAACTTGTTAAATATGAACTAATATATATAATATAATATTATATATATAAAGTGTAAATTTAATTACATGCAGTTGACGTGTGTATTATAATTCATGTATTAAATACATGCGATAATAAATATATATATTTGATATATATTTATTTCTCCTGAATAGTTTTTATTATCAGTTACAATATGTTATGAATGGATTAATTGGATCGACCTCTAATTGAATAAGATTAAATGAATTATGGGAATAAATGTATATATATATATTTAATATGCCCAACACATTTTCATTAAATAAAAACTTGTCATGGATAGATATATAAAGGGGTGTGATCCCTCTTATTGATAATAAGAAATTATGAGAAATACCATCATTTCCCTCTTACTCCTACACTACTGTTCATTATTTAAGATGATGGCACTAGAACCCCTTCATCATTCAGGTATCCTCACGATACGACCACAGATTCATTGAATGGTGTACCCCTTTAGAGGCTGGGTGATTTTGTTCACTACTACATGATCTTCATCAAGAATTATCCTTTATCGAGGAAAAAGAATATCATCATTTGAGATTCCCAAGTATGATGTTATATAGTTTATTTACATGTTGATTCTTAAAGATAGATCTGCCTGTGTTTGAGTTATCTTCCGTTACACATGTTCATGTGATGATCACATAAAACCCAATAGTGGTACGAGAGGGTATGATTCTTTGAAGGATTAACATGTTTATTGATTTATGAAAAATACTTTTTAATAGTAAAATGATAATTTTCAATCCTGGAAATAAAATATGAAAATTTCATATATAGTACTATTGTTTATGAAAATAAAAAAGTATTTATCATAATCTAGAGAATTCAATTTTGAATTTAATTGTGTTAGTAATAATGTTTTTATAAATAATAATAATAGTAATAAGAAAATATGTTTGGAAATATTTATATGAATTTATAAAAGTGTTTTATAAATTAATTATCTACAAAATGTTTATAGTTAACTGATAAAGAAATAAATATATATTTTTAAAAATACCTTATTGAAAAATTAAATAACATTATTTATGATATAAAAATAAATGGTTAATTTAGAAATAATAAAAGGTGATTTATAAAGAGTTTATAAATTCCAATATATATGATATTTAGATTATATAAAAATGTTTATATAATAAATATTGAGTTATAAAATATTTATAAATAATGAAATATCATATAAATTATATTTAATATAAAATGTGAAGGGGTTCATATTGATGAGAATATAAAAGGTTTATATTCTTGATAATTTATAAAATGTTTATAATTAACAATTATTTATGAATAGTTCATAAATGACACATGTTTTAGAAAATAAATAAATTTATTATTTATTAAATTTACTTAATATTCTTGTTTAGTACATAAGAAATCAATTTGAAGTTGTTCAAATTATATGGGATTTATTTAGATATTATTTAAGCCACATAAAAATGTGTTTTGATAATTGATATGATAAAGGTTTAAATAATAATTAAATATATGATATTTAGATTATGTAAGAGTTTTAAATAATAGAAATTGAATTTGGAATAGTTTATAATTCATGTAATATAATTTATTTAAAAATAAATTCCAAATAAAGAGTTTATATTCAACATTTATGGAATTTCCATAATGGTAAATCAACCTTTATGAAATGGTTTATAATTATATTTTATTTATGAAATTGTTCATACTTATTTATCCCATGTTCAAATATTTGAATTATTCATTTATTTAATGGTTATTCCCTATTATATTCATAGTTATAAGTTGTTTATATTATGAATAATTGTACGACAAAATTTATATGATGAATTGCTTCTAGAATAGATCCTTTCATATCATGCTAGGTTTCATATTTTAAAAATTAAGATTTCAACTAACTTGACCTTGGTTTGTAATTTTAGTTATGGGATTGAGAGTAGTTGTTGGGAATAGTTTTTACATATTAGGAGTTAGAGTTTTCATTAATTGAATTATCTCTTGAGTAAAGTATCCTCAGATAGAGGGACTTGCGGTCAGACCACCTACTTACATGGATGATTTCCTTGGCGAGGAAAGTGAATGGGGTTGGCTATCTATCGCTCTGGGATTACTCATGTGGAATTTTTCAATCTCATATAACTCTATGACTTTACATGAAGTGTTCATGTACCTTATTCATATTATGAGTTTGGATATGTATGGATATACTTGAATTATATTTTTGGGTGATTTTCATAGACTTATGGGTTGTGTAAAGAGTTAGAAATTAATGTTGAGTGAACACATTAATTTGGTGGTTGGAATAAGGATTCCAAAACTAAATCATTTGAATAATGAATTCACAAAAAGGAAATTAAAAATGAGAACATAATTATTATATTGGACGTAACAGTTATGAATTTAATATGCATATGATGTATATTAAATTGGTGATACCTTAAAAATAAACCCCCAAAAATACTAAGAGTGAGATTCCTTCCAAATAGAAACTTGTCATGAACATGATCATTCAACTCGGATTATTGATCTCAGCACGAGTGCCCTTAGATTATATTGTGTAACACAAGAAAGCTATGAGTAACTTAGGATTTTCATATTGGGTATTCATGAGCTCAGCATGAGTATCCCTTGATTGTCCTTAGTTGGATTATTATTGGAATTTTGTTTGGGTTACACTAGTTGGAAATACCTAAAATTTAGGATACCATAGGAATAGATTTTTGTGAATCAATTGGATGGATTTGGATAAAGAGTTATCTGGTAAAATATCAAAGAATCATAAATTTTATGTTTGGGATTATTCCCTATATAAATAATCACAAATTTCTTATGTGATAACTAGTGTATGTTATGGTGAAATATAGATCATAGATCACTAAAATTGATATGATGTATGAATTCATCGATTTTAGTAAAGGAACTTTCATTAAAAGTCCTTAATAAAAGATATAAGACATGATTTACATCTAATTGAAAGTTTTTTTAAATAAATTTTTTATCATTATCAAAAT
Source organism: Viscum album (assembly GCA_963277665.1). Lineage (NCBI taxonomy): Eukaryota > Viridiplantae > Streptophyta > Magnoliopsida > Santalales > Viscaceae > Viscum > Viscum album. The sequence continues at coordinate 325,987,739 of OY728130.1, forward strand.
AAACATTATATTAATCCTTGAAATAAGGTTCTTAAAGTATAAAAATCCTTTAAATGGTAATGTAAGAAATGTTCTAGAGAAATAGATATATTCTTTGTGTTAGAACAACTCCTTCCCGAGAAGCCATGTGTAGAAGTTACTCAATAAGTAAATCTAGATGCTTATGGAAGCATGGAATGATTCATTTAATGTTTCAAAGGAATTTTATGTATAATTTAACTATATAATTCAAGTATTATATACTCAGTATGATTGAGAATATCCATGATATTTTATAAGATCAAATATGTATGGAAATACTGAAGAATTCCTATAAGGAATGTTCTAGTTAGGTAATTTATCCAATTTTCATCTATGGAAATGTTCAGGAAATATGGATAAATTCAAGATAAGTTTACTAGATACTCTCAAAGTGTTGATAATATATAAACTAGGCATATATTTATGGATTATAGTACTGTGAAGATAGTAAAAGAGGGTAAAAATTCAAACTGGAAGAAGAAAATCTTGTTGAAAAAGATCAAAAATGTTTCATTAAAAGTCCTATCAAGAACTAACACAAAACTGGGTTTCCACAGCTCCACCCTTTATCAGTTCTAAAAAAAGCACTGATAAAGGGCACTTTTAACTGTGCAAAAAAATGCTATTAAAAGTCACCCATTATCAGTTCTTTTTTTAGCGCTGATAAAGGGGACCCCTTTATCATTGATTTTTTAGTAGTGCTGATTGTTGGGGGGTCTTTATTAGTGCTTTTTCCTAGTGCTGAAAAATTTTATATTTCAAAAAAATATTCATGAAAAATAATATATTGTTATATAAGTATATTTATATTGATATACTTATAATATATATTTCTTAAATTTGTTATAGATAAGTATAAATAGACTATTACATTTACTATATAAGAAATTTAGTGAAAATGGCTTTCAAATATTTTAAAAAATATTATTAATTAATAATTTGATAATTATATTCGATTAATAATCATTTAATAACAATTTAAAGACACAAAAAATCAAAACAATTAATAAAAGATCTAAAATAAGTTGAAAATGTAACTCAAAATTCAAACGGCCATAACTTTTGATCTGAGTATCCTTTTGAGCTCTACAGCATATAAAATCCAAGATTGCGACGAGCTCTACACTCTAGTGACACAAGAGAACCTTTTGTCACATTTTTCAAGGCCCAAAAAGTCCCATAAGGCCTCCAAAACTTAGTTTTTAGTGGGGATACCTCGATTTTTTAACATTCAAATAGGTATAACTTCTGATTTGGATGTTTTCTAGGCTTGTACCACATATCATATAGAAGATTGTTTCATTTTCTTCGATTTGAGTGGTTTGGAGTTGAACCAGACTTCTGGATTAGAAGTTATGGTCGTTTTAACATTCTATGGCTTTTCAAATACACACACACACACACACACATATATGTGTATTTATTCGTAAATATATATATATATATGTGTGTGTTGTATATATGTATGTATGTATGTATTTATTTATTTATAAACACACATAAAAACATATTTTATAAATGTATTTAAAACCAATCTTATAATTATAAATTTATATACAAATAAATATAGAGATAAGAAATTATAACTAAAAATATATATATAAATAAATATAAATATAAATTAATATATGAATAAATATATATATATATACTAATATATCAATAAATAAATATGTATTAATATAACTAAATATATTTATATTAATATGAATCTATATTAATATACGAATAAATATAACTATATATATATAAATAAATATAAATATATATTAGTATACAAATATATATATATATATATATATATATTAATATATGAATAAATATATATGTATTAATATAACTAAATATTTTTACATTAATACGAATCTATATTAATATATGAATAAATATAACTATATATATTTAAATAAATATAATATATATTAATATATGAATAAATAAATATATAAATATATATTAATATAAGAATAAATATATATGTATTAATATAACTAAATATATTTATATTAATATGAATATATATTAATATATATATATATATAGATATCATTAAATAGAGAAAAAAACTAAATAGCATAGTGGTAAAGGTGCATGCATGCGAGGGGGGAGGTCTCAGGTTCGAGTTTGGGTGGAAGCAAGGAGGGGCACGCAGGCAAGTTTGAGATGCGTAGGAAAGTGCAACATGCTGTAGAGTGGGAGGGGGTCTACCTAGCACTGATAAAATGGGGGTCAAGCACTGTTAAAAGCTCCCCCAATAATTTTAATTTTTTTCAATTTTTTGGACTTTTATCAGCGCTAAAAAAAGCGCTGATAAAAGGGGTCTTTTCTCAGTGCTAAAAAAAGCACTGATAAAGGACCTTTTTATCAAACCTTTTTTTAGGGCTGATAAAAGGGGCCTTTATCAGCACTTTTCTGAGCAATGATAAAAGGGACCCCCCTTTATCTTCACCTCGATTAATAGCGCTTTTCTAGCACTATTAATTCCCTTTTCTAGCATTGATAAAGACCTTATTTGTAGTAGTAAAGGTCATTGAAACATAGGGTTGTCAAGAATAATAATAATTCAATATTATTGGATTATCCAAGAAATAGCTATAGGGGTTTGGGAACACCATGGAATTTCCATGTCATGTATAAGGGTTATAGAAATCAATACTTCAATTTTGAAGGGTATGTGATATTAGATGTATATTTTACAACGTTTGTTAAATATACATGAGTTCAAAAACAAAAGTAAGAATTGAAATATCTTATCATTTTTATTCAAGAGATGAAATAAATAGTAACTACATTGAGGATTTGAATGTAATGGATTTTATCAAGCTCAAATGAATCTCAGTAAAATCTGTGTTTCTTCATCTCATTTCTATCACATTATAAGATAATATATTCAACAAAAGAGAGTTTTTATGAAAAATTTTGAGATGATTAATTGAATACATAGGGTTTACGATTCATCAATTTATAGAACATATTTTGAAAAAAATATTTGGATAAAAATTTTATTCTAGGAAAAATGTGTTTATCTAGTTATTTGTTAAAACATGTGGAAATGTGTTCCCACCACCCATTGGTCAGGTATTTTAATAAAACCTTATTTTGGAAAGGAAAGGTTACAAAAAAATAAGATACCATATATATATGATTAAAATAATTTATTTTTTAATATTCCTTCTAAAAGGAAATAATTATTACTTCCTAAAACACAAAGTATTTTGTGTTGTCTTAAAAAGATATTTTGTAAAGAATATACTATCTAAGTGGCTAGTGGGAGTATGTTTGAACTTAGAGAAGTTCAAAGTAAAAAAATAAAATATTATACAGAATTTAGTTCAAGTGATTATTTACTTTATATCCTAAAGAGTTAGGATATGTGACAGTAAATAAAAATGTAAATAGTTACATTTAGTTACAATGAGAAAGTGAATATTACTATTAACTAAATGATTATAAGAATATAATATTATAGTTATTCTTCACTAAATGTCCTTAAATTTTTAGCACATATGATGATAAATAAATATAAAGAGTTATATTTAGTAATGGTAAGAATGTGAATTTCACATGATGTCCTAAAAGAAGTTTTAGGATATAACAATAATGAAAAATATAAATAGTTACATTAATTACTCTAAGAAAGTTAAATTCAATTAATATCCTAAAATACTTATGGATAAAATATTAAAGAAATATGTAAACAGTTACATTTAGTTTCCATAACAAGTGAGTATAACTATTCCATAAAGGATTATACCAGTTAATACTAAAAGTATTAAAATTTATATCCTAAAATATTTTAGGGTATAATGATAAATAAAAATGTAAATATTTAAATTAGTTACAAAATAAAGTTGATATCACTTCATCCAAAAAGTTTTTTGGATGTGATGGTAAAATGATAATTTAAATAGTTACATTATTCATAAAAGAGATCAAAAAAATGTTTGATGTAAGGTTTCCTAGGATGATGATGATGTACCTAGAAAGAGTTATAAGTAGACAACAAAATATAAAATTATAATATTTTATTTCATAAAGTTAAGAAGTTTGAATATAGTTCAAAGAGTTGAACTTAAGTAATATGATTCATATGTCTCACCATTATTCAAACTAGCTTTCTTAATAAATCTCACTCACTATGTGGTTCATGGTAGTTTTTAATCAGATAGTCAGATAGGGATGTGATAGGAATTACATTTGGATGTAATGTTCAAAATACATTACTATATCAACCACATTATGGTCATGTAACTTATCCATGGGTTTAGAACATAAAAGAATGGTTGTAATGGTTTTAAATGTATCATGTTATTATAATAAAGGTAATATCCATTTATCATTAATTCACATATTCTGTAATTTATTTTAAATGAATGGTCTAATGATAAGTATCCCCTCAAAGTGCAATGTTTTAGTTGTCCCTAACCAATGACAATCACACAGTTTAATGGGTTATGATAATATGTAAAGGTTATCTTGAATAGATTATTATATCCATTACAAAGGGTTGTAAATTAGATATTGAAGAATAGATTCTTAAGGTTATATGTGGAAACTTATTACTTAGAATGATTTTCTAAAGTATAACTTATGGAATCACATACAATCATAGATATACTTAGGGGTGTATTCTTTTTATAAATCCTTCATACCCGAGGTTTGAGAGATACCAAGAATGAGAACCTTCATACTTTGATACCCTACTTTTGCAAGTCACCATATAAACATTGATAATCAGAGTTTGGCTGGGTATTTTTCTGATCAAGTTATCAGTTGGAGTGTAACCAATAATGGATTTATCCATTTGTATGACAATGAAATTCATCTAGAACTTGATTGAATCTATCTGAGGAAATTCATGGCCATGCTTATTTATTTCACATATGATGTGTTCCACTAGTTGGATATGTGACATGTGATGTGATTACCAGATAGATGAATGACATGTTATGTATTCATTAAATTGGTCATTATTTTTCATATAATCAAGAAAATTATGAGAGGGATGTACTAGATTGAGATATGAGTATTTTTGATAGATATCACACTGTATCCCTTAGTATCTTGAGTAGCGATGATGCTTTGCTAGAGGTCACTCTTTGCTTACATATATGAAATAGATATTTCAAAGTTGTTGTAAATGATGATAACGTCAATAGGGTCACACAATTAGGCCCTTGGATAAGGATAAAATTTTGGACAAAGTTTTTGTTTAAAATGAAGATACTTTGATGAAAAAATTGTATCCAAAAGAGTTTGGATGGATTCCCAAAGAGTTGTGAAGTTCTACATAAAGTCCTGATGAGATTTTAGTGCAATTGGGGGTTTTTTAAATATGCACTAATATATATATATATAATATGATATTATATATATAAAAAATGTATACTTAATTAAATGCACTAATATATATATAATATGATATTATATATATATAAAATGTATACTTAATTAAATTAATTTTATGTGCATATTATAATTCATGTATTACATAAATGTGATAGTAAATATATATTTGATATATATTTATTTACCCTAAATGGTTTTATTATCAATTACAATTTGTTATGAATGAATTAATTGGCTTGAATTCTCATTGAATAATATTCAATGAATTATTGGAATATATATATATATATATTTTCATTTAATATCGCCGATGAATTTTCATTAAATAAAAATGCATCATGGATGGCTATATAAAGGGATGTGATCCCTCCTATTGAAAAAACGTAATTATGAGCAAGCCTCTCATTTCTCTCTTCCTTACACACTGTTGTTCATTTTTTGAGATGAAGGTGCTAGAACCCCTTTATAATTTTGGTATCCCCATGATATTATCAGGGATATATTTTCCAATATAACCCCTTCATAGTTAGGGTTATTTTTTTCACTGCTACATGATCTTCATCAAGTATTCTCCTTTGTTGAGGAAAAAGACTGATGTCATTGGGGATTTCTAGGTACGATGTTATATAGTTTATTTATGCATTGATTATCAAAGATAGATATTGTTGTGTTTGGGTTATCTTCTACTGAACTTGGTCTTGTGATGATAATACAAAACTAAACACTTCACATGGTAAGGTGAATTTATCATGCAATATGATGGAAGACATGAGAGAGAAAACCTAAAAAACCTATGCATTCTTAACTTACCATACTTTGGAAAATATTTATACCCATTAAAAAATATGATTATATGTTTGAATAGAATAATAATTTGTATATAATATTGGGATATTTCCAAAAAATCAAAAAGAGCATTGATCCAACTTGTATAACATGAGATATGATTGAAAAATAGTGGAATACAAAAACTGATAACTGTAGAAAAATTGTAGACATTTGGCCTAATTTTGAGGTATCTAAACAAAAATTTTAGACATTGATATAGTTAAATAAAATTAATGAAAACCTATTAGATTTATAATCCAAAACATTTTGAGAAATTCTTATGTGAATCAAATGATCTATCAAAGAAAAAAAAATATTTTGAATTCTAGAAAATCTAGAATCCACGAACTGTTGTATGAAATTAAAACATTTGGAAAACAACTCAAACAATATATTAAGACATATATTTATTATAATTAAATGTAGATAAATATGTTTTATTTATATAGGAAAATTTTTCATAAGAATCCAATAGTTATAACTCATGTTATAAAAGGATAACCAAAGAAAACATAAAAACACAATAAGTTGAACAATATTGTTCATAAAAAAACATGTACTACGTTCAGACCAAAATACGAACATGATAGAGATAAAATTTGGATTCATTGTATTATAATAAAAGTTAGATAATATTTTTATATTTCATAATAAATTTAAAATTTTAAAATCTAATCACTACAATTTACGACATAATAAAACCATAGAATGTTTGTAAAAACTAGATTTTCACATAAAATGATAAGAGGGTTTGTAATTTTAAAAAACAAAGAATAAAAATAAATAAATAAAAATAATAGAAGATATCATATAGGTTTAGGTTATGGGTTTTTTTTAAATATGGTGTAAGATTAACAATTATGGTTGATACTTTTCTATTCCTCTTTACTGACGTTTCTGGCACTAGAAAAGGCTTGGGCGTAATCCGTTGAATGAAATATTCCAAACTCTATTTGACTATAGCAAGATCAAAAATACCTAATGGGTAATTTATGAGGATTAGAGGTGTTTTTAACTCATTGTGAATATTTTTAGTATATATCCCAAAAAACACTTCTTGAGGGATTTGTATGTTCAAACAATAAGTTAGTATTTTCCAAATAGTGAAGAATATAAGGATTACTTATTTTCATTTTTTTGTAGTCTGAGAGGTCAAGGACTGCCATATTCCTCAACATAGACCTAAATTGTAATAGGAACTATCAATGGATGTATTTCTATACTTTTATAAATATAAGGACCAAGCCTTAAACATTACATAATCTTGAATTAAATGAATAATTCACATTGAGGATATTTTCTGGTTTAGAGTTTTAGAGAATTAGGCCATAAATATTACATATCAAATTTAAAATTACATGTAGAAACTACTACACAATATCCATTTTTTTAAGATATAAACTCTTAAAAAGAAACTTGTCTAGTTCCATTTTTTAGACATCATAACTTTTCCTTGATCCCATCCTTGACCTTATTCATCTTTAAGTCCTGTGGATAACATTTCAAAAACTTCGGGAGAGCGTAAAAAGCTTAGTAAGGGTTATAAAATAAGGAAATAAAACATTAACCTATCAATAAAATACAAATAAATGAAACCAATACTTTTCAATTATAACATATCTCATGAAATCATACTATTTATGAACAACATAGAGAAATCATAAATCATAAAGGTAACTTATGACATTCATAACATACTTACATTGTAGCTATCACAACTACATAGAAAGTCACATTTGGAATACCCATCACAGTATATTACCAAAATCTCTTAGGAGAAACATTCATGTTTACCTCCGTCACGTTACCCAATGCATTGGAGAGCTATCTTGGGATCACCCACCCTAGGTTTATCACAGAACCACCCGTATACATAAACAATGCCAAGTAACCATAATGTAATCATAACAAATAACACAAGCATAAAAGAAATATAACACTTCCACATTAAAATCACAATATATCATATCAAGATATTGAAAAAAACAATGCTTTATCAAACCATTTTCCTAAACATTTAAAACATTTAATAAAGGGATTTTTGAATCAAAGTGCCCCATACCACTTTGAATATTTTAAAGGAATTAAAATTTTAAAACATTAATGTCCATATAAATAAATCCTTAAAACCATTTCTAAAACATGGACATTAATGATAATGATTTAGTAGAATAAATATTTAATACTTTTAAAATGATATTTTAGTTAAAGAGTTTTTAACAAAATGATAGACTCCTGAATACAAATAATTGAGGAATAACATTTAATAAAAACATTATAATATCCTGAGAATAAATGTATTCATGATATAATATTCCAATGGATAGTATACACACCATATGAAAGTGAATTGGTGCATAAAATTAATGAAGTCTCAATGGAATTTAAATTGAGATGAAATCCCTTATAAAGATGGTATCCTTAGATTAAGGATAAATCAAGGACATAATTATGTGTGAAAAATATAAATACACCCAATATAAGTGGCCATTAATTTTAAAACAATCATATTTCATTCACAAATATTCATAGCATGACATTTTCAAGAAGTATAAGTTTAACCCAATGAATTGAAATTTGGTAAATAAGTTCCCTTACAGAAATTCGCCAACCTAACGACGTCACTTTAAAATTCAAAAAATGATTTTATGAGAGAGAAAAGGGTATCTCATCACATGGACATAAAATTTACATCAATAATGATATAGAAGAACATATCCTAACATAATAAGATGTAAATTAAAAGACATAAGAAAAAGAAGTCTTTTAAAAAGAGGACGGTGAAAGGTTCCCTTACCGATGTGGTAACTTAAAAAACATACACCACATGAAAGAAGGATCATAAAATGAAGATGTAAATACTCATAAATGAAAGTATATTACACAAATAGTACATAAATGGGAAGTAAATACACCACACAGTAGGACATAGTGCCAAATATAGCATGAATCTCACAGGAATAAAAAGTGAGATAAAACCCTTTACCCCATTGTAATCAACTGAGTCATATGACCAAAATTTAATAAAAAAAAAATAAATCAGATAATACCATGAATATAATTAGAATAATGATAATATATATCAAATGTAAGTACACAATAAACCACGTGCAATAAATAAGTGGCGAACAATGGAAATCTCATAGGATTAAAAGTGAGATAAGAAATCCCTTACCTTGTGTCCGACTTGACTTGTTTGTTCCTTGTTATTACTGAATAACAAAATTATGTTAATTTATACTTGATTTATAACCCTTTTCTCAAGTTTATTATTACTTTTATATCATTTATTAACATTTTATAAACAATATGTAATCATTTAAGTTAATAATGGCCGTTTTGTCGATATTTGGTACTTGAGTAAAAAAATGAACACCTTATAATTACAAGTTATCCATGTGGTAAAGAGTCCATTATATCCTGAATGATATTAATGATTTAGATATCATATATATCCAGTATATATATGTATTTATAATAGTACATAACATTTGGAGATAAGAAATGAAATGCACCATTCATGGAGACGGTAAGCCGTACGTATGCATGAACGCTACTTTCATTTCTATTTCGTATTTTAATTGAATTAAAACATAATTATAAATATTTATATTATAATCCCAATATAATATCATATATAATTTCAATTACTCCATATTTTATATGTCCCACACATGGCATGAACGAGTTATATCACTTTGAGGGGTCGGTAGTCCGCACTTACTCAAATGAAATTATCGCATTTACTCATAATGGAAACCATAAAGGTATGATATAAATTAAAATACAAAAGAATAAAGAAAAAATATACATAATATGTAACATATATAAATATAGTGTCATCATAATGGCTACCATGTGAGGCAGTAGGAGATATTTGAACAATCATCGTTTCGTGAGGCAGTAGTTCGCCGTCCACAGAAACAATATGTTCTTTATCCATTAGATGGAGGTGTGTGTAAGTGTAGTTTGAATAATTCTCATAAAAAAATCCTAGTATATTTAGTATACTGGTGTTGTTATAAAAGAAAGTAATGAAAGGAGTTTAGGAGTTGGAGAAGTAAAATAAAACAAAATAAAACAAAATAAAACAAAAGAATTTAAGTGAAACCGTTACCTTTAATTTGGGTAACTTCTTATGTTTGAACTAAAAAGAATTCTTGAAGTGCCTTATGCATAAGGTAATACTTCTAGGGGGAGGAGAGGGATATTGAGAGCTTATTTTGATAGGGTTTTGACGATCCAAGGGGCTTTAGTGGTGTGTAGAATTGGTTAGAAGTGGTCTCCTTTTATAAGGGAGAGGAGGGGCTCTTTAGAAAAGTGTGAAAACATTATTTTATTATAAACGTATATTCGGTTTCAAAAGGTCCAAAAAACATTAATGTAAAAGATAAGATGACTCATATCATAAATAAAATCATCCAATAGGAATTGGACTGGTTTTGGATATTATTTTAGTCTTAATAATATTATTTATTAAAATCATTTATTAATGAGGTAAACACTGCATCATTATTGTGTCATAAATAATTTTATTTATTTGATGTCTAAAAATTATAAAAAAATATCATGATGTAGGAAATAGTTTTATGTTTCTAATGAATATTTATATTCTAAAAAATGACTTATATAACACCATATAAAAATTAATTTACTAATAGACTTGTGTTTATGTCATCGTTGCCTTTACTTTAAATTAATTAATCTAAAGTGTCATTATCACTCACAAGTGGCTCCATGGGGTCCCAAAAGCGACCCAAGGATGCCCTTGGTCTGACATGACTCATAAAATAAGGTTAGAACAAGTGTTAAGTTAATTTTTAATAATTATAATATTCTTTTTACCTTGAATTACCCTATTTACCTTTAACTGCGGTAAATAAAATTCAAAAGTTACTATTCACCAAAAAATATTTTCATCTCATTGAACTAAATTTTAATTACTAATAACAACCATGTATGTTGGATTTTCAAAATTCAATTCACAGAAGCGGTAAAATTTTATTTAAAAGCAAAAGTCAGTTTTTTAACTACTACTTAGTGGTTTCACTATTCATCAAAATTGAAGTTTTTCAGAAAAATACCAAAAATAAAGCCTAAGCTATATTTGATATTCCAAATTCAAAAAATATGTATATTTTAACAAATTCAAAACATAAAAGTTGGATTAATTAATTTAAAATTATTTCCCGTTGTCAAAACAAATAGTGTGTTTTTAAGAAACAATAACTATCAAAAGATTGCCACTTGTTTATGTATAATTTAAAAGTGAAATTAATTCCAATGATAAACATTGGATTAAATGGTAAAAAATATATTCTTATTACACTTTAAAAACAATTAAAAAGATAATATAACCATATAAATAAATTAGATTAAAAGGATGTTTTTAATTAAAATACATTATTTTCACTATTCATTAAAAATTGATGTTTATCAGAAAAATACCAAAAAATTACCCAAAGTAAATTTTGGTGTCCCGATTCTAAAGAAGAATTTTATTTGGTCAATTTTGACGAATAAAAGTGAACAAAACTTTATTTAAAAAGGGTTCACCATTAAAAGGCAATAAATCAACCTTTTAGTGAATATTAGAGTATTTATGATTAAAATTAGATTCTTTCACATTTTAAGCCTCTAAATTTTATTAGATAAAAGTAAAAACATTTAACAAACATGTATAATCATAATTTATTTAGTTATATTCATTCCCACCAATACAACGGCTAGGCGTTAACTACCATTTAAAATAATAATATAATATTATTAGTTTGCAACGTAAGATTTCAAAGAAACTTGTTGCGTATTAGGTAAGCCATCGAACATAGCATCCCATTTAAAGTAAAATTAATAATTAATTTACAAATATTAATTAATATGAAAATGTCATATTCTTTATTTACCTGGGTTGTTACAACAAATCTAGCTATTATATTCCCATGCCGTAAAAATGTTGATCCACCTAGGTTCTATATAAAGCATCTGAGTTTAGTTACCTCTTATTATTCACGAATTCCCATCATGGGACAACATTGAGATATACAATGTTTCAAATGATGTTATGGGTCCTCAATGAAATTGAATGTTGGAAAGTTTTATTTCCAAATTTGGGTGGAGGAGGAGTCACATCCACCTATATGGGTATGGTTTTCTTTCCGGTTTCACTAGTGCACACCACCCCTCTATAAATTCCATTCAGGATTCCAATAACTCAATAGTATCAATAATATCTGATGTATAAATGGTTGGTTATACATTTGATTAGGGGAAGATAAGGGAAGATCCTATCATTGTGGTCCTTCTATTGTTCCCTGCTGGTAACCAATGTGGGTTGGTCTGGGGTAGCTTGCTTGACATAGTTTTGGATACCACCCAAATAAAGAGAAATATAGATAATCCTTAGCCATAAATTCAAAGTAGACTAGTGGTTTAAAGCTCTAGGTTTTATGAAAACTAGATCTTACCCTTATTAGTTGAACAAACTATTCATGTTGTACAACTACTTCCAAAGTAGAAGTATGAATCTCCACATAAGGAGTGTTCTTAATAGGAATGCTGCCTTTGAGTATTTTAGTGTTATGTCACCATAAATCCATTATATTTTCCTTATATTGGATGCATTTTTCTTTAATATTAAGAGGACAAAATTATTTGAGTGGTGTATGGGATAATATCACAACTTTACCATTTCGTTTGACTAAATCCAACATAGTAGGTGCTAATAGAGAATTAAGGAGAGACCCTAAGTAATGGGTTTTTTCTATTTATCGACACGAACACCATCTATGAAAGTTTCATCATAGGATATATTTTGAATAGAAATTTTTTCTTCCCATTATTCTATATTTGTATCATGTTCTATATCATTGGTTGGACAAATGTTTAAAACATTAATTGACCCATAATATGCTGCTAGGATCATGTACTCATTAGAAGGTGAAGATGATTGACTGATTTCTGAATATTATTCAAGAAGTGAATAATAAATCTCTTATACCTCTTTTTATAGGTATACTATTTTGGTTTGTGTACTTTAAGAGGCCTCACCTTCACTTTCAACCATTCTACAAGAAATGGTTTGTAAAGATTGGTCCTAAGAGAAGATCGAAACACTTTTTCTGAGTATACCCCTAAAGAGAGAGTTATATTGTGCTTTGATAGAAAATATGGATGTCCCATCAGTTACATGTTCCTTAGTTTAGAGAAGATCATATTTTTTGGATTTGTAGGAAGTTGTGATAAAAATTACCCCCACACTATGGGATGGGTTTAATCCAGTTCCATCAAAAGAATATTCTAGAACCATTAGAGATTTGACTACCTTTGGGTGGCATCGATGGTCAAAATTCACCTAGCGCTATGGGTTGGGGTTGATCTTGGATTTCTATTGATGTTTACACTACATCTATCCTTATAATTTTATGGTATTTTTTTACGCATTGATAAGATATAATTCATGATTTGAGCATGAGAATTTCCCTATTAAGGTTAGGACCTCAACCAAGAACTTTAACTTTCTTAAGTGAGAGTTCTACTCAATCATCCTGGAGGCTTGACACAAGAGACTTTAAGTGGTTCCCCCTAACCTCGTCATATCTATGATCAAGATATGGTGAGAACATATTTAGTAGACTATTTTACATGTTCATAACCTATATTTGAGTTATATCTTGAGGAAAATCTATTGCATGATTTCTTTAGTGGTGGGATCTTCTGATTGGTGAGTAAAGTGAAATGTAATTATCCATATTCCCCCCATCCTCTAATGCATCCATTGGATTAATTATCAACAATAAAATGATGTACATCCCTATAATCATGAAGGTAGATGTGTTGGATATCTCCCAACCATCTTCTTAATTTTGGGAATTATACAACCAAAAGGGAGGCCCAATCGATCTGATGATGGAATTATTCTACTTCCTTCAGGTGGTTTTGATATTCCATGTAAGGTAGTAGTTTTTAATTCATATTATAAAGAGTCATCCATAAATTTAGGTGAATATGGTGTATGCATTCCTCTATCAAAATTCTCAGAATATCATATCGAACATGATAGTTATATTATCATTGGCCAATTATTTATTCTAATGAATTTACTTTATTCAAATTTGGTGATATATTTTCCCACCTAATCAAACCAAAGAGATCCCAACCCATATTAATTATTGAGTTAAGTGATATCATTTGGAATCTTCACTTTTATATTAGAATCTTGGTGATCTAAAGGAAGTATGGAAAATGACTGCTGTATTGGGTTGTCTTTGTAATAAACATGAATATAGAAACCCAAAGTCGTTGGTTATATTATATTATTAGTAAAAAGTAGAAGATTGTTTGAAGGATATGATAACTTAGTACTATTGTAAGGATAAATACACATGTAAATTACTCTGGAAAAAATGTTATTCAAAATGAACACACTTACAGAACATTATTAGATCTTACATAATATCCCGGAAAATTAAACATAGTCCCACTCTTGATTTCCCAAGGAAAGGAAACAAATAATGGCAATCTTAGATTCTTATTTAGGATTAGAATAAAACAGATTCTTACATAATGAAAACATGACATAAGAGATATGGAAAAAATAAAAAAACAATGTGAAGCCATAAATAACTAAAAAATACGAGCATGATATATCCATGATAATAAATGAAACCATGGATAAATATAATCTATGATATTATATTGATATTATGAATAATTACAGACATAAAAAACTTACCATCAATGATTTATGCCAATACACTTTCCTATCATGTGAAGATGCATACACCAAAACCCAAATAATTTTTTCTCATGAGACCTATCAATGAATCAAGGTGCTATATAATTTCAATCCCCACATTTAACCTAATTATGTAAAATGAATTCACTATAAGAGACATCAAGACCTTTGATAATATTCCCTAATGAACCTCTTGTTGAGTAAAACTTGGATATCCATATACTGGGATATATAAATATCAAATACTTCCCCATTCAATAGAATATTTTGGATGTCTAGGAGAACATCCCTTAATCAACAAAGAGTCCACATGGGTATAATGAATGTAACATAACATACCCTTATCTAAGAAATAAAGAGTCCATGATACTTATAATATAATAGGCTATACATGAAATATAATAATTGTATTCAATATATTTAATTGGAAGAATTCCAAGGAAATGGTCGAAAAAATTCTTCCTCATGGTCCATTAAGAGAATTTAGATATTCCAAAGAATATACCCTATGAGGGTCTCTCTAGGTGTATAGTATTAGAGTCACTCATTGAGAATTAGGGTGATAATTTAGTCGATGCTAAACCAACCATTTTCTAGGTGATTACCCCTAGGTGCATCTATGCCATAGTGGCATCCACTTTCCAGTATCCATAAAGAGATGTATTTTCTTGGAAATTACATAGACATTTACTTTACCAAAACTTATAATGATTTTTCCTCCATGGAAAAAAAACACCTAAATCAAAAAATTATGAGAGAGGAATAATAATGTAGAATTTTAAGTAAGTTATATTTTATTATTAACATAGAAAAAAGTCTTCCATGGTAATATATAAACCACAAAAAAGAAAATAGGTGATGATTATAACATAATTCCAAAAAAATGGAAATTGATATAAAAAATGTGACTTATGGATTGTGTAGTAATTAATTCATATCACATTTGAAAATAGAGTTTAAACATTATATTAAAATACCATGAATAAATTATTTTCATGATATAAAATCTAAAATTGGTAGTATATACACAACATAAAGGAAATTAGGTGCACATTATAAAACATGTCTTAAATAGAGGAATTTGAGATGGAAAACCCTTACCTATTATCCTGAATTCCGAAAATGTACTTTAAAATCCTATATCATAAACATAAATATCTTAATAAATAAATTTATAACCTTAATAATATCCATTTTCATTCATACGCTTTATAAATAATCATCTCTACAAGAATTATTTTGATTTTTCACATCAAGTGTTTATAGTTTTCATCATTTGTACTAGTTTCATAATATCAATGTCCTTATTCATTATTATTCCTAAGTTCATCATTATTAGGTAATTAATGTCACTATTAGGGATGATTTATAATAATTTAAGATGCTTAAAATTACTTTCATGAGTGATTTAGTCTTTATCCTTGAAGATGAAATCAATAATAAGCATGTTTTGGTGATTTTTGAAGAACCAAGGGTGTTTCTAAATTGATGAATTTAATATTTTTATATCATTTTGATAATAAAAAAAGAAACATTAATAACATATCTATATCATAATATACTATTAAATATTTTTTCAAGTTCATCCATGACATAAATGTATAACATTGTTCTAGTAGGTGGTTAAACTGACCCAAACATGAACCTACCATGATTAGTGGATGATTATGAGAAGGATTGGTTGTAATATCATTAAACCAAGAGCATAATGATCATATTTATTTTTTATTAGTGTGATATATCAAAATTATACCAGTGGAAAATAATATTTTAATGTCGAGTTTTAACTGATGTTGATGTAGGCAACATTCAAAATAATAGTTTCAATATTGGTTGTTCGAAAACTAATGTCAAGACTTAAAATATAAAATATAATTTAGATGAAATTTCAACATCGTTTGAAAAAAAACTAAAATTCAAATAGGCTTTCCATGTTTCTTTAATAGCATAACTGACATGGAAACATAAAAAATAAATAATTTTATATCTTTTTATGTTAGTTTTATGGTAAAATCATCATGAGAAAATACAAAAATAATAATTTTAGCTTTATACATTGGATTTTTAATGTAAATAATGTGGAAATTGGATTTCATCATCAATTTTGGGTAAAATTTAACCTCAAAAGATATAATCATTTAGATTCCACAACAATTTTATTATAAACCAATGTGTAAAGATCTATTTGAAGAAAAAACTAGAAATAAATACAAGCCCCAACAACATGGGAAAATTTTTCATGAAAAAAAACATAAACCATAAAACAATTTTCTAAATACCTAGTTTTAAACTTTAATTAAAAGAAACATACCTGATAATCAATATAAAAATTAACCATACCTAAAAAATATTTTGGATATAAATTTTGAAGGTGGGTAAGGTCTTCATCCATATAAAACACTACATCATTGAAAACCTGTAATAACAATGAATTTTATAAGATCAAAGTATAGAATATTTTGATATAAAAACTAAAATTCATAACATAACTAGGCTTATTAAATTTAGTCATCAACCCGATTGTGGTGATATCAGACATGAATCTTAAAAAATAATAACCTTATTCCACATTTCCATTTTGATGATGACACTAGGGTTAGGAAACATTAACATGAAAATAAAAAACTAATATATATATGTATATAATATAAAAAATATTACATAATATAAAATTTATTTACCTATATTTTAATGCATTTAATTTTATTAGGCTTATGTATCGATAAGTGATCATCTTTAAACTTTTCCCATGTCTTTTATTTTCATATATCAACTAAAAAAATGCATAATAATAATTTTTAGGATTAGAGAACATACAAAAATGAATAAAAATTACTTTTTTAACAAATTTACAAAAGTTTTATGAACTCCACCTAAAAAATAGAAAAACCAACATATTTTGCATTCATGTTAGAAAAATATGTCTAACATCTAATGAACACTGCAATATTGAAAGGTTAAAGTTGATTAAATTATAATGAATATTAGTTCATAATTATATTGTTCTTCTTACCCATCAAGTAATGGGAAAAA
This sequence comes from Viscum album, assembly GCA_963277665.1. NCBI lineage: Eukaryota > Viridiplantae > Streptophyta > Magnoliopsida > Santalales > Viscaceae > Viscum > Viscum album. The sequence continues at coordinate 326,005,704 of OY728130.1, forward strand.
ATGACACCCAATATCCATATTTTCTAATGTTTGACATATATATTTAACTCTAGAATCATCGTTCAGATACAGTATAATTGTTAAAATATATTCTGGATCCATAAAAACTTAAATTAAAGTGCTGTCTTTTTTAATACAAAGTATATTGAGATACCTAATTAAATAATGATTAAATTAAGCCACTTCAATTTATATTTATTTTAGGAAAGATAAACTGAAATTTAAAGTTATATACAAAGAAAAACAACTATATTATAGGTATCGTGATATGATCAATAATAAAAGGATTCATGATATATTTTTAGAATATTCTCAATGTATATTCTCTTCCAAATATATAAAACATCACAAAAAACTCATAAAAAGGATCCAAGAAAGAAGAAATCAAGGATAATACTTTTAAACCATTAGAAATATTGGAAGTATCCAATTTTATTATTTCATAATCCTTTTGTTTATTTTTTAGTAATTATTTTGATTTTATATAGACTTATATAAACTAAATATAAGAAAAATTCTATGTAATTTTAAATAAATTAATAACATTTAAAAAATGGAGCATACCCCGCATGTCTGGTGATGAATATGGATAGCCGTCCAAAGTAAAAAATAACCCACACAATCTCTAGCTTTAATAACCTCCTCTATAGTCAATGATACTAGATCATTTGTATCAATAATATCATATACTGCTACTCTTACTTGACCAAATACATAGGCTGATGATGTAAAGAATCCACCAAAATATATACCACTATATGCTACAATATGTACATGAAGATCCTCAGTATACAACCCATAGTATACGGTCCGGTCCAAACAAGTTGGTGGAGGATTTGATTAGGAAAGCTATATAGGCTATGACTGTCTCATCATTTGTTCAAACATAGCATGAAAAAATGATTTAATTTGATTTCACATTGACTGTTTTATGTATTCCACCTCAACTTATAAGGAATCTATTTCATCATCCCTTAATTTCTTTCTGGGATGACCAAAAAGTTTCCAAAAATAGACACCCACCTCATATCCTCTTATGAGGACATGGTGTTCTAGATTTCTTAAAGTTATAGCTAGAATTCCCATTCTACCCTCAAGAATGAAATTAATCTATATCACTTTCACCTAAATTTCATCCTGAAATTATATATTAAAATAAAATATTAGTACTTTTAATTTAAAAAATAAAAAAAATTTAAGAAAAAAATTAATTTCTTATAATTATGGAAGATAAATATATAGATTTATTTATAAGAAACTTTTCATTTTCTTAATTATCACCCTTTTCCATTTTTCATGGAGAGTGGGGGTAGATGGAGGAATGAAGTGGAACTTCTTCGATCCATTAATATATTTTGGTCTTAATGAATCAAATTTTTTGGAAATCATTTTCTCATCCTATAAGTGATACCCTATAAGTGATTAAGTATGGTGGTATTCATTTTTTGACTGTAACTCTTCGTAAGATATCTGGGAGGAATTTTATATAAAAATAAACTAATAAGTAATCATATAATATAATTTTTTTATAATATTAAATAATTATCATACCATAAATGTTTCATCATGCCAGTTGGAAAAACATTTTGGCCATGTCCCTATACCTAAAAAACCATACTTCTGGCATGGGTTTTCATTATATAACTTCCAAAAAACATGGTATTGAGTAAATTTTATTTAAAATATATCCATCAAACCACCGTTAAATGTAGACTCATTTCCAGAATTTCTTTTGTTTCTTGAAATTCTAATGTCATCATTAATTGAATAAATTTTATATTGATCATATAAAATATATAATGTTTAACGAATGAGATAAAATACAAATAAATTATGATATTTTATCATTAAGGACTCCAAGAGCTACTGTTTCATTGCCTTGTTGACGGAATTTCAGTCAAGATATAAAATTTTAATCCTACAATAGATATCTAGGGAGATATCACTCTTAAAATTCATTGCATTTAGGCTAGTTGGGTTATTATTATCATCAAATTTAATATGTATCCTCTTATCTCCATGATCAAGTTAAAGTTTTTGTAAATGTGTAATCCCATATCTACCAACTCTATGAATTGTATTCTCTGGAGAGTAAGAATAAGACTTTGTCATAGGAGGCTCATCGATATTCCTATAAATAATTTTTGAGAAATTAACAGTTTTCTTTCATATAATTATTAAATTATTGAATATTTAATAATATGAAAATACGTACATATACCTCGGTAAATGTTCTTCTAACTAATTTTTTTGTTATTTAAATATAAAAATTTAATGATATTATGTACAACTACATATTATTAGAAAATTGAATATCTAAAAACAATGTATACTAAAATAAATATGTAAGACAATAGTCTCACACATGTGTATGTATCAAAAAATAATAATGATTTCATGGTTCTTAACCAAAAAATATGTAACTTAAACTAAACAATATAAAAATTAATTAAAAAATGATAGAAATGATCAACATTTATAAATTTAAATATTAGCATTACAAAAAAGTGATTTTATATGCATAAATTTAACCAGAACACAATGATGTACGTCAGGGTTTTTCTATCAAATTTTTAATTAGAACTATTGAATATAAAATATAACAGTTAAATCACAAAAAAAATCAATATATATAGATTTAAAAATCCAAATTAATAAAAATGAGTTGTTTTCAAAAAATTATTTCTTTAATAATTAGGAGAGTAACTTAGTGTTTCCCCATATCACTTCAATATGAACATTTCATACAGTATTGACTATGCCTATATTATAGTCATTATTATCATCAGGAAATCATGTAACAGATTAAGATGCCTCATATAAATCCATATCATCATCCTCATCGTCATCACCCAAATGAATTACTTTTCCTTGCAAAATGAAAAACCATTTATCATTTGATGGATTAGTAAAATAAAATATCTGTTTCACATGTGTTTCCATGATAAATGATTCCTTTTTGAAACAAATTCATTTCATATCAATGATTTTAAATCCATAATCATCATGTTTCACACCACTATTACTATCAACCTAGTTACACTTAAATAATGTTTCTTGAAATTTAGTATAATAAATTTACCATATTTCTTTAACAACTCCAAAATATATCATTGTTGTAGAAATTGGTTTTTTATCTTATTCAACAAAAAAATATAGTGATTCAGTGACAAACATTACCCCAATATTTTAAATGGTACTCTTTTTATCCTTATTTGTTTTGTGTAAAATGTGTAACTATTAATATCAAAAGCAAACCGTAAGAGATGGCCCTGTAACGCCCCGACCCCAGAATCCTAGAGCCAGTGCATTATTAAATACATTGGTATGATTATAAGAAATCAAATACTCAATGAATAGATAGTTTATTAGTTTTTGAAAACAAAATACATAGATAAGTTCAACATTACAACTTGAAAGGAAAAACAATATATTATTTCCATTTTAAACATCCATAACTCCTAGATTATCCGTGAAATACATTCATAAAATTCATCTTCGCAACATGAGGGAAATAAAAAATAAGAAAGGGGTGAGATCAGATGCTAAGTAAGGGTATGTAATACAAAAACGGTAATCATAAACATAAACACTAGTCTTGTTGAGAAGCTAAAAGCACATTCCTTTAAACATATACTTGAGCATAATATGGAAGGAATAAAAGATGAATGAATAATGCCATAAGAAAAATATACCATGAGTATTATACTAGTTTAATAACCATGTGGATTATCAATTACTAGTTTCATAATGTGGGAATTAATATTTTTTACATTTTGAAACATACTGTCAAGACCTTGGCTAAGACATATGAAAACTATTAAGGCCTCATCCAAAACTATATCTGAAAATGGGCAAGGCCTCAGCCAAGTCCATATCTGTTTCGTCTCATGAGACATACTGATTAATAAAGGGGTTAGAGTGTTCCCCAACTATTAATTACTAAGTCCAATTCATTCCTCATATGAATGGGGATAAACTTAATCAATATATACATTAATATTGAGACCAACATATGAAATGTAAATAACATTCCCCAAACATAAACACCAACCCTTCAGAGTAATATAGTGAATGGTTTCAAGATAGAACATCCATAGTCAAACTAATCATAAACCATTCAATAAAACATGGTAGTTGATATCATAAAATATTATTCCCAATTATACATAATATTCAACAAGTGTTTCTAAATAGATAAAATTAGTCTTTATAAAATCATCGAGAAATTCTTGAGATAAATACTCTTTTACATTGAAAAGAAGAGTTCTTTTGAAAAATCATTTATATTTGTCATAAAATAAAATTTTAAACATTTAAATCCTATAAAAGAAAATGTATGTCCATTGAAATTATATTTGAGGCATAAATGTTGTTTCACTGAAGTAAAATCATGTAAAAAGTGTTTTTAAGAAGCTTTAGAAATAAATTTTTTTAATGCGGTTTAATGAAATTATTAAAGAGATTTTAAAGTGGAAAGTAATGTTTGTTTTCATAAAAAAATAATTGAAACAATATTTTTTTTCATGATAAAATTTTAGATTTTATAAAAATAATGATGGCTTAAAACAGATTATATAGTACACTTGAAAATGGGTAAGAATTCGAGAAGTTCCCTTGAATCGCTCTTGTTTAATGGGAAGAATTTTTTAATGATCCTTTTAAAAAATGTAACTCCACATAAAATAAAGAATAATTATGGTTGGTACAAATATATATATATATATATACATGAAATTACCACATAATTTATGAGGATTAAATAAGAATAAATAATAATTTCATTATGGTGAGTAGTGGATAAGAGGAACCTGAATGAAAATGGAGGTTCGGGTAGAAATTCCTTACCCCTTTGTAATCAATTGAATCATATGTCCCAAAATTAATAATAATCAAATGATAAATTGAATAACATGAAAATAAATAGATTCATGATATGATACATCAATGGTAAGTATGAATACACCTTACACAAGAAATAGTGGTGAATAAGGAATGTCTCGTAAAAATGGAAGTGAGATGAGAAAACCCTTACCTTATATACGAATGTATTATGTACTAGACATTAATGTCCTGGATAATCAAATTAAATCCATTAATTGACTAATTAATAACCTCATATAAATATATTTTAATCCTTAATGTTTTATTAATTTCATTTATGTCCTTATTGATAAGTTATAATATTTAATTCTATCATTCTAGAGTGTTCGTTTCTTTGATTTCATGACCAGTTTGTTTAATTATAAGAGTGTTGAAGTTCATGTAAAATGGGAATTGAAGTACATAATTGAAGTTATAAGTTAATAATGATCATACATAATGTTAAATTATCATATAATTCATTTTATTAATTTGGGTGAGGATGAATCATTAGATAAAACTTTAATGATAATGGCTTGGATTATTTTGAGTGGTTTCACTCATAACGAGCTTGTTTCAATTTATTTTTTTACATCATGTGTATATGAAGATTAAAGATCATTAAATAAGATAAAATACATATATTATGATCTGTTTTAACCTTAAACATGGTTTCATGACCAGACATGAAAATGGTAAAAGAAATTGAAAACCCATCGTCCTTAAATGTGATAAATTAACACATCTTGGATGGTGTTTTCATTTTCTTTTTATAAGAAGCGGAGAAATGATAGATGATGATGAATTATTAAATTATAATTAAACAATTATAGTATATGTAAGGTACTTGAGTTATAATACCTTTTTTATGTGGGGAGTTGAGGATATAAATTGAAAAGAAATGAAGTTGAAAGAAAAAGAGAAGTTGAGAAATCCCTTACGAAAATTCGACAGCCTAACGACGTCACATAAAAATTCATAAAACAAGTTGATGAGAGAAAAATGAGTCTATAATAATTATTAATAATATAAAAATTAATGGGGATATGTAATGACATATTCCAACATAATCCAATGGAAATTAAAAATGAATAACATAAAATGAGTGCTTAAAAAAGAGAAGGGTGGTGGATTCCCTTACCTCATAGAGTAACTCATAAATCATGAAGGTTGGGACCTTTTGGGCTTGAGTAAATCCTGGGAGGACTCCTAGGGAGGTAAAAATACCATATATTCAAGTATGATAAATTTTTAATGAAATTAATGGAATAAATGTGTGGGTATTTGTAGCTAAAGTTAGGGAATTGTTTATTAATTCCCGAGGACACCTCGGCAGTGGTGTGTGAAAAGGCATGGGATTTACCATGGTATTTTCCCATGGTATTGGCCTCATTGGACACCTCATATCATATTTTAATGTACACAAGTATAGCAGAATTTTATATTTATTATTACATCATTATGATTTCATTAAACATACCAAAAACTCCAAACTGTATTTTTACTATTCACAAAAAACAAAAGTATTTTATTAAATACTCATAAATTCAGCTTAACCTAATATCAATGTTATAAATTCAAAAATGAAATTTATTTTATCATAATAATGTTCTAAATATGAACATTTTAATTTTTTTAATTAAAATACTTATTTATTAAAAATAATAGCGGACATAAAATGCATAGTAAAATGTATAGTAAAATTTTGGACACATAAAAAAATAAAATTATTTTATCATTATCAATTAAAGAAGAGTGTTTTTATAATAATATTTCATTATAATAAACATTAATAAAACCATAGTTTGATATAATAATTTAAATCACTCTGAAATTTGTAGTTTTTACCAGAAAAATCAATTTATCAAATTTGTCATATTTTTTAAGAAAAAAAAACTCAACACAGGAATGATGGAACAAAACTTTCGTTTATACTTTCTTAGGTGATGTTAATATTCCATTGGTCATATTACTATTCATAATGGTAAGATACTATTCATAAGGTGACATTACTATCCGTACGGGTCAACATACTATTCTCTAAAATTTATGTTGATCTTATTAGAATCTAAAAAACTTATTGATCGCAATGGTGTATGTCTATTTTTCAAAATTCAAATCTGAAAAGTAGAAAAATTATGTTTAACAACTAGGTTATAACTATAAAAAATTGTTGTTTCGCAAAGAATCAGTGTTTTGTGCATATAAGCTATCTAATTAATTGAAACTATTTGTGAATAAATATACTATAAAATCTTGGGGTGTTTTATTAATAGTGAATATATTCCTAACATAATTTCGTATTTATCAAAATAATTATATTAGTCAATATATATGTTATTGTTAAAATATTTAATTATATAATCTATTGATAATCAATAAATCAAATACATATTAAAATATTCTTTTACACAAAATAATACTATAAAATAGTATTTTGATTATTTAGAAAATAAATTAATAAATTTGAAAGCTATAAATTATAATTATTTATAAGTATTATTTTTAATTAAAACAATTAATTTTAAATTATTATTGTTTATAACTTAATGTATTTATAATTATAAAACAAATTACCTGAGTGTTACATAATTCCACCCTCAACAGAATTGTGTCCTCATAATTTGAAATTTCACTTCTAAAGTTAAAGGTTGATACTTGAAAATTTTCTTACGGGAACCCACATTAGAAATAGGGTTAATAAAATATCCTCTTAAAAATAGGATAAGGTTAATGAGGTGGTCACCAAATTTTTTTTCTTTCGAATGGGGAGACATTAGTTGGAAGTAAAAACCAGGACTTGGAAGAAAATAAAACTATGAAGTTATGATGGAAAGTCCTAGAGAACATGTTTAGATGAAGGTTGATTACTACAAAACTATAAAATATTGTACTAAAAAAAATTTATGTTATCAAAGATTATGATAATAGGACAAAATATTATTTAAGACTCTTTCCTTCAATTGAGGAATTATTCCACTTTGTATGTGTATAAATATATGTTTATATTTCACAAACGAAATCTTATCCTTTTATTGCGCCTTGAACTATCTATACTTCATTTCTTATCACATGTTGCGTCATATGGTGAAGTAATACATTAACCTCTAAAACCTCATAAAATGATCAACATAAACCATTCATAAATGGTTAAAAATTCCAAAATATAATTATTGAACACTTTATAAAGATGGTATCTGAATTTCCAAGATGAACTTGTTATTATCCCTGAATCAACATGAAGTAGCTCTAAATTTTCACATTCCAAACTTGCGAAAAACTTAATAATGTATCCTCTTGAATATGGTAATAGCTCTAATTACCATATAACCATATGGGAAACATGAATTCAACCTTAGTCATTGGGTTATACACATTTTATTAGATGTATTCCTTATATCTAAAAAGTGTTGTAAACTCTATCAATGATAGCATAGACCATTTGTCAACAAATCATTAAGGTAGTCAACACTTATTCAAATCAATAATTTCTTCATCATTATCTCAAGATTAGAAATATATTTAAGCTTATATTTCCCTCAATCATTTATTTTCCAAAAACTATAACTTTCTACTGAATATATTTTCATTATACTATTCAAATTTTGGTCTCAAATACTTAATGAAAAAAGTACTATAGTACAATCCTCATATATCCCATAATTCTTATGACCAGTTCATTTTTGATAAAATATTAAAATGACATGATTCTTGAATAATCATATTATTCATTCCACTTTATTTTCAATAATATAATAAGTTAATCATTATGTAATAACATCATTTGGGGTATATTACTTTGATTCTTGGAACATTGATTTAGATTGTGTCCCATCTCCTTTTGGTTGAAACATTGTACATTAGAAACCTTTTTCTTACCCTTGAAATAAAAAACCTGGTGTCCTTTTTCTCCACACTTATAACAAACTCCCATTCCCTTAAAGTATTTACCAGGGTGATTCTTTCCACAATTATCACATATAGTAAAACCCTTCTTTCCCTTATTCCCTTTATCCATCTTTTCCTCTTCCATTATTTTCTTCTCTTACTTCCCTTCAAAGCCATTGGAATCATATAATTCATTACTTATCTTGTTAACACATGATACCATTTCCTCTTATGATGAGGATATATGGGAGAATATCTTCCTTCGAAATGATGGCTTAATACTATGAGAGATATGATACTTTTTACTATTTGCATCATGTGCATTGGTGAAGTTCTCATTTTTTCTGATAGGCATCATTTATAATCAATTCCATATAATATATTAGATCATAAAATTATGAACTTTTTATTAATCATAACATTGTATATTACATATCATTAATTTAATCATTATAAATCCAAGAACCATATATTTTGGTTACATTGGAAGCATAGATCCTTCATAATGGTATGTAATAAAAATGTGAATTATCCTAAGAATATCTCATGATATTGTCAAACAAGGTGCACAGTAAGGCCCATTGTTGTGTACCTGGTTACCCTGAGTCAAGATCAGAACACCTTGTCTATGTTTTTAGTCCTAGGTACATTTGTTCCAGAAAAACACCAACGCTTAGAATCCAGATAGGGATGTATTTTCTAGGAAGACCCAGAAAATTTCTTCCTTATCAAAATTCTTGGGTGTTCTTGTAAGATCAAAATGAAAATGTATATTTCTCAATTATAAGAGGGGGGGGGGTTAATTGGAAGTTTAAAAATTTCATTTTTATCTGTAAAAAAATCTGTGTTTAACGAAGTTAAACAAGATAAATTCACAAGCCTTCTTTAGTTCTTAATAAAGATATTAACTTGCTTAGGATCCGACAAAGTGGATCCGATAAATAAAATTAAGAAAATATTTCTTAAGGAAAGATTCTAACTTAAAGAGTATAAAATCTAAATTAAGGTTTGTATAAGTATAATAAAGTGTGAAAAAGTTACACTTTTTAACTTTAACAAAATATAGCGGAAATAAAACTTGCAACGACAACAAGTAAAAAAGTATAAGAAATATTTTAACCCAAAGATAAAGGTATAAAAAACCTTTGATAAAGGACCCTTGATTAATAATTTTAATAAATTTTGTCTTACCCACACTAGGGTAATCCCCCGATACGAAGATTGGTATCTGTCTTTTTATCCCTCCAATCCCTCGATTAAGCAGGTAATCATCACCTTTATCTTCCTATCCCCGAAAGCCCTCGATTGATAAAAGAAACATTCAGATTCTCATTAGGAAGGTTAAAAAATATTTTCTTAGTTTAAAAAAGTTGTTCATAGTATTCACACAAGTCAGATTTGAGTAGAGCTCTCACAGAGTATCTCTTCATTCTAGAGATCAATAGCTATTGAAAGTTGAGCACTCTACTCATTCAAACGGCTGGGTATTTATAGGAAAATTCTCAAATAGTCAAATTCTCTTCCAATGGTCATATTTTTCCTTAAATATTATTGGGACCTATATATGTGGAACTTAGGAAATAGTTAAGTTAAAATAGAATGGACGAAATCATTTTATATAACTAACTATGAGAACCATTACTATGCTTAAGAAACATTATAACATTTAGGATCTGATAGAATTAAATGTTTCTTTATGGAAATTTGATAACTATAACAAAATAATTTAATAGTATTCTTAAGATAATAATATTTGGATTCTAAAAATATTGACAATCAAATTCACATTTATATAAAAATCAGAGTCTAATTTATGAGATAATCGTAGTCTGATTTTAGAGAGAATCAGAGTCTAATTTCTGAGAGAATTAGAGTTTGATTTTTGAGAGAATAAGAGTATGATTTATAATGAAATCAGAGTATCAATTATAGAGAATTCGTATTCTCAATTCCATAGAAATAAAATTCTAAATTCTAGAGAAACAAGATTCTAAATTCTAGAGAATTCATATTCTAAATTCCAGATAAATCAGATACTAAATTCCAGAGAAATCAGATTCATAAGAACTGTAAGGTTATGAGTTATAGATAAGGATCCAAATTTTAGCTTAAAGTAAATATGGTTAGATTTAGTTAAAAAACATTAGTTATGGTGTTTAAAACCATAGGTAAAGTAACAACCATTCCAAGAGAATGTAAAATTTCCATAGGAATATGTTTCTTAGATAAAGATAATTTTCCTTAAGAAAATGTGTTTGTGATTTTCAAAATATAAAGAAACAAAAAATTCATAAGGAAAATTGTTGACTGAAAAATATCCCCCTTTTTGGGAAGTACAAACAAATTTTTATAAATTAATATAAAGGACTAAGGATTTCATTTCAAGTATAAAATAAATACTTATCTCATGTTTTGTTTATGGATCATGATTAATATGAATACCCACCCTTAGGTTAAGAAATACCTAAGGATCATATTCTTATATTTCTTAAAGAAATAACTCCACCTTACCTAATAATTTATTCTTTAAGTAATATCTCCCTTAATTAGAAATTCTCCTCCTTTAACGTAATATTACTTTTGAATATTATTTAATCCACCTTTGTAATTTTCGAAAAGGAATTGAGGGAAAGAACAAAAATTATACCTAAAAGGTTTGGAAACATACATGGAGAAATAATGGAGAGATAAAAAATTTCATTAGGATAAACAATTTGTCACAAAGGAAATTACAACAAAAGATCAGATTTGAAAAAAATATTCATCCTTCTTTTTCTCCTTTCACATTAACTTTTTCAAAGTTTCATTCAACTTCTTCAATTCTATATAATCATCTTAAAACTTCGTGAGCAACTCTTCCTGATCCTAATTTTTTTCTTTCAAGATATTTTATTATTTCTTCTTGAGACGTAACAATTTATCCTTGAAATTTTCTCAATTCTTCCCCATCTTTTAGTTTTCATCCATCCCTTATCTGATTTCCCTTTACCTTTTTAGATTAAGAGAAACATAATTTATTTTCCCATTTATATCTTTGTATTCTTGATGGCATCTAGCTTTCTCTGCTTTCAGTTTCTCTAAAACAATTGTTGAGATATTCTTTATCTTATCATAGATTTATCAAAATCATCATTGAAAATGTTAGTGAAATCATCAAAAATTTTAAGATCATCTATGAATGAATTCGACCATTTTTATATTTCTTTACAAGATCTTCTATGAGAATCATAACTGATCTCAAAAGTCTTGAATTCAGCTTCGAGTTTAATGAACTTTTATATTAGAATATTTTTTTAATATGGTTTCTAATTAACCGTTTCTTGAAGTAGTTGACATCTAGATTCAATGTTGGGAAAAAAAGGGATGGAGTTTACAAGGTTCTTCAAGGACTGAACCAAAAAATCATGTCCTAATGAAGTTTAAGACTCCAAAATAGATTCTTTTGTTGGTGACGAAACTACATTTTTCTCATCTTCCTTCTCCATAAATGCACCAACAATATCCTTTTCCATTTTTGAAACAACATATTTCTTAGGTGTATCAACAAGAAATTACATTCCTTTCTCTTTCTTAGAGATTTTATTCTCAATATCTAAAGTCTCATTCTCTCCATTAGAATCATGGAATATTCTATCATCATCATCATCATCATAAAATTATTTATTAGCCTCTTTATCAGAAACATAAACCATGTCATCAATATAGCATCCCGTCTTTTTATAACATAACTTTCATTCCATTACACGGAACTGAGGATCTTTAAGGTTTAGTGTCTTGGAAACAAGGAACATAAAACATGAAACAAAAAAAAAACATTCTTCTTAAACACTTGAAAGGCTTCTCCTCATGTTCACCCTAGGCTCATTACTGCATCGCATAACCTGGGGACATACATCAAAAGGAAGGGTGAGCATAAGGCCCAGCAAGGGAAACAAGTGAAACATTTTACATATGAACTTGAGATACATCAATAAAGTCATGAAAAGAACTTTAAGGCATGAAAATGAAATCATGAGGCATATCATAATAAAAATAAAACTTTTTCATAACTTGAAGATGTGGCTACATCATTTAAAATAGACAATCATGAACATATCACCAAGGTCCATCCCCAAGGTGTCATTTTAAAATTACCAAGGTTATTCACCAAGGTATCGTGAAAATTGTAATCTCTAGTGGTTACATCATTACCCAATGCATTGGAGCGCTATCAGGGCGCACCCTTAAATTTTCCTTTATTATCATGTGAGCCACATATATCATCATAAAAAATTTCATAAATAACCCATATAGCATAAAAGAAATGGGTTTCATTTCATAATCATAACTTTTTAAAAACTGCTTTAAGGACATGATCTTTATATCACTTTAAAACCCACAGAAAAGGAAGGTGGGTCTCATGTATGTAAATCCCAGAATTTAAAATAGAACATTTTGGTATATATGTGAATACCCCTTTAGAAGAAAGAGCTTTGAGTATTCACTTAATAAAATAAAAGAACTTTAGAAAAAGAGAGAGACATTTTGAGACAGAAATTCTGCAGCATAACGGCAAAGTTCCGAGGTTTTAAAAGACATTAAAAGAGAGGTAAAATGGGTTAAACATTCATAAATGACCCATAAAATAGTACATGGACAGAATAAGAAGGATACATGATCATGGTAATGAAATTTCAAGGACATACCATTTGAAATGAAAAACATGGAAGGAAGAAAAAAAATTAAATTTCTCTTATGAAAGTTCGACAGCCTAACGACGTTACTTAAACATCAACAAAAATGATTTGAAAAGATCAAATAGGGTCTCTCATCATGTGAAAATAAGAGTTCTGTATGATAGATATAGAGATAATTCCCCAACATAACAAAAAGGAACTTGAAAGAATTGACATGAAAGTAGAACTTCAAAACGAGAAGGGTGAAGAACCACTTAAAAATTCAGCAGCCTAACGGCGCCACTTAAAACATCAAAATACCGAATTGAAGAGATCAAATGGGGTCTCTCATCATATGAACATAAGAGTCCAGTATGATATATATAGAGATCATACCCCAATATAACAAAAAGGAACTTGAAATAATTGACATGAAAGTAGAACTTCAAGACGAGAAGGGTGAAGAACCACTTAAAAATTCGGCAGCCTAACGGCGCCACTTAAAACTTCAAAATACTGAATTGAAGCGATCAAATGGGGTCGCTCATAATATGAACATAAGAGTCCAGTATGATAGATATAGAGATCATAACCCAATATAACAAAAAGGAACTTGAAATAATTGACATGAAAGTAGAACTTCAAAACGAGAAGGGTGAAGAACCACTTAAAAAATTCGGCAGCCTAACGGCGCCACTTAAAACTTCAAAATACTGAATTGAAGCGATCAAATGGGGTCTCTCATCATATGATCATACAAGATCAGTATGATAAATTTAGAGATCATACCCCAACATAATAAAAAGGAACATGAAAGACTTGAATGAAAATAGAACTTGAAAACGAGGAAGGTGAAAGAATCCCTTAAAAATTCGGCAGCCTAACGGCGCCACTTAAACATTCTTAAAACGAATTGATGAGAGCAAGGGGGGGGGGGGGGTCTCTCATCATATGAACATGAAATAGGCAGTAGTATGAATATAAAAGAACATCCTCCAACATAATAACATGGAGTAAAAAAGAAATGACATAAAAGAGATTACATGAAAAGAAAGAGAGAGGTCGGATCCCTTACCTTAAAACGTAACTCTTAAAACTCAATGGTTTGGACCTTGAGGGCTTGGGGGCACCTTGGGAGGACTCCTTTGGAGGTAATGAGACCAGAACTTCGTTGGAGAAGAGTGGGGAGTCGAATTGATGAGAGGAGGTCTTGGTATTTATAGGGAAAGTGAGGGGACAAGGCATTAATGGCCAAAGGACACCTCACATGTGCTTTTCTCAAACCCATGTGCTCTCCCTTGGAATTTATCATGGAGTTAGGCCACATGGGGCCCCCAAAACAATAATTCATCACCCTTGGCCGGCAAACCCTTAAAAGATCTCATGACATCATCATGACACAGTTATGATGTCATTAAACATACCGAAACCCTAAAACTGTATTTTTACTATTCACTGAAAATTCAACTTTCTCAGAAAGATCCCAAAATTTCACCTTAACCAAATATCAATGCTCTGATTTCAAAAATGAAATCCATTTTATAAAAATAATTTTCTAAATATTTTTAATTTAATTTTTAAATAAAAACACTATTCATTGAAAATTCATTTTTCTCAGAAAAAATCCCCAAAAATTACCATAACATAATATCGATGCTCTGAGTTCAAAAATAAAGTCATTTTTATAAAAATAATTTTCTATTTATTTTTAATTAAATTTTTAATTAAAAAACACTATTCATCTAAAAAAACTAATACTTGAATAATAATTTATGAAACCGTTATTTAACCATTTTATTGAATCACATTACTTAATCTAGGTGTCTAAATTATATTAAAACTTTCTTTGAGTGAAATTACTAATCCATTTGGTCATATTACTAATCCTAAGCGTAAAATCACTATTCATAATTTACTATTCATCAAAAATCAAGTTGATCTTATTAGACTCCAAATTTCGTACTGAACATAATTGTAGAAGACCATTTTTCGAAAATCATTACACATTTTAAGTTATTTAAGGTTTACATAAACATTTTTTTTCAAAATATTCTTTTGAAAATTCATCAAAAATATGCATACTATTTTTATCCGGTCATTTGAAAATTCATAAACTTCATTATAAGCAGAAATCCCAATTTTTATTTAAAACAAGGATTACACAAGGTAGTTACGGTCTCGTTACATAGCCCCTTATAATACCAGCATATGACCTAAGAGTAATGTGTGCTAGGGTGATAGAATCTTGGGGCGGCTCGGTCAACATTGCCCGAGTAGTAATTTCTATCAGTTTGAACTTCTCACGAAGGCGATTTCGTTCTAGTTTCACATGATGAAGTTCGGCTTGGGTTTGGTCCAGAGCAAAGCCCAATGGTGCTACCTCCTTCCCAAGCTCTGTTAGATGGGCTTCGATCGGTCCAAGACTACTAGGTGAGGCCATCGAATCTTCTTTCTATAATAATCAACCAAGATTACTTATATATAGAGACAATAATCAAAACATTTTGTTCACAGCGTTCATATTGACCGATGGTCATATAACAGTCAAAACCCAATGGTCTCATTCTAATTATAATCATGTTTATCAAATAAAACATTTGTTGAGTATAAAAATAACACATAAAATTAGGAAACAATATTTATTTAAAATTTCGGGTCGTTACAATCAACATGTTGAACCATATTATCATTAATACTTTCATCATCTAAAGTAACTTTAATGACATCATCCTCAACAACATCATCTTTCTAAATAGATTTTTCTTTTGAAATAATCCTTGTGGTGGAAACTTGAAAAGTTTTCATTGAATGCTTTTAAGAAGGGGTATCCTTATCTTTATATTCTACTACCATTCTTATTACATCTTCTCTTTCCCCCCTTCTTTTTCTTATTTCTAAACTTCTTCTTCAACTATTGGTTTCATAACTGAACTATCCTTCTTTCCCTTATCTAGTACTGGAGACTCAGTTTCCATTGGTGCTGGAGGAATCATTGGTTCTTGCAAGAATTATTATTGTACATGAACTTGTTCAAAATCTTTCTCAGTATCTCTATAGAGATTATGAATAATCTCATCTTCTGACATTTTATTCTTCTGATTAGTCTCTTTATCTTGCTTCTCAATCTCTTTAACAGTTAGGATTTTTAAGGCTTTAGCACCAGCAGGATCTACTCTGAAAACTACATCACCTTACTTCTTCTTCTTTTTCAGATCTCTCTATTTGGATATAACCTCATCGAAAAGGAATTATTTCTTCATGGGATTGGGTGGAGCAGATATTAGTTCAGCGGCTTGTGTTTGTTCGTACAGTTCCAAATGCTTGGTTTTTCTCTTCTTAGGAGTTAGCTTGGAGATTTCTCTAAAATATGATTTCTTACTATCATTTTGGTCATCCTTATCAGGAAGGTCAAATAATTCTCCTGACTTATCACTAAAACTGATCTTCATCTTTATCATGGTATGATCACTTAACAGCACGATCTTGAAGTTTTTGGCCTTTTAATTTCATGGGATTTTGAAGGATTCTAGGAATAAGACAATGATCTTAGACAAGATTGAAGGGAAAATCATGATTTTAGATTTGATGGTCCCATTCTTAATGTTTCTAATGGTTAAAATAATGTTCTTAACAAGATTTATCTTTATAATATTCACTAAGAAATCCATCATAATGATATCACATATCTTTAAAGATTCCTTATCTCCCTTCCTCGGAATCAAACAACCTTGAATCCAAAGGGAAACTAATCCGTGGATTATTGAAAGATGTGATATCTTGGGTGTATTCACTCCCTTAATTCCAAGGCATTCAATAGCCTTAACTTTCTAAAAAGAACCTCCCTTATCAGGCAACCTATATGAGAAAAAGATTGCCTCTCCATCGTAGGGTATATCCAAAATACTTATAGTCTTATTGTAAGAAAAAGAGTAAGTTTTTCCATAACTCGTAAAGAAAAACATTTCTTTTCCACCTTGTTCATAAAACTGAATGATATCATAAAATTCTATAAATAAATTAGCATACACCATATCCTGATACTTTTCCTTTTCTATATATAGGCATTCCCATCCATTCATCTTAATTAATTTTGAAATCAAGTAGTTATACTTGGAAAGAATTTAGGTTCTAGTAACCTTTCCCTAAATATTATCTAATCTTTTAGTCATTATTGGTTGGAATCAGTGACTATGAGGAAATATTAAGAGACATTTGAAGTTTAAGGAAAAAGAGAAAAATGAATGAAAAACTTGAAGAGCTGTAGAGCTTCAGCACAAAAACACTGAGAAAACCAATGTGGGACGTGAAGAGGGGGTCCCTTTATATAGGCTTTGAGGTGATGATTCATCTTACCAAGTCAATCCAATGGTTTAAATTTACTTGATCTAATCTGATGATTGATATCAATGCTAGAGAAGGATTTATCGGTTCTGATCTTTTGAGGTTTTAAGGAAAAAACTGGATTTAAGGAAAGTGAATCTGATAAGTTTTTCTAAAAAAAATATTGAAATACCAAAAAATAAAATAAAATAATGATCATATAAGTAAAGAAACATACCTTCCAGATTTCTCATAAATATTTGTCAGTATTGATAATATTCCTATTGTAAAACTTAAGTTCTGAAAAGTTTTATTAGGGAAAGAAAACTATTTATTTTCTAAAAATTTTAGGTTATGAACTTTTTTTTGGAAAAATAAATATAAAAGAATAAACATATGTACTCCCCCTATAAAAAGGAGTATCCTAATGTTAGGAGATATATTTTAGAAAAAATTTAATATAGATGATTACCTTACGGTTATCATTCTTAACTTTTGTTTAATGTATTCAAATCTATCAGAGGGTAAATTTTCTGTAAATATGTCAGGTATTTGATCTTGGATTCTGATAAATTGAAGTATGATATATCTTTTGAGTGTTTTATCCCCATGAAAGTGATGCTTAATATCTATGTGCTTTTAATGAGAGTGATGTAAGTGGATTTTTCTTAGGGCAATGAAACTAGTATTATCACACATTATTTGTGTTTTGGTAAAACTCATGCCATAATCTATGAGTGTGTGTTGCATCCACAACACTCGAGCACAACAAATTCTAGCTACTATATATTTAGCTTCAGTAGCAGAAAGTACTACTGAGTGTTGTTTCTTGTAGAAACAAGAAACTAATGAATCTCTAAATAAAAGACAAGTTCTGGATGTAATTTTCCTATCCATTATACATCCACCAAAGTAAGTATTTGAAAATATTTTTGAAACAAAATCATTTCTAGAAGAATAGAAAAGTCCTAAATCCATGGTTACCTTTAAATAGTGAAAAATTATTTTCAATGTTTTTAAATGGAATTATTTTGGATTAGATTAATATATTTTACATAAGCACACTAAAAACATTAAGTCTGAATGAATAGATTTAAATTATAATAAACTTTTTATCATACCTCTAAAATATGTTTGATCTACTGGTTTCCCAGCTTCATCAACATCAAGAGTGTTTGAGGTACCGATTGGAGTACTTATACTTTTATTATTGTTTTATCCATAATTATTAAGAATATCTTTAATATTACTATGTTTAGATATAAAACCTTTTCTGGTTTTTGAGAAATTTGAAAACCTTGGAAAAATGTTAACTCATCCATCATACTC
The DNA here is from genome assembly GCA_963277665.1 of Viscum album. Classification (NCBI taxonomy): domain Eukaryota; kingdom Viridiplantae; phylum Streptophyta; class Magnoliopsida; order Santalales; family Viscaceae; genus Viscum; species Viscum album. The sequence continues at coordinate 326,024,759 of OY728130.1, forward strand.
ATTTCAAAATTAGATTTCATGAGATTTGCAAATAAATAATTTAAGGATTTATGATTTGATCTGAATATAATGTCTTCAACATAAATTTGAACAATCAAAACATTTTTCTTATCTTTATTTATAAGTGGTTGGATTAGTAGTCCCCTTAACATAATTGTTCTGTAACAAAAATCCTGTAAGTCTGTCATACCGGGCTTTAGGGGCTTGTTTAAGTTTATATAAAGCCTTGGTAAGTTTTTAAAAATGTTTAGGATGTTTTGTGTTTTCAAAAAGAGGTGGTTATTCAACATAAACTTCCTATTGAACATGTCCTTTAAGGAAAGAACACTTTACATCCATTTGAAAAAGTTTTAAATTTAAAAATGCTGCAAAGGCTAAGAGAATTTGAATAGATTCATGTATTCCTACCAGAGTGTAGGTTTCTTCATAGTCTATTCTTTCGTATTGATTATAGCCTTTAGAAACTAGTCTTTCTTTATTTATTATAGTGATTCCATTTTCATCACATTTATTTCTAAAGACCCACTTTACTCCAATTATAGAAGTTTATTTACGTCTTTCAACCGAGGACTAGACTGTATTCCTCTTGAATTCATTTAGTCAATATTGCATAGCTTTAATCCAATCAGCATAACCTAAAGCTTCATCAGTACTTTTAGGTTCTAATTGGTAAATAAATGATAAATTCTCTAATTCTTTCCTTATAGAACTTCTAGTCCTTATAGGCTTATTTACATCACCAATGATACTATCACTGTGATGATTATTAAGAAATAACTACTTTGAGTTTTGTAAAACCTGTTCATCAATATAAGGTAACAAATATTACAGGGTAAATACTTTAGGAATATTTCCATGATTATTTTCCTTATTAGAAGAATATTCCATCAAAGGTTGATAATTATTTTTTGAAAATACATATGAGGATGTAGGTTTGGGTTGTTTAAAAACAAAAGGATGAGTTTCATCAAATTTAACATGTACTGTTTCTTCAATAGTACAAAAGTTTTTGTCAAAAACTCTATAAGACTTAGAAGTAGTGAAATAGCCTAATAAAATTCCTTCATCTTATTTAGGTGTGAATTTATGTAAGTTATCATTAGTATTCATGATGAATATTTTGCATCCAAATAATTTTAATTAAGAAACTTTAGGTTTTCGACCAGTCTGCGACTCATAAAGTGTTTTAGTAACAAAAGGTATGATTAAAACCAAATTTATAGTGTTTCTAGAATTATTAATAGCTTCAACCAAAAAGTGTTTAGTAATATAGTATTCAATCAACATGGTTCTTGTTATCTATTTAATAATACCGTTTATTCTTTTAAAAATACCATTTTGTTAAGGAGTTCTTAGAGCTAAGAAGTTATGAGTAATGGATTTATTACTACAAATGGTTTCAAAGTCTTAATTTTTAAATTCTCCCCCATCATCACTATGAATAGTTATAAATGGATGGGTTTTCTTATTTTTAACTTTGACTGAAAAGGGTATAAAATAAGAAAATACTTCATATTTCTTTTCTAGAAAATAGACAAATGTAAATCTAGTGTAATCATAAAAAAACAAAAACATATTATTTGACTCTAATAATTCGAGTTTGTGTTGGACCTAAAAGATCCATATGCACTTGATACAATGAATCAGAAGTTGAGACTTCACTAATTGATTTAAAGCTTAACTTATGTTTCTTTTCATATTGACAAGGATCACAAACTTTTGAATAATCAAATATATGATCTGGTAGATCTTTAACAAGTATTTTATTTGAGAGTTTACGTAAGTTCGTAATGTTATAGCGTCCTAGTCTTCTATTTAATAATGAAAATTTATCTTCCATTTCACTAAGGGAAGGTAAGTATTGGCTCCTAAGGACTTCAAAGTTAAGTGTATACACATTCTCATTGTAACACCCGAGACTTTTATGTTATATAAACCATCAAAGGAATCTTTTTCTACACAACACTTGCTTGGCTTGCTTTGCACGCAATCGCGACCTTCCTCGATAGCTTGCGTCGTACGCAATACCGAGTTTCACTAAACAACAATATACTATTAAAACTAGCCGTTATGAATAGTAATAACCACTTTTTGAAATTTTATAAATTTTATTTTTCAAAATGGACTTCATTTTTGGACTCAGAATATCGAAATTAGCCTAGGGTGAAATTTTGGTATTTTTCTGAAAACTTTCAATTTTTGATGAATAGTGAAACCACTAAGTGGTAGGTTAAAAACTGAATTTTTGCATAAAACTTAATTTTACCGCTTCTGTGAATGGAATTTCAAAAATCCGAGAGACACGGTTAATATCAAGGACTAAAATGTGGTTCAATGAGATGAAAATAATTTTTTGGTGAATAGTAACTTTTTACTATTTTTACCGCGGTTAATAGTAAATAGGGTAACTAAGGGTAAATATGATATCAATATTACCCTAACACATGTCCTAATTCTATTGGACAAGTGTAATTCGACCAAAAACAAACTTAGGAATAAAATATGACCATTTAGGCCCACTTGGATTAGATTAGGACATTTATTATTAATTTATTTAAAGAAGGGTTAAAATAGTTAAAATCAAAGTTTAATAAGTAAATCATTTTTTAATATGGGGTTATACATAAGATAAATTCGATTGTAAATATTCATTAGAAAGCTAAAAAGATTTCCTACATGATGGTAGTTTATTTGTAATTTTTAGACATCAAATAATTTAATTTATATATGACACAAAGATGATGCAGTAATTATCTTATTAATGAAATATTGACATAATTGATGTTATAAACACCAAAATAAATGTAATTTGAAACTTTTTATGAATTCCACTAATTTTCTAGGTTACTATGATATATTAGTACTGATTTAATCAACTTGGTTCGAACATATAATTCTGTTATGACTTTCACAAAAATCATATATCAAATAGTGTCAAAATTGACACAAAATAGTTTTTAAATCAAATATTATATTATTAATTGTTATTTTATTCCTAAAAATCTAAGGTTCGGCCAAATGACTTAGATAAGGATATATATATTAATAATAAACAATTTGGGGTTCGTTTGGCATGTTATAGTAAGTGTATTAACCATATAGTGAAAGAAAACAAAAAGACATGGTAAAAGTTAAATTATTTAACTTAGAGTTAAATCTAATTGATAAGGTTAAAATAATATCCTAAACTTGTCTAAATTCTATTGGTTGGTAGGATTTCGACCCTTCCCCACTTTAGCTTCGAAATAAGACCCTTTGGAACCATTATAAACCGATTTTGACTTTAATATAAAATAATATTTTGAGAAATTCCTAAGGTGCCCCTCTCCTCCCTTTTAAAAGGACACCTCCTCCCCCTCCTCCTCACACCAATTTGAGCACTCAAGCTCGGCCAACCCCTGCCATTTTCTCCTCTCCACTTCCCTAGAATAATCCTAGAGGTCCTGGTCTTCTCCAAAGACCAATCTTAGTTCCTTAAGTGGGGGATTCAAAGAGGCGTTCCAAAGAAGAGGTAATATCCATTACCGATCTTTTCAATTTCTTTCTTCTTCAACTTCTTCTTCTTTAGTTGTTTCATGATAAAGTAATAACATCAGTATTACTTACATACTGATATGTTATTATAAATATGAAACAACCCTAATTCACCTTCTATCCATCCTACGGAAAAATGAAATCACCGCGCGTGCGTACGTACGGAATACCGTCTCCACGCCGTGGTGTAATTTATTTTCCACCATCACCTTACAAGGATGGGTATAATGGTGTAATGAGTAACTATATATGATTATTATGAAATAATATTGATACTGAAATAATATATATATACTCCAATACAATTCCACGATCATAGGAACGATATCATCACTCGTGCGTACGTACGGAATACCGTCTCCACGATGTGATGCGACTCGTTCTACATGATCTTCATTTCATAATGATTATATAAATGAATTGAATGAATGAATATGGTATATACTACACTAATACCATTCTGGAAATGAATTATCTATAACCTAAAGATAAGAATAAGAATTTATTCGACAAAACACGCATAAGAACAAAAAGTTATAAAGACCCGAGTAACAAGTAACAATGAAATATTACTAACAAGGAGCTAATAATATGACCATATATGATATCATATCAATATGTATGATTCTGGAATAAGTCAATAACATTATTTAAACCATTATACAGGAGCTTCGGACACGAACAAAGCAAATCGGACCTAAGGTAAGGGAAATATCACAATCTCATTTTTATCCGAGATTGTTTATTCGCAAGTATTTACTGGGGTGTATTTTATCATCCACATCCATGTTCCCTCAATATGTAATATTGTTTCCATCCACTTGCAATTGTTTAAATCCAATTTTACCCTTCGGTGAGTTTTTATTAAAGAATATGAAAGGAATCTTTTGTCGTTTTTCCGTACGAGGTACTTTTTGACTTTTCCGACAAAAGTACGAAGAATGTTTTTTTTTAACTTATACGGCATGAATGGATTTTTAAAACATTATTTCCAAGAAGATTCCTTTACAAGTTTTCAAGTCTATTTTTAATCAACTTCTTTTATTTTAAAGTCGTATGACATGTTATGAAAGGAAAAATGTTTTTGAAGAAGAAAAGATATTTTCCTCAAGAATGGAGTTCAAGTGTTTTATCAAAATTATTTTCCATCTAAGATAATAAAGGGTTCTATTTTTATCCCTATTATTACATTGATTTGATCATGTTGTGATGGAATTATTTTTATGAATTCCTTTATCTTATATGAATTGTTCTATGATGTTATGTTGTTTAAGAATCCCATTTTTATTATGTGGGTTATGCGATGATGTATGATTTATGATTATGTGGCACACATAAGAAAGGATTCATTATAAGATGGGTGGGACCTATATCTCCCTCCAATGCATTGGGTAAAGATTTTATATCTCATGAGATAGACATGGCTGGAACGGAAGGTTATTTCGGTTCAGTGATACAGGACTGAAACGAGGAGTGAACTCGGTTCAGAAAGGGACTTTGTCCACTAAGATATTCTTGGCATTGAGTCATGACTAACAAGAAATGATTTTCCATGATTATGTGTGCATGCCACAAAGTTTCAAGTTTTATGTTATGATTATGGGGATCTCATTTTCACTTCTATGATTTATTCCATGTTAAGATATTATGATCTCTTTTGCAGGTTTTGATTTTCAAAAAGATATGATATGATTTTTATTTCCTTTATTTGCCCTTGCTGAGCATTTGAGCTCACCCTTTTATGTTTTCTTTTCCCCAGGTCAGGAAGATGGATATTAAGTAGAATATGCTAAAAGGGACCCTAGATATGATGAAATAAATGGGAGACACTGTAGAAGATTTATGAACCAGTTGTTTATGTTTCCCCAGTTTCTAAAGACACTATACCTATACGGTCCTTTGTGGTTTTATCATATGTTGTAATAAGTGTGCTTCAATTTTGAAGTATTAACAATGTATGTAAAGTATGGGTCGTTATAGTTGGTATCAGAGGAAAGGTATAGTCAACCTTTGGAAACTAGGATGTGAAAGCCTTAGTAAGAACCCTAAGGATAAGTCTAAGCATAGAACACAATCTTAGTGTTTTAGAAATGGCCTTGAATAACCTAGGATAAGACCATAAGCATGAAAATTTTATTCTTGAATTATGTGGTTTCCTATTATAATTAGTGTTGCTCACACTATTCTTCTTGGTTTTAGTCAATGGCTGGAACCCGAAGGAACCGTGTTAATGCGGAATGCGATGGGCAATGCAATGATTGTCCCCCTGAGCAACCAAACAATATGGGAGATGGAATGCAAAATCTTGTAGCCATGCTCACACAACTTTCTCAAGCTATGAATCATGCAGGATTTCCAAACGAGCAAAGGAGGGAGCAACATTCTATTGAATCCTTCATGAGGCAACGTCCACCTTCTTTCAGTGGGTCTACTGATCCATTAGTTGCTGAACAATGGATTAGTACTACTGAAAAGATATTTTCAGTTCTTCAATGTTCTGAACATGATAAAGTCATCCTAGCAGTGTATCGTTTGGAAGGAGATGCGGATCAATGGTGGAATCTTGTTAAGAATACGAGGCAAAGGGATGAAATTGAGTCTATGGAATGGGACGAGTTCAATAACTTATTTTTAAATAAGTACTTCCCTCGTATTCTCCGAACAAAGATGGAGAAAGAGTTCCTTGAACTGAAGCAAAGGGATGATGAATCTGTTAGTACCTATGAAGCAAATTTTACAAGACTTGCAAGGTACGCTTCTAGTATTATTATCCAACCTGAGAGTAAGATCGATCGATTCTTTAGTGGCTTAAAACCAAGTCTTCGAAGGGCGTTAGCCATAAGGGACTTCAATAGCTACGAGGAAATCGTTCGATGTGCTCTCAAAGTCGAGATGGAGATTGGAGTAACCCATCAGTCACATGGGTTTGATAAGAAGAGGAAGATGGAATTCAAAGAAAAATCTAAAGAGCACACGGAAAAGAAGATGAGCTTTTCTTTATGCTCAAAGTGTGGAAAGAAACATGGAGGGAGTTGTCTTAAAGGGACAAGTAAATGTTTTAAATGTGGAAAAGAAGGTCATCGGGCATTTGAATGCCGTGATAATGGGAAGAAGATGTCTAATGATGCAAACAAAGGAAGGGATATACAGAATGATCCTACTACACTTCAATGTTTCAAGTGCAAGGAGATGGGGTATTATGCCAATCAATGCCCAAATCCAAGGGTTGATGATTATGGTCGACGTCAACAAACTCTTAAGGCTAAAGACAAAGGAAAGTCACATGCAATTTCTATCAGCGATGTGGAGTACGATAACGATGTGGTGAAAGGTACACTTACCATCCACTCTAAAGTAGCAAATGTTTTATTTGATTCTGGATCCACCCACTCTTTTATTTCTAAAGAATTTTCTAAGGGTATCACCGTATTACCTCAACAATTAGATGTTGAGTTAGCTGTGACAACACCTAATGGCACAACAGTCGCATCAGAAGTTTATAATTCTTCTCCGATCGAAGTTTGTGGGAAAGTGCTTCCTGCAAATCTTGTGGTCCTTCCTTTAGTGGAATTTGATGTGATTCTTGGCATGGATTGGCTTTCTCTACATGGAGCTCATATCAATTGCCAAAGAAGGGAAGTCACATTTCATATTCCAGATCAACCTACGATCGTCTATCAATGCAAGGATGAACATAACATTCCAGTGGAAATTTCTTCCATCTTATGGGTATTGATTCCACTAAATGAAGGTTATTTATCTCAAATAGTTGGTGAGAAACTCACGATTAAGAATATGCCCATTGTACGGGAGTTTGATGATGTCTTTACAGAGGAATTACCGGGTCTTCCACCAAATCGTGAAGTTGAGTTTTCAATAGAACTCGTACCGGGTGCTTTGCCTATTTCAAAGACACCTTATAGAATGGCCCCAATTGAGTTGCAGGAATTGAAGAAGCAACTCCAAGAGAATCTTGATAAGGGATTCATACACCCTAGTGCGTCACCTTGGGGAGCACCTGTTCTATTTGTTAAGAAGAAAGATGGATCAATGAGACTCTGCATTGATTATCGAGAACTTAACAAGATCACTATCAAGAACAAATATCCTCTCCCACGCATTGATGACTTATTTGACCAACTATGCGGAGCTCAATACTTTTCCAAGATTGATCTTCGTTCAGGGTATCATCAATTAAGGGTCAAAAGGGAGGATATACCAAAGACGGCTTTCCGTACAAGGTATGGACACTATGAATTTATAGTGATGCCATTTGGTCTTACTAATGCCCCTCCTATCTTCATGGATCTAATAAATAGAGTCTTTAGAGACTATCTTGATCAATTTGTGGTAGTCTTTATAGACGATATTCTTGTCTATTCAAAGAGAAAGGAAGAGCATGAAGATCACTTGAGAATTATATTGAAGACCCTGAGAAAGGAGAAGCTTTATGCCAAATTTACTAAGTGTGAATTTTGGCTTCAAAAAGTTGCATTTTTGGGTCACATAATCTCAAAAGAGGGGATATCTGCGGATCCAGCAAAAACAGAGGTTATCGAAAGATGGTCGAGACCAACAACAGTAACTGAGATCCGAAGTTTTCTTGGTTTGGCTGGATATTATCGACGTTTTGTAAAAGATTTTTCACGATTATCTTATCCACTCACCAAGTTGACTCGGAAAGGAGTTAAGTTTGTCTGGACAGAGGAATGTGAAGAGAATTTCAAGGAGTTGAAAAGAAGGTTATCCAGTGCACCTGTGCTCACACTGCCTTGTAGTGGAGAAAGGTTTGTGATCTACAGTGATGCATCCAAGAAGGGATTGGGGTGTGTTCTTATGCAAAATGATATGGTGATAGCTTATGCCTCACGACAGTTGAAAATCCATGAGCAAAATTACCCAACACATGATTTGGAGTTGGCTGCGGTAATCTTTGCATTAAAGATTTGGAGGCATTACCTTTATGGTGAAAGGTGTGATATTTATACTGATCATAAAAGTTTAAAGTATATTTTCACACAAAAGGAGCTGAATATGCGTCAAAGAAGATGGTTGGAGCTGATTAAGGATTACGACTGCTCAATCCATTACCACCCTGGGAAAGCAAAAAAGGTGGCAGATGCATTAAGTCGACAAGACCATGCTAGTTTATCCCTGATGAGGATCACAAAAGATCCAATATTTATGGATTTACAAAGGATGGATCTTGGAGTTATAATGGAAGGGGAAAAATCTTATCTTTCTCAAATGAATGTTCAACCATCTATACATGTGAAGATTAAAGAGGCACAGAAAGAAAATGCCGAGTTACAAAAGAAGGTGAGAAATGTTCCTGAATTCAACCTTGATTGTGATGGGATAATAAAGTTCAGGAATCGGGTTTGTGTTCCTCCCATCCCCGAATTAAAGGAGCTGCTGGATGAGGCTCATAGTTCATCATTCTCTATTCATCCTGGAAGTACGAAGATGTATAGGGACCTGAAAGAGTACTTCTGGTGGGATGGCATGAAAAGAGATGTTGCTAAATATGTCTCTCGATGCTTGGTTTGTCAACAAGTTAAAGCTGAGAGACAAAAGTCTAAGGGGATGTTACAACCATTACCCATACCCGAATGGAAATGGGAAAACATCACTATGGACTTTGTCACAGGACTTCCTAAAACATCCAAAGGCAATAATGCTATCTGGGTCATAGTTGATCGTCTTACAAAGTCCGCACACTTCATTGCTATTAGAGAGGATTTCTCTCTAGATCAGCTTGCCAGGATATATGTAAAGGAAGTGGTAAGATTGCATGGAGTACCACTTTCTATTATATCTGATCGGGATCCGAGATTTACCTCGAAGTTCTGGCGAAGTCTTCAGCATACTCTGGATACAGAGTTGAGTTTCAGCACTGCTTATCATCCCCAGACAGACGGTCAGTCTGAGAGAACAATTCAAACCCTAGAAGATATGTTGAGAGCTTGCTCTATGGATTTCAAAGGAGGTTGGGATCAACACCTACCTTTGGTGGAATTTTCTTATAATAATAGCTTTCACTCCAGTATTCAGATGGCTCCTTATGAAGCTCTCTATGGAAAGAAATGCAGGACTCCAACTTGCTGGGATGAAGTTGGGGAAAGAAAGCTGTTAGGACCTGATCTCGTTAATGAAATGGCAGAAAGGTCAGAACTATTCAACAACACATAAGAGCAGCTCAGAGTCGACAGAAAAGTTATGCCGAAAACCGAAGAAAAGACCTAGAGTTTGAAGTGGGCGATAAAGTGTTCTTACGAATATCTCCCTGGAAGAGGGTTATGAGATTTGGAAAGAAGGGGAAGTTGAGCCCTAGATATATCGGTCCTTTCGAAATACTGGATCGTGTTGGGAAGGTAGCTTACCGATTGGCGCTTCCACCGAATCTCTCTCAAGTTCACGATGTGTTCCATGTATCTCTCCTGAGAAAGTACATACCAGATCCTTCACATGTACTCAGCTCAGAAGTTGTACCGCTGGAGCAAGATCTTTCTTATGAAGAACAGCCGATAGAGATTCTGGATCGTAGCGAAAAAGTCCTACGAAACAAGACCACTCGCTTGGTGAAAGTTTTATGGAGGAACCACCAACTTGAAGAAGCTACATGGGAGCTTGAGGATATGATGAGGGAGAAGTATCCTCATTTGTTTGTTACAAAGTGATGAATTTCGAGGGCGAAATTCTTTTTAAGGGGGGTAGAATGTAACACCCGAGACTTTTATGTTATATAAACCATCAAAGGAATCTTTTTCTACACAACACTTGCTTGGCTTGCTTTGCACGCAATCGCGACCTTCCTCGATAGCTTGCGTCGTACGCAATACCGAGTTTCACTAAACAACAATATACTATTAAAACTAGCCGTTATGAATAGTAATAACCACTTTTTGAAATTTTATAAATTTTATTTTTCAAAATGGACTTCATTTTTGGACTCAGAATATCGAAATTAGCCTAGGGTGAAATTTTGGTATTTTTCTGAAAACTTTCAATTTTTGATGAATAGTGAAACCACTAAGTGGTAGGTTAAAAACTGAATTTTTGCATAAAACTTAATTTTACCGCTTCTGTGAATGGAATTTCAAAAATCCGAGAGACACGGTTAATATCAAGGACTAAAATGTGGTTCAATGAGATGAAAATAATTTTTTGGTGAATAGTAACTTTTTACTATTTTTACCGCGGTTAATAGTAAATAGGGTAACTAAGGGTAAATATGATATCAATATTACCCTAACACATGTCCTAATTCTATTGGACAAGTGTAATTCGACCAAAAACAAACTTAGGAATAAAATATGACCATTTAGGCCCACTTGGATTAGATTAGGACATTTATTATTAATTTATTTAAAGAAGGGTTAAAATAGTTAAAATCAAAGTTTAATAAGTAAATCATTTTTTAATATGGGGTTATACATAAGATAAATTCGATTGTAAATATTAATTAGAAAGCTAAAATGATTTCCTACATGATGGTATTTTATTTGTAATTTTTAGACATCAAATAATTTAATTTATATATGACACAAAGATGATGCAGTAATTATCTTATTAATGAAATATTGACATAATTGATGTTATAAACACCAAAATAAATGTAATTTGAAACTTTTTATGAATTCCACTAATTTTCTAGGTTACTATGATATATTAGTACTGATTTAATCAACTTGGTTCGAACATATAATTCTGTTATGACTTTCACAAAAATCATATATCAAATAGTGTCAAAATTGACACAAAATAGTTTTTAAATCAAATATTATATTATTAATTGTTATTTTATTCCTAAAAATCTAAGGTTCGGCCAAATGACTTAGATAAGGATATATATATTAATAATAAACAATTTGGGGTTCGTTTGGCATGTTATAGTAAGTGTATTAACCATATAGTGAAAGAAAACAAAAAGACATGGTAAAAGTTAAATTATTTAACTTAGAGTTAAATCTAATTGATAAGGTTAAAATAATATCCTAAACTTGTCTAAATTCTATTGGTTGGTAGGATTTCGACCCTTCCCCACTTTAGCTTCGAAATAAGACCCTTTGGAACCATTATAAACCGATTTTGACTTTAATATAAAATAATATTTTGAGAAATTCCTAAGGTGCCCCTCTCCTCCCTTTTAAAAGGACACCTCCTCCCCCTCCTCCTCACACCAATTTGAGCACTCAAGCTCGGCCAACCCCTGCCATTTTCTCCTCTCCACTTCCCTAGAATAATCCTAGAGGTCCTGGTCTTCTCCAAAGACCAATCTTAGTTCCTTAAGTGGGGGATTCAAAGAGGCGTTCCAAAGAAGAGGTAATATCCATTACCGATCTTTTCAATTTCTTTCTTCTTCAACTTCTTCTTCTTTAGTTGTTTCATGATAAAGTAATAATATCAGTATTACTTACATACTGATATGTTATTATAAATATGAAACAACCCTAATTCACCTTCTATCCATCCTACGGAAAAATGAAATCACCGCGCGTGCGTACGTACGGAATACCGTCTCCACGCCGTGGTGTAATTTATTTTCCACCATCACCTTACAAGGATGGGTGTAATGGTGTAATGAGTAACTATATATGATTATTATGAAATAATATTGATACTGAAATAATATATATATACTCCAATACAATTCCACGATCATAGGAACGATATCATCACTCGTGCGTACGTACGGAATACCGTCTCCACGATGTGATGCGACTCGTTCTACATGATCTTCATTTCATAATGATTATATAAATGAATTGAATGAATGAATATGGTATATACTACACTAATACCATTCTGGAAATGAATTATCTATAACCTAAAGATAAGAATAAGAATTTATTCGACAAAACACGCATAAGAACAAAAAGTTATAAAGACCCGAGTAACAAGTAACAATGAAATATTACTAACAAGAAGCTAATAATATGACCATATATGATATCATATCAATATGTATGATTCTGGAATAAGTCAATAACATTATTTAAACCATTATACAGGAGCTTCAGACACGAACAAAGCAAATCGGACCTAATGTAAGGGAAATATCACAATCTCATTTTTATCCGAGATTGTTTATTCGTAAGTATTTACTGGGGTGTATTTTATCATCCACATCCATGTTCCCTCAATATGTAATATTGTTTCCATCCACTTGCAATGGTTTAAATCCAATTTTACCCTTCGGTGAGTTTTTATTAAAGAATATGAAAGGAATCTTTTGTCGTTTTTCCGTACGAGGTACTTTTTGACTTTTCCGACAAAAGTACGAAGAATGTTTTTTTTTAACTTATACGGCATGAATGGATTTTTAAAAAATTATTTCCAAGAAGATTCCTTTACAAGTATTCAAGTCTATTTTTAATCAACTTCTTTTATTTTAAAGTCGTATGACATGTTATGAAAGGAAAAATGTTTTTGAAGAAGAAAGGATATTTTCCTCAAGAATGGAGTTCAAGTGTTTTATCAAAATTATTTTCCATCTAAGATAATAAAGGGTTCTGTTTTTATCCCTATTATTACATTGATTTGATCATGTTGTGATGGAATTATTTTTATGAATTCCTTTATCTTATATGAATTGTTCTATGATGTTATGTTGTTTAAGAATCCCATTTTTATTACGTGGGTTATGCGATGATGTATGATTTATGATTATGTGGCACACATAAGAAAGGATTCATTATAAGATGGGTGGGACCTATATCTCCCTCCAATGCATTGGGTAAAGATTTTATATCTCATGAGATAGACATGGCTGGAACGGAAGGTTATTTCGGTTCAGTGATACAGGACTGAAACGAGGAGTGAACTCGGTTCAGAAAGGGACTTTGTCCACTAAGATAGTCTTGGCATTGAGTCATGACTAACAAGAAATGATTTTCCATGATTATGTGTGCATGCCACAAAGTTTCAAGTTTTATGTTATGATTATGGGGATCTCATTTTCACTTCTATGATTTATTCCATGTTAAGATATTATGATCTCTTTTGCAGGTTTTGATTTTCAAAAAGATATGATATGATTTTTATTTCCTTTATTTGCCCATGCTGAGCATTTGAGCTCACCCTTTTATGTTTTCTTTTCCCCAGGTCAGGAAGATGGATATTAAGTAGAATATGCTAAAAGGGACCCTAGATATGATGAAATAAATGGGAGACACTGTAGAAGATTTATGAACCAGTTGTTTATGTTTCCCCAGTTTCTAAAGACACTATACCTATACGGTCCTTTGTGGTTTTATCATATGTTGTAATAAGTGTGCTTCAATTTTGAAGTATTAACAATGTATGTAAAGTATGGGTCGTTATACTCATGCCTATGGACAGAGAGAATAAACTCTTCCTTGAATTGTGTACTAGGCATTCATCATTCCTAAAATTCATAGAGAAACCTTCATCACATAATTGTCTTAAAATTATATGGGTTTTTTAAAGACCTTTAACAAATAAAACATCTAAAATTATGGATTTTCCAAGAAGAACAATATTACTTATACCAAAATTTCTCCTTGAGCATTTTCTCTGAAAGTGAATTTTCCACCTTTCAACTTTCAAATCTCTTCAAAGAAGTTTTTATTACCAGTCATGTTCTAGGAAAATCCACTATCCATGTACCATGTATTGTTATTGGAACTTCCTTTATTTTATGGAAAATAAAACAAGTAGACTTTCATAATCCAAACTTGTTTGGATCCGTATTTGTTAGATAGTAAAATATTAGGTATCCAATTTGTTTAGAAATTTAATATTTATGAAAACCTAAGGATTGGATTTTTTTTAAAGAATATTTTTTCTCCCAATGTCCACCAATTTGACACTTGGTGTAAAAAAGATCACTTTGGGGTACAAAATAGCTGTGACTAAAAACTGGTTTTGAGTGAGAATAACCAAACCTAGAACTATTCCTTAGAGGACGAAGTTGAGAATAAATTTTATAAAATTATTTCCTTAAAGAAGTAAAACTTTAAAAATATTTCTGTAAGGAAAATATTTCATATTTTAGTCTAATGACTAAATTCTTATCCTTATACTCATTAGTCTTAGACTTTGAGTTAGTCTCTTAAACATTTTTCTTGGAAATACCTTTTTCTAAAACCTTATAAAGTTTATCCTTCTAAGAATTTACTTGCTCAAGGTATTTGGAAATAGTTTCAAAATCAAGGATTTTTTTATCATTATATTTTGAAATATCTTATAGTTATTTTTTTTAAATAGAAATTCTAGAATTTTCCTTATTAAGTTTCTTATTGATCTTACTATTTTTTTCTCAAGTAATATGGAAAACCAAGACATTTATTTAAAGGAAGGTAAATAATTATCTTTTTTTGAGGAAAATTATTCATCAGAATATTCATAATACCTTTCATCATGGACATTAGCATTCAAATAGATATTTGTTAAGGATTCAATAGTATTTACCTTATCCACAAGACATTGATTTTTAGTAATAATTCTTGCTATAAGACCAATATTATTCTTTCTAGAAGATTCACTATCCAAAGATTCATCAGAAGAGTCTCCTACACTAGCACTCCAGATGTCATTAACTTTTAGTACTTTCATAGACTTAGACTTGTAGTACTTTTTAATGTTCTTTTCTAAATTCCTATCATTTCTTTCATTATTTTTGAGAATAGGACAGTCTAGTATGATATGACATACCCTATTGCATTTATAAAAAGTCACTTTAGAACCTTTCTTATCCTTTATTTCATTATTTTTTGTATCTATGTTGTAAATATTTCTTTCCCACAATCTCATTCATTCTTTGAGAAAGATGTGAAAGTTCATTCTTAGAATGATCACTATAAATTGATTCAGATATAACAGTATCTTTCTTGGATTTTGATCTTGTAACTCTTTTAGGAGTCTTGGATTTCATATGATTTGACGTTGTAGTGAAAGCAACACTTCCATTACCATTATTTTTCTTATTTATCTCAACATATCTCTTCATTCTAGTTTCATGATGTAGAAGAGTCCTGAATAACTCATCAAGAGTGATGTTTGAAACTTTCCTACTTTCATTAATCGCTATTCTTTTGGATCCCCCTTCATTAGGAATAATATTTATTATCTTATCCATAAGAATATCATAATCAATTACTTTCTCACACATAGACCGAAGGTTGTTCATAATAGTCATAAACCTTTGTTGAACTTTGCATACAGGTTCTTCGTAAAGAAATATAAAACCGTGGTATTAAGCTCTACGCATAGATTATCTTATTTCAATAATCTTATATGTTCCAAAATTTGTAACTTATAATTTCGTCCAGATGCTATTAGTAGATTCACATGATGAAATATGCCAAGATATGTTCCTAGTCATAGAACATAATAATGTAATGCATACCTTAAAGTTAAGATGATACTCTTGTTTTTATTGATTGGTGAATTGTCTGATTTCCTTGTCTGGAATATTCTAGTCTCTATTTAACTTAAAAAAATTATCCACACTGGTATTGATAATAAAATTCTTCATCCTATCTCTCTAGTATTTATAGTTATTCCATTAAAAATTGGGGGTTTGGTAGGATTTAGGTTGTCTATTGATCCAATGTTCATTCCTTCCATTCTTAAAACAATTCTTTTTCATAAAACGAGATTAGTAAAAAATGTCTATAAACAAAGATTATACAAATAAAGTCTAATAAAAATATTAACAAGTAAAGTTAAGAAAGAAAATATGAGCAACAAAACTTATATGCAAGTATAAGTATTTCAGATACCTCCTCTGATACCGATTGTATGATCAAAATGTAAATGTAGATTGCTCAATTATAAGAGGGAGGTGGGGTTGAATTTTAGCTTTAAAAACATTAATTTTTATTCTAATAAAATCTATGTTCAACAAAGTTAAACAAGATTAATTCACAAGCCCTATTTAGTTCTTAGTAAATAAACCAACTTGCTTAGGATTTGATAAAGTGGATCTGATAAAGATACTTAAGACAAGATTACTTAAGGAAATATTATACATTAAAGAATATAGAATCTAAATCAGAGTTTTTACAAGTATAAGAAAGTGTAAGAAAGTTACACATTCTAACTTTAACAAAATGCATCGAAAAGAAAACTTGTAACAACAATAAGTAAACAAGTATACAAAATATTTTAACCCAAATAGAAAGGTATCCGAAAACCATGGATAAAGGTCCCTTGATTTATACTTTCAATAATGAATGTCTTACCCACACCAGGGTAAGCCCTCGATACAAATATTGGTATCTATCTTGTTATCCCCACAATCCCTTGATTAAGCTGGTAATTGACACCTCTATCTTCATATCCATGGAAGCCCTCGATTGATAACAGAAATAATCAGATTCTCACTAAGTTGGTTGAACAAGATGTCCTCATCTTGAATTTTTTTTCACAATATTCACACAAGTCATATTTGTGAAAAGCTCTCGTAGAGTATCACTTCATTACAGATATCAGTAGATCTCAAAATTCTGACACTCAGCTCGTTCAAATGGATGGGTATTTATAGGAAAATTCTACAACTGTCAAATTCTCCTCCAACAGTTATATTTTTCCTTAAATTTCATAGGGACTTATATATGTGGCATGTAGGAAATGGTTATGTTAAAGCATATTGGACGACATAATTTTATATAACTAACTATAAGAACCATTACTACGCTAAAAAACATTATCACATTTAGGATACAGTAAAATTAAGCATTGATTTAAGGAAATTTGATAATTGTAACAAATGAATTTAATCAGATTTTTAAGATAATGAGATTCAGTGTGCAAAAATATTGACCATCAGATTCTAATTTATATGAAAATAGGAGTCTGATTTCTAAGAGAATCAGAGTCTAATTTCTGAGAGAATCAGAGTCTGGTTTTTTTAGAGAATCAGAATCTTATTTCTAAAAGAATCAAAGTCTGATTTCAGATGAAATCAGACTCTCAATTCCAGAGAAATCAGATTCTTAATTTCAAAGAAATTTTATTTTGAATTCCAAAGAAATAAGATTTGAAATTCCAAAGAAATCAGATTCTGAATTTTAGAGAAATAAAATTCTGAATTCCAGAGAAATCAGAGTCAAAAAAACTATAAGGTTCCAAGTTATAGATAAGGATCTGATTTTTGGCTTTAGAAATAGATGGTTAGGGTTAGTTAAAAAAACCACCAGGTAAGGCATTTAAAAACATAGGTAAAGTAAAAACCATTCTTAGAGAAAGAAAAATTTCCTTTAGAAAATGTTTCTTAGAGAAAGATGATTTTTCTTTATGAAAATGTGTTTGTGATTTTCAGAACCAACAGGAATGGAAAAGTTATAAGGAATATTATTGACTCAATAGTTACTGTATGATTACACTCAAATTATATCTTAGGGTTTTGTTCCCTAATATATGTTTTCTAAATATAGTTTCTAAGGTTACTACTAAAATTTATTTGATACCAACTGTAATGCCCCAACCCCAGACGCCTGGAGATGGTGAATTATATAATACATTAGTATGATTAAAAGTAATCAAATCATGAAGGAACAGATAGTTTAGTAGTATTGGGAATCCAGATACACACATAAGTTCAATATTACAACCTGAAAGGAAATACAATATAGCATTTCCAATAGAAACACCCATAACTCCTAGATTATCCCAGCAATGCATTCATAAAATCAATCTTCACAGCCTAGGGGAAATAAAACATAAGAATGGGGTGAGTTTTGATGCTCAATAAGGGTAAGTAATACAATGGAAGTAATTATAAACATAAACACTAGGCAGGTTGAGAAACTAAAAACACATTCCTTTAAACATATACTTGAGCATAATATGGATGGAATAAAACCTGAATGAATAATTCCATAATAAAAACATACCATTAGTATTATACTAGTATAATAACCACATTGACTATCAATTACTTATTTCATAACGAGGGAATGCATATGTCGGACATTCTGAAACATACTTTCAAGGCCTCGACCAAGACATCTGAAAATGATTAAGGCCTCGGCCAAAACCATATCTGAAAATGGGAAAGGTCTCAGCTAAGTCCATATCTAGTTTGTCTAATGAGACCTACCGATGCATAGAGGGGCTATAAAAGACCCCACCTATCACTTATTAAGTCTAATGAATTCTACATATGAATTGGGATAAACTTAAACAATATATACATTCATATTGAGACCAAGAGATGAAAGGTAAATACTTTCCCAAACACAAACACTAACCATTTAGCGTAATATGGTGAATGGTTTCAAGATAGGACATCTATAGTAAAAATAATCACAAACCATTAAATAAAATATAGTATATGATATCATAAAATATTAGTCCCAATTATACATAAGATTCAACAAGATTGTTGAAATAGATAAAATTACTCTTTATAAAATCATTGAGTAATTCTTGAAATAAATACTATTTTACTTTGAAAGGAAGAGTTCTTTGGGAAAATGATTTGTATTTGTCATAAAATCAGATTATAAACATTTCAATCCTAGAAAATAGAAGGTAAAAAAATTGAAATTACATTTGAGTTGTAACATCCTAGGTAAATAATAAATATGACATTTTCATATTTATTAATATTTATGAATAAAATATTAATATTACATTAAAGGGGATGCTATTTTCGATGGAACACCGAACATGCAACAATGAATTTCTTTGAAATCTTACATTGTACACTAATAATATAGTAATATTATTTTAAATGGTAGTTAACGCCTAGCCGCACATGAGCTTTATCTCGGTTGGTAAGGACTCCGTAAGTGCATCCAAACGACTAGGGATCAAATCAAGGTGGAGGCAGAATTTCTGGGTTACTGTACCAGCACTGTAGCGGGAACTGTGCAGTACTGTAGCAAGTACTATAGCAGGAACTGTAACAGACACTATTTGGCACTGTAGGAGCTTGGAATATTCCCCTGTTTGGGCCTTCGGGCCAATGATTTGGTCCTTGAGTCCTGTAAGGCCTTCGGGCCACCCAGGCCTTCGGGTCAGTAAGACCTTTGGGCCACCTCAAGGCCTTTGGGCCACCTTTAGTAAAGATGCAAACCAGACAACCTACAAGGAACAAGATCTACAAGGAGGATGAACAAGGAGATTTCACCACATCAGAGCTAAACAGATTGCAAGAATGAGAGGGTATGACACCTGCCATTGGGAAAAGCCTGTGCATGCACGGGAATGCCTAGCCGAACAACAATGTGAAGGTGGAGAGCTGATTTCACAATGAAGATGCTGGGGAGGAGCAGTTCCAAGTAGTTATTCTAGGTTGTATGTAATGTTTGAAGCCTACAGGCAATGAATTCCTCTAAGGCCTCTGGGCCATGTAATACTTACGCCTACATGCCTTGTAAGGGTTCCAAATCACCCCTTTAAAGGTGGATTATCAAAAATAAATAAAAATGAAGGCCTTCGGGCCATTAGAGGTAGTTAACGCCTAGCCATTGTAATGGTGGGAATGAACAAAACTAACTAAAAAATGATTATATATGTTTGTTAAATATTTTTACATTTATCAAATAAATGTTAGAGGCTTAAAATGTGAATAAATCCAATTTTAAGCATAAATATTCTAATATTCTTTAAAAGGTCGATTAACCGCCTTTTGATGGCGAATATAACGACCCATACTTTACATACATTGTTATTACTTCGGAATTGAGACATACTTATTACAACACATAACAAAACCATGGTAGGACCGTATATGTATAGTGTCTTTAGAAACTTGGAAACATAAACAACTGGTTCATAAAGAATCTACATTGTTTTCCATTTATTTCATCATATCTGGAGTCCCTTTTGGAATATCCTACTTAATACCCTTCTTCCTGACCTAGGGAAAAGAAAACATACAAAAGAGTGAGCTCAAATTATTATTAAGGGTAAACAAAAGAAATATCAATCATATCATATTCATAAGAACATAACATTTTGAAAATCGTCACTTGAAAAAGAGATCATAATATCATAACATGGGATAAATCATAGTAGTGAAATGTAATCCCAATAAACATAACTTAAAACATGAGACATTGTGGCATACACACATAATCATAGAAAATAATTTATTATTAGTCAAGACTCATTTCCAAGACTATCATAGCGGACAAAGTCCATTTCTGAACTGAGTTCACTCCTCGTTCCAGTCCTGTATTACTGAACCAGTTTAACTTGCTGTTCCAGTCACATCTATCTCATGAGATATAAATCTTTACCCAATGCATTGGAGTGAGATATAGGTCCCACCCATCTCATAATGAAACCATTATTATGGGTGCCACAAAATCATAAATCATAGAAAAACCCATGTAATAAAACTGGGATTCTTAACTGTTATGATATCATATATGATCACATTCTTATGTTATTATTAGTAAAATTTCATTGCTACTTGTTATTCGGGTGTTCATTACTTTATGTTATTATGCATATTTTGTCGAATAAATTCTTATTCCACTTTTTAGGTTATAGATACCTCATTTATAGAATGGTATTAATGTAATATATATCATATTTATTCATTCAATTCCTTTATATAATCATTATTCAATGAAGATCATGTAGAACGAGTCGCATCACATCGTGGAGATGGTAGGCCGTACTTACGCACGAGCGATGATATCATTCCCATGATCGTGGAATTGTATTAAAGTGTATGTATGATATTTAAGAATCAATATCACATTACAATAATCATATATAGTTATTCTTTACACCGTTATACCCATCCAAGTAAGGTGGTGGTGGATAATAGATTACACCACGGCATGGAGATGGTATTCCGTACGTACGCACGCGCGGTGATTTCGTTTTCTGTAGAATGGATAGAAGGTGAAATAGGGTTGTTTCATATTTATAATAACATATCTGTATATGAGTGATACTGATGTTATAACTTCATAATGAAACAACTAAAGAATAGGAAGTATAAGAAGAAATAAATTTGAAAGAATCGGTAACGGATATTACCTCTTCTTCGACACTCCTCTTTGGAACCTCCTCTTAGGGCACTAAAATTGGTCTTTGAAGAAGACCAGGACCTCAAGTATGTTTCTAGGGAGTTTGAAAAGGGAAATGGGAAGGGGTTTGCCAAGATTGAAGGCTCAAAGTAGTGTAATGAGGAGAGGGAGGATGTGTCCTTTTATAAGGGAGGAGAGGGGCACCTTTGGAATTATAATAAATATTAATTTATAATATATTCCAAACCCACATAAAAACCTCCAAAAATGACTCAAATCCAAAGATTATAAGAGATAGGGTTCTAATCTCATCAACCAATAAAATTTAGACAATTTGGTAATTTATTTTAAACATTATCAACTTGGTTTATCCTTATATAATCTATTTAATTTTATTTGTGGTAATACTATTCTAAATTTTAAATCATTATAAATAATTACTTATATGTTGTGAATTGTCCATAATTGTATACTATATTACATTTTAGACTATATAAATTTTAATTTATAAATTTTAAATATTGTTGTGATTTTTAAACAATTTTATAATATGTAATTTTTATAAAATAACAATAGTGTCAATTTTGACACTATTCATTTATTTGAATTTAAATAAAATATACACAGAAGATATGCTCGGACTAAAAGATTTAATAGATTCATAACATGTCATATTTATCGATAAAATTAGTGGAGCACATTAAATAGTTCATATAATATTTATTTTAATACATTTAAAATAATTTATTTGATATTTCAATCAATAAAATAATTTCAACATCACTATTGTGTCATAATTAATGATAATTATTTAATCCCTAAAAATATAAATAAATTCATATGATGTATATAATATTATTAACCTTCTGAGGACTATTTATATCTAAAGATTTATGAAGTTTATCACTAAATTAAAATTATTACACTTATAAGATTTAAGAGAGTGACATGTTGTCACTTTCTTTTGTTTTAATAATAATTATATTATTTCATGGTCAGGAGTCCATGAAATGAATCTAGTCCGACCCTTAGGTGATATGGGTCTACTTTTATTCATCCAATATGATTTTGGCAAATGTTGGGATAATTTTATAATCTTATTTTTATCCTTAATTACCCGATTTACCTTTAACTGTAATAAATAAAAATTACCGTAGTTACTATTAATAATATCAAAAACAAAATAAAGTAACTTATTAACATAATTTGGATCCACTGAATTCAAATATGGAATCCATTTTTCAAAATTCAAAACACAGAAGTTGCAGTAATTAATTTAAAATTAATCCCGTTGTTAAGAATACGGGTTTTAAAAGATAAAACATTGCCAAAGATTGAAATGTTTTTACCTATGAATTCAATGTAAAATTAATGGTAATGACATAAATTATATTAAATGGTAAAAATATATTCTATTTATACTATAAAACCATTCAATATTATAATTTAACAATATAAATTATTGCGATGAAAAAAGTTGTTTTTAATTAAAATATAGCGTGTTTTTACTATTCATTAAAATATGAAAGTTATCAGAATAATATGAAAAATTTATCCAAAGTAAATTTTTATATCCTGATTCCAAATAAGAATCTTATTTTGTCAAATTGAACTTATAAACATGTCAAAAACTAGATTTAAAGTGGATGTGCCATCAAAAGGCGGAAAAACTGCATTTTTTGAAAAATACTTATTTTACCCGAAATATTTATTTTGTTCTCATACCATGTTCTAGAAAATGTGTAAGTTGAATAATAATGTTATAAAATTCAAAATTTAGTTAATACTACTCATAACGGCAAGTTTATATAATATTTTAATAACATATTGTTGTTTAGTGAAACTCGATATTGCGTACAACACACGCTATTGAGGAAGGTTGCTTTTGCGTATAACACAAGCCAAGCTAGTGTTGTGTGTAGTGAAAAAATCCTTTGATGTTGCGTATAATATAAGACATAAAAAATATACTTCTCATAAAATATCAGGGTGTTACATTCTACCCCCCTTAAAATGAATTTCACCCTCGAAATTCGTCACTTCGTAACAAACAGATGAGGATACATCTCCGTCATCACATACTCAAGCTCCCATGTAGCTTCTTCTAATTGGTGGTTCCTCTATAAAACTTTAACCAAGAGAGTGGTCTTGTTTTGTAGAACTTTTTTGATATGATCCGGAATCTCTATCGACTGTTCTTCATAAGAAAGATCTTGCTCCAGCGGTACAACTTCTGAGCTTAGTACATGTAAAGGATCAGGTATATACTTTCTCAGAAGAGATACATGGAATACATCATGAACTTGAGAGAGATTTGGTGGAAGCACCAATCGGTAAGCTACCTTCCCAACATGATCCAGTATTTCAAAAGGACCGATATACCTAGGGCTCAACTTTCCCTTCTTTCCAAATCTCATTACTCTCTTCCAAGGAGATATTCGTAAGAACACTTTATCACCCACTTCAAAATCTAGGTCTTTTCTTCAGTTATCAGCATAACTTTTTTGTCGACTCTGAGATTCTCTTATGTGTTGTTGAATAGATCGGACCTTTTCTGCCATCTCATCAACAAGATCAGGTCCTAATAGCTTTCTTTCCCCAACTTTATCCCAGCAAGTTTGAGTTCCACATTTCTTTCCTTAGAGAGCTTCATAAGGAGCCATCTGAATACTGAAGTGAAATATATTATTGTAAGAAAATTCCACCAAAGGTAGGTGTTGATCCCAACAAGCTTTGAAATCCATAGAGAAAGCTCTCAACATTACTTCTAGAGTTTGAATTGTTCTCTTAGGCTGACCATCTCTCTGAGGATGATAAGTAGTGCTGAAACTAAACTCTGTATCTAGTGTATGCTGAAGACTTCGCCAGGACTTTGAGATAAACCTCGGATCCCTATCAGATAGAATGGAAACTGGTACTCCATGCAATCTTACCACTTCCTTTACATATATCCTGACAAGATGATCTAGAGAGAAATATTCTCTAATAGTAATGAAGTGTGCCGACTTCGTAAGACGATCAACTATAACCCAGATAACGTTATTGCCTTTGGATGTTTTAGGAAGTCCAGTGACAAATTCCATGGTCATGTTTTCCCATTTCCATTCTGGTATGGGTAATGGTTGTAACATCCCCTTAGACTTCTATATCTCAGCTTTAACTTGTTGACAAACCAAGCATCGAGAGATATATTCAGAAATATCTCTTTTCAAGCCATCCCACCAGAAGTACTCTTTCAGGTCCCTATACATATTCGTTCTTCTAGGATGAATAGAGAATGAAGAACTATGAGCCTCATCCAGCAGCTCCTTCTTTAATTCTGGGATGGGAGGAACACAAACCCTATTCCTAAACCTTATTATCCCATCACAATCAAGGTTGAATTCATGAACATTTCTCACCTTCTTTTGTAACTCTACATCTTCTTTGTGTGCCTCTTTAATCCTCACAGGAATAGATGGTTGAACATTCATTTGATAAAGATATGATTTTTCCCATTCCATTTTAATTCCAAGATCCATCCTTTGTAAATCCTTAAATATTGGATCTTTTGTGATCCTCATCATGGATAAGCTAGCATGGTCTTTTCGACCTAATGCATCCGCCACCTTGTTTGATTTCCCAGGGTGATAATGAATTGAGTAGTCGTAATCCTTAATCAGCTCCAACCATCTTCTTTGGCGCATATTTAGCTCCTGTTGTGTGAAAATATAATTTTTTATGATCAGTATAAATATCACACCTTTCACCATAAAGGTAATTTATCCAAATATTTAATGCAAAGATTACCTCAGCTAACTCAAAATCATGAGTTGGGTAATTTTGCTCAGGGATTTTCAACTGTCGTGAGGCATAATCTATCACCATATCATTTTTCATGAGAACACACCCCAATCCCATCTTGGATACATCACTATAGATCACAAACCTTTCTCCACTACAAGGTAGTGTGAGCACAGGTGCACTAGATAACCTTCGTTTTAACTCCTTGAAATTTTCTTCACACTCCTCCGTCCAAATGAACTTAACTCCTTTTTGAGTCAACCAGGTGAGTGGATTAGATAACCTTGAAAAATCTTTCACAAAACGTCAATAATATCCAGACAAGCCAAGAAAACTTTGGATCTCAGTTACTATTGTTGGTCCCGACCATCTTTTGATGACCTTTGTTTTTGCTGGATCCAGAGATATCCCCTCTTTTGAGATTATGTGACCCAAAAATGAAACTTTTTGAAGCCAAAATTCACACTTGGTAAATTTGGCATAAATCTTCTCCTTTCTTAGGATCTTTAATACAATTCTCAAGTTATCTTCATGTTCTTCCATGTTATTTGAATAAACAAGAGTATCATCTATAAATACTACCACAAACCGATCAAGATAGTCTCTAAGAATCTATTTATTAGATCCATGAAGATAGCAAGAGCATTAGTAAGACCAAATGGAATCACAATAAATTCATAGTGTCCATACCTTGTACGGAAAGTCGTCTTTGGTATATCTTCCCATTTGACCCTTAATTGATGATAACCTGAACGAAGATCAATATTGGAAAAGCATTGAGCTCCGTGTGGTTGTTCAAATAAGTCATCAATGCGTGGGAGAGGATATTTGTTCCTGATAGTGATCTTGTTAAGTTCTCGATAATCAATGTAGAGTCTCATTGATCCATCTTTCTTCTTAACAAACAGAACTAGTGCTGCCCAAGGTGACACACTAGGGCGTATGACTCCTTTATCAAGATTCTATTGGAGTTTCTTCTCCAATTCCTGCAACTTAATTGGGGCCATTCTATAAGGTTTCTTTGAAATAAGCATAGCACCTGGTATGAGTTCTATTGAAAACTCAACTTCACGATTTGGTGGAAGACCTGACAATTATTCCAGAAAGACATCATCAAACTTTCGTACAATGGGAATATTCTTAATTGTGAGTTTCTCGCCAACCATTTGAGATAAATAACCTTCATTTATTGGAATCAAGACCCATAAGATGGAAGAAATATCTACTGGAAGGTCATGTTCATCCTTGCATCGATAGATGATCCTAGATTGATCTGGAATATGAAATTTGACTTCCCTTATTTGGAAATTGATATAAGCTCCATATAAAGAAAGCCAATCCATGCCAAGAATCAAATCAAATTCCACTATAGGAAGGATCACAAGATTTGCAGGAAGCGCTTTCCCACAAACATCAATTGGAGAAGAATTATAAACTTTTGATGCGACCGTTGTGCCATTAAGAGTTGTCATAGCTAACTCAACATCTAATTGTTGAGGTAATATGGTGATACCCTTAGAAAATTCTTCAGAAATAAAAGAGTGGGTGGATCCAAAATCAAATAAAATATTTTCTAATTTAGAGTGGATGGTAAGTGTACCTTTCACCACTTCGTTATCGTACTCCACATCGCCGATAGAAATTGCATGTGACTTTCCTTTGCCTTTGGCCTTAAGAGTTTGTTGACGTCGATCATCATCAACAAACCCTGGATTTGGGTATTGATTGGCATAATGCCCCATCTACTTGTACTTGAAACATTTAAGTGTAGGAGGTTCATTCTGTGTATCCCTTTCTTTGTTCGCATCATTAGACATCTTCTTCCCATTATTTCGACATTCAACTGCCCGGTGACCTTCTTTTCCACACTTAAAACATTTTCTTGCCCCTTTAAGACAATTCCCTCCATGTTTCTTTCCACAATTTGAGCATAAAGAAAAACTCATCTTCTTTTCAGTGTGGTCTTTAGATTTTCCTTTGAATTCTATTTTCCTCTTCTTATCAAACCCATATGACGGATGGGTTACTCCAATATCCATCTCAACCTTGAGAGCCCATCGAACAATTTCCTCATAGCTATTGAAGTCCCTTATATCTAACACCCTCCGAAGACTTGGTTTTAATCCACTAAAGAATCAATCGATTTTACTCCCAGGTTGGATAATAATTCCGGAAGCGTACCATGTAAGTCTTGTAAAATTTGCTTTGTAGGTACCAACAAATTCATCATCATTTTTCTTCAGTTCAAGAAACTCCTTCTCCATCTTTGTTCGAAGAATACGAGGGAAGTACTTATTGAAAAATAAGTTCTTGAACTCGTCCAATTACATGGACTCAATTTCATCCCTTTGCCTCATATTATTAATAAGATTCCACCATTTATCAGCTTCAACTTCCAAACGATATACTACAAAGATGACTTTATCATGTTCAGAACATTGTAGAACTAAAAATATCTTTTCAGTGGTACTGATCCATTGTTCATCCACTAATGGATCAGAAGACCCGCTGAATGAAGGTGGACACTGAATCATACAGGATTCAACAGAATGTTGCTCCATCCTTTGCTCGTTTGGAAGTCCTTCATGATTCATAGCTTGAGAAAGTTTTGTGAGCATGGATACAAGATTTTGTGTTCTAGGTCCCATAACGTTTCGTTACTCAGGGGGACAATCATTGCATTGCCCGTCGCATTCAGCATTAACACGGTTGATTCAGGTTCCAACCATTGACTAAAACCTAGAAGCATAGTGTGAGAAACACTAATTACAATAGGAAAACCACATAATCAGTAATAAAATTTCACATTTTATGTCTTATCATAGGTTATTCATGGCTATTTCTAAAACACTATGATTATGTTTTATGCTTAGACTTATCCTTAGAGTTCTTACTAAGGTTTTCACATCCTAGTTTCCAAAGGTTGACTATAACTTTCCTCTGATACCAAATATAATGACCCATACTTTACATACATTTTTATTACTTCAGAATGGAAGCATACTTATTAAAACATATAACAAAACCATGGTAGGACCGTATAGGTATATTGTCTTTAGAAACTGGGAAACATAAACAACTGGTTCATAAATCATATACATTGTCTCCCATTTATTTCATCATATCTAGATTCCCTTTTGGAATATCCTACTTAATACCCTTCTTCCTGACCTGGGGAAAAGAAAAAATACAAATGGGTGAGCTAAAATTCTCAGTAAGGGTAAACAAAAGAAATATCAATCATATCATATTCATAAAAACATAACATTTTGAAAATCTTAACTTGCAAAAGAGATCATAATATCATAACATGGGATAAATCATAGTAGTGAAATGTAATCCCAATAACCATAACTTAAAACATGAAACATTGTTTCATACACACATAATCATATAAAATCATTTCTTATTAGTCAAGACTCATTTCCAAGACTATTATAGCGGACACAATCCTTTTCTGAACCGAGTTCACTCCTCGTTCCAATCCTGTATCACTGAACCGGTTTAACTTTCCCTTCCAGTCATGTCTATCTCATGAGATATAAATCTTTACCCAATGCATTGGAGGGAGATATAGGTCCCACACATCTCATAATGAAACCATTATTATGTGTGTCACAAAGTCATAAATCATAGAAAAACCCATGTAATAAAAATGGGATTCTTAAACATCATGCCATTATAACATAATCCATAAAAATACTTCATAAAAATAATTCCATCATAACATAATAAAATTAATGTAATAATAGGGATAGAAACAGAACCCTATATTATCTTAGATGGAAAATAATTTTGATAAAACTCTTGAACTCCATTCTTGAGGAAAATATCATTTCTACTTCAAAAACATTTTTCCATTCTTAACATGTCATACAATTTTAAACTAAAAGAAGTTGATTAAAAATAAACTTGAAAATTTGTAAAGGAAGCATCATGGAAATAATGTTCTATGAAATCATAAAAATCCATTCATGCCATATAAGTTAAAAAACATTCTTCTCATACTTTGGCTGGAAAAGTCAAAAAGTACCTCATACTAAAAACGACAAAAGATTCCTTTCATATATTTTACTAAAAACTCACTAATGGGTAAAATTGGATTTAAACAATTTTAGGAGGATAGAAATAATATTACATATTTAGGAAACATGGACGTGGATGATAAATATTCCCCAGTAAATTCTGAAGTATAAACAATCTCAGATAAAAATGAGATCGCGACATTTTCCCTTACCTTAGGTACGATATGATTTGTACGTATCCGAACCTCCTGTATAATGATTTAAATAATGTTATCAACTTATTATAGAATAATATTCATTGTCATGATATCATATATGATCATATTATTATCTTATTATTAGTAAAATTTCATTGCTACTTGTTATTCGGGTGTTCAGTGCTTTATGTTCTTATGCATGTTTTGTCGAATAAATTCTTATTCCTCTTTTTAGGTTATAGATACATCATTTACAGAATGGTATAAATGTAATATATATCATACTTATTCATTAAATTCCTTTATATAATCATTATTCAATGAAAATCATGCAGAACGAGTCGCATCACATCGTGGAGACGGTAGGTCGTACGTATGCACGAGCGATGATATCGTTCCCATGATCGTGGAATTGTATTATAGTGTATTTATACTATTTCAGAATCAATATCACATTATAATAATCATATATAGTTATTATTTACACCATTATACCCATCCAATTAAGGTGGAGGTGGAAAACAAATTATTCCATGGCGTGGAGACAGTATTCCATACGTACGCACGTGCAGTGATTTCGTTTTCCGTAGGATGGATAGAAGGTAAAATAGGGTTGTTTCATATTTATAATAACATATCCGTATATGAGTGATACTGATGTTATAACTTCATAATGAAACAACTAAAAAAGAGGAAGTATAAGAAGAAATAAATTTGAAAGAATCGGTAACAGATATTACCTCTTCTTCGACACGCCTCTTAGAAGCCTCCTCTTAGGGCACTAAAATTGGTCTTTGAAGAAGACCAGGACCTCTAGTATATTTCTAAGGAGGTTTATAAGGGAACTGGGTAGGGGTTGGCTGAGCTTGAAGGCTCAAAGTTGTGTAAAGAGGATAGGGAGGAGGTGCCCTTTTATAAGGGAGGAGAGGGGAACCTGTGGAATTATAAGAAATATTAATTTATAATAAATTCCAACCCCACATAAAAACCGCCAAAAATGACTCAAATATGAATATTAGATAATATAGGGTTGTAATATAATCAACCAATAAAATTTAGACAAGTTGGGAATTTATTTTAAACATTATCAACTTGATTTATCCTTATATAATCTATTTAATTTTATTTGTGGTAATACAATTCTAAATATCAAATCATTATAAATAATTACTTATATGTTTTTAATTGTCCATAATTGTATAATTTATTACATTTTCAACCACATAAATTTTAATTTATAAAGTTTAAATATTTTTGTGATTTTTAAACAATTTTTTAATATGTAATTTTTATAAAATAACAATAGTGTCAATTTTGACACTATTCATTTATTTGAATTTAAATAAAATATACACATAAGATATGTTCAGACTAAAAGATTTAATAGATTTATAACATTTCATATTTATCTATAAAATTAGTGGAGCACATTAAATAGTTCATATAATATTTATTTTAATACTTTTAAAATAATTTATTTGATATTTCAATCAATAAAATAATTTCAACATCACTATTGTGTCATAATTAATGATAATTATTTAATCCCTAAAAAATATAAATAAAGTCATATGATGTAGATAATTTTATTAGATTTATGGGGACAATTTATATCCAAAGTTTTATGAAGTTTATCACTAAATTAAAATTATTACACTTATAAGATTTAAGAGAGTGACATGTTGTCACTTTCTTTAGTTTTAATAATAATTATATTATTTAATTGTCAAAAGTCCATGAAATGAATCTAGTTTGACCCTTAGGTGATATGGGTCGACTTATATTCATCCAATAGGATTTTGGAAAGTGTTTGGGCAATTTTATAATCTTATTTTTACCCTTTATTACCCGATTTACCTTTAACTGTAGTAAATAAAAATTACCATAGTTACTATTCATAATATCAAAAAAATAAAATAAAAGTAACCTATTAACATAATTTGGACCAAATGAATTAAAATATGGAATCCATTTTTCAAAATTCAAAACACAGAAGTTGCAGTAATTAATTTAAAATTAATCCCGTTGCTAAGAAAACAGGTTTTAAAAGTTAAAACATTGCCAAAGATTGAAATGTTTTTACCTATGAATTCAATGTGAAATTAATGGTAATGAAATAAATTATATGAAATGGTAAAAATATATTCTATTTATACTTAAAAATCATTAAATATTATAATTTAACCATATAAATTATAGCGATGAAAAAATTGGTTTTTAATTAAAATATAGCGGGTTTTTACTATTCATTAAAATATGAAAGTTATCAGAATAATATAAAGAATTTATCCAAAGTAAATTTTTATATCCTGATTCCAAATAAGAATCTTATTTTGTCAAATTGAACTTATAAACAAGTCAAAAACGAGATTTAAAGTGGGTGTGCCATCAAAAGGCGGCAAAACTGCATTTTTTGAAAAATACTTATTTTACCAGAAATATTTATTTTGTTCTCATACCATGTTCTAGAAAATGTGTAAGATGAATAATAATTTTATAAAATTCAAAATTTAGTTAATACTATTCATAACGTCTAGTTTATATAATATTTTAATGACATATTGTTGTTTAGTGAAACTCGATATTGCGTACAACACACACTATCGAGGAAGGTTGCTTTTGCGTATAACGCAAGACAAGCTAGTGTTGTGTGTAGTGAAAGATTCCTTTGATGTTGCGTATAACATAAGACATAAAAAAATATACTTCTCATAAAATATTAGGGTGTTATAGAGAACCCTTTTAAAATCTACTTTTTGGCAATTTTATATGGTATATTTGACAAAATAAAATCTTTCTTTAGAATAGAGACATCAAAATTTAGTTTGTGTAAATTTTTGTTATTTTTCCGATAAAGTTCATTTTTTAATGAATAGTGAAAATGATGTATTTTAATTCAAAACCTCCTTTTAATATAATTTATTTATATGGTTAGATTATCTTTTTAATTGGGTTTAAAGTGTAGTTAAAATATATTTTTACCATTTAATCCAATGGTGGTCATTGTAATTAATTTCACTTTGAAATTGGACATAAACAAGTGTCAATCTTTTGATAAATATTGTTTTTTAAAAACACGCTATTTGTTTTGACAATGACAATTATTTATAAAATTAATTAATGAAACCTCTATGTTTTTAATTTGGTAAAATGGAAATCATTTTTTAATTTTGAATGTCAAATTTACTTTGGATAAATTGTTGGTATTTTTTTGACAAATGTTCATTTTTAATGAATAGTGAAAAATATTGCATTTTACTTAAAAATTGCTTTTTCATATAATTTAATTATATAGTTAGATTGTACTTTTAATTGGTTTTAATGTGTAATTGAATTATGTTTTTATCACTTAATAAAATTTTGTTCATTGGAAGTAATTTCGCTTTTCAATTGGATGTAAAAACAAGTCAATCTTTTGATAAATTTTACTTCTTAAAAACTCATCTTCGATTATGACAACGAGAATTATTTTTAAATTAATTACAGAAATTTCTGTATTTTTAATTTGGTAAAATGGATTCCATATTTGGAATTATAAGGTCCAAATTATGTAATTAAGACTCTTGTTTTTGGACATTATGAATAGTAACGACGGTAATTATCTTTAATTATCGTGATTAATTAGTAATCGGGTGGTTAAGGGTAATAAAATAATATAATAACATATAAAATGACCCCAAGATGTGTCAGAATTGTCTTTTTTGAGTTATGGACGACCATGGTAAGCTTTTTACCAAACTTGAGGGCCCATGGAGTCACATGGGTGTGATAGTGACATTTATGACTTTATTTTTAAAAAAGAAGAGAAATATAACAATAGTTTGTATATTCTAAGTAAAAATTTTTTTATTTTGTTTACATAAATGATCTCATAGGCTATAAATAGTAATTATAAAGATAAAAATATTTACTACATCATGGTATTTTTGTTTTATAATTTTTAGACATTAAATAAATGAATTTATTTATGACACCATGATGATGTAGTGATTACCTCATTAATGAACGATTTCAATAAAATGAAACGATAAGGTAAAATCTAAGACTTATACTTGTTGAAAACCTATTGGATGTGTGTATTTCTAACCCTTATCACCTTATCCTCAAAATATATCATTGTGGGACCTTTCAAATCCGAAAATCATTTTATAATAAAGTACCATTTCAAGACTTTCCAAAAGTGACCCTCCACCCTCTTATAAATGCCCCCACCTCTACCCCCTTACCCACACCTCTCAAGCCCTTGGATCATCCAAAAGTTTCTCATGTTATCTCTACACATCCCTCTCTCACTCCTAGAATCCTCACTTTGGGCATATATCTTTCCATGGAATCCTTTGGCTCAAATCAAAAAGAGTTACCCGATTTAGAGGTAATGTCTTCTCTCGAGTTTATTTCTTTTATTTTCCTTCTTAAATCACCACTATCTTCTTATTATTTGATCCCATAATAACACCAGTATCCTCAATATACTAGTATGTTGTTATGATAAGTATTCTACCTACACTTACGCACACCTCCGTCTAATGGTTAAAGAACATACCGTTTCTGTGGATGACGAATTACTGCCTCACGAAACGATGACTATTCAATCCTATTTTCACACTTCTCATGGGGGCCATTATGATGGAACTATATTTATATATGATATATATTATATTTATTTCCTCTCTATTCTTCTGTATTTTATATTTAAAACATACCTTTATGCTTTCCATGTTGTGCAAATGCGATAATTTCATATGAGTAAGTGTGGACTACCGCCCTCTCAAGTGATGTGACTCGTTCATGCCAAACATGGAATTTATAAAGAATGTAATTAATAAACTTATGTTACCTATATAAAATATATAATATACTGAAATTATAATATATATATTTATAATTTAGTTTTAAAATATATTAATATGACAAAAAAATGAAAGTAGCTTTCATGCGTATGTACGACTTACCGTCTCCATGAACAGTACATTACATTTATTATCTTCAAACAGTATGGAATATTATTAAATACACATATACTGGATATATATGATATTTAAATCATTAACACCATTCATGAGATGATGTAATTATAACTACATGGACAATTCTCTTCAAACAAGTTCATTGTTGACTCATGTACCGAACATCGACAAAACGTATGATATGGACTCACATAATTAAATAATTATTTTAACTTGATAATATGTGATATGAATTGAATTATAAACTATAAAGGATTTCGTTAAGAAATTATAAATTGACCAAAGTCTATTATTCAGTAATATAAAGAAACGAACAAGACAAGTCGGACTTGAGGTAAGGGGATTTCTTATCTCACTTTTAATTCTCTGAGATTTCCATTGTTCGCCAATTATTTATTGAATATGGTGTATTGTGTACTTATGTTATTAATATTTTCATATTTGTTTACATACTCCCTTTACTGATTTTATATGAAATGTGCATAATTTTTGTGAAATATTAATGTTTAAATATTAAATATAATTTTTGAGCACTATTTGGATTTATCTAGATTCAAGTCGGTTTAATGATTTTACAATAACTATCACCCTACTTATCGAAATTGCATGATTCTTGTTTTTTAGGGTTCCCAATTTAAATTACAACATTTTATGAGAAGTCACATTGGGAAAATTCATCCATTTAAAGGGTCATATGGACCTCACAATAAGGCCCAAGGAAACTGTGAAGAAACTAAACCATATATGAAGGTCAAATTACTTGGCTCAATCCAGAAGTCCAAATACCTTAATTCTCCTCCCAAGTTCGGAGGATATTTAGAAGAGTCCATGATAAAATTTTCATAACCCAATCACAAATACAAGGGGCCCAACTGATGCATTGAAGTCCAGCCCACCATTCTGGCCGGGAATTAAAAATAGCACACTAATATTGAAATTTCTCCTGATGTAGACGTCCATTCGAGCTGCACATTTGTAGTGTGAAAGAGGGGATTCGGTCGGCCATCTTTGTTGGAGAAATGATTTTTATTTGAGGGAATCTTCCTATTCAAAAACTGATTCAAATTATGGACTTCGAAAAAGTACGTATTGAAATGGAAAGATCAAATTTATTTACTAAAACCACCATAACTTTGGCTCAATAAGTCCAATGGCTGCCAAATGTTCACAGTAGACATAAGACCTCTTTATATACAACTTTTAAGAAGTATATTTCTCAATATTCGGCTGTATGGATGTACATATTGGCGAGCCAAGTGGAGGGGTATTTCTGGAATGTAAACAGTCCACTACCTTGGGCTATAAATACATCCCCTCCTTTCCTTTCAAAAGGGCTGGCACTTCAGCACTTAAGGAGGAGGTTTGGCATTACTATATCATTGACAAGGTTTTGGGAGGATATGCTTTGATCTTGTTTCAACAAGAGAGACCTCTCCTCCACTTCTCTTTCATGTTTGTTTATGTTTACTTTCAATTGTAATTGTGTAACTTTGTTTTCATTTCAATAAAATTTTAGTGCTTGTTTCTTCTTCAATACCTCTTATTCTTCTCCACCTTCTGTAGTATAATATTCATGGTCTTAAAATAGATTGAATCATTTTAAATTACAGTCCCTTATTTTGCTTCCTCATTCAATCGAAATTCCATTTTTGATTCTTAAAATATTTCGTGTGTGTGTTCGGCACACTACTCTTATCTTGTCCCTTTATTTTTCTTCTCTTTGTAATTAATCACCATAAACATATATTACCAGATTAATAAACATCATAATGGCTGAGTAAATCTCTCATTGGGCTGAGTTTTAATTTAGTTATGTTAAGCGATTGAGAGCTTTTGCTCGATGAGTATTCGTTGAATTAACATTGTGTATATTGGACTTAGCATGTCATGGATTAATGACTTGTTTTGTCTAACGTGTGGTTTCCATGGATTATTGGAACCATAAATACAATACCATAAATAAGATATGATCAATATTATAATCTTAAGTTTTTTTTAGGCTTGTATTAAAGCCTTAACACTTGGGAATTCAAATCAACGTCAACTTGTGACATGGGTGTTAATTTAAATGCAATATAAAGAGAAGCTCAAGGATATCACAAGCTTAAATAACCTAATGATGAACTCACCCCAATCTTTATAAAATTGTTAAATTAAATATCATACATTAAACATTTCAATTAAGCTCTGCAAACAAACCCCCCCAATCAAAATACAATCAACTAAAAACAATCGACTATTACGAAGTACCATCGCCGAGGATTCGACCCGAGTGCTGCTATACACATTAGCAGAGCACCAGAACCTTGACCGGTCGATAGGCGACAATCGGCCATGCATTTCAAATGGCGCCGTTTCCGGGGATGGTGCTTTAATTAGTCATTAGTTTCTAGTTATTGTAAAAAAAACACAAAAAAAAAAACAAATTTAGAAAAAATTGAAAAAAAAACACAAAGAAAAACCCGTCTTCTCATAAAAATCATAAACGAAAAAAATAAAAAGAAAAAACCATCTTCCTCTTTATTCCAACATCTCTCTGAATGCCCCGTACCCTTACAAACAATCCCTCGGATTTGTTTGACCCTAAAATTGAGCGAACACTTCGCCAACTTAGGAGGAACATAAGAGATAATCAAATAATTCAAGAACCATTCCTTTTCCAACCAGTTGAATTTGAAATGGCCAATCCTAGGGAACAAACCCTTAAAGAACTCGCTGCCCCAGATATGAATTACCAACCTCTTGGTATTAAATATCCAAACATATAAGCTGACTTCGAACTCAAATCTGGTTTGATTCATCTTCTCCCTCATTTTCACGGGCTAGCCTGTGAGGATTCACATCTCCACCTTAAAGAGTTCTAAGTAGTGTGCTCTACCATGAAGCCTCAAGGTGTTTATGAAGAACAAATCAAACTCCGAACATTCCCTTCTTCCCTAGCTGACACTGCTAAGTCATGGATCT
This sequence comes from Viscum album, assembly GCA_963277665.1. NCBI lineage: Eukaryota > Viridiplantae > Streptophyta > Magnoliopsida > Santalales > Viscaceae > Viscum > Viscum album. The sequence goes on from OY728130.1 coordinate 326,062,192, forward strand.
ACTACCTACCTCCTGGTTCCATAACCACATGGAATGACATGAAGCCACTCTTCTTAGAGAAATTCTTTCCTGCTTCTCGTACTGCTTCTATCCGAAAGGAAATAAGTGGTATTCGTCAGTTCCCAAGTGAATCACTCCATGAGTACTGGGAGAGGTTCAAAAAGCTTGTTGCAACCTCCCCCACATTATCAAATCCCTGACCAACTATTGATCCAATACTTCTATGAGGGGTTATTGGCTATGGAGAGAACTCTCATAGATGCTGCAAGTGGAGGTGCTCTTGTTGATAAAACTCCTGCAGCTGCAAGAGATCTCATAGGTAACATGGCTGAAAACACACAACAATTCCATAATCAAGCACATGCTCAAGTCAAACAAGCCCAAGATAATCAATCAATTGAGCTGAACAAAATGACCGAGTGGATGAGTGAACTTAAAGGTCTTGTGCGACAGCTAGCTGTGGCTACCAAATCCCCAACCTCGTCTTCTCCGAAATCAATGTTTCCAGGACCTGTCAAAAACTGTGGAATCTGCAACTCTCCATCTCATTCAACTGACACATGTCCACAACTTCAAGAGGATCAATCTGATTCATCTGGACCAATGGAGCTCAATGCAGCATATGCTCAGCGGAACACCAACCCTCAACTATTAGGTCAGTTTTTTAGAAACTTCAACCAACCTCACTCTGAGCCCTTCTCTTCTTCCTATAACCAAGGCCTTAGGTATGGTAATCCCATATCTCACCCCCCTCAATTCCCTCCTCAAAACCCAAACCAATTCCAATATGGTCAAGGTGGTGGTAACTTCCATCAACCTTATCCTTTTGTTCCTCAACCTCAAAGGAACAATCCTCCTCCTGGATTCCATTATCCTAGTGAGCCTTCCCAATTCCAAAACCAATACAATCAATTTCCCAAGAACCAAAATCAAGGCCATCCCAATCCGGGACAAGCCTCTTCTTCCAAGAAACCATGGGAAAGTGCAGTGGAAGATCTTCCCTCCTTCACCCGTTCTATCCTTAAAAACATTGAAACTCAAATAGGTAAACTTGCATCCCACCTGAGCCAGCAACAACAACCAAATTATTCCCAACTCCCAGCTCAACCATTTCCCAACCCCAAGGGTAATGTAAGTGCAATTTCACTTAGATTAGGAAAGCAACTTGCTATGCCTCAAGATAAATCCTCAAACCCTCCTTTATATGTTGACCTAGAAAACGAAAATAAAAAGAAACTTGAAAAAGAAACTAAATCCATTCCCTCACCTCCTTCCATTCCACTTAGGAATCCAATTCCTTTTCCTCAAGCTATTTCTAAACCAAGGAAGTCCTTTGAACCCGATCCTGAAATGCTCGACATGTTTAGACGTGTTGAGGTCAACATTCCCCTCTTAGATTCCATAAAACAAATTCCTAAGTATGCCAAGTTTCTTAAGGAGTTGTGCACCCACAAGAGGAAACTTAGGACCTTTGAAAATGTTTCCACCCAACAATATATTCCCATAAAGTGCAAGGATCCAGGTACCTTTACGGTCCCATGCCAAATTGGATGTTCGAACTTTGACGATTCACTCATAGACCTAGGAGCCTCAATTAATGTCATGCCCAAATCCATATTCTCCAACCTTGGACTAGGTTCCTTACATCCAACAGGTGTTGTCATTCAGTTAGCCAATCGAAGCACAGCCAGTCCTGAGGGAATAATTGAGGATGTCCTTGTCCGAGTCAATGATCTTATCTTCCCTGCTGATTTCTATGTCCTTTACATGGAAGGTGAGACGAACTCTTCTTGATCTCCCCTAATTCTAGGAAGACCATTCCTCATGAATGCGAGGACCAAGATTGATGTCTATTCAGGCATCCTAACCATGGAATTCGGTGACCAACTGGTCAAGTTCAACATTTTCCAGGCCACGCGATCCCCATCTGAGGATCACTCTGCATTCTCAATCCATGCTTCTGAGGACACTTCTAAGAGTCAATGGAACCCCATTCCATCATGTTCATCCTGTTTTGAAGAGATTGGATCTTGTGAAATCTGCACTAGGATTAACAAAGTCATAAATGGTGAAGCTTATGTGGACCTCTCATTCATAGACTCCATCAATCTAGAGGAACTTGAAAACTCTCTTGAATTCCACATCAATTCTGATCTCTACTGCTCCACCTTGGACAATATTAAAGAAAATGAACCTGAAGCAACTAAAGTCCCTTCTTCCATTCCCTAGTTGTCGAGGACAAAAGTAAAAGATGAGACTGATCTGAAACCTCTTCCTGCACACCTGAAATATGCATTCCTCTTCCATGATCACTCATATCCTGTCATTATCTCTGCCACCCTTACTGAAACCGAGGAGTCCAAACTTGTTCAAGTGTTAGAGGAAAAAAAAATGCCTTAGGTTGGACCCTAGATGATATACCAGGAATCAACCCTACCCTTTGCATGCATCACATCCATCTTGAAGAATAATCCAAACCAATTATACAACCACAAAGAAGACTCATTCCACTCATCCTTGAGGTAGTTAGGGAAGAGATCACCAAGCTTCTTCAAGATGGTATTATCTACCCAATTTCTGATAGTGAATGGGTTAGTCCAATTCAAGTTGTACCTAAGAAGGGTGGGATAACTGTTGTCACAAATGAACATGGAGAGGTAGTTACAACTCAAGTGAGGAATAAATGGTGTGTGTGCATAGACTATAGGAAATTGAATGTTGAAACCCGAAAAGATCACTACCCTCTTCCATTCCTTGATCAAATGATAGAAAGATTAGACGGAAAGTCACATTATTTCTTTCTTGATGGATACACCGACTATTTTAAAATCCCAATCTCACCTCAGGACCAAGAAAAGACTACTTTCACATGCCCCTTTGGAACATATGCATATAGAAGAATGACTTTTGGCCTTTGTAATGCTCCTGCAACATTCTAGAGGTGTATGATGAGTATTTTTTCATAATTCATTGAACACTGTATGGAAGTCTTCATGGATGACTTCACCATTTATGGTGAGTCATTTGAGTCGTGCTTGCATTCAATCTCTCTAGTCCTTAAAAAGTGTGTCAAGTGTAACCTTGTGTTAACTTTTGAAAAATGTCACTTCATGGTTGCAAATGGGATTGTTCTAGGGCACATAGTTTCAAAAGATGGTATTGAAGTCGATCCTGCCAAAATTGAAGTGATCCAATAACTTCCTCCACCCACTTCTGTTCGAGACATCAGTTCATTTCTTGGTCATGCTGGTTTCTATCGGCGATTCATCCATAACTTCAGTAAAATTTCCCTCCCACTCACTCGTTTGCTCCAAAATGATGTCACTTTCCATTTTGATGAGGTTTGCAAGAGAGCCTTCATTGAACTCAAAACTGCTCTTACATCTGCCCCGATAATCCAACCCCCAGATTGGTCCTTACCCTTTGAGTTAATGTGTGATGCTTCTGATAGATCCGTTGGGGCTGTTCTTGGTCAAAGAAGAGAAAAAATTCTTCATGTCATCTATTATTCCTAAAAAACATTGGATGAAACTCAATATCACTACACTATGAATGAAAAGGAACTTCTAGCAGTGGTTTTTTCCTTAGATAAATTCCGGTCCTATCTCTTAGGTGCCAAAATCATTATCTTCACAGACCATTCTGCTATTAAGTTCTTACTCAAGAAAAGTGATTCCAAACTGAGGCTAATAAGATGGATCCTAATGCTACAAGAGTTTGACCTTGAAATCAAAGATAGACCTGGAAAAGAAAACCCTGTGGCTGATCACTTGAGTAGAATTTCTAATTCTTCTCATTCAGAAATCATTGATCCTGAATTCCCTATTGAGAACCTTTCGTCTCTCACTCCAAAGTTACCATGGTATGCCCTAATTGTAAATTACTTGGTTTCTGGTGTTTTTCCTGAAAATTTTTCAAAATAATAAAAAAATGAAGTCGAAAAGTGATTCAAAATACTATTTTTGGGAAGAAAATAAACTTTGGAAAACTGGGGCAGACATGGTAATTAGAAGATGTGTTGAAGAAAATGAGCATTCTTCCATCTTATAATTCTGTCACTCACTTCCCGGAGGTGGTCACTTTGGACCACAAAGGACCTCCCGAAAGGTCCTAGACTCTGGATTCTTCTGGACTTCACTCTTCAAGGACTCACATGATTTCTGTCAATCATGTCCCACTTGCCAAAAGTTTGGCACAATTTCCAAGAGAAATGAAATTCTCCAAAATCCTTTAATTTTCTGTGAGGTCTTCGATGTTTGGGGTATCGATTTCATGGGACCATTTCCCCCTTCCAATGGATTCTCGTACATCATTCTTGTAGTTGATTATGTTTCTAGGTGGGTCGAGGCCAAAACCACTAGAAAGGATGATTCACATACTGTTATTGAGTTACTAAAGACACACATCTTCCATAGATTTGGCACACCTCATGCCTTGATAAGTGACTTAGGAACCCATTTTTGTAATAAAACCATGGAATCTCTTTTGAAAAAGAATGGGGTTGTTCATAAAACTTCAACTGCATATCACTTCCAAAAAAATGGCATGGCTGAACTTTCTAATAGAGAAGTAAAGAGAGTGCTTGAGAGAATTGTAAAACCCACCAGAAAAGACTGGCCTGAAAGACTTGGTGAAGCACTTTGGGCTTATCGAACTGCCTATAAAACACCCATTGGGATGTCTCATTTTAGGCTAGTTTTTGGTAAAGCATGTCATCTACCAGTTGAAATTCAACATAAGTCTTTTTGGGCTATGAAAACCTGTAATTTTGATTATGAGAAGTCTGGTGAAAAAAGATTTTTGCAATTGGATGAACTGGAGGAGCTTCGACTTGAATCCTATGATAATTCCAATCTGTACAAAGAGAAGGATAAGGTACTCCATGACAGACACATCCTTAGAAAAATATTTCATGAAGGTGAAAAGGTAATTCTCTTCAATTCTCGATTCCGACTTCACCCAGGTAAGCTTAATTCTCGTTGGGAAGGTCCTTTTGTTATTACTAATTTTTTCCCATTTGGTGTAGTGCAAGTCCAAGACCCCTCTTCCAAAAGGACATTCACGGTTAATGGACATCAGTTAAAGCATCACCATGAGAGGATGCACAATCTTGGATCAACATTGACTTCCACTGGATCCCCAACTTCTCTAGATGACCCACCACTAGATGGAGATGGCAACCCACCAAATCCAAACCAGGGGACACCTCTTTCCCTTTGACTCTTCTTCTCCCTCTCTTCCTCTCTCTTTAATTTTTTTTACCACTTTCTTCATCAAACCCTTTCTTTCTCTCTTTCTTGTGTGGGTGTGTATTTAAAAAAAAACCATAAAAACTAAAAAAAACAAAAAAAAAAAAACACAATTAATTAAAAAAAATACAAAAAAAAAGAGTCAGGCTCATTCACCATCGAGTTTTGAAATGTTGTACAACCATTTTGGGGAGTTAACAGACATGTTTTCATCTCAAAAATTTTGTATTTTCATTATGACTTTGGATAAAGAATTTTGTGTCAAAACCAACACATTTTGAATGCTCAATTTTTGATTTGGAAAATGATTTTCCCCAACCATGAGAACAAACATTTGCTTTCATGCCAAGTCCACCTATGGAAATCTTTTTGAAATGTGTGTTTTCAACCCCATTTGTGAGTCTTGAGTTTGTGGACCTTCGAGCTGAATTTCCTGTCTTAGTGTACATTAATATGAAAGAGGCATTTTCTGAACCACATGAGAATCAAAATAGCCAAATAACCTCTCATTACCCTTACATTAATCCTCCTTTTGAAAGCCCCTTCAAGCTTATGAAAACCTTTTCTTTGATAGCCACATTACAAGCCCAATACCTTATCCCACCTAATATCAACATGGATTTTCATTGCATAAGTTTTTGAAAATTAAGTGTTGGGGGGAATGGATTTCATTTTTGGGTATCATTTCCTTACTTTACGGTGTGTTATCATATGCTTGAGGGCAAGCATACATTTTAGTGTGGGGGGTAGGTTGTCATTCAGTTGGATTTGGGAATGTATTGTACAAATGATATTGAAAATTTTTCAAAAAAAAAATTCAAAAAAAAAATCAAAATAAAAAAATAAAAAAAAAAAAAATGAAAAAATGGGTTGTGTCTTGGGTAGGTCAAAAATCACTCTTCCTTAACCTTTGATCTTGTTGTAACTATTGAAATTAGTGTCGTGATAATATCAAACATTGGTTGGGATACGATTGTGAGATCTGTTTCAATGTCAACTTTCGAAAAAACAAAGAAAAAAAGGAAAAGAAAAAAAAGAACACTTGCATTATATTCTTATTGGGAGAAGTTTTTTTGTTTTGTAAATATTCCATCTTCTCATTACCTTCATATTTTCTTCCTATATTGTGTCTTTCTTCACACAATCATTCCCTTGTAAATATGTGTTTTCATTTCCTTCCATGTTTCATTTCAAAAAAATGTGCATTGCTTTTTCTATGTTGGTATTTTAACCCTCTTATTCTCTCTCTTGGACATTATATTCCTACCGTCTCATAGCCACAAAAAAACCCCATTAAAAATACCTCTTTATTCTTATTCACTTTGGATAGGGATTGTAAGCTGAGAGCTCTTTTCAAACTCTAAGATTTTCACTTTTGGTTGGTGAAAGAGTAAACCTCCACAAATAAATTTTATCATCTTGAGAGGTTTGAGTTTTGAGTGTCCACATTTTCCATTTCTAAATTTGAGCATGAAAAAATGAATTATTTTTGGAACATTGTTTCTGTAACAACTTGTGGTGGATTTCAAAATGGATGAGTGAAATAGTCTAAACCTCCCCTGATTTGAGAAAACAAAATTTTAATATTTGTTGGTGAGTGAAAATGATTTTGTCATGTTTTTCTATTTGTTGCACATGAGGACATGCACAAAACTAAGTGTGGGGGAGTTGATGTTATTAATATTTTCATATCTTTTTACATACTCCTTTTACTGATTTTATATGAAATGTGCATAATTTTTGTGAAATATTAATGATTAAATATTAAATATAATTTTTGAGCACTATTTGGATTTATCCATATTCAAGTCTGTTTAATGTTGTAACAATAACTATCACCCTACTTATCAAAATTGCATGATTCTTGTTTTTTAGGGTTTCCAATTCCAATTCCAACATTTCCTTAGAAATCACATTTCGCAAATTCGTTCATTTAGAGGGTCATATGGACCTCACAAGAAGGCCCAAGGAAACTGTGAAGAAACTGGACCATATATGAAGGTCGAATTACTGGGCTCAATCCAGAAGTACAAATACCTTAATTCTCCTCCCAAGTTTGGAGGACATTTAAAGGAGTCCATGATAAAAATTTCATAACCCAATCACAAACACAAGGGTCCCAACTGATGCATTGAAGTCCAGACCACCATTCTGGCTGCGAATTAAAAATAACAGACTAATATTGAAATATCTCCTGATGTAAACATCCATTCGAGCTGAAATTTTTCAGTGTGAAAGGGAAGATTCGGGCTGCCAACTTTGTTGAAGAAATGAGTTTTATTTTAGGGCATCTTCCTATTCAAAAACCGATTCACATTATGGACTTTGAAAACGAACGTATTGAAATGGACAGATCATAATTATTTACTAAAACCGCCATAACTTTGGCTCAATAAGTCCAATGGCCGCCATATTTTCACAGTAGACAGAAGACCTCTTTATATAAAACCTTTAAGAAGGATATTTCTCAAGATTCGACTGTATGGATGTACATATCGGTGAGCCAAGTGGAGGGGTATTTCTGGAATGTAAACAGTCCACCACCTTGGGCTATAAATACATCCCCTCCTATCCTTTCAAAAGGGTTGGCACTTCAGCACTTAAGGAGGAGGTTTGGAATTACTAGATCCTTGAAAAGGTTCTGGGAGGATATGCTTTGATCTTGTTTCAACAAGAGAGACCTCTCCTCCACTTCTCTTTCATGTTTGTTTATGTTTACTTTCAATTGTAATTGTGTAACTTTGTTTTCATTTCAATCAAATTTTAGTGCTTGTTTCTTCTTCAATACCTCTTATTCTTCTCTAACTTCTGTAGTGTAATATTCATGGTCTTAAAATAGTTTGAATCATTTTAAATTACAGTCCCTTATTTTTCGTCATCATTCAATCGAAATTCCATTTTTGATTCTCAAAATATTTCGTGTGTGTGTTCGGCACACTACTCTTATTTTGTCTCTTTCTTTTTCTTCTCTTTGTAATTCATCACCATAAACATATATTACCAGATTAATAAACATCATAATGGCTGTGTTAATCTCTCATTGGTGTGAGTTTTAATTTCGGTATGTTAAGCGATTGAGAGCTTTTGCTCGATGAGTATTCGTTGAATTAACATTGTGTATATTGGACTTAGCATGTCATGGATTAATGACTTGTTTTGTCTAACGTGTGGTTTCCATAGATTATTGGAACCATAAATACACTACCATAAACATGATATGATCAATATTATAATCTTAAGGTATGTTAAGGCTTGGATTAAAGCCTTAACACTTGGGAATTCAAATCAACGTCAACTTGTGACATGGGTGTTAATTTAAATGCAATATAAAGCAAAGCTCAAGGATATCACAAGCTTAAATAACCTAATGATGAACTCACCCAAATCTTTATCAACTTGTTAAATTAAACATCATACATTAAACATTTAAATTAAGCTCTACAAACAAACCCCCCCAATCAAAATACAATCAACTAAAAACAATCGACTATTACGAAGTACCATCGCCGAGGATTCGACCCGAGTGCTGCTATACACATTAGCAGAGCACCGGAACCTTGACCGGTCAATTGGAGACAATCGGCCATGCATTTCATGTACATACATTTGATATATGTTATAATGATTCTATTTATATTAATTATATTATATGATTCATTTTGTTCTTATTATCTTTTGGTCATATGACTCGATTTATTACAACAAGGTAAGGGGTTTTTATCTCACTATTTATTCCCATGAGATTCATGCTATATTTGTCACTATCTCCTTTGAGTGGTGTATGTACTACCCATTATTATAATCTTTGTGTCATATAATTTTATTTATTGGTATTTACATCAACATTGTCTAGTCCTTTTTTCATGGGGTGTACATTTCAAAAGTTACCCAAATCGGTAAGGGAACCTTTCACCCTCCTCTTTTTAAAATACTTCCTTTTTGTTAGGTATTTTAAATTACATCTTCTTAATGTTGGGATATGTTCTGATATATCCTTATTGCTATAAATTTTATGTCCAAGTGATGAGATACCATTTTTTTCTCATCAACTCATTTTCTGAATTTTAAAGTGACGCCGTTAGGCTGTCGAATTTCTGTAAGGGAACTTCTTAACTCAAATTCAATTCTTTGGGTTAAACCTATACTTCTTGATTATGTCGTACTATGAATATGTGTGGATGAACTCTGATTGTTTTACACTTAATATCAACTTATATTTTGTCTATTTTTATTTTTCACACATAATTATGTAATTGATTTATCCTTAATCTAAGGATACTGTCTTTGTAAGGGACTTCATCTCAATGTCATTTTGTTGAGGCATACTTCAATTTATATAGGACCTTCTTTTATTAGTTGTATAATTAACCCTTTTGAATTTTAATTTCTTTCATAAGGAATCTTTTTACATGAATCGTTTTACTAAATGAAAAAAGGAATGTTTTTGTCTTATGTATGCGGCGACAACGACTTTTCTGCCGCCGTGACCATTATTTGAGTTTCATCTTCTTCTACAAGCCATAACTTTTTTTAAATGAAAAATAAATACCATGTTTTACTTTTCTTTTATTTTGGTATTAAAATGGTTTTTATAATGTTTTGATAATATCAATGTGTTGTATTAATATCTTGTGATTGAAATGTGGAAATGTTATGTTTCCTTTATGAATGTTTTATGTGATACGATTATGTTATGGTTCTTGGGCATTATTTGTGAAGTTGGGTGGTTCCGTGATAAACTAAAGGCGGGTGAGCCTGAGATAGCTCTCCAATGCATTGGGTAATGCATAGGAGTTAAACACTAAGGTTTCTCAGAAGTGATTTAGGGAATATACTATGATGGGTATTCCCAACTTAACCATGAGGGTTACTCCCTACATAAGAATGTTATGAATGCCTCAAGTTACCGTTACATCTTATGATTTCTATTAGTTATTCATAAATCTTATGATTTCATGAGGTATGTTAAAGTGATTATGTTTTATGAGTAAATTATGATTTCATTGATTCTTATGTATACATGGACTAATGTTTTTTTCTTATTTTTATATCCCTTACTGAGCTTTTTATGCTCATCCCAAGTTTTTGAACTATTTTTCACAGGACATAATGTGGAATAGGGTCAAGGATGGGATCAATGAAATGTCATGCTATCTAAAACATGGAACTAGACATTACTCTTTTGTTCAAGAGTTTTTATTTTGTGAAAAAATGGAAACTGAGTAGATGTGTCTACTTGTAATCATTGAGATGTAATAGTTATGTCCTAATTCTCTAAAACTCTAATCCTGAAAAGATCCTCAATGTGAATTATTCCTTTAATTCATGATTATGTAATGTTTTAAGGCTGGGTCCTCATAGTTGCTATCGAAGGTTGGTTTAGATAACTTTAGAGGTTATGGTATTCTTTAAGCACAAGTGACATTACCATAATGGTTAGGATTTTAGAAAGAGTCATAGTTCTTTTTATAAAGTGAATGAGTTTAAGATAACATGAATAAGTATATCTTAGTATTTACCCTCCTCATTAGATATTATATGGTGATTTTACTAATATACTCACACTGACCTTTTTGGTTTTGGTAAATGGCTGGTTCTAACAGGCACCAAAGTAACAGTGGATATGAAGGAAACTGTGATAGTTTTCTGAACGAGAAACTGAATGATATGGGAGATGCAATGAGAACTCTCATGGTTATTCTCAACCAACTATCTGGACTCATTATTGACCACCTGAACCTTAGAGATTTTCATAAGGCATCATATATGCGAGAAACAAATCCCTACATTGGTTCAGGTAATAATCATAAAGGAAAGTGTTTTCAAAAACCTATGTTCCAAAGATGTGGAAAGAAACACCTAGGAAAATGTTTCAAAGGGACATGAAGATGCTATAGATGTGGAAATGAAGGTTATAAAGCAAGAGCCTTCCATGGAAAAAGGAAGCATATAGTTGAATCTAGGAAAGGGAAAGAAGTTCTTTCCGAAGGATCAATTGAATGTTTTAAATGTGGTGTGAATGGTCATTATGAAAACACATGTCCTATGAAGATGTTTCAGGAATGGGATCACCAAGATCATACAAATATTCATTTACCAATACCTAATTCCATTCCGATTGAGGATGAAGAAACTGACAATGACCAATGAAAGGTATGGATTATTTCTTAACATATGTTTTCCTATTATTGAAATCTTAGGATATGATTCATGATTTTGTTTGTAGGAAGGAATTATTTCAAAAAAATAGTTGGAAAGGAATGGTTAATAGATCAAGAATAATGTTTAATGAGTAAGATGTCAACATATAAGGGATTCAAGAGTTATGGTATATTTTAGGATGGTGAAATTCATAAAAGTATTAAGGCTCTTTTGATGATGAGAATGCAGTAGAAGACTTTTTATAGTATGTGTAACCCTGATGTTTGATATATGAAAGTTTTATTCAAGGAATAATTATCTTTTATTTTGTGAATATAGTTATATAGAAACATTTTGGTTTATATGATCCTTGAATTTGAGGTAATTACTGGGTAATGCATTTTGGGATGCAAAACGAATGTTTTTAGATAACCATTGTGGTTAAAATATGTTATTGTTATTTTTGATGAATTTATCTCTTTTTGAGAATGTTATAAAATTATATAGTTTTTGAAAAAGGATAACACGAGGACTGTGTGACAACCCATCGCATCAGACAAAGCTGCGGGAATCGAATCCACAACCAAAGTGCAACTGGTATTTATCGACTACCACTAGACTACGTGAAGTCCCTGATTAGTATGACTAATTATTTTTAGTTATATGATCTTATGAATCAGGAATAAGTTGATTTTGGGAAATGATTAACCTTTCATGGAGGATATGTGATTAGGTTAATTACTTTTCAGTATGAGACATTAAGAGTAACTGATGTTATTTGGAGATAAATGTTAAGATTTACCTTGGAAGACTATGTGATTAAATCCTTTAGAGATTTGGGTTTCAATCTTAGTTTGGATTAGTTTGAAGAATTTTATGGATATCTATTTATTTAATGGTATTTCTTGAACCTTGGGTTCTTTTTGTTGAATTTTGGAGATTAAGAGTAGTATTTCTTTTTATAAACGATTATCCTTTTGGGGATTATCTGATCTTGTACTAACATTTTTGGTTTTGGTTAAGGTCTAAATACATGGGAAATATATAGTTCATCTTTTGTGGATAAGGTGATTCCCAAGAAGTTGATTATAGCGCTCTTAATGTGAAAAAGTCATCCTAAATACTCATATTTTGTAGAAAATATGAGTTTGTGTAAGAAATCTAGTAAAAGATGAAAGTCTACATGACAAGTAAGTATGCTTTTTTTTATATTTTAGTTAAGTCCATGAATAAATTCCTCAATGAAAAGTAACTTAAAACAAAAATGTTGTCTGTTAATTTTTCTTGCTGGGGAATCAAATACCGTTTAACCCATCACAAGTTTGTGATGTTCTGGTGGTTAACTTTCTCCTAAACATGTTTTATATCACTCTCCATCAGAACATGACCCTTTGTTTTCTCTTCAATATCCATGTTTTCATTGAATCCTAGTATCTATTGTCTCGGGTGACATTTTTACTTTTCTTTATTTCTTTTAAAGTGATAGTTCAATTTACTCCTTTTCCGATGTGGGGATTTCAATGAAGTTTCTGAGCCCAATTTTAAAATTTCGAGGATCCAATTCCCAAAATGGGGGAAGGATGTAACATCCCAGGTAAATAAAGAATATGACATTTTCATATATATTAATATTTTTGAATAAAATATTAATATTACTTTAAAGGGGATGCTATGTTCGATGGCGTACCCAACACACAATAATGAGTTTCTTTGAAATCTTACGTTGCACACTAATAATATAATAATATTATTTTAAACGGTCATTAACGCCTAGCCATTGTAATGGCGGGAACGAACAGAACTAACTACAAAATGATTATATATGTTTTTCAAATATTTTTACATTTATCCAATAAATGTTAGAGGCTTAATATGTGAATAAATCCAATTTTAAGCATAAATATTCTAATATTCTTTAAAAGGTCAATTAACCGCCTTATGATGGTGAACCCTTTTTAAATATACTTTTTGACAATTTTATATGATATATTTGAAAAAATAAAATCCTTCTTTAGAATCAAGACATAAAAATTTACTTTGCGTAAATTTTTGTTATTTTTCCGATAAAGTTCATTTTTTAATGAATAGTAAAAATCATGTATTTTAATTCAAAACCTCCTTTTAATATAATTTATTTATATGGATAGGTTATATTTTTAATTGGTTTTAAAACTTAGTTAAAATATATTTTTACCATTTAATCCAATGGTGGTCCTGGTAATTAATGTCACTTTGAAATTGGACATAAACAAGTGCCAATCTTTTGACATATATTGTTTCTTAAAAACACGCTATTTGTTTTGAAAATGAGAATTAATTATAAAATTAATTAATTAAAATTATATTTTTTTTAATTTGGTAAAATTGACATCATTTTTGAATTTGGAATATCAAATTTACTTCGGATAAATATTTGGCATTTTTCAGACAAATGTTCATTTTTAACGAATAGTGAAAAATACTGCATTTTACTTCAAAAATTCTTTTTCATCTAATTTAATTATATAGTTAGATTGTCCTTTTAATTGGTTTTAAATTGAAATTTAATTATGTTTTTATCACTTAATACAATGTTGTTCATTGGAAGTAATTTCACTTTTTAATTGGATATAAAAACAACTCAATCTTTTGATAAATTTTACTTCTTAAAAACCCGTCTTTGGTTGTAACAATAGAAATTATTTTTAAATTAATTACTGAAATTTTTGTGTTTGGAATTTTGTAAAATGGATTCCATATTTGGAATTATAAGGTCCAAATTATGTAATTAAGACTCTTTTTTGGACATTATGAATAGTAACGACGGTAATTATCTTTAATTATCGTGATTAATTAGTAATCTGGTAGTTAAGGGTAATAAAATAATATCATAATAATATAAAATGACCCCAAAATGTGTCCAAATCCTTTTTTTCGAGTCATGTCCGACTAGGTGAAGATTTTTACCAAACTTGAGGGCCCACAGAGTCACATGGGTGTGATAGTGACATTTATGACATTATTTTTAAAAAAGAAGAGAAATATAACAAAGGTTTGTATGTCCTAAGTAAAAAAAATTTAACTTTTTTTACATAAATGATCTCTTAGACTATAAATAGTCATTGGAAATCTAAAAATATTTCATACATCATGGTATTTTTGTTTAAAATTTCTAGACTTTAAATAAATAAATTTATTTATGACACCATGATGATGTAGTGATTACCTCATTAATGAACAATTTAAATAAAATGAAATGATAAGGTAAAATCTAAGACTTACACTTGTCTAAAACCTATTGGATGGGTGGATTTATAACTCTATCACCTTATCCTCAATATATATCATTATGGGACCTTTAAAATCCGAAAATCATTTTATAATAAAGTAATATTTCAAGACATTCCAAAAGTGACCTCCTCCCTCTTATAAAATGCCCCCTACTCTACCCCCTTACCCACACCACTCAAGCCCTTGGATCGTCCAACCTATGCTCGTGTTATCTCTCCACATCCCTCTATCACTCCTAGAAGCCTTACATTGGGCAGAAGTATTTCCAAGGAAGCCTTTGGCTCAAATCAAAAAGAGTTACCCGATTTAGAGGTAATGTCTTCTCTCGAGTTTCTTTCTTTTATTTTCCTTCTTCACTCGCCACTATATTCTTATTATTTGATCCCATAATAACACAAATATCCTCAATATACTTGGGTTTTCTTATGATAATGATTCTACCTACACTTACACACACCTCCATCTAATGGTTAATGAATATACTATTTTTGTGGATGGCGAATTACTGCCTCACGAAACGATGATTGTTCAATCTTCTTTTAACACCTATCATGGTGGCCATTATGATGGAACTATATTTATATATGATATATATTATATTTATTTCCTCTATATTCTTCTGTATTTTATATTTAAAACATACCTTTATGCTTTTCATGTTGTGCAAATGCGATAATTTCATATGAGAATGTGTGGACTACAACCCCCTCAAGTGACGTGACTCGTTCATTCCAAACATGGAATTTATAAATAATGAAATTATGTTACCTATATAACATATACAATATACTGTAATTATAATATATCTATGACTAATTTAGTTTTAAAGTCCATTAATATGACAAAAAAATGAATGTAGCGTTCATGCGAACGTACAGCTTACCGTCTCCATGAACGGTACACTTCATTTCTTATCTCCAAACATTATGGAATATTATTAAATACATATATACTGGATATATATTATATTTAAATCATGAACACCATTCCAGAGATGATGTACTTATAACTACATGGACAATTCTATTAAAACAGGTTCATTGTTGACTCATGTACCGAACATCGACAAAACATATGATATGGACTCACATAATTAACCAATTATTATAACATGATAATATTCGATATGAATTGAATAATAAAATTTAAAGTAATACCTTAAGCAATTATAAATTGACCAAAGTTTATTATTCAGGAATATAAAGAAACAAACAAGACAAGTCGGACTTGAGGTAAGGGTATTTCTTATCTCACTTTTAATTCCGTGAGATTTCCATTGTTCGCCAATTATTTATTGAATTTGGTGTATTGTGTACTTAAATTTGATATATATTATCATGATTCTTTTTATATTCATGGTATTATGTGATTCATTTGGTTCTTATTATCTTTTGGTCATATGACTCGATTTATTACAACGAGGTAAGGGGTTTTTATCTCACTATTTATTCCTGTGAGATTCATGTTATATTTGTCACTATATCCTTTGAGTGGTGTATATACTGCCCATTATTATACACTTTGTGTAATATAATTAAGTTTATGGGTATTTATATCAACATTGTATAGTCCTTATTTCATGGGGTGTACGTTTCGAAAGTTACCCAAATCGGTAAGGGAACCTTTCACCCTCCTCTTTTTAATAGACTTCCTTTTTGTTAGGTCTTTTAATTTACATCTTATTAATGTTGGGATATGTTCTTATATATCATTATTTCTGTAAATTGTATGTACAAGTGATGATATACCCTTTTTTTCTCATCAACTTATTTTCTGAATTTTAATGTGACGCTGTTAGGCTGTCAAATTTCTATAAGGGAACTTCTTAACCCAATTTCAATTCTTTGGGTTAAACCTCTACTTCTTGATTATGTCATACTATGAATATGTGTGGATGACCTCTGATTGTTTTACACTTAATATCCACTTATATTGGATTTATTTATATTTGTCACACATAATTATGTAATTGAATTATCCTTAATCTAAGGATATCATATTTGTAAGGGACTTTGTCTCAATCTCCTTTAATTGAGGCATAGATCAATTTATATACGAACTTATTTTATTAGTTGTATAATAAACCCTTTTGACTTTTAATTTCATTCAAAAGTAATATTTTTACATGAATATTTTTACTAAATTACAAAAGGAATGTTTTTGTCTTACATATGCGGCGACGACAACTTCTCTATCGCCATGACCATTATTTGAGTTTCAGTTTCCTCTTCAAGCCATAACTTAATTTTAAATGAAAAATAAATACCATGTTTTACTTTTCTTTTATTTTGGTATTGAAAATGGTTTTGATATTTTTTTTATTATATTAATGTGTTGTATTGATATCTTGTGATTGAAATGTGGAAATGTTATGTTTCCTTTATGCATGTTTTATGTGATGCGATTATGTTATGGTTCTTGGGCATTGTTTATGAAGTCGGGTGGTTCTATGATAAACTCTGGGTGGGTGAGCCTAAGATAGATCTCCAATGCATTGGGTAATGTGAAGGAGTTAAATGCTAAGGTTTCTCTGAAGAGATTTAGGGAATATACTGTGATGGGTATTCCAAATGTAACCATGAGGGTTACTCCCGACGTAAGAATGTTATGAATACCTCAAGTTACCTTTACGTCTTATGATTTCTATGAGTTATTCATAAATATTATGATTTCATGAGGTATGTTAAAGTGCTTATGTTTTATGAGTAAAGTATGATTTCATTGATTCTTATGTATACATGGACTAATGTTTTCTATCCGTATTTTTATATCCCTTACTGAGCTTTTTATTCTCATCCCAAGTTTTAGAAATGTTTTTCACAGGACATAAAGTGGAATAGGGTCAAGGATGGGATCAAGGAAATTTTATTCTGCTAAAACATGGAACTAGACATGACTCTTTTGTTCAAGAGTTTTTATTTTTTGAAAAAATGGAAACTGAGTAGATGTGTCTACTTTCTAATCATTGAGATGTAATAGTTATGTCATAATTCTCTAAAACTCTAAACCTAAAAAGATC
This sequence comes from Viscum album, assembly GCA_963277665.1. NCBI lineage: Eukaryota > Viridiplantae > Streptophyta > Magnoliopsida > Santalales > Viscaceae > Viscum > Viscum album. The sequence continues at coordinate 326,079,871 of OY728130.1, forward strand.
CTCAATGTGAATTATTCATTTAATTAATTATTATGTAATGTTTTAAGTATGGCTCCTTATATGAGTCATAAATGTTGTCCCAATGAAGTAAAATCATGTAATTTTTTTAACAAGCTTTAGAAATAAAACATTTTAATGTGCTTTAAGGAAATTATTAAAGAGGTTTTAAAGTGGAAAGGAATGTTTGTTTCCATAAAACTAGAAGTGAACCATGATATTTTTTCACAATAAAATGTGTTATTTTAGAAAAATAACTATGGATTAAAACATATTTTATAGTGCAAATGAAAATGGGTAAGAATTTGAGAAGTTACCTTGAATCAGTCTTGTTTAACGAGAATAATTTTTGAATGATCATTCTAAAACATGAAACTTCCCAAAAAAATAAAGAAGGATTCTGGTTGGTACACATATATAGAACATTCAAAAATTATTTTTAGGATTATATTATAATTAATTATAATTTCATTGAGGTAAGTATAGGATATGTGTAACCAGAAAGAAAATGGAGGTTTAGGTAGAAAATTAGTACCACTTTGTAATAAATTGAATAATATGACCCAAAATTAATAATCATCAAGTGATACATTGAATAACAGGAAAATAAAGAGATTAGTGATATGATACATCAATGGTATGTATGAATAGACCATAAACATGAAACAATGGTGAATATGGAATGTCTCAAAAAATGGAAGTGAGATGAGAAAACACTTACCATATGTCTAAATATATTCTACACTTGACCTTAATGTCCTATATAATCAAATTAAATTCATTAATTAACTAATTATAAATCATTAAATAAATATATTTGATTCATTAAAGTTTTATTAAGGTCATTTATGTCTTTATTGATAAGTTATAAGATTGAATTTCATCATTCCAGAGTATTCATTTCCTTGATTTCACGATCGGTTCTCTTGATTATAAGAGTAAGGAAGATCATGTAAAATGGGAATTTAAGTGCACAATTAAAGTGATATGTTATTGATAACTAAACATAAGGTTAAATGATCATATAACTAATTTATATATATTGGGTGAGGATGAATCATCATATAATACATTAATGATAATCTCTTTTATTATTTTGAGTCGTTTCGCTCACAATGATCTTGTTTTGATTTATTATTTCTCATCGTGTGTGTATGATGATTATAGAACATTAAAATAGATAAAATAAATATATTATTATATGGTTAAACCTTAATTTTTTTTCATGACCAAACATGAAGATGGTAATATAAATCGAAAACCCATCGTCCTTGAATGCGATAAATTAACACATCTCGGATGGTGTTTTCAACTTTTGTATAAAAGGAGGGGAAAGGAGATATGATGATGAATTATTACATTTGAATAACAAAATTAAAGTATATATAAGTTTCTTGAGTTAAAATAACTTTTTGATGAGGGGAGTCGAAGAGAGAAAAAGAAAATAAAGGAACTGGAAAGAAAAAGAGAAGTTGAGAAATCCCTTACGAAGATTCGACAGCCTAACGACGTCACTTAAAAATTAATAGAACATATTGATGAGAGAAAAATGGGTCTCTCATAATTATTACATAATATGGATGGTAAGGGGGATATGGAATGACATATCCCAAGATAATCCAAATGAAATTAAAAAGGAATAACATAAAAGGAGTTCTTGAAAAAGAGAAGGGTGGTAGATTCCCTTATATTGTAGAGTAACTCCAAAAACATGAAGGTTGGGAACTTGGGGGATTGAGGAAACCTTGGGAGGTAAAACTAAAAATGAATCAAGTATGATGAATGTTGAATGAATGGAATGTAATAAATTGGTGGGTATTTATGGCTAAAGTGAGATAATGTTTTATTAATTTCCGAGGACACCTCAGTAGTGGTATATGCAAAACCATAGGATTTCCCATGGTATTTTCCCATGTTATTGGCCACATGGTACATGTCATATCATATTTTAATATAAAAAAGTCATCTAAACTTTTATATTAATTATTACTTCATTATTATGTCATTAAACATACTGAAATCGCAAAAGTGTATTTTTACTATTCATGAAAAATTAAAGTATTTTATAAAATTCTCATAAATTCAGAGTAACCAAATATCGATGTTATGAATTCAAAAATGATATCTATTTTATCATTATAATTTTCTCAATATGAAAATTTTAACTTTTATCAATGAAAATACTTATTTATTAAAAATAAAAGCGGACATAAAATGCATAGTAAAATTTTTGACACTTAAAAAAATATTTTATCATTTATAATTAAAGAAGAGTGTTTTAATAATACTATTTCATTGTAAAAAACATTAATAAAACCTTAGTTTGATATAATAAGTTAAATCTCTCTGAAATTTACAATTTTTACCCGAAAAATCAATTTATCAAATTCATCAAATTTTTGTAAGAAAAAACTAAACTCAAAACAAAAATGATGGAACAAAAATTTTATTTATACTTTCTCAGGTGAGGTTACTATTCAATTGGTCATATTACTATTCATAAGGATAAGTTACTATTCATATGGCTATATTACTATTCCTAAGGGTCAAGTTACTATTCACTAAAAATTAGGTGGATCCTATTATACTCTAAAAAACTTACTCATAGAAATAGTGTATATCCGTTTTTCAAATTTCAAATCACAAAAGTAGAAAAATTAAGTTCAACAGCTAGGTTATAACTTTAACAAATTTTTGTTTCGGAGAGACTTAGTGTTGTGTGCATATAGGCTATCTAATAAATTAGAATTATTTATGAATAAATATACCATAAAATCTTGGGGTGTCGTATTAATAATGAATATATTTGTAACATAACTTAGTATTTATCAAAATAATTATAAAAGTCAATATCTATATTCTTCTTAAAATATTTAATTAAATAATCTATTAATAATAAATGAATCAAATACATATTAAAATATTATTTTACACAAAGTAATACTATAAAATAGTATTTGTTTTTTAGAAAATTAATTATAATTTAAAAGATATAAATTATAATTATTTATAATAATTATTATTAATTAAAAAAATTGATTTTAAATTATTATTTTTGTAACATAATATATTTAAAATTATAAAACAAATTTCTGGGGTGTTATATACCCCCTTACAACCATTTTAATATTTATGATGTAGTTAAAATTGTGTTGTATTTATCTTTAAACCATCAAACAAATGTATTTTTATTCTCCATCATTAACCAGTTTTCATTTATATTTTGATATTTTACCTTTAATTCAATAATATGTGATCATATATATGGTTGAACCTAATCTGTGTTGTTCAAAAGGAATAAAGTTTCTTGCATCACTTCATCATACGAGTTAACTTTACCTTTAAGACATGAATACCTTTACATTCACTATCAACTATTAAATATCAATATATAGTGACATCAATATTCTCCACTTGATACAAATAGTCAATATAATACTCAATCACCTCTTTTGATATATATTATTAAACAATATAGGCCTCCGATCGATGTGGTTTTTAACATATCCCTTCAAAATTTTAATATATCTATCAAAAGGATACATCCAACATAAATAAATAGGCCAACATATTCTTGTTTCTCACCCCAAATGAATCCCCATATGAACCATTATATCAAAACACATTGGTGGTAAATACATAAGTATTTTAAAAAGTATGAGGGAAAATTCATTCACCATTACATCTAACAAATTCGGATCAATGACTTAACTACAAATGGATTTGAAAAAATAACATAACCAGATGATAGAATTTTTGAAAAGTATTGGAAATATACTATACAGTATAACTAGAAGCAATTTTTAAATCAATACATGATATCCGTGAGATTTCATAAGTATTAATTTCAAATAATTTAATTGAATCAAATTCTTTATATGTAAAGAATACCCATTGGGAACTTTAAGACCATGAATACACTGAAAAAAATTCAACTACTTAGTCTTGATTAATTTGGTGAAAGACGATGGTAAATATTTTCTGTTTCCTTTTACAGTGGTCACTAACTCCAAATGTATTCCCAAGGATATTAAGTCCAATATATAATGTAATCCATCTCTTGTATGTCCTTTTATATCTAAAAAAATTTCAATAAATCTTTCACATATGCTTTTCTCAATACACATAACATCAATGTTATGTTTTATCTTTAAAAATATCTAATATTGTAACTCTAATAAGATAGATTGTTTCTTCCATGAATTTATTTTGAATACCAGGAATTCCTATTTTTTCCTAATTTGAAATTGATATTTTTCACCATGTCATTATATTATTCAGTTGAAAATGGTTGGGGGTGGATTATACTCCCATAAATCATTAAATTCCATTTTCACTATAAGATAAGTATGATCTGTTAACAAAAATCATTGATGTCCCATGTATACTATATTTCTTCCATTATTTAATTGATATTATGAAGTCTCTTATTTAGAAATTGGATATGATTTATATCCCTTAACACTATATTTATATAAGTTTCATTATTTCGGAAAGTATTTTGTAGTTAACATTATAATATCACATAAAATAAAATATTATTTCTTGTATACATAAAAAATTGCAAAAACTATCTCCAATAGAATTTTCAAATCATTAATCAATGGTTAAAGATACACATCAATATCTTTTATTGGTTATTTTGGTCTATTAATAATCAATCTCATCAAAATATATTTTTTATTCATACAGATATATAGGGATAAATTGTAAACTACCAAAATAATTGGCCACGAACTATGTTTTATACCGAGGCTTTGATATAGATTAATTACATCAATGCACAGTCACATTAGGATATTTCTTTATTCACTACGAAAATGAGGAAATGTTTATCAAATATCTTCCACTATAGTGAATCGCTAGGGTGATGCAAGTTTCCATCAAATATGATTTCATTTTATGCCATATTAACTTATTTTAATCATTTTAATTTAAAAATAGATTCTTTAAATGAGTAATTATTAGAAGATACTAAGTTTCTTTTGTGGGAGGTTTGGTGCTAGTAGTTGAGAATGAATCAGAGATGAATTTTCCATCCATCTTGTATTGTGATGCCCCCCATTATAGAAATTTTGATAAACATTCATATTCCTTCCTATAAAACAAACAATAATTGGGTAAAGACTGTATATTTTTGTAACCCAATCCCATTGGGCATAATATTTTCTTTGAATCACAAGAGGAATCTGGAATCCTTTTTTCTTCTAGAAGTAACTCTTCTAAAATATAAATAAATTTAGGGAAACTTTTATCACCACACCCATTTATTACTTTCAAGTTAACTAATCTCAGAACTGATGATAACACTTTTAATTTAGTGGAACTAGATAATAGTAGTTTCTCATCATCTTTATACAATCATTTATCAATTTCTATTTTTTTTAATGTTTTCAACACCTATTTCATGAATTTATTATTCAATACAATCCTCTTTATCATTCCTAATATTTTAATTACTGCTAGATGTCTACTTTTATATTAGTTCACCACTCAATATCCAACATGTATAATTTTTATTAAAACCATAATTTTTTTTATCATTTACTTATCTAGAATTTAACATTCTCATATTCAAACACTTCATGCATGAAAAAAAAAGATATTTTTTTGAATATTTCATTTAGAAAATTCAAATAAATTACCTTATCCGTTTTCATATTCATTAGTGATTCTTCATACATTTATCCAATTAGTATCCATTAATTATCTATGATAACAATATAAAATGTGAATATATTAAAACATAAAAAAATTAAAATGTATATAAAAAGATAAATTTAAATCATAAAAAAATATAATCAAAACAGTCAGTTAACCATTTATTGATAACTATTTAATAAAAAAAATTATAAAAAATAATAGAAAATGATTATAGACACTTACCTTAGATGAGTTTCTAAAATTTAAAAGGAATTATAAAAAATGATCTTAGTAATCAAGAAGATATACCAATATTTAATATAAACATATCCAACAAAATATTAAAATATTTATTTATTATTATCTAAAAATCATCTATTAAGATGATTTACCAACCCAAATATTAAACATTCAACACAATATTAAAATACCTAACATTCATTTTATAATTATCAATAATGTTAACTTATTAAAAAATAACTTTAAAAAATTTATAAAAATATAAAATTATAAATACAAAGAATTGAAATTACAAAGTAATTTTAATATAATAACAAAAAATTTATAATCAGAAAGATTTTTTTACATTGAAACTAATTATAACCACAATAATTTAAAACTGAAAAATATTCATCGGTAAACAAATAAATGAATACAATTCCAAACCAACAAATAGTAAATAAATATTATAAAAATAGAATATAAATATTATACTTACAAAAATATAGAGATTCATGATGTAAATCAATGATAGAGAGATCAAAAATGGTGATCGATGAACATGAAATTGAAAACAATGAGAAAATACGTGTCCAAAAAGAGATGAAATCTAAATATGATGAAACTCAAACAAGATAAATAGAATAGATATGTGGGATAAATGAAGAAAAGCATGATCCATGAGGATGGATTAGAGAATAAAAATCATTAAAATGAATAAAAAAGACCAAATGAAGAAGACAGAAGTTGATGATGTGGGGTGGATATTTTCCCTCCACATATATTTGGGTTTCATAAAAATTGACAACAAATTAATTAGTGGAAAAAATTTAGTGTATTTTTTTTAAATGATTTTTACGTTGATATTTCGTAAAACTGAAGTCATTTTTTATAAAACGTTTCGACATTTGTTCTTATTAAAACAAATAACTAATGTTTAAAAAACATTTAACATTGTTTTTTTGGTAAAACCAACATAAAATGTTAATAATTTTTTATCAAGTTTTAATAAAAAAATTTCCCAATGGTAAACTGGGAAGAGGTTTAACGTTGGATTATTTAAAACTAATGTTAAAAGAATATCTACGTGTATTGTGAAATTGGTATTTGAAAAAATGATGTTAAAGTCTCAATATAGAATCATATTTTTCTACTAGAGTTAAAATGAAGTATGATATGTAGTTATAGATATGAAAATATTACACAATTCTAAATAAAATGTTATATTCTTAGTAGGCTTATTTTAAATGATTAAATTAAAAATTAACATTTTTTATCAGAAAATTTATAAGATCTCTAATTTTTCATAAAAAACATTAATGATATCATAAACATCATATTTATATTTTAATACCATCCTTATATCAATTATTGTAAGGCGGTGAAGGAAAATGAAACAAGTTAAATCATGGAGGCGATAATCCACCCAACACACGAACAATAATTTTGTTTTTCTTAATGGATGGGGTATATAAACAAATAAATAAATACCATAAATATTTTAACTTTATAGTACATATATGATTATAATGTCATAAATTATTATGTATTTTATAAATTTTAGTTAATATAATTTTGAAGAAAACACTATATTTGATAATATTCACGCAGTAGACTTGAATTTTCCTTGGAAGTGTCCTTGAATTTAAAGGGATTATGCTAACTATGAGTGACTAGGGTATTAATTTAATATTAGAGGGTTCTAGAGAGAGTAAACTTTCATAGTTTAAATGAGTAATTATTTAGTAAAGCGAGTCTTTAATTGGTGAAGATGTTACCCTTTTATAAGTTAAGGGAAGGGTGGTTTTGGGAGTAAACCTTACATTTTCAATAATGTAAGGTCACTATTCAAGTGTCAAAGGCTAAAAAATTGAAAAAAATGTATGTAACACATTTATTTTTCAATAATAATATATTCCATTCAATTAAAGGTATGTTTTTAAAAAATTTAGGGATTTACACTAGGTTAAATTCAATTTTACCCTTTTAATTTTACTGCGATAATTATTTTTTAACCTTAGTATTTAATTTTAATGAAAATGTTAATAATTACATTTTTTCATAATTTGATATATCTCATTTAAAATTTAAATATAATTTTATCAAATAAAATCTATAATTTTGTGAAAAGTTTCTTTTAAAATAGATACAGTTAATCACAAAAAAATAGTTTTTAGGGAAACAACATTTTTAGTCTATAAATGTTTATATAAGATAAAATAATATTGGATACTGATTTCAGTGAAATAAATTATTTATTTTAAAAAAATAACAGTTGTGAGGCCTTCAAGGTAATCTAAGACTTAATCTACATTGAAAATACTTTATTGAAAGAAAAGACCAAAATTAGATTTTTTATTAAAGTAACATTTTAATTAGTTCTAAAAACTTTGGAAATGTTATTTATAAACTCAAATAATATTTTACAATTAATATAATTATTATTTAAGTTCATATTTGATTACTTAAAAGGTTTTATAAACTTCTATTTAATTATTATATAGTGATAATTCCATACAAATTACAAGTTTTGTGAAAACTTCATTTTCGACAAAAAAGCTACCTCTTCAGAAAAAGAGAAAAAATTTATACTAATATAATTTAGATATGTTGAATTAAAAAATTCTTTTATTCTAGAAAATTTAAAATTATTAATTTAATCCATTAAATAATTTCATTAACAAAGGATATTTAAATGATTCATTTCTTGATAATTCAGGATATGGTGTCTACTTTCTATAGTAGAGTCTCGGGTGTTACATTCCCCCATAAATAATTTCATCATACAAATTGGGGTATATATTAGTTATTGAACAGATGAGGATAATCCTTCTTTATAGCTTCTTCATGATCCCATGTTTCCTCTTCTATTTTATTATTTTTGTAAAGGACTTTCACCAAATGAGTTATCCGATTCAATAATAATTTCCCTATGATGTCAAGAATTTTGATAGACTCATCATTATAAGACTAGTCAAGATTCAACTATATTCCCCTAGATGTAATCACTTGAATTGGATTCAACATTTATATCCTCAATAATGAAACATGTAATATGTCCTGCACTTTAGAAAGGTTGGGTGATATATCCAACCAGTAAGCTATAACAGCAATTCTTTTTAGTATTTCAAAAAGGCTTGATGTACCTAGAGATTAAATTCCCCTTTTACCAAATATTATAACTCCATTCCAAGGTGAAACCTTAAATAATACATGATACTAAAATTTAAATTCATTTTATATCCTTTAATTATTAGTAAATATTTTTTTTTTCTGTTTTGGATGCTTTAATATGATCCTAAATAGTATATACTTCAAAAACTATCTCCTACACAAGCTTTATGCCAACTAGTTTTCTTTCTCTATATTATTTACAATAGTTTGGAGTAAAAAACCTATTTATATACAATGCTTTGTATGGTTCCATATGGGATCTATATTGATAACTATTATTGTATAAAATCCTACCAAAGTTAGATATTGATCCCACATACCTTGGAAGTTAAGAGAACATGATCTCATCATGTATTCCAAATTAAGGATAGTACTTTAAAACCACCCATCATTATAGGGAGGATAGGCTATATTAAATGTATCTTAGTGTTAAGAGACATTTGAAGACTCATCTAAGATTTTTATGTGAACTGATGGTCCCAATATGATAAAATCGATATAGGTTCCCCACAAAGCTTTATAATTTCATTGAAATAGACCTAGGAAAGTCACTCAAGGGGTAGATCATCTCTTATCATTATGAAATGAGTATAATTAGTAATATTATCAATAATGAACCATATAACATCATTCTTACTTGGAGTCTTTGGGAGTCCATTGAAAAAGTCCATTGTAACATTATCCCACTTCCATATTGGTATAAGAATAGGTTTCGGGACCCCCTTAGGATGTTTTCTTTCAGTATTAACCTATTGGCATACTAAGAATCTAGACACATAATCTTCAATTTCATTCTTCATATTATCCCACCAGAGATGTTCTCTTAAATCCCTATATATATTTGTGCTACTATGGTGTATAGATACATTCAAGATTTGTTCTTCATCTCGTAGTTCCCTTTTTAATTATTGTATGCATGGAACACATAACCACTTCCTAAAAATCGACACTCCATATCTATAGATTAAGTCTATCAATTTCACACCATTCACCACTTTAATCTTCCATTGTATGTTCTCATCATCATATACAGACTTCCATATTGTTTATAGTAAGAATTTTTTAACAATTTCGTGGAAAAGGAATCATGGATCCCCTTTCCTAGAAATCACTATATCAATATTGATCACATATATATATATATATGGGATTATTTTTAATCATAATAATAGTCATAACTTCAAGGTATATCCTAATAAATGCATCAACTACCTTTTTTCCTTCCTATGGTGGTATTTTATTGAGAAATCATATCCCTTGGGTAGTTACAACAATCTACTTTACCTCATATTTATCTATTTCTAAGAGAAGATATACATCAAACTCTTGGGGTCCATTTCTATCTATCATACTTCACTATAAAGGTCATGTGTCAATATTTTCAAAGAAAATATTATATCTTACAAGTCAATTTCATGTGTTTTATAATTTTGTTCCTGGATTTTTAATTATATTGAAAAATAGTAATTCACCTTATCATTCTGAATAAGGACAAAACCAAGTCATTTCTTTGATGTATCAATATAAATTATAAATCATTCCTTACCTGATGGTAAATTCAAAACCAATTAATTAATCAATATCATCTTAATATTTTTAAAACATTACTCATAATTCTTTGATAATGTGAATTTAACCTCTTTATGTGTTGACTTAGCTAAGAGGTTGGCCAACCACGAAAAATCATGAACAAACTTCAAATAGTAACCTGTTAATCCCATGAAAATTTAGATCTTGGTTATGTTTGTAAGTATAATATAGTATTTTACTACATTTATCTTTTAAGGTTCAATAGATATTCCATACTTAGAGAAAATATGGCCATGAAAATAATCTTCTTTGAGAAAAAATTCACACTTATTATACTTCCCATATAATTCCTTTCTTATGAGGATATCTAGGATTATTTGTAGATGAATCTAATTCCCTTCATAACTCTTAGAGTATATCAATATATCATCAATAAATACCACTAAAAAGTTATCAAGATACTCCTTAAATACTCTATTCATAATATCCACGATGAAATATGGTGAATTTTTAAATTCTACAAGGAATTACCATAAACTCATAATGTCTATATATTATGTGAAATGATGTCTTTAGTATATCATGAATATTCACCCTTAGTTGATGATAACCAGAGTGAATATCGATATTTAAAAAGTATTGGTCTTCTTGTAGTAGATAATATAATCCATCAATGCATGAAAAAAGATAGTAATTATTTACAGTAATGGAATTGATCCCCCTATAGTCAATACACAGTCTCATAGACCCATCCTTATTTTTCATGAATAAAATAGGTACTCCCCATGATGTAACACTAGATAATATAAATACCTTATCACTAAAATCATGAAACTATTTCTTTAACTCAACAAGCTCTACTATTTATATACTATAAGGTGTTTTAAATATGGTTCTTGAATCATGAGTGAGTTCAACGAATAACTCTACTACACACTCTAGTGGATGGATGAGTAATTATTCTGTCAAAAAATCAATAATTTTTTTGACCATGTGTATATCCTATGTTATTAATACACCTTACCCATCCATAGATCACACTTTATCTTCCAATTTTCATTGAATTTTATTAATGAGATATACTATATGGGTATCCATACAAAATTTAAATGATGATGTTTCCCATCTGAATAAAAGTGATTCTACCTCACCTTCACAAATCATAATCCCCTTATCTGGGAAATATTTTTTTTACATTATACTTTAATATAGAATCCATACTAATATCACATAAAATTCAATCCCATGTATGATAACTAGGTTTTCAAATACGATACATCCATGCATCATAATGGGAACTAACTAACATTTCTTTGTTTTCACATGAAATCTAATCAGTGTGTTTATTGAAAATTATTTTATGATAGTGATTGGGAAATATATAATGTTTTTAGAAAACATCAAAGATATAAAAGAGTGTGAAGATCAAGAATCAAATAAAACATTAGCTAACATTGATTTAAGATTCAAATTACCCACTACTATGTCATTTGGAAGTTTTACTTCAGCTGTGGTAATCACATAAGCTTGAACTTTCTATATTAACCTTTTTTTGAGTTAAATCCTCTAGATGTTTGGAGAATTGGTTTCCATAATGTCCCTTCTCCCTACAGTTTAATTATTAAACATTATAAAAAATTCTACCTTTCCCTTGATGTGGTTAACTTGATGGACATTCTATCTGAACTTGTAACAAACTCATGTTCCCTTACTACAAGCCCTATAGCGTTTCTTTCTATAGTTTTCACATGTGGGAAATCCCATACTTACTTTTTTCCCCTTATCAACATTGTTATTCCCATATGATCACCCAACCTATTCTTATACTGATTTACTGAGAATATATACACCATGTAGAACTCCTTTTATATCTTAATGGTACTGAAGATTATATGCTCATATGATGAAATTGTATAATAGACCAACACCCTTTGAAGGCTCAGTTTTGACCTATCTAAGAAAAAATCTATCTTGGTTTCCTATCAATGTACAAATTCCTTGGAATGTCTATATACAAATTTTAATTTTATCCTATTACTCATCAAATATTTTCTCCCCATTTTGTCTAATATTGAGGAAATTCCTTTAAATTTATTTTCTTTTCTCACAAAGAATGTATTTTTCATAGAATAGCTCCTTGAAAGTTTCCTATTAAATTAAATTGATCCCATAGTCCTATTTATTGTTTTGAATTAGTGACCGCCAATAGTCCATATCTCCCCTCAAATGGTAAACCTATATGAATAATTTTTCTTTATCCATAATTCCAAAAGTGAGGAAGATATTATATGGGATGCGATCCATTATTTAGATACTGATGGAGTAACAGTTCCACAGAATTTGAGATTCTATTTTCACAATTATCGATCAAACATAATTACCCAATGTTGCAGATTAGTAGGTCACTCTATACGGGTGAGATTATTTTTCATAACTTGGTTCAACATCCCTAATATAGTCATGATCTTATTATCCATAAATCCAACTTCATTGTCTTATTCATGGGGAATATCCCTACATTCACTACTGGTGTTGATATGATTCCCATTCCTCCCATTATTCACCATCTTTATATAATGAAATTCACATAATTAAATCATTATATGGATTTTTAATATACAATTCTGATTAAGTTTTCTATAGTGTTCATTATATATATTTATGGTTTTTGAAATAACCTTTGTTACCTAAATTGGTTCTTTAAATATAATCCAAAATATTGGTAATAAACTTCCTTTGATACTAATTGTAACATCCTAATCTCCAGAAGCCCAGCGCCATCAATTATATTACATTATTCATAAGAAGTAAAAGTGTTCCCAAAGGATAAAATATATTATTAGTCTTATAATACTAGATATATACATACATTACACTTGAAAAAATGAGATTCAACATGAAAATATTTTGAGAACATTATTATTCATTCAATAATATCCATGAAAATTACACATAATTATCCTATATGTTTCTTGGGGAAAGGAAAACAAATAAGGGTGATCTCAGATGCTCAGTAAGGATTAACATACATTGAACTTTCATAATATAAACATTTCATAAGTGTTATGACAAGAATAAATGGAAATTTTGAATCTATACTCAGCTGAAAATAAGGGCACTCTATACCCATAAAAATAAATGAAAACACAAATAAAAATAATCACTAATATTATACTAACAGAATGTATAACACTGAAAATAAAAAATATGTTATCAAGGCCATGTTCTAAGAAACATTCCTATCATAGAAAGAGGTATACACCAAAACCTAACCTATTTTTTCACACAATACCTATTTATATATCATGGTCTATATAATTATAGGCCCCACCCAACACCTGATTAAGTCCAATGCATTCAACATAAGAGTTTTCAAGACCTTTCATACCATTCCCTAAGGATCCTCTTACTGAATGAAACTTAAATATCCATATAATGAGAAATTTAGATATCAAATAATTCACCATTAAATATAATATTTTGGATTTCTAGGAGAACATCCCTTATTCAACTTGTAAGCCATGGGGTATCATCAATGTAACACGATGTACCCTTATGAAAGAAATATAGTGGTGAGGGAACTTATAATTTTCTAGGTTATCAATAGAAGATATTATCTAGAATCAATAGAGTTAATTGGAAGGGGACCATGTAAATGGTAAGAAAATTTATTCATCATGTCTAATTAATAGAATATGAATATTCCAAAGCATATCCCCTAGGAGTGTGTCATTAGGGGTGCAGTCTAGACCAACTCTTCATGTATCAAGGTGATGATCGAGTCGAGGCTGAAGAAGTACTTTTCTAGGTGATTACCACTAGGTACATCTATGAAGAATCCATATCCTATTCCCATTTTCTAAAAAGAGATGTATTTTCTGTGAAATTACAAATACCTTTACATTACCAATACATAACATGATTTTTGATATACTAAAAATGAAACTCTTGAATCAAAGGAATATGAGAGAGGTATAATGTTATATACTTTTAAATCCCTTAAATTTCATAAGTAACATGGAGAAAAGTCTTCCCTGAGAATGTATAAACCACACAAAAAATATAGGGATTATAATATGAGTCCCAAATAATGAAAATTGAAATTGAAAACCCAAGTTATATCTGGGGTAGAAGTTCATTATTAAAAACATGAACATGTGATATTAAAATTTTTATTCAAATACCATGAATAAATTAATTTCATAATATAAAATCACAACTAGACAGTATATACACCACATAAAGGAAATTAGGTACATATTAAAAAACACATCTCAAAGAGAGGAATTTGAGTTAGAAAACCCTTAAATATTATATTTAATTCCATGAAAATAATTTATTACCCTATATTATAAACATAGATTTCATAATATCTTAATTTATAACCGTACTCATATCCATTTTCCTTCATACTCTTAAAAAATAGTCATTTTCTACATGAATTGTTTTGATTTTTCACCTTAGGTGTTTGTAGTTTGGATCGTTTGTACTAGTTTCATAATTACGGTATTTGTATTCATTATTATTACAAAGTTAATCATTACTAGTTCATTAAAGTTACTTTTAGGTATTATTAATATTAAGTAAAGATATGTCAATTTTTTTTAATAGTTGGTGCCCTAGACCCAACTATACAATACTTTTAGATTACCATATCATGTACACAATAACATATACATGATAGGAACTTACCATTATAGAGTAGTTATTTTTTCATCCTCTATTTAAATTGTAACATACAAAGATTAATTGTTATATCAAATAGTTATATCAGATCCCAAGCTATAATGAGAACCTTGAGATACTATGACATTAATCTTAAGTATATGTCCAATGATCTTGATACAACATACTGACTAGAAAAAGTATATGTATGACTATTAGGTTTTTGGGGATCATAAGCATTAATAATTCTTCTCATAAAGTTCACACTTGGTGATCTCTGGTAGGTGGGATCATGAAGAAAGACCCTCTAATAAAAACATTACATTTTTGTGTGTCATTGGATATTCCTATATGCAAACGTGTTTATTGGCCTCCTGAATTGATATCATTATCAATGCATACCATTTGATCATGCAATTCAGTGAAAGTAAAAAACCCATTATAGTAAAATCATGTAGAGTTAGCTAATGTTGGGTGCATTATTGATGGTATGGAAGTAGTTGATTGGTCATGATAGGATTTTCCACTTTCGAGTTGAGTAATTAATATCTCAGGCTTGGTTGATCAGGATGGTAATTCCTTCATAAGTCCTTGTCCAAGGAAGTTAAGGTTAAATCTATCCAGTTATATCAATAAATAATAAAGAAAAAAGGATGATGACACTAGTATGTGTCATGATTTAAGTGATATTTAAATACAAAGAGATTATATGACATAGTACGTGTTCGTAGGTCAGCTGTCATTACTATGACTTTTAATTATCTATTTAGGAGACTTGATGGGTTTTTAGACTATGCTCTTGGTCTGTGAAAACTATTCACTTATATATATATATAAGGTTGTTGAGGGTCACAAAAAATAGTGTATTTAATAATTTTCCATATTCAGGTGAATATGTGTATAGGACATGGTGGTCCCCACCATGGGGTTTGAGAGTTGTCCAAGTTATCAATTATTGATAAATAAATAAATAAATTGTTATTCTAGTAAATTATAGTTGGGTTGAATTTATTTATTAAAAGTCTTCATAATGTATTTAGTGAATATGGGAAAAAATATTATATGGCGGAATAGTATTTTAATATTTTAGGTTCATTTAATATTAGTAAAAAAATCAAGATAAATGACTTAGTTTTATCACATCATATAGTTAATATATATTACAGGTATGTTATAAAATATAAATAATATTTATGAAGTAGATTAGTTCACCATAATTATTTACTTATTTCTTATTTCATGGGTGTTTTGATTTTTGCGGGCCGGGGAACCCTTCGAGGTATTTTGACTCTCCAACTATATAAGTAGGAGAGAGGATCATTTCATTAAAGATATTCATGCCAATAAAATGAGATCCTCTCTATTCTCTCAACTTTTAAATAGAGATCATCTATCTATGAGAAAAAAATCCAAGGAACCTTCGTGAATTGAAGGTAAGGGATTATGGTGATCATCGCAAAATGGAAGAGATCATCGAAGTTCCACGCTAGGACCTAGAATTAGAAGAAAGATATGTTCTTGGATTTATAAAGCATGTTTGGATGATCTAGATGGGTTCGAAATTTGATCCT
Organism: Viscum album; assembly: GCA_963277665.1. Classification (NCBI taxonomy): domain Eukaryota; kingdom Viridiplantae; phylum Streptophyta; class Magnoliopsida; order Santalales; family Viscaceae; genus Viscum; species Viscum album. The sequence goes on from OY728130.1 coordinate 326,096,670, forward strand.
TCAACCAAGGATCACTGGTGATGAGTTGTAGTTGAGTGCACTCTAATTTAGAACAAGGCACACATTCAAATTTATTTTGTGATTTACATAATTCACAGGCTTTGATCCTTCGAGAAACAGTCATCGGAAATGAGTTGTAGTCGATCAGATTATGATTGTGAACGAGGTACATGTTCAATTTTTTTTTGTGATTTTCATAATTCATGGGATTTTAATCCTTCAAGAAATATTCACTAGTGATGAGATATAGTAGAGCACACTTTAATTAAAAATGAGGTACACATTGAGATTTATATTTATGCTTTTCATAATCCACATGAGATCCTAGGACCAATACAAGGGATCAAATCACTGGAGATGAAAAGTTCCCTTGCTTTAGTGATGATTTTTTTTAAATACCCAGCACCCTAGATTCCACTCGACACTCTGGTATCTGAAATTGGTATCAAATGGATCATATAAATTATTTGATCTAAGAAAAAAATAAGTTGCACTAAAATTAAGTACATGGTATTGAATTGTTCCCAATGAATCCAACCGTGCTTCAATATGAGAACGGATGGCCAAGTTATGGACATCTAAAAATACTTTTATAGATCAAAATTTCTTGTTTATTAAGTATTTTTATGAACATATATAATAGTATATCTTGTAAGTTAATTTTACTTAAATCTTGTGGCGTAAGTGTTTTATGGTTGTCCGTGCCAGCCTGAACAATAACATATGACATGAATACTTTCCACACATTTTTGGTAATTATAATAAATAATAAATATAATATTATAATATTATAATAAATATAATTATTATAATGACTTTTGATTGTTTTAATAAAAAAACATGTTTTGAAAAATGGGGTGGTGGACTTTGAAATTTCTCTTCAGTTGGCATTTGGAATTACACACAACAAAACAAAGTTAAAAAATGATATTCTTTTAGAATTTTTTGGCTCAAGTGGGACCCCCTGGATCTGTCTCATCCCTAGCCTCCGACATTGTGACTAGCTCCACCCAGTAGCGAGTCTAGGCTAACGACCTCTACTCTAGTCTTACGACCCGCTAAGCTGGAGGCCACTCTGTGCACCCTCAGGTGAAGACGCTGTTACCTCGCCTAATCAGCAAGAACCTCCCCTCCCACACTGGATTTCTCCTTGACTGAGCAGATATTCAGATCCAGATGTTCCCATGTGCGACACCTTACTCTTGGATTTCCGTATGGCTTGCCAAGCTCGTGGCTTCCCCCCAGCTAGACCCATCTCCTCCAACCCCCTTCACTGGTTTGAGAGCCGACCACCCCCAGATCTTGACTGGGAGACCAGATAGACACATTCCATGTGTGGATCTATTCATAACCACTGTTTAATCAAGAACCCCCAACCAAATAACCCACCACGATATGCTCAATCCTTCCAAGCCAGAAATGACCGCCGCGAAATCTACAGATGATACGGATACCTACCTCATCTTCCTTGGCTCCCCCCCACTGTTCTAGTTTGGACTGGACCCCATAACCACCGTCAACCACTGAAATTCATTGGTGTCTCTACCTCCAACCAAACCAGGTGCCCTACCGATGGTTTCCGTCAATTCCATGGTCCCTGATTGACCTAAGCATCCCTACAACAAGTCAAGGTGGATCATCTTAACCTAGAATGAGTCAGGGTTGATCGACCTAGGATAGAACACCCCTACATGGGGTCTTTATGGCCCAGTATATACCTGTGAGGGTTTGGACCAACCCAAACAGGCCCAACATATGGTTTCAAGGCCCTGTAGTATTTTTTATTTAATCAAAATGAATTAATTTAATTAAGTTAATTTTAGTATTAAACTAAACTAATTAAAATTAATTTATATTTGAAATATAATTTTTATCACCTGGAAAAAATGAATTTATTTTCAGCATTAAATTAATTATTTAATTAATTTAATTTTGGGGGTTAAAATTAAAGAAATTACCGGACCAAACAGAATTTAATTATCTGAATTTAATTAATTAATTTAATTTTATTAAATAACCCCATATTTTAATTTGTTGTAATTTTATTTTTATCACACTTTTCTTTTACCTGCTGGCTGGACTTGAGCATTGATTGATATATACATATCTGCAATTTATTTAATTATTTATTATATACATTCCATGATTGTAAATAATTAATTAGTTTTATTGACAATCTTCCCATCATCTTATTTTTGGTCAATATGTATAAGGGATTGTGCATCTAATTTATCAGTCTTTATTTTGTACTCCCAAGATCCCCTTTCTTAATTGTTATAATTTTTTACTTTAATGAGGATGGTGTAAGACATAGGTAATATTGAGGTGAATTCTAGAAAAGAAGTGTACATTGGATGGGGATGAACTCTATCATGAGTCAGGCCATGACTCAGGTATGATTCCCCTTGGTCATGGTTAGTACTTTAATTTTAAACAGATCAACCAACATTAGATTCTCAAGATCTGGAAAGTTTTAATTTCTTTTATGAATTTTTTTATTATTTTATGAAATTTAATGATACTGTAAAAAATATAAAATAATAAATAATAAAAAATACATAAAGAAGCGATGAATGTTTTTATATTAATTTCACGTTGTAAATGTGACAATATAGTATGAATATATTAATAAAAATGGATTACATTCACTAAGAAAAATATAAAAACCATTACAAAATTACTAATTCATTAAATTCCTTCCATCATTTGAATTTGAATAAAACCAAGTGTACGGGGTGCTTGGTCAATCATAGTTGGGGATACGTCCTACTACTAGGGAGTTCTTATCAGAATTATGAGTTAACTTAATTGTTGTTAAAATCAAAGGAGAATCCATAGATAGCTTGTTTCAACATCATAGGAAAGGATTAAGTATATCCTATTTATGATTTTGGTCTCAGGACTTCACTCAAAAGATCAAGGAGGCACAACTTAATGTGCCTATCTAGTGAAATTCCTACCTTGAACTCTCTGAGTAGTGGCATAGCCATAGATTTTATATTATGAGGGGATGTTAAGGATCATTTCCACGAGAATAATCAAGTAGAAAAGTATTTCGAATCTAGTACATGGGGTTACTAGAATTCAATAAAATAGTGGGAGACAATTAATGCTTCAATTAATTAATCAATAATGTCTAAATTAGTAATCAAGATAAAATTACAATCTACTAGTTTTTAATTTTTTTGTATAAAATGTAAAGCAATACAGAAAAAATGCTACGATATGTGATGAAAAAACTAAATGTTCACACTATCATAAATTTCTAATAGTAGTACAGGTGCTTGCGCAAAATACTATGATATCAGAAATTCATGGTGATGGTGTCCCTAATACCTATTAATCCACCTCATGAAGTGAGGGTTTTTAAAAAAATGATTACATGAGACTCATGTGTTATGAATATGATAGTTTTTTCATAATTCTATCATCAACATTCAGTGTGAGTTGTGGATACAATATCCAAACATAGATGATTTAACATATAGTCTTATCTCCAAAGAATATTGTAAGGAGAAAAAGAAGCAGAAATATTAATAAGTGATGATAAAATTGGATATGTGTAAATTGAAAGATGAATCACAATCTTTCAATGGTTATATTTCTTATATCATTGTCACCCATTTACTCCAATTTCATTTAAGGATAAAAAAATAGTTTGGAGAAAAAAACTTTTTTACCTTCTTGGTAAGGTTCTCCAAGAAATAAAAACATTAAATAAAGTTGAGTTCTTATGGATAACAAGCTGAAAGACAAGGGAAGAAAGCTAATGGAAAGAGAGACACCAAAGTCACATTTGTAACATCCTTAAAATAGAGAGGCAATAAACATGATGTTATTTTCTTCACATATCATGAAATAAATCTATGGAAGTTTAACCACAATTAACTGAATTAAAGAAGCAAGTAATTGCTTCTTAATCAGGTATATTAATAAATTATTTGTATTATTTTGACATACTTACTGGGTATAAAATACAATATGTTTATCACAAATGTGTATAAAAATACAGTAACCAAGTAAGTATATAAACATTATAAGAAGTAAGGTGTATTCTCCAAATAGTCTATAAAGGGTGATTCCTACATCGGCGGTGAGAAGCACATAACTTGTAATTTCCATGTAAATTATTATAGTTGAACTTTTTTGAAGTATTATAAAAAAATTTACCTCACATGTCCTTTGGATTTAAGGAGAAATAATTCCAATTTAGTAATGATTTTTTTGGTGTTTCATACTCAATAAAAATTTTAGTGATACAAGAATCATAGGCAATACATGATGAATATTAAATGAAAGAATCATATACAATTTTGTGGAAAGATAATTATTTATCAAGTAAAACTATTAGTGGACATAAAGGATATACCCAATATGGTATTTAGACTCATTGGATCTAAAAACCTTAGATATTATCAATGTATACACATATTTAGTTTTGGATAAAGGAACCTTTAGAGATAAAGGTATGTTGTAAGGCTTTCAGAATTAGTTTGAAAATAAAGCATGTACTATTCCAAGGGTAAGATAGTGGTAAATATACTTTATTATACTCATTTATGTGTTTTTTTAGAAATGAAAAAGTTAAGTATGATATATTCTGGTCAAAATATACGTGTTTCTTTGGGCTGGTCTACTGAATAACATATTGACCAATAATTCATTAATCAATGTAATGTTGCATTGAGTAATTCTTAAATAAACATGACCTTATTTACATCTTCACTGTGATGTTAATAAGGAGGATTTATGATGATCCTTATATGTTAAAATTTATCAAAAAATGTAGCATATATCAATTCCTCAATGCACATTTACCTATACACATCAGAGTCATGATGTAAGTATTAGGATCATAAATGTTGATATATATATATATGCATTGAAAAAACATCAGTTATTTTTAAAGATGTACTTTAAAAATAACAGTGATAACCCATAACCATATGCCAACTATAATGAAAAATGGATATTCTTTGAGTCATAGTATGATATACATCCATTATATCATAAGAACATGTGTTAATACACAAAGATTTTGTTAGGATATAAAAAAACGTACATCAAGTAAAAAAAATGTTCATCTAAATTAATCATCATAAAAGTTTTCTTAGGATATTACAGAAATCCATTTGATTGAAATGTTACAATTAGATTATAGAAATTATTTATATAAACGGGTGAACATATCTATTTGAGATAGTGGAAGAAAAATTGACTTGGGTTTAGTCAATGTCAAAGATGTAAAAATTGTGGGAATAGGAACAATTTATACAAGAGGTGTGGATGATAAATTTTATAGAGAAATAAAATTAATAGGAAGTTTAAAACCATAGTGATGGTTTTATATTCACCATAGAAAGTGATACGTTATTCTTTGAGATTAAATAATTCCTATAAGCATGAAGTATATGGGAATTAGCTAAAATTGACAAGAATAATTAAAATTCAATAATGGATTCCAAGTATTAAATTATAGGGGGTTTTTTATTTTGAATACTATGGTGGTTATTAAAGTGAGATGATACATGGATGGTACAGGTGTGGTACCAATAAGGCTGGATTATTTATACCAAGTCTTCATGCCTAAATCCTTTATATGTCAACTTATCATATCGAATTTTTATGATCATTTTTATGATCATTGGATGTCAAAATCATCAATCATGGATGGTGTCTATATGGTGAAACCAGAAAGGGATAATGATATCACAAAATACCAGTAAGGGATGAAAGCTACTCTAATCTAATTCATGATTAATGAAAGTAATAGGATCATAGAACATTCATTTGGAATAAATATTTTCCATGTTTTTATCAGAGGTTAGTGTGAGAATCATTGTTTTCCAATAAAATTTGTTTGATAACATATGGAAAATAACTATTGGTCTTACAGTTAGCTAAGTCTAGAATGAAAGTAATTATCTAGTGATTGAATTAAAGTATAAAACTATGTTCTAGGGAATATGATCTACTCAGTTAGATCTAAGAGTTTCTTAGACCTAGTCAATCATTCATATACAAATATCATATTAAAAAGACAAGCTAGAAAAATTCAAGTGTGAATTTTTACTAACATCAAATTGAATAAATCTGTCCAAGAAGACATGCATGGGGATAGGAGGAGATTAAAGTCTTCAGTTGAAATTCCATACGCTTCAGTGATGGATCAATCACATATGACATGATATATACAACAAATGATATTACCAACATAAAACTTATCATAGTCAAATATTAGTTATATCCATGAGAACTAAAATGGAACTAGTTAGAACAACCCAATAGTAATAGAGAAAGTAAAAAAGGATATATACATGGTATGTGGATAAGATGAGATTCTAGGTTTTAGGGAACAAAAACTAGTCTTCCTTAGATCAATATCATCTAATATCACAGTCAGGCTAAGGGAATGAGCGATACAATCTCATACAAGATTGTTATAGCCATATCTATAAATATTGAGTATGTTGCAACTTCTAAATTAGCTAAGAAGAAATTATTAAACACAACAATTCATTCCAGTTCTTGGAATCAGACATTGTATGTAATGTTTTATCATTATGAAAATTTTATTATAAGTATAATCCAAGATATGAATTTATGACAGTGGAAAAAGGTATATACTCTGGGATAACATTAATTGAGGAGTTTTACACAATGAGGTGAGGTCACACATAATAGAATTTACACAAAGAGGAGACATGGTGGACCCAATGACTAAAGTCACGACTCAGTAGAAAAATGATATTAATTTTGTAAGAGATAACAAGTATAGTAAGCGAGTTTTCTCTAGTGAAAATAGGAGTGTTGTAATACTGGGTTACCTAAACCCAAATATATATTACTTTCCAATTACCATATCATGTATACAGTAGGGTATACATGATATACATTTACCATTATAGTATAGATAGTTTTGAATCCCCTATTTAAATAGTAATTTAGAAAGATTAATTGTCATTCCAAAATGTTATAGTCGATCCAATTCTATATTGATAACCTCAAGATATTATAATATAAATCTTAAATATATGTCCCATGGTCTAGATACATCACACTTAGTTAACACAATATATTTTTGACTATCTGGTGTTGGGGGATCATAAGTATTGAGACTTCCTCTCATGAAGTTCAAACACGGTGATCAATAGTAGGTGAGATCATGAAGACATAACTTCCAATTGAAACACCATATGTTTTTTATGTCATTGGATGTTCCTATTTACATACATGTGTATTAGTCTCATGAATTGAGATCATTATCAAGGTATTTAATTTGATCATGTACTTAGATTCAAGAAAAAAACCATGTTAATGAAGTCATGGTGAGGTAGCTTGTGTTGGGTGTGTCATTGGTGGTATGACATTGGTTTAATGGTCGAGATATGATTTTTCACATCTGAGTTGAGGAAGTAATATCTCGAGACTGGTTGATCAGGATGGTAGTGCCTTCTTAAGTCCTTGGCTAAAGAAGTCAAGGTTAAATCTATCTATTTCGATAAAATTTAATAAATCATGAAAGGACAATGAAACTAATATGTGTCATTCTTTATGTGATACTTAAATACAAAGTAATTATATAACACACTATGTGTTCGTTGGTTGGTGGTTGTTTCTATGACTTTTAATTATCTGTTTTGGGTCCTTGATGGGTTTATAGTCTCTACTCTTGATCTTTGAATAATATTAAATGCTATAGAGATATGATTCTAGAGGGTCACACAAAATATTGTATTCAAGAATCTTCCCAATTCTAGTGAATAGGTATATAAGACAAGGTGGGCCTCTCCATGGGGTCTGAGAGTTGTGCAAGTTATCAATCACAGATAAATAAATAAATTCATTATTATTCAATTTATGAATAATTGGGTTGAATTTATTTATTAAAATTACTCATATGGTATTCATTGAATTTCATAAAAATATTATATGAAGGAATATTTTTTTAATATTTCGGGTTCATTTAATATTAGTTGAAATTATAAGTCGAGCTAAATGACTCATTTTTATCATGTAATATATTTAATATATATTATAAGTATGTGATAAAATATAAATAAAAATTATTATGTATTTTAGTTCTTCATAATTATTTATTTATTTCTTATTTATTGGGCGTTTTAATTTTTGTGGGTCGGGGAACACTTTCAGGAATTTTGACTCTCCTGGTATATAAGTAGGAGAGAGGGTAATGCATTGAGATAATTTTATGCCAAAAAATTAGATACTAAGTATCCTCCATACTTATATATATACAGAGAGAATCTGTCTAAGTGAATGATCCAAGGAACCTTCAAGGATCAAAGGAAAGGGATCCTGGGGGTCATCGTGATGTTAATGAGATCATAAAAGTTCCATGATAGTACCCAGAATTTGATGAACAACATGCACATGGATTCTTGAAGTATGTGTAGAGGATATAAAGGGGTTAAGATTCATATCCTTCATGAAATGGTCACTGGATATTAGTTTTAGTTGAGCACTCTTTGATTTGGAATGAGGTATATGTTCATATTTATTCTTGTACTTTGCATATTTTATAGGCATCGGATCCATTGAGAAACGGTCACTAATGAAGAGTTTTAATTGAGATTATGAATTAGGTACACATTCAGATTTATTTTTGTGCTTTTCATAATTCACGGGCTTTATATCCTTTTATAAATAGTCACCGATGATGAGCTATAGTCGAGTACACTTTGATTTGGAATGAGGTGTGTGTTCAGGTTTATTTTTGTGATTTGTGTAATTTATGTGAGATCCTCAAACCTATACCAGGTCTTAGATCATTGGATAAATCAAGTTCCGTCACTCTGGTAATGAATGTTTTTAAATCCTTGGACCACCAACTTTTTTTGCATGTCCTAGTACCTTCAAAAATCCATTTTAATGACCATTTTAGTCCTTATCTTGGAATATGAAATTTATAACAAGAATCTGGTATCTTTGGTGATAGTGGTATGATGTTGTGGGGGTTGGGTTCCAAAGGTTTGGTTATGGATAGTGGAGATGATGTGATTAACTCATCTATCATGTGGTGTGGTTTGAGGTGGCTCAGTGATCGTGGTTTCATGCACTGAGGTGTATTGGTGGGGATGCGATGGCGCATGGCTAATTTGAATTTTACATTTTTTGATTTTCATTGTTTTATCTATATTTTTTAATTTTGAATATGATGGTTTTGTTTGAAATCTAGTTATTGTGAGGTTACCACTCAATCATGAAGTAGTTTTTTTCAAAAATAAAATAAAAATGGAATTTTCAGTTAGTCAATATGCTTTGGGGATTTTTGATGAACAAAGGAAGTTTTATAAATTTATGAATTAAACATTTTTATAACATATTATAATTAAAAAAAATATTTACATATCTATATCATATTTCTCCAGTAGATAATTTATCATATACATTCATGACGTAAACGTATAATATTGTTCAAGTAGATGTTTAAACCGACCAAAATATGAACATACCTTGATTAGTAGATGATTATGAGATGGTTCAGTTGTATTATAATCATAAAAGAAGTATAATGATATTATTTAGAGTTTACTAGTGTGGTATATCAAAATTATGAGGAATTATAAAAATAAGGGATGGATATAAAAATATTTCAAAATATGAAATAAAAGTTTATCCACATTGTACTCTTATTTCAAACAATTAATTTATTGATTATAGTTTGTTGATCATATCATTAATTGGTTATTTAAATTGTAATAATAGAAACATAATGATATTATAAAAATTATATTTATCCTTTAATACCATACTTAGGTCCATCCTTTTAAGGTTGTGAATGAAAACAAAACACGTTACGTCGTGGAGGTGGTAGTCCAAACAATACAAATATAATTTTATTTTTATTAATGGATAGGTTATATGAATAAATAATCATAATATGATTAATGTAGTAACATTAAAATATATAAATCATAATAATATCATTATATAAACTTATATAAAATAAATCTGAAGGAATATAATTAAGAATAAAACCATGTGGTCAATTTTACTCACGTCGTGAACATTATTTTTCCTTGGAATCCTCCTTGAATTAGAAGGGATTTGGTAATATAAGAGTAAACAGGGGGTTATTTTCATGGAATGAGGTTTTAGGGAGATTAAAATGGAATATTTTAAAAAAGTAATTCTAATTTAAAGTGAATCTTGAAGTGGAGAAGATGTTACCTATTTATATGTGAAGGGTATGGTAGTTTTGGGAGTAACCCTTAAATTTTCAAGATTTTATGGTTACTATTTAAGTGTAAAAAGAAAAAAATAGAAAAAATAATTGGGGAAACATTTATTGGTTGATCAAAACTCCAATCATTCAATTCAAGGAATGTGTTTTAAATGTTTTAGGGATTTACTCTAGATTAAACTCAATTTACCCCTTTTTTACTTTTACCAAGATAATTAATTTCTAACCATTGTTATTAATTTTAATGATAAATATTAAGAATTCAATTTTTAGACAATTTGATAAATTTAATTTCAAATTTAAATATAATTTTATGAAAAATAATATCAAAATCTATAAAAAGTTAATTTTAAAATAAATACACTAAGTCACTTGAGAACAATTTTTAGAGAAATAACATTTTTATGATTTAAATTTATATATAAGCTAATATTATCTTGGATATTAATTTTATTAAAATAAAATGATTTATTATAAAATAAATAATGTTTATGAGGATTTAAAGGTGATAAAAAATTGAATCTCTACTAAAAATACTTGATTTAAAGTAAAGATAAAAAATAGTCGTTTTAACAAGGTAAAGTTTTAAATAGTTCCAAAAATATGGATATAGGATTTATAAATTCAAATAATATTTTAAAATGTATATTATCCTTCCTTAAATTAATATTAGAATAATTAATAGGTTTTCTAAAATTCTAGGCCATTCTTATGTAATAATGAAGTCCTAATAATTACATGTTTAATGAAAACTATATTTTGGACTAAAAACCTATCTCTTCATAAAAAGATATAAAATTAATGCTAAGAAAATTTCAATATTATGAATTAAAAAATTAAGTTAATTTGGTCAATTTAAAATTACTAAATTAATATATTATATAAATTCATGGATGGAGTCTCTTTAAAGGGATCATTGTGTGATAGTTCAGGATATAATGTTTACTGCTACAATAGAGTATCATGCGTTATAATATCCCAGTTGAGAATGAATATCACTCATCTGGGATACAGAATTTGTTTTTTATAAACTCAATATTTCAATGCCTCATGGTATGTGTGATTTCTCATTATTAGTTTGATGAGGGGATTACCTTCATTTCAAAGTGATATATTAATATAGTGAGGACCTTTTTTGTGAATTCCATGATGGAGATAAATATCATTATGGGTTAATTTATAGCTATATATAGAATTCCTACAACATATTCCATAGGGAATAAATTTTGGGTGTTCAATAGAAGTGTGTGTGTGGGGGGATTTATTATATTTTTATCTTCTAAATACGAGGAGGATTTTAATGGCTCAAATCATAAGAAGAATTCACATGATTGATATTAATATATCCATGAGTAAGACCTTTGAATCTGATATAAGAATCATTAATGTGATAAAATTTTAAACTATAGATAATTCATCTATCAATGTCAAGTCAAAAAAATCATGGGATACTATTGAAATGTGTTTTAGGGCCTCAGGAACACTAGAGTTGAGTATGGAAGGAATATGGTTTTTCTCTTGGTATTTGTGTTTCCCTTGGAAATATTTTTCCTTATATTATCTCCTTTGGGTGACTAGAATCATGTGTTTTACACAACACATTTCATATATGAGAGAATCCTTAACTGACCCCCTGATTTCCATTGGACTGGGCTGAAGGAATTTTTCATAATGTTAATGATTTTGTGGATTCTTCTCTTTTTCATAAGAATGTGGTATTGGCAATCTGAGCACTGAAGTAGAGCATAAATCTATGCCCACACTTGAATGATTACTAATATATGTTGTATGTCCTGAAATATTTGGAAGAAACATGTTCTTTCCCAAAAGCGGTTGTTGAAATGAGCTGTTGATATCCAACAGGAAAGTTAATGTGTGTATGATCCTATTGTTCATTCTTGATGAGGATATGTAAAAAGGACTCTTTAATGATAGTAGGGATGTGTGCCTACAACTAAGTAACTCTTGATATATGTGGATGAACTACTTTGTTAGTGGGGAAGAGAGTATGTACTTGCCTCAAATTGGATGTCAGGATGTTTCGATGATTATTTGTTCCTACTTTTCCAAATATATGCTAACCATTTTGTATGATATGGGAAATTTTATATTTATGCACATCCATTACAACCAAAATGTGTTGGCGGGATTCTATATAAGGAATTAGAATGTGCTCCCATTCCTTGATGAGATAGAGTATATAGGACCACCCATTCCATCCAATTACCACTAGTATATACCAACAGGCATGACATGATAGGGTTGGAATGCGTGCCATCCCCTAGTTACTATTGAGATATTATTTAAGGATTCATTTGATGTTGTCATATTATAATGGTGGTCTTGGTGTATGGGAAAAGGAATGTGTACCTACACCTTGACTACCGCTAAGGTATATTGGTGTTCTTATTTTATATAATCAGGAATATGGGCCTACTTGTTATGGTTATAATCTTTCCATTCCCAGTGATCTCTAAAGTATGCTCGATTGTGAAGGACTAGATCATAGATTTCCATGATGGAATCCCCAATGGATTTCTAAGGGGTTGATTCCATAAAGTGCTAATTATGATAGTTGATAGAATCTGTCCCAAGAGAAACCTAAAATGCGAACAATATATAATTGAACTCCTAATCAACATCCCTAGGATATGGTAGGTGTTTATTGGTGCATTTTGGGGAGAAAATCCTAAAATGGTTGAATGTGGAAGTAGGTGCTTCCTGTCTCTTCATAATCCGCCACTGAGTATAGAATCCTTGAGGCTTCATATCAAGGAAAAATTCTCACACTCCCTCTAGGATCGAGATTTCATCATTGATGCGATACTCTAGAACAAGTGCATTTTTAACCTAGAATTGAATACATTATGTGGATGATAATGACTTCTAATTTGAAAATTATATAACTCTTGTAAAATTATAAGCTAATGTTTTTCATTTTGGGATTCTATGAATTTGGATTGAAGGGAGTTATTTTGGTTTGGAGTTTAATAATAAACATAAACAAGAAAACCCATTAATGAAACATCACAATAAAATACAATTTTATGACCTTACTTGAACATGATCTATTATATAGGTTCATACATCACTATTTGATAAAACTATTGAGTAAGATTTTAAAAAAAAGTAAAATACAATTTTGATTAATTGATTTTACACATAAAGGTTTCACATCAGGACATTTTTTTCATGTGATAATTGACTAATGATTGATTTTGAATGTCCATATTAGTTGAAAGATTATTTTCGATTTCACCATTTTTGCTTTGACATATGATGGGATGGCTTGAAACTTTATTGAGAGGGGATCTGTATGGCTACCCTATCTTTTCATTTAGTCACTACTCCTATCTTGGAAGGATTCCGATGAGGATGATTCATGGAATTGGAAAAACTAAATGAATCCCACATCCCTGAAAATATACAAACCTATTTTCCAAAGGTATGAATTTATTGTTGTTTCTTACCAATGATGTATAGGAACAACCATTGGTTCAAGGGATGAGATATTAGTATCATCAAATACTGTTGGGTGGAACTATTTCCTAACCTATGACTCCATTATAGATATAATTCATGTTCATGAATTCTACCAAATATGAATATGGTACTGGTTAACCTAATGCTAACAATAAGTTACTAGCATATGATAATGTGAATGGTCATACATGTCAGAGGGATCCTATAGATGTTAACATATGTATCTATCAGATGTTATCTATTTTTGAAACCATGTATATTTATTGGAGGTTCTACATCTTTATCTTATTATTACCCAGTGATGCTAGTCTATAGGTCACTATGATGTAAATACACACAACTTGGCACTCTATAGGTTATCGCTGTCTAGGAAGGTGGTGGTCATTTATGGTGTCAAGAATAGACAAATAAAAATGATCCATACACATACTTTTTAAAGGAATGTCAACCCTCATAGTTTGGTTCCACATATTGAGGCATGACATACCTTTTAAAGTCATGTGACCAGGGTCGATCTATGCATTCTAATGTCATGTGATAAGGAAAACTAGGAAAAGGTTATCAGAAATGTTTGGTGTGGGACTTATGCATGAGTGACTATTATTTAGGATGAGTTAGTTTGCAAAGGAAAAAAAAGCTTCGAGGTTAATTGTGACCATATTAGGAATATATCCTAGATGACGTAGTTATGGTTGTCATCTAGAAGGAACATGGCCTTTTAGGTGGGGGTCTGATGTTATTAGGAATATGGAAAGATGAGGATTGGAATGGGAGATTAATGATGCTGGGTTTGAACAATAGGGAGGTGTCCAAAGTATCTCATCAAAATAGAAATCAAATACTACATAGTTCAAGGTGTACAGTTTAAGGTCATATGATAAGACTATACTGTACAGTTTTAAATCATGCTGTGAGGATGTTTTCATGTAGTTTAATTTCGGTTGATGAGGATGTTATCCACACAGTTCAAAATCACTATGCAAGGATGACTATGTCTTGAAATATGTGACAATATAATATTTTACAGGGATTATACAAATGAAGCTTCCCATTTACACTAAGGAGTGGAGTGGAGAATCTTATAGGGTAGTCACCATTAATAATGCCACCATTAAGGCTTACAAATTAGTTGTACAAGTGTGATTAGAAAGAAGAAGGCATAGAAGCCAAAAATTTTATGTAACATACAAGTAGTATTCTATTAGATATGGGACTAGAAGGGTGGATATTGGTATTATTCAAATTGGACCTTCTTATTTTTTTAGGGGGAATTATGCATCCACCTGGTGCCCAGGATGATCGATCATAAATATGGGTCATCAAAGTTTTGCTGTATGTTCCTGGGGAATTCTCAATAAAATCCTTAAGATTAGGACCCCAATTATTAAGGTAATAATGTATTAAAAACCCTTGGGGACCCTATCTATTAAGGAAAACACACAAGATACACCCTTTATCAAGGTAATGTAGGATCAAAAGAGGTGTACACTACTGTGCATACACTAATTCCATGAATTTAGTGAAATTTGGAGAGGACATGGTAATTGGAGGTCCAAAAGGGAAATTTGGGTAAAGGAACATTGTCACATAAAATCAAGGGAGATCATGATGATTTAGTATGAGAGAAAAAATGGATAATTTTCCATTATAAAGGTCTATAATAAGAAATTTTGCAAATAATTCTAGGGTGAGTGATAAGGATTCTCTCAAGTTAATTTAGAGATAATGGATGAGAGCATCACACAAGTGATGTTAGGGAGAAGTGATTAAGGATTTAACCTGGTGATATTAAGTATAAGTGATTATATATTCAACTAAATGATACTAGGGTGAAGTGATGAGGATATTGAATGTGTGATACTAGGGTGAAGTGATGTTCCATGCTTCAAAACTTGGGAAAAACAATTTTCTATTTATAAGGGGTCTCTATAGGCATTTTTGGAAGAGTGGTGCTTGATTGTATGTTTATTTAAGGGTTCTTCACCATAGTTTTGTAGAAATATAAATGAATTGGTTCCTCATAATGTTTCTTTGTGTTTTAGACAATCAGGGAACTCAAATAACCCATATTTTGTTTAATTCCTTTTATTTTAGGTCATGAATAAACTATCTGGGGGATTTGAGGATTTGGATGAGAGAATAGGGAGAGAAGATATCCATGCGGTCTTCTCATCTTCCAAAAGATGAAAATGAGGATCCAAGGGGTCCTATTTATTGGAAAAATCAAAACCCTAGATGAAGTTTGTTTTCCACACTAGTGATTCCTCTAGAAGAAATGTTCTTTAGGTACATGGTTGATCAAGTGTTGTGAAGAAGGTCAACTAGGGATCAATTCAAGATTTTTAAAGAATATTACATAAAATTTTTCTATATCTATTACTTCATGTTTTTGAGGTATTCTTTCTTCAATATGTTTATCCATTTCAAGAAATAAGAGTACGGACAATGACATAATATCATTATTCCACAAGGATATAGTAAATAATTTTTTTAATAATATTTCTACTACTGAAAAACAAAATGAATCATATTAAAACATACAATTCTAGATATGTATAAATTTTTTTAAATCTAAAATGTGTAATTTGTATGAAATTTTGGAAATGGGTTTATATATTTTTATTTCTAATTATGTATGCATAAAAATTTTCATTTGTTATTAGTGTATATTTCAATCTACTTTCATGATCCTACAAGAATGTGAGAGAATAATACAAGTAATTTTTTATGATATTACTATTATAGGATAAATTTTTTATAAATTTCATATTCATCAACATAATATCAAAATTAACTATTTTCATATTACCATTTAAGGAGACAATATTTCGTATTCACCTGAACCTTAATTTTGATAATATTTATACTCACTTTAGAGAAATAAATGAAATTGTTTTAATAAATCTTCACATTCACTAATTGGATTGGAATAACAAGAATTTTAAGTATAATATTTTCATCCATTATTAATAAAAGAAAAATGAGCACATATGTATGAAATTAAATAAAATGAAAAGAAATAAAATATACAATATTTGATGTAAACAATTATACAAAAATATATATAAATCATGATAAAATATTCAATATCATCATTCTCAACTCCTTTATGGGGTTTATTTAAATTTAAGATATTAAAATTTATGATATCATCATCATATATCATGGTATAATATTAAAATTTCAGTTCATCATGTTTATTTTTTCTTCCATTTATTGATTTCTAATAAAGATCAAAAAAATGTTTTGGTGTATACTAGGTATGTGACCAGTGTCCCTTTATATTGTTGAGTTAATAACTCTTGCTATCCTTGGTCTTGAAAATTCACAATACAATTCATTTTTTTTCAAATATAACATCATTTTTATTGTTTTAGTTTTTAATTTTAGCGAAACATTATTTTCTAAATCGTTAACATATAGTTAACTAATTATATGTTGAGATTTGGTTCATCAAAATTAATTATATATATATTGGAGCATTTTTATGGAGTATTTTGTTAAACTAGTCAAGTGATTCACTCTGATATTGCATTCACAAGTTGATGGAATAATTTATCTGATTCCATAGTAACCAACCTAGAAGAACTCAAAATCTTACCACTGATGTTTGTTATAGTGGATGTCTATAAATAAAACCCAAATATTAATAGTATGGAATGATATTTTAACATAAGAGAGATGAATTTTTTTCTGCCACTTTGAATTAATCAACAAATTGATTCATATACCAGTTATGATTGAATTTATTTAGAGATAAATTACTTAGAGAATCCATTTATGAGGTTTCATTGTAACTGATCTTTGTACTTGTTATGATATGTGTTTAACGTACAATACTTCCTGATTGAATAGTTTCTATGATGGGAGATGGTTTGTCTGATCCTTCATGATTAAGGTATTCTATTGTTTGGAAGATAGATCTATGTTTGATTATGCAGATCAAGGTCTTTCATAGTTAGGATAATAGTGTGTTAGTGGAATGGACATTGACACCATCTGATGGGTTTCAGTTGAGGAAATTCTAGGTGTGAATGTGGGATACTATAATGAACCAAGCTTAACAAACATGGATGTTACATCATTTTAGATGGATATTCAGCACATTAAAAAATCACGTGCCTGAGGACCATAATAGTTTAGTGTCTTTGGAAGGTTGGAACACAATATTCTAACATGGTGAAATATCTTTAATGTTTCCCACAAAGATCCTGCCCTTTAGTTCTCATATATAGAACCTTTCATCATAAACTGGGTAAAGGAAACATAATAAAGGTTGGGCTGAGATTCTCAGTAAGGGTAAATAATGGAGATACACAAGCATAACAAAAGTTTAAGTGTATGATAACATGAACATAACATTTGAAAATGATACCCTTCATATCAAAGAACATAAACCTGATTCATGGAATAAATATTGTAAGTTCATAATACATGAATCATAAAGTAATCAAGAGAATAATACACGACATAATAACATAGGAATAATATATAGAATCTATATCATAGACGTAAGCATATAAAATCATTCCCTAAAAGTAAAAGAACATTATCAAAACCTATCATGGCACTCCATAGGGGATACACCTACTGGCCAGGACACACCACCATCCACATTTGTATCCCTTTTATTATAGTGGAATGGGTTTACTCAGAAATCCATCATAGTAGTCAAGGTTCACTCCCAAGACCATATTAGTAGTCAAAGTTCACACCCAAGACCATCTTAGCGAACAAAATTATTTACTGAACAAAGTTCACTCTCTGTTCCATCTATGTCAATCTTGTGGTATAAAAATCTTTACCCAATTCATTTGTGGGAGGTATAGGTCCCACCCATCACCTAATTAAATCAGACATACATCTACCACAAAATAATAAAACATTCATCCCATCAAGACCCATGAAAACATATGGGTTTCATAAACATAATCACATAACCCATGAAATTAAATGGGTATCATTAAATTTTTATCATATCATAACATATAAAAAGTGATAGGTTTTATAATATTTTTATTATATAATAACCCATGATATGATGCGGGTTTACTAAGAATTTTATCATGATATAAACCGTGGAAGGGAAATGAGTTTCATAAATAACTTTTCATCTTAATAAAAAACATTCAAAGAAGGAATAAAAATGGATTCATTGTATTATGTCCATATTAAATCATAAACTATATAAAAAGATTAAATCTTAGATTGATCAATATTTTTAAAGATCACTTGGAACATTTCTTAAGGAATATAATCCTTATATTAAAATCACTTTTAAAAAACATAAACATTTTCAAAATAATTTTCTTTGAAAAACAATTGAAAAACATATAATGGGGTATTTTAAAATCATTTAAATCATTTCTGAATGAAAATATCCTATCAACTTTTAAAAATTATTTTTAAATCAAAAAACATTTTTAAAACCTTTTCATTTAAAAATGACCTTGAAAACATATAAGGGAAGATTTAAAAATCATTTAAAACACATTTTTTAAAAAAAAGTTTAAAAAATTTTCCTTGAAATAATATAAGGCAAATTTTTAAAATCATTTAATACACCTTTTAAAAATAAAATATGTTTGAAAATAATTTACCTTGAAAACATATTAAAGAATATTTTAAAATCATTAAAAACACTTTTTAAGCATAAAACATTTTCTAAACCCTTTATCATTAATAAGAACATTTAAAATTAGAATTTATAAAATATAAGAACATTTTTCTTAATAATACAATAATATTTTAAGATTGAAAATTAGGCTTAAATGAAATTATGTTTAGGATGGTTGATAGATTCATACATGTCAAACATTCCTTATGTGCCATAAAAAGATAAGAAAAATTCCACGTTCAAAATATTGAAAGAAGAATTATTTTTTGAATTATTTTTGTTAGAAAGGTAAAAAAATAGTAACAATTACTTTTAAATATCACAGGATTGTGGTAGAATATTTTTTATTACATTTTTATAAAACGTAGTTTTGAAAGAAAATAAAATTTCAACCGAAGAGAGAAATAAAGTTAGATTTTCATATTTTTTTCTTAATTATCATAAGTACCAAAGAGTGGGAAAATGGTACCATTACTTGGATATAAGATTAGTAAATAGAGTATAATAAAATTTATTAGAGTTTATAAGTGATGGATCATAATATTTCATCAATGGAAGCATAATCCTAAATAATCCTGATAAATGATGAGATTGTAGCAATAAACTCTTACAACTTTGGTAACTTTGAATCCTAATATCCATGAAAGAATAAAATTTAATGATTCTTAAAATATAATGTAAATAATTATATACATGATATAACATTTCAAATGGAATTATATACACCTTGTAAAATAATATAGGTGCATAACATTACATGTGTCTCAAAGAAGATAAATTGAGACAAAATTACCTTACAAATTTGGTAACATTGTAACCATAAACTGAGTGAAAGATATATCATAAAATGGATATTTTAATAATAATAAATTTAAGGATAATAATAATATAATAAATTCATTGTAATTATATAAAACTTGTAAAATAAATGTGTTCTGAATATGATATAAGTATCACGGAAATAAAAGTGACACTAGAAAACCCTTACCTTAAGTCATGACTATCTTCGTACACATTCAAACCTCATGTATAATATAGTTATGTTTATCATAAATCTACCAAATAAACATATTATTATATATAATACCATATATTACTTTATTTTGTCTTTATATGACCCTTTTATTAACAATTTGATGTTAATGTTATGTTTCAGGTAAAAACAACTTTGTTTTTTATATACGTTTTGACTTGTTATTTTTGATCCTCTTACTTCGATCAAAATTTACCTATTTATAAAATGAAAAAATTATTTATATATAATATATATTCAGTATATAAATATTTATAATATTCTATGAAATATATAAATATGAAATGGAATACACTGTTCATGGAGATAGTAGGCTGTACAGACGCG
Source organism: Viscum album (assembly GCA_963277665.1). Classification (NCBI taxonomy): domain Eukaryota; kingdom Viridiplantae; phylum Streptophyta; class Magnoliopsida; order Santalales; family Viscaceae; genus Viscum; species Viscum album. The sequence continues at coordinate 326,117,337 of OY728130.1, forward strand.
TGAACACTGTTTTCATTTTCTTATTGTATTGAAAGAAACATAAATTGAATGACATATATGTATATATATATGTATATATATATTATAAATATATTATAATTATTATTTCATATATATATATCCTATAATTTTACTAAACCTATCCTTAATACATTCCATGTAATGTGTGAATGAATCACATCACTTCGAGGAGGCGGTAGTCCACACATCCACAAACGATGTTATCGTATTATCACAAAATGGAAAGCATGAAGGTATGTATTATATAGTAATTAAAAATAATAATAAATAAATAATAAATATCATATATATCATATAAAAATATTAATCCCATCATGGTTAGAAACAATGAAATGTAGTAATGTAAGAACAAAATGGCATCGGGTCGTGAGCCCATAGTCCGCTGTATGCACGAATGATGATTGCATATCCCATTTGATGGAGGTTTGTGTGAGTGTAGGTATTACCATTAATAAAAACATATATAATTATATTTAGGATAATTATGTTATTATATAATCATATAATAATAATAATATAATTGGTGGAGAAATAAATAAAACAAAAGTGCTTTTTGAAGGATGTAACTGCTTCTTTGGGTAACTCCTTTTGGTTTGTGCCAAAGGGCTTCCTTGGTTAGATTTATGGAAAAAGTGTGGCCTATAGGATGAATTGAGGGAATTTGGGAGGTTTTTTTATAGGTTTATTTTGATCTAAATGTCTTTATATGTTTGAAGAAGTGGGGGGGGGGGGGGGGGTGAATGCCCTTTTTATAGTGGAAGAGGAGTGGCATTCTTGTAAATCTAAAATGGTAAACACTATTAAGAGGTATCTCTTACATAATGTGCCTCAAATAATTTTATATTTTTTTAGAAAAGGTTGGATAAGGTTGAAATATATCCATAAAATTTATTTTAGACATGTTTCTAGGTTATTCGGCCCCTTAAGATAAAGTTTAACCACTGATTAAATTAGTTTTAACCATAATAAATCTAATTAATTTTAATTACTTTCACTAATATTTTTGGGTCAAAAAATAAGTTGGACTTACTAGACATTATAAATTATTATGATTCCAAATATGTAATCCATTTTTTAAAATTCTAGTCACAGAAGTGGAAGATATTAATTTAAAATTAATCCCACATACTAGATGAGAAAATAAGTTTTTAAAGTAAAAATCTCAAATGTTTGAAATGTTTTTATATCTAATTTCAATGTTAAATTGATTACAATGAATTAAACTGGATTTTTTTATAATTTAAAACCAATTATATATATTTTAACTATATAAATAAATTATATTAAAAAGTAGTTTTCAATTAAAATTCGGTGTTTTTTACTATTCATCAAAAAATTAAACTTCTGAGGAAAATACAAAAAATTTACCCAATGTAAATTTTGATATAACCATTTTTAAAGTTAAGTTTATTTTGTCAAAATGAAATTATAAAAGTTTCAAAAATTATATTTGAAATAGTTTCACCATTAGAAGGCGGTAAAATTACCTTTTAGAGAAATAAATATTTTTATTCATAAAATTTGATTTATTTATATATCTTGTCTAGAAGAAAAAGATGTTGAAAGTTGAATAGTTGAAAGAATAATATATATATCATTAAAATATTTATAGAGAGTGATAAATATAATTGATCACCAAGAAGTGAATGATCAATGGAAAGTTAAGGGCCTCAAAACCATAAATCTGTGTTGATTTATAAGACCATTGGTTCAATAGAAACTAAGGTATTGGGATAAATATTTTTTTATACCCTTTTCATAGAGTTGAGGAATTATTTTACTATCTAATAACATAATGAAATATACTTACTCAATTTTATTCCCTTTTATATGCACAATCTCACCCTTTGTCTGTGCCTTTCTCAACTTCCACTTCACCTCTCACTCCAAGAAATGAAGGTTAATTTTCCATTCGTGAAGTACTAAATGATAATGAGGTATAATGATAAGTCACTCTGTCTATCTTTAGTTAGCAACACAAAATTTTTTTTAGCATAGGTTATACAACAAGCATAAATCCTCAAATGGTGAGATAATATATTAAGCTCAAAAATTCACCTTATGTTTAACTTAAACATTCCATAAATGGTTAACCTTATAACCTTTTAGAAAGATAAAAATAAAAAACAATAGAAATAAGGTCTCTAAAGTTCTAAAAATAATCTTAACATTGATCCGCCATATATCTTAAAGTAGCTCTTGGTTGTCACATACCAAACATGTGAATACCTTTATCATGTATTTTGTTGAAACATGGTAATTACCTGAATTACCATAAATACATATTGAAAAAAATACATTCTTATTCATTATTTATATAAAACATAGATTATTGGATACATTTATTAAATTTTAAAATGCTTTAAAATACATTCATTATAGCATAAATCAGTTTTTCAACAAATTCTTAATCAATTACAAGGTAATTAGTACCATCCAATTTAATTATTCATATCCAACACATCATTACCTCATCATTAGGAACATATTAATGGATATCTTTTCCTTAATAATGTGTTTTACTTGAATATCACTTTTCCATTAAATCACTTTTCTAGTCCATTGGAACCATTCAACATATTCTCATAAATACTTAGTAAAAAAACTAAAAAATACTTATATATTTCACAACTCATAATTATTTAATCCAAATACATAAAAACCCATGTCACTCCTATCACAAACCAACCTAGGTTGAGCTTAAACTGGTCACCCGAGCTGATCTCCAGGAAGACCCGAGAGGTGTTCCTGATCCTCCCAATGAGGCGACAAGCACCAAGGGAATCAATATAGATAATGAGAATAGTTTCCCCCAATGAAATAAATAGAGGAACTAAAATAAACAGAAGAAAAACCAAAATAACATGTTTTTTTTCAATTCCAAAATAGACCTTTACATCATTTATATTCAAATTTAAGATAAAAAGCCCTAAGAAAATACTAAACCATAAAGACCGAATTGAACATGAAACAAAAGTCATCTCCACATGACCCTGAGGGTCACTCTCCAATCCACAGCCAATCATCACCCAATGCAATTGAATCAAATCTGAATCCTATAGAAGAAGCTAAAACAAGAAAATACTATAGGTGTTGGTATTAAAATTATTTAGGTGTGACCGAATAATTATATTCCTAATGTACCTTATTTAAATAAATAAACATTGATTAGTAGGTTTGAACTAAAATATAAAAATATAGATTTTTCTAAACTTTCATTTAGAGAAATCAAATTAGGATCCCAATTCATTTCCCTCACATTTTTAAACAAGGCTCATTTATATATGGTAGTTTAGGTTCATAAGGGAGAAAGAAAATGGGAACCAATGGGAAAAATTCATTTTTTGTGTTTAAGGGAAAATTTGTAAAAAACATATTATTTCAAAAAAACTCTCTCAAAACCCTTCTAACAAACCACACTTTCAAAATCTACAAAAAGAACACTGTAACCAAGCATAAGGATAATGATACCACACAATGATGGTAATGATACTAACTGTGCTAGAAATAGAGGAACACAATAATACCTAAAAACTTAGAGGAGAACCAGAACATACTAAAACATGAGACCCCATCCCCAATGTCATTCCACACATGGTGAAATAAAAATCAAAAAATGCTCGAACACCCTAACTCATGATAAAACGAGGGGCCCAATACTATAGAAATAAATCCAAATATCAACCTACTATGGGCCCCCAGTTAGTGCATGAACTACCAATGTAGTAAATTCTCTTAGAATTACTATTTTATATGCTAGGTTCCCATGATATGCTCACAAATGGGTATGCCACACATTCCAAATAACAAACCATATACATATTCTACCATACACATCCCAAAAACTGACACCACCCCAACCACCTAAAGGAGTATTCATTACCTTAAAACAATTATTACAAAAGGGAGGTCCCATAATGAGGACACTCCCATCCCAAAATCAACCAACAAGGCAAGAATCACTCCGGAAGGGGTTTTCCAAATGAAACCATTTTAATAAAATGCCAAACGGGCCCCAAGTCACATTCACATATTATACCCTTTATAAAAAACCACACAAAAACCATTTGAAAAATCAAACAATAATAAAAAACCATTGTTAGAAACACCAACTAAAATTTGAAAATCAATCTATCATTTACAAAACCAAACAATGCCATTTAAAAATCACAAAGTAGTTAGAAAAGTCAACCGAGAAATTTTACAATCATATGGTGTGAAAAAAACCACTAAATCCATTTCACACATACAAAGATATTAAAAAAAACATTTTATTTCACATGTAAAAATCATCCAAATCATAAAACATCACTATTTAATAATTAATAGAGGTTCAAAAATCAAGCAATCAGTGAAATATTAACTTTAAAGGATAGGTTCCAAGGGAACCTACCTAAATCGATGAAGAGCTTTAAGAATCTAATGTGAAACCTCGTTCGCACCTCAACCGAACCAAAGGGGGTTAAATATAACCTCAAGGAACCCTAAGAAGGAAATAACTCAAAACATCTAGTAACCCTAGGCATGAAAATCGGCCAACATGGATACTAGGGCTAGAGAATAACAGAAAATGGAGTGAAATCAAAAAGGGAGAAGAAATAAGCCCTAAACTTTTGATCTAGGTGGAGAGACAACATGAAAACACCTTGGATCCCTCTTGGAGGGGATTGAATTTCAGAAAATCTCCCATGGGAGGTTCATTGGTCAGAGGAGTCCGAATAGGGGAAGAAGAGGGGTTAGGGTATAAAAATCAGGGAGATAGAAAATCATTTTAAAAAATCTGGGAAAAGATGCATTGTTAGTCTACATGGTCTGTCAAACTATTTTGATACTGTGAGACTTATAATTCTGAGAAATAGATCAACCATATGGCCTACCCATATGGTATGAGTAACTGTGTTTTTGTATTGTGGTATCTACTGTCTCACCTAGGAGCTTCTGTACAGTTACATGGGCCAGGGTGCATGATTACCACTTACCATGCACCAAGGCCTGTCGACCCCAAAACACCCCTTTTAACCAAAACTCAAGTGTGAGAAGAAAGAAGAATGCTTGGCGAAGAATGTGATGAAATAACATCCCAAATACTGAAACCCATCACACATGGTTCCCATGGAATTAATAGAAAAGCCGACCCGAACCGAGACTGAAGATGAATTCCAAAACCCAGGTGTGGCAATTCTCCCCACCTTAACAGTTTTTGTCCCCTGAAAAGCCATGCCAAGGCTTTTACTGAAAGAAATACCCACCACTCCTTTACAACTATAGGAGATTCACAAAAAACGACAACCAAAGGGATTACAAAAACACTACCAACAAGGAAGAGTTAACAAAATGATCTCAGGAGACCAAATGGACTTATTGCTAAGTGACACTTACCCCTTTAAGTTTAAACACAACCAGTTGATCGATTCATAGGATATAGAACCTTCACAATTCTAAAACCAACCTCAAAACATAAGCACCCTAAATATCAACAAGAAGAACTCAAACTATCCACCCAAAATAGATGAATAAGATTAAACCACCTCTCCTAAATTCATTTATAACCATACATAAAAAAATTTCTATAAATACATCCATCCCAACCGCTACACAAAAGTAAGAACTTAAACTCTAGTTGTTCCATATGAAACCATCCACCACCAAACTGATACCAGGAACAGAACCAAAATACCGACACAGTGGGGTCCAGACGGACTCCCCACCATTAGAAATGAACCACCACATGAGATTAATACATAGAATAAAATAGGATACCGACACAAGGATGACTGAATGGACTCCCCACCATAAGAGACAGGTTCACACTGCTTCATTTTAAGGGATTTTAATGAGACCCATAGTGGTTCTCCCCACTATAAGAGATATCGAGATTAAATGGACTTGAGAACCTACCCATGAGAATGAAAAGTCCCCACCATAAAGGGAGGGGAGGGAAGGTCCCAACTAATGGACCAAGAAAAACACAACTGTCACTCCCTACCAACCCTTCACATCCCACGATAACCACAACCCAAACACATTCGATTCATATGAAAAGGCCACTCAAGGGCCATAAAAAGAGAAACTCATACTCAATGAGATACAACCACAAGGATTTTAAGAAGATGAAATGACTACAACTCTCTTTAACCAATGGAAAACTTGAACAACCAAATGGGTGACAATGTGGAAATGAGGTTCCCACACCATTTTACACTGAACGATACCATTATAACTAGAAAAACTACACCATAGGCTTGAACTACCTCCTTCATCCACACTAAGGAAAGAGATCAAACCTAGGCCTTTCACACCACCAGGGTTATCCTTCCTACACACCAACATCAATTAGGGACCTAAGGCTGGAGCCCTGATGATTGAAGCATATCCTGCCAAGTAGTTAGGGTTAAGGAACCCAAGAACAAAACTACTCCTTCTGGTTTCACAAGAAACCACACCACATTCCAGGATGAACCAATAGACCCCAATATAACCCAATACTCACACTTCCTCAACATGGAACTTTACCACACCCGAGACTTATAAGATGCACACACATCATCCCTTTCACCTCAAACGAAGAAGACGAAAGAATATACATGAGGGAAAACATTTCCAAATGAAACCAATAATCTTGTAATTCCTGAAGGAAGGCTACACTTTAGTCAGAATAGAAGTACCAAAAACGGTTCACAACATCCACCTTTGAATTTAAAAGATTACACAACACTTACAGAAACCACCGAACATGACCTCTACCACTGAGGGAAACATTATAGGGAGAGGGATCTTTTCAGAGGTCCCAACTAGAACACAATTCATGAAAACAAATATAACAACCCCTTATAACCAAACTCACCACCCTGGTGGACCAAATGACCCTAGGTAGGAGAAACCGACGAAAGATCCAATGATCATTTCTAGGACAGTGTCTAGCATTAACAACTTCAGACCAAAATAGTAAAGTGGTAATTCGAGTTCCAAATTCCAAGATGTAAATCCTTTCATTAAACAATAGGATGTTTCACCATTAGGGAGGTCAACCATGATCACATTCCGAACATATGTTGATTATTCATGGGTGGGGGGTTTACTCTATCCAATGAGGAGAAAACAAGGACCCAAAAGAATTGGTAAATTGGCTAAAACATTCCACAAATAAACACCAAAACACAAAGGAAACCACCAACAAGGTTTTTTAAAAAGCTTTTTCAGAAAAAAAAACAACCAATAAGAATATAAAATTGAAATACTGATAGACCAAAAAAATCATCATGCTCAAATTCCTCGCAACCAACATTATCAAAATATCGGAAGGCACACCAGACCACTTCTTTAAAATAAATATCCTTTAGAATTAAAATAGGATTTTTGGGTTACACACTGACAGATGGAACCCCATGGAGTATCACACTTGCATATCCTTGTGCCATTCTTGGTATCCATTAAAATTATCACACATTCCCATGCATGTGGTCACCCATGTAAATAGCAAATTTCAAACCAAAACCCTTTTCACCTATCAAAACAATGAATTCAGTCCGCATCTCTATTTCAAAACTCGCCAAGCCTATGTTCAAAAACCGCTGACCAGAAAATTTTGAAACCCAATTCAAAACTACAAAAAAAATTCTAGAAAAGGAATTCTAACCATTAAATTTAAAACCCATTTCCAAACCCCACACATCCCATCCAAAACATTTACTCAATTTATTGATTTACAAAACTTCAAAAGAATTCAATAATTGCCTAACAAAAGCCAGTTCCAAACTCCACACCTTTATTTTTATAGAATCCCATCCCATTAAAAACCATTTCCAAATACAAAGTTTCTTGATTTCAAACATATTTCAACAATTCAAATCATCCCATTAAACCATTTCAGTTTTACCCCATAAATTCATTTCACGAACAACCCAATCTTCTTGACCTTCCTTAAAATAAGTTATGAAAATCTATTTTCCAATTACCAAAAAACCCATTACCATTTTAAATTCATATTTTTATAATTCCAAAATATAAATTTTCAAAACAATTTCCAAAATTACGAAAAATCTAGATGATTCACAAAACGGAAACTAGTGTCGATGGGTGACTTGGTTATATGGTTGGCAACCATATACCAGTCACAACACTATCACGAGGATCATTCTAGGGTAATTACCCAGCTCTACATGGATTTTTATGCTGTGAGAGCTCACGAAGGCCACTTTCCAAACTCCGTTTTCATTTTCCAAAAACACACAATCCACACAAAAAAACAAAAGATGCCAACATACCTAAACATCCCTCGGTAACCCGAGGTTCGGGAAGAGTGAGGGTTCATGAAGTCCTTCTTATTCTTAAACCTCAAGCCTAAAAATCATACTTATTCTACTAGGACATCCCCAATTAGCAATGTGTTCTCTAATAATAAAGTTCCACTTAAGAGACAACCTCTTTTGATACCATTTTGTCACGAACCAACCCAGGTCAACCCTGAACTAGTCACCTGAGCCGATCTGTGTCAAGGTTCAATAGGGATTCTTGATCCTCATGAGTTGGTGACAAGTGTCGAGGCCATCAATAGTGATAATCAGAATGGTTTCTCCCAATGAAATAAACATAGGAATAAAAAAAACAAAAGAAAAAAAATTAAACATGTTTTTTTATTCAAAACAGAACATTATGTCTTTTAAATTATAATTCAAGATAAAAAAACCCATCGAGAAAACTAAACCAGAAATACCAAATTGAACCTGACACTCAAGACATATCCACGTGACCATCAGGGTCACTCTCCAATCCACAACGAAACATCACCCCAGGTGATCAAACTGAAGCCAGAACTTGCAGTAAAAGATAAAAAATAAAAGACTATTGGTGTGAGTATTAAAACTCAGTAGCTATGGTGAATAATTCTATTCCCAGATCAAATTATTTAGATAAAGAAATATTGATTTGAAGGTTGAACTACAATTTATAATATAGATTTTTCTACACTTCCATTTAGAGAAAAAAATCATGATCCCAATTCATTTCCCTCACATTTTTAAATAAGGATCATTCATTTATGGTAGGATAGATTCATAAGGGAGAAGGAAAAAGGATACCAATGGGAAACATTCATTCTTCATGTTTAAGGGAAAAAAGGGAAAACACATACTCTTTAAAAATATATTTCTTTTAAACCTTATAACAAACCACACTTTCAGAATCTACCAATAAAAAACCAAAACCAAGAACACATATAATGATTCCACACAATGAGGGTAATGATACTAATTGTGATAGAATTAGAGGAACACATGAATACTTATGAACATAGAGGGGAACCAGAAAATACTAATACAGGATACCCCATATCTAGTAGCATGCCACACATGATGAAATAAAAACACCCAAAGGCCCAACCACCCTAACTTAGGATAGACCGAGGGGTCCAATCCTATATAAATAAACCCTAATATCAACCTGCTATTGTATACTAGTTTGTACATGAACTAATAGTGCAGAAAATATTCTCATAATTCATCTTTTATATGCTAGGTTCCCATGCTATGTTCACAAAGGGGTGTGTCACACATTCCAAACAACATGCCATATATATATACCACCATACACATCACACAAAACTACCCCACCTTGGCCACCTCAAGGAGTAGTCCTTTCCTTAAAAAAATTATTACTTAAGGGAGGTCCCATATTGAAAAAACTCCCATCCCACGATCAACCATCAAGGCAAGAATCACTCTCTAAGGGGTTTTCCAAATGAAACCCCTTTATGAAAAATTCCAAATGAGACCCAAGTCACTTTCACATATCATACCCTTTATAATCAACCACACACAAACCATTTTTAAAATCCAACCATCTTAGAATACCTTTGTTGGAAACACCAAAAACCATTTTAAAATCAAAATATCATTTATAAAACCAAACTATTACCTTTAAAAATAAAAAACTAGTTATAAAAACCAACCAGAAAATTTAAAAAGTAGTTGGTGTGAAAAACCCACCATATTTATTTCACACATAAAAATAGATTAATCGAAATTTTTTATGTCACATGATAAAATAATACTAATCATGAAACATAACTATTTAATAATTAACAGTGGTGTTAAAATTAATAAATTAAATAAATATTAACTTTAAAGGAGAGGTGTAAAGGGATCCTATATCAAGAAATGAAGAACTTTCAGAATCTGGTGCCAAACCTCGTTCTCACCTGAATCACACCCAAGGGGGGATGGATCCAACCTCAACTAACCATAATAAAGAACAAATCCCATAATTGAGAAACCCTAACCAAGAAAATCAGAAAACATGGCCACTAGGGTTAGGGAAGAATAGAAAATGGAGAGAAAGCAATAAGGGAAGAGAAACAAACCCTAACCTTTTGATTTGGGTGGAGAGACACCAAGAAAACTCCTTGGATCCCTTTTCGATGGGATTTAAGGTTCCCAAATACACCATGGGAGGTAGCTAGGTTATAGGAGGCCAAATGGGGGGGAAAGAGGGGTTAAGGTATAAAAATCAGGGAGAGAGAAAATCATTTTAAAATATCTAGACAAGCCGTACATGTAGTCCGCACGATCTATCCAATTGTGTGAATACCCTATGACTGCTACTTCTGAGAAACAGATTGACCACATGGCCTACCTATATGGTATGACTAACCGTACGGTACTTGTTTTGTAACTAATGTCTCACCCAGGATTTGTCACAAAGTTTCCTATGCTAGGGTGCACAGTTACCACTAACCCTGCACTAGCCATGCACCAGGGTCTGCCCACCCCAAAACACCCATTTTCACTAAAACTCAAGTGGAAACCAAAGAAGAAATCTTGGCCAAGAATGGGAGGAATAAAAATCCAAAAAACTCAAACCTTTCACACTTGGTTCCTGTGGAAATAGCCGAAAATCAGACCCAAAAGAGGGTAAAAGATAAATTCCAAAACTTGGGTGTGACAACTCCTCTTCATACTTAAGACATTAATATTTTCTCCTCATCATATTCCTTAATACCTATTTCATTTAAATTTTCACCTACAGTCTCTTCATCATCCACAATATTACCATTACTCATACCACTGTGTTTATTCTCTTCATGATTTTTCCACTTTGGGCATCTATTTTCATAGTTCCCATTATTTCCACATTTATAGAATTGATCCATCGATGATGTTTTAGGGAGGATATTATTCACATTAATTGATTTAAATGAACATTTCATTTTCCCATTATATCTACTTACTTTGTTTCCTTATTTTCCATGGTTAAAAAAATAATCTCATTCCTCTAAGTCTTTCACATGGGTGCTTCTTACCACATTATTAAAATATAGGAAAACGAATATTATTTCTTATGTGGTATCCATTACCTGAATTCTTTGTGAAATATTTCTTTATCTTCTTTTAATGATTCTGGGAGTTGATTAAGGTACATAATATTAATCATGTTCCATGAAATTTGAGTAGGCCTAATCAAAACATCCTTTACTCGAATGTTCATCCAATTAGACTACTCATAAAAAAAATTCCAGTCACATTCAATGCTAACCTAGTTTCTTATTATTCCTACTACTAACTGAAACAATAAATAATAGTTTGAGAAACAAGTATTATAGCATAAAACCTCATTATCATGAAAAAATCACTTATAGTATTTCTAAACCATGACACCTACTTATTTAATCTTGAAACCTTAAGTTTATCCTAGGTTATTCATATCCATATTCTTTTCAAATCCATAATTATGGTTCATAAAGTGTTTTTGAATTCTCAAATCATATTCCTTGGGATTGTAAAACTGGGTGTTCAGCAAGTCATGTTGTCGTGTACCAGTTCCTGATCGATTCTAGCTCAATATGGTCTTTTCAGGGTTGTTACCCCTATGTACATCTGTATTGATCCACATAAACTTGTATTATCCATAAAGGGATGTATTTCTTGGAAACCACTCACTCTATACATTACCAAAATTCTAGGCCATTTTCCTAAACATTAAATTATCCTTATAATTATCCTTAGAGACATTCCTAGACATATTTTTATAAATATCCCTAGGGATCTCACTAAAGTTTTCTCATCCTAGTTTCCAAAGGTTGATTAAACCTTTCCTTTGATACCAAATTTAATGACCCAAGCTTAACATTCATGGATATTACATCATTTTAGTTCAATATTAAACACATTACAAAAAGTACATGCCTAAGGACTGTAATAGTTTAGTGTCTTTGGAAACATAGAACATAATATTATAACTTGGTGAAAGATGTTCAATTTTTTCCAAAATGATCTTTCGTATTTATTACTCCTACTAAAAACCTCTCTTCACCACATGGGTAAATGAAACATAAGAAAGGGTGATCTCATATGCTCAGTAATGGTAAATAAATGAGAAACTTAAGCATAAAATAAGCATAAGGGTATGAGAGAATTAACATTGGAAGATCATACCCTTCATATTAAATAAAATAAATATGAATCATGGAATAAATATTGAAATTTCATAATGCATGAATAATAAGGGAATCATGAGCATAATCCATGAAATCATAATATAGGAATAAGACATAGAATTTTGGGTACACACGTAAGAAAATAAAATCATTCCCTATAAGTCAAGGATCATTTCCAAAACCTATAAGGGAAATTCATATGGGATACCCCTACTGGGAGGGGTGAACCACCATCCCCAATTGTATACCTTTCCTTATAGTGTAATGAGTTCACTTCACAAACCATATTAGTGGTCAATCTTTACTCCCAAGACCATATTAGTAGTCAAGGTTAACTCCAAAGACCATCTAAGAAGATGAAGTCCTTTACTGAATAGAGGTCACTCCTTATTCTAGACATGTATATCTCATGAGGTATAAATAATTACTAAATACATTGGAGGGAAATATATGTCCCACCCATCACATAATTAAATCATACATATGTGTTCCACAAGGCAACAAAACATTCATTATATAATGAACCATAAAATTAGATGGGTTTCATAAACATCATATCACTACTCATGAAATGAAATGGGTATCATAAAATTTTTATAATGTCATAACCTGTGGAAAATATATAGGTTTAATAATTATTTCATAATAAAATAACCTGTAAAATTAAGTGAGTTTCACATGTTCTTTTTCAACATATAACACATGGAAGGGAAAAAAGTTTCATAAACAATTTTTCTTCCTCAACATAAACCATTAAAAGAGGTAATAAGAATGTAATCATTGGATTATATCCCTAGTAAATCATAAACTATATCAATGTATGAAATATCATATGGATAAGTATTTTGAAATATTATTTGGAACATTTCTTATGGAAAATAATTCTTCATTGAAAATAACTTTTAAAAGAAACAAGAAACATTTTCAAAATTCATTTCTTTGAAAACCTCTTTGAAAAACATATAATGGAATATTTTAAAAAAATTTAAAATATTTCTTGATAAAAAAATCCTTTCTAATTTGAAAACTTATTTTTAAATTATCAAATATTTTTAAAACCTTTTTCTTTTAAAATAACCTTGAAAACATATTAGGGGATATTTAAAATAATTTAAAACACTTTTTAAACATAAATGATTTAAAAACAAAATTCTTTTAAAAATTATAAAAGAATCTTTGAAAACCATTAAAATAGTTTTTTAAATTAAGAAAATTTTAAATCCTTTTTCCTTGAAAACTTATAAAAAAAGATTTGAAAAAAAAATTAAAATCACTTTCAAAAATATTTTTTTTTAAAAAAATTTCTCTGAAAAGAAATTTTAAAAAATTGAATTTATGGAATATTAGATTTTTTTTCAAAAAAAATCTTTTAAACATTCAATGGACGATTTAAAGAAATTTTGGTCATAACCTATGGATAAATCTATACATTCCGAACATTCCTTCTGTGCTGTAAAAAGTTTAGAACTGTGCCTCGATCAAAAAATGACCAGAAGATTAATTTTTTAAAAATAATTTTCTAAAATTTTAAAATATGGCTAAAAATTTATTTTAAATATCATTGGAGAGTAGTAGAATATTCTTAGGAAATTTTTAGTAAACATGGTTTTGAAATAAAATAACTTTTTTATCTGAAGAGAGAAATTAAGTTAGATTTCAAGAAATTCATCTTATTAATTTTCATAAGTAAGAAAGAGTGAATAAATGTTACCATTACTTGTATATAAAATTAATAAACTTAGGATAAGAATATTCATGAGAATTATTGAGATATGGATCACAATATTTTCTTAATGGAAGCATAATCCAAAACAATCGCAATAAATGATGAGATTGTGGCAATAGACTCTTACAACATTGGTAACTTTTAATCCTATTCCCAAATTAATAATAAAATTAAATGAATCTTCAAATATCATGAAAATAAGTATATCCATGATATAAAATTTTAAAGGGAATTATATACACCTTGTAAAAGAATATAGGTTCATAATATATCATGTGTCTCAAAGAAGACAAATTCAGACAAAATTACCTTACCTATTTGGTAACTTTTGAACCATAAACCCCATGAATGATAGATCATCAAAAGGATATATAAATAATAATAAAGTTAATTATAATAATCATATAATACATTCATGGGTAGTATATACACCATTAAAAAAACTAGTGGTTAATATGACATAAGTCTCGCAAAAATAAAAGTGAGAATAGAAAACCCTTACTTGAAGGCTTCTCTTTTTCATACACGTTCAAGAATCCTATATAATAAGTAGACTTTTATTAAAAATATAAAAAAGAACCATATTATTATTTATAATACCATATATTATTTTATTATGACTTTATATTACCCATTTATTAACAATTTCATGTTAAAGATACATTTTGGGTAATAATCACTTTATTTTTTGTGTATGTTTTGAATTGTTATTCTAGAACCTCTTTCTTAGGGAATGATTTAATTATTTCCAGAATGTAAAAAATTATGTAAATATCATATGTGTTTATTAAATAAATATTTATAATAATCAATAAAATATGTAAATATGAAATGTAATACACTGTTCATGGAGATGGTGGGTTGAACGTACGCATGGACAATGTTTCCATTTTCCTATCGTATCAAAAGAAAGAAAGTAAATGAAAAACACACACACAGACACAAAAATATATATTATCATTACATTATAATTAATATTTTTTATATATCCCATAATTTTTATAAATCCATCCTTAATAAATTTCATGTAAAGTGTGAATGAATCACATCGCTTTGAGGTGGCAGTAGTCCACATGTCCACAGTTGAAGTTATCGTACTCCCATAAAATGGAAAGCATGAAAGTATGTGTTATATAATAATTAAAGAAGAAAAAATAAATCATAAGTATCATATATATCATATAAAAATATTATATACATCAATATTTCCAACCATGAAACGTGGAAAAGGAAGAACAAATGACATTGGTTTGTGTGGTGGTAGTCCGTTTTACACACGAACATATGATTGCGTATCCTATTTAACGAATGTGTGGGTGAGTTTAGGTCTTACCATTAACATTAAAAAAATCTTATTATATTGATTATATTAAGGTTATTACATAATCATGTAATAATAATAATTTAATGGGTGGATAAAGAAATAAAACAAAAGTTCTTATTAAAAGACGTGACCTCTTATTTGGGTAACATATTTTGGTTCGAACCAAAGGGATTCCTTGATTGAATTTATGACCAATGTGATGAATCTATGATGAAGGTAGGTAATTTTTTCAGGATACTTGGATAGGTTTTATCCATTCCAAAGGTCTTTATAGGTGTGAATATGTAATGGGGGGTGCCCTTTTTATAGAGGACGAGGAGTGACATTCATGTAAATATAAAAAGGGAAAAACTATTGAGAGGTCTATCTTATATAATGTGCCTCCAATAATGGTAAACGATAGATAAAAGTGATGATATGGTCTAAATATGGATTTTGGACATGTTTCTTAGTTATTTCACCCCTTAAGCTAAAGTTTAACCACTAGTAAACACATTTTTACCTTAATTGCTGTAATTAATTTTAATTACTTTCACTAATATTTTTAGGTCAAAAACTAAGTTTAACTTAATAGAAAATATAAATTATTATGATTCAAAATATGAAATCATTTTTTCCAAATTCTAATCATAAAAGTGGTATAAATTAATTTAACAGTAATCCTGCAAACATCATGGGAAAATGAGTTTTTAATGTGAAAAATTCAAAAGTATGAAATGTTTATATATCCAATTTCAATATGGAATTGATGCAAATGACCTACATTGTATTTATTATTTTATAATTGATCTAATTAATATTTAAAAAAAATTCAAATTATAATTTAACTGTATAAATAAATTAAATAAAAAATATGTTTTTAATTAAAATTCAATGTTTTTAAATATTTATAAAAAATGAAAATTCTCATAAAAATACAAAAAAAAACCCAATGTAAATTTTTATATTAAAATTCAAAAAATATAGTTTAATTTTTCGAATAAAAATTATTAAAGTGTCAAAAATTATATTTAAAATAAGTGATCCATTGAAAGGTGGTGAAATTGACTTTTAGAAAAATACTTCTTTTTATTCATAAAATCGCATTTAATCTTATCTATTATCTAGAAAATACATAGTATGAAAATTAAAAAGTTCAATTAATATAATATATATATATATATATAATTAAAATAGTTTATAAATTTTGTTTTCATTAATTTATTAAGGTAAAACTTGGCTGATTACATAAATATTGTTTTCAAGTAAAAGACATCCTATATTTTCAAAAGGGTTTTATTTTCATTTATAGTTAATTGGAAACCAAATAATTATTCTATTATATATGAATAAACCATATTTTAATAATTTAATTATTTTTATTTATAACCTCCATTATAATGGCTAGGTGAAAACTATAATAATATTTTATTAATAATATTTATAGTACATTATAGTTTGGTAAAAATAGGTCTTTCATGTGATAAAAGTTTTCGAAGGAACTGCACATTATTTATAACACAATCCAAACATAGTATTGCGTTTACCATAAGCTAATCTATGTGTTGAGTGTTGCACAAGATCGATTTTCTGTTGCGTATAAAGCATGAATAACTTGGTGATTTCAAATAACACAAATTATATTCAGTGTCATGTGAAATATGGAATATTGAAAATATTAAATTAATATAAAAACAAATATTTCACAAAATATTAGGGTGTTACTAATACCTTGGTTCTGGTTAGAAACCACATGTTTCTTTGATCTAAAAGGGAAGGGTTATTTCTTTTTAATTTGTTTTTTAATTTATATCCATTAGTGGTATTTGAGTTATTAATCCATTCTTTGTGCATTGTTTTGTCTTTTCACTATTTAAATTCTCATTATCTATTTCAATATCTATTTTTCTAATTTTATTCATTAGATAGTTTTCTAATTGCATATATCTTTATTCCACTACATGTAAACAAAATTTACTCTAATTTACTATGATTTGATCAGAAGATCCTATGGTATGGTCAAATTATATTTGAGTGGGAGGAGAATTTGTATTTATCTTTTTTAACTACAATTCCTCCTCTTGCAGTGTTCCATATCTGCTTCTTTGCGAAAAATACTTGGTATCAAAAAAAAATATTAATATTCAATCATAAATATTATAATATATGGAATTGTATTTTGTTTTTTGTGTGTTTTTTGAAATATATAATAATTTCTTTACACTAACATGTAAAATAGGAAAGAAATCATTTTTGTTTTTGATATGACATAACTTCCATTTGGAACCCCCAAAAACCTTAATTCTAGCCAACCACCAATATTTGATGACATGAAATATGAACACTAGAATGATCAGATGAAGCATTCCTTATCAATATTAATGTTTAATATTTTTTTATAATGACTAAAAATTATATATTTATAAAGAAAGAATTATCTTTTTTTACTCAAGGTGAAAATATGGAGTATCATGAAAATGATAAAGTCTAGAATATATTGATTTATTCAATGAATTAGAACATATAAACTAAAATTTTATATTTTGAGACTAATAATTTAATATAAAATAATATTTATATAACTCACTTTGGAACTTCCAAAGTCATTAAAACTAAAAGGGATAGGATTTATGATGACTATCCAGATTTTGATTTCTTATATAGAGAAATAGTATAAAAAATAAATCAATATTTTAAGAATGTTGTTATAAAAATAAATCTTTTAGAGAAAATAAAATACCTAATGAATAATTTCTGGTGATGGCTATTGAAACTTTACCCAAGGAATGATAATATAAATAGATAGATATATATTACAACAAAAATCTTAGTAAGATGAATTTTTATGATCTCTTTGGTACCTTGATTCATTGTATGAATCATTTGAAAAGGGATAGTGAGAAGGGAAGTATAATGAATGGTGTTTCTTTTTTGTTTTTCCTACCATGTTTCAACTTACAGTGCACATAAATCTAAATATAATTTTGTGAATAACAATTCTAAATATGAATTATATGATTGTAATTTTGATGGGAGTTAAGGGGAATTTCATCAACCATTTAGGATAATGAATAATATTAACAAAAAGAATAACTTATGGTATAATCATCAAAAGTACAAAAAAGAAAAATATGAAAATAAAGAGTCTTCAAACACTATATGATATTAATGAAAGAATTCTAGACATATCAGAACATATTTTCTATGATAAAGGTTGGTAAATATTTTTTAAGGATTGAAAGAAGGTATTTCCATGCTATAAATGATAAATAGTGTCAATAGGGAATAATTGTCTGAAAAAAGTGATTCAAGGGATGATAGTAAGAAAATAGTTTTTTCTATTTTAATATCCCTAAAAATGATCAATTATTAATTGGAATTGTAACTCCTAATACTTTAGCTCAATTATATTTGAATGAAAATTTTTATTACTCACTGACTGATGAAAATTAAAATTCATCAGAATATATATATTATATTACTTGAATTGAAGAAATAAATAGATATATAGTATTTATTGAAAATAATAAAAATAAAAAATGAAAAATACTTAAATTCTATTAATGTGGATGTTGCTAAAGAAGAAGATTGGATTTCTAAGATAACATTTGAAGTTTCTAAATTTTCTTATGAGTTTAATACTAAATAAGATAAATATTTGTAATAAATAAATAGAGCGATAAACTCTTTAATGATTTAGGTGAATTTAATATAGAAATATTCAGTTGTGTTCAAAATTGAAAACTAAGTCATCCTAAATAATTTAATCTAAATATAGAAAATAAAATGTTAATATGATGTCAGATATTTAAAGTTTAAAGAAACTTTTGACTAAGTTTACTATTTGGAGAAATACATTTGAAAAATTATATAAAAAATTAATACAAAAAATAAAAATATTTGACATTATTCACAAAACCATCAGAAGAAGTTATCAAAACAATTACATTGTGCATAATTAGATACCCTTTTGTTATAAATATAATAGAGGGGGATGTTAGAGGAATTCTTTTACCTTGAATAAAATTAAATATCTTGGAAATAATAAGGATTACATAAATAAAGAGCATAAAACTTAAAAGAATAGAAATTTAGACAAATGTGGTTTCCTAAACTCTTGTTTACAAACATTAACAGACCAAAACTTGTTTGGATATAAAATTCTTAACTTGATTTTCTCTAAAAGATATGCTGAGTACCTAAAACAATAATATATGGTATATAGAAAAAGTTTTTTCTCAACATATTATTGGAAGAACATCTATCATCCAAAACTTATAAAACCTAAAGGGAGGGAGTGTCACCTTTGGAGAAAATGAATAATATCAAATCTATGGTATGGGTAATGTTGTTTACCTAATAAAAACTCAAATTTATAATTTATTTATGTTTTAGGTATTAATCAAAAAATAATTAGAACTATTAAACAATGTAATGAAGGTTTCTTTATGAACATTGGGAATTACTGATGTACCATAAAATTTTTGGATAGAGTACACAAATTATCCTATTAAAGGAATGATAATTTTTACACAATCGATTTAGAAAAACATAGTAATTTGAATTTACCTTTTCATAGTGTGGTAGAATATTACTCTTAGCTTTGTAATAGAATAATAACGGTGATTAATTGTAGGTGGAAGCTCATGTTATTATTACAAGCCTTATGATGTGAAATCAGAGAGGCATCCCTATCCAGGAGGTAGATACTAATTTGTTAGTTGTGTACAACACCCTTTCTGGTAAGGGAAATGTTCCTTATTTTATTGAATATTCTTTCAAATGAAGCAAGTAACTAATGAACAATCACATGATCATTTTTCACACATAGCGCAAGGGTAATACTATGGAGGAATTCCATGCTTCTAAATCATCTCTAGATGATGGGGTTTTGTTCTATTCCATCTTTGGTTCTTTTCCTCTCAAGGTCATTGAGTTTATTTAGGCTTATCCATTGGGGGTACATTTTTGCAGGCCCCCATAATTTTCTCTTACAGGATCTTCATCTTTTTATACTTTAATAAAATAAATAATATTTGGTGGAATAGAAGAATAGTATAGTATAATATACTGAAATTAGCTAAGATATATAGGAAAGTACTATCTATGGATCTACCAAAACACAAATTTGATACCTTCAAGGTCATTGATTCTTTACAATATGATAAGAAAAATAAGTCAAAATCTAAATAAATTGGTAATCTTTCAACATAAATTATTTTAAAAATAGTTTTCATGAATTTTTTTCTTATACAAGGTATGGGTATTAAGGGAAAAAACTATGTGTATGTTTTAGTCAATGATTACACTATATATAATTAGACTTATTTTATAACACTTAAATCAGAAGAACTATCTATCTTTATATTTTTCTCATTACAAATTCCTGAAAAACCTACTTGTAGTTACTATTCTAAATGATGAAGGTGAGCATTTATAAATTTATGATCTTATGTTTTTTATAGTGAAAAACATATAGCTCTTGATTTTTAGCACCTAGAATACCTAAAAAGAATAGAGTAGTTGAACCACGTTATAGAACCCTTAACGATATTACCCAGATAATGTTGTCTGAATAGTCAGTTACTATACATTTTTGGGAGGGATCCATGAGTACTACCTTTGACAAAATAAATCATGTTTTATTTAATCCGATTTTATTCAAAACACGATCAACAATGACACGATGTAGCTTCTCCAGCGCTCCCGGATCCTAGGGTTTGCGTCGCCCATTCCCACTGTCGGCTTCATGATGCAGCAGACCTAGATCTCGCATGATGCAGCAACCCTGGATCCCGCCAACCACTACCAACTTTCACCCTCCTCAGATAGAGTCTGGATCCCCCTCGCATGATGCAATATCCCTGGATCCCACTACCACCGACGACCACACCCACCTCCAATGGACGTAGTGTTCCCGATGATTCAAGGATACCTCCACCGAACCCCATGAATCCTTCCCGAGCAGTGCTGTCTGTGATGATGATGACACCTCACCAGGATTCCACTTATGCAAGTCTGATTACTTTGAGCACATCCTTTGGCCCCCAAATCCTGTGTGTGTGGCGTGTGAAGTCGCCCAGAGAATGAGACCCCGTGGCCTCCAAGTGTTGGCTTAACAGACCCCCCACCCAATTCTCTGTGCTACATTCGGCACCAGATCCATTCAATTTTGTTGTGTTTTTGTTTCTTCCCATTCCATTTCAATGTCGAGTCAGCATCCTTTAATTCATATGATCATCCTTACATTTTTGTGGGTAGCTGCGATGCAGAACACTCGTAGGAGCATTCACAGTAGACGAAGGTTCAAATTGGGGTCAGTTTGAGAGGAAGATCGCTATCTAGGTTTCTTAATTTGGATTCTTCCACGTTTTATTGGATTAATCTACCATTTCTTCATGGTCCTTCGCGCATGACTCCAATTTGGTCGTGTTCGATAGATTCCATGATGTTTTGGATGGTGTTGGTGACTTTGGTAAATGTTGAACCATTCATATGATTTTTGGTTGGTTTTTTTCCATGGTGGCTTAGTGGTCTCATGGTCCCTCATTGTGGAGCTTTGTCAATGAATCCCAAATAATCAATCATCCTCTTTTAAAGGATCCTATGCAGATAGGATTCTAGCTTGTTGTGTGCTATGTGTTGTTTGTGTTTCTTTGAGCTCGTCTGGCTCATGTCTGCAATAGTAGATTCCCTTGGACATGCTGTTTTTTCTTGTTTTATTTGGGTTGGTCTAGATTGTGACTACAATGGTGGATCTCTTTAGACACGCTGTCTCGGTTTGTTTCTCTTATTTGGTTCTCACTTAACCAACAAGTGTTTTTGAAAAAAAAATAATTTATTCAAAACACCTTATAAATTATAGATCAAAATAAAACCTAAAATTAGTTACTTAAAAAGTTATTAGATGCAAAGTGTCCATTATGATAACTAATGATACTCTAAATAAATTTGATCTAATGGTTTATAAAGGAATATTTCTTGGTTATTTCACCACTAGTATAGAATATCATGTTTTCAACAAGCATTCACAAACTATTAATGAAATTATGAATGTCAAGTTTGACGAAAATGATCCTTATTTATAATGTTTGTAACCTATATGTTTGTATTTTGTTTTTGAAATCTCTCATATTTTATTACCTAATATTGTATCCCATTATCAGAAAACTAATATACCAAAAAAAGAACAATAGATGTAAAATCTGAAATTTATTTTAATATAAATTAATACATTGGTGGATAATGTTCAATGTTCATTTTTACCTAAAAATATGATAGACTTAACAAATTATCCCCATGATAATATCATTAATGATGTAAGATAAATAGTTAGAATAAGAAAATCCTTAAAAAATAAATGTGAGAATCTAACATTCTTATCTAAAATCAAACCTAAAATGGAAGATGAATCTATTGGTTATAAAAATTATATAATTAATATGCAATATGATCTTAATCAGTTTTAATGCTACAAGGTTTGGATCTTAGTTGAGTGACCATAGTATTTTATTAATACAAGAGTAAAATGGGTCCTCTAATTTAAATTTTTTCAAAATGGTATTATCATCCAAAATAAGGAAAGATTATTTTCTAAGTGTATTATTAGGAAGAAGGTGTTGGTCGGATTAGGGAACTCATGAGGGGGTGAATTGAGTTCCTATAAAAAGTTATGTTAAAAAATACCAATTTCAAATTCAAAGAACCCAATTAACCCAATTAGAAAATCTATAAGAGTTTTTATTATTCAATTAAATTCTCAAAAGATTGATTAATTATCAGTTATAGAAATTAGAAAGTTTGATATAAACTTTGAAAGTAATTTAATAAATTAAAAAAATTATAAAAACTATATAATATTAACTATCAAAGTAAAATTTACTTTTCTAAAATATGTGTGAAAATAGAGAAAACTAAATGTGAAATACACAGCAGATAAAAACAAGAGGTTTAGTCTCAAGAAGATTCCTAATCCTATCCACTTGATGGTCAACTTCCACCAATCAGTTTATATTAATAAACTTGATTCACACCCTGGAACAGGGTTCAAAATAGAACACAAGGTGGTCTAGGTCAAAAAGTCCTCTACCATAGTTATTCGTGGGAAAAAATACAACCAGGCCACACAAGGACCTCTTCTACAGTTATACATGTGAGAAAAAATATGTAGAAAGATAAGTGAGTAAGGATATCTTATATCCGCCATATTAGCATGAGAGAGAGATTGTGTGATTATACTAAACACACACACAACTAAAAAAGTAGTAAAATTATACAAAAAAGAGAATAAATAATGAGAGTGGGTTTATTAGTCTCTAGGTGATGTTCATGATTCTTCTTGACTACTTGAGTAAAGTAGATGTGGAATTAGAGTCCACTTCTAGAAACAGACACCAAAACAGAGTGTCATGGAAGCTATGTGTTCTGTTCTCTTGGAAGAGATGAGATACTCTTAGAAGGTTATCTTCGCTAGGGTTTGTTGCTGCAAGAATGTTGAGACTTAGTTTCTTAATAAAACCTCCTTTTTCACAGTTATCAAGAATGAGTGTTCATCATGTTTTATTATTTCTTTCAATTTGCAGTTTCACTTGATATATCTCTACATCTTTTTTTCTCAACTGATTTATTTTTATATTCTGTAGAGGTTGACAATAGGCATGATCCTTAACATGAGGGATTCCTCATACCTCATACTGTTCTCTAAAAATGTCTGAAAAATATAGACAGGGTCATTAATTTAATAATTAGTATTGAGTTTCATAAATATAACCATTAGAATTAATTTTTAATTTAAGAGTAAGGAGAAGTTTATATGTATTTAATGGTAGGTCATTCTATTAGTGACTCCTTATATTGGTGACTCCTACTGTATGTGACTCCTTCTATTAGTGACTCCTTCTGTCGGTGACTTATTTTATTGGTGACTCCTGTCGGTGACTCCTTATGTCGGCGAATTCTTCTGTAAGTGACTCCTTCTATCAATAAATCCTTCTATCAGTGACTTATTCGGTCGATGACTCATTTGTTCTGTCAATGAATCATCTGTGGTATATGTGACTCATTTTTTTATTGGTGAGTCAATCTATCAGTGACTCATTTTTTCTATTGGTGATTTAATCTCCCGGTGACTCATTTGGTTTTTTGTTGAGTATTTTTGTTGGTGTCTCATTTGTTCTGTTAGTAACTCATTATCTATATCAGTGAATCTTTAATTCTATCAGAGAATCATTTTTTTTGTCGGTGAGTCATATTTTCTTTCGGTGAATCATTTGTTTTATCAGTGACTCAGACTCTGTGACTTAAACTATAGGCGACTCACACTTGTCCATGTCTGTATATTAGTATTATAGTACAAACAGCAACATAAACTGTTAAACGTATGATTTCTTATAAATAATCACAATTAAACATATTTTAATTTAATAATTAAGACACGACTAAACATGATTTTACATGATTTGAGATCATTAAAACTAGAGAGGGCCAACAATCTCCCCCTTTTTTATGATAAAAAATCATGGAATTATAAAGTACAATCAGTTGATTCAAAATGATCAAAGTATTTATTCTTCTTCCTAACTCCCATAAATAATTAGTGCATAATTATGTCGAGCTAAAATTCATAGTGAAAATAATGAAATAATGTCACTATAGTTAAACTAATGCATAATGATTCTTATTTTCTCCCCATCTTGGGATTATGAAAATGTGTAAATCCATTAAAGAATAAAGATGAAGGAAAGAAAATAATAACTAGATCATAAAAAGATACTAGACTTTCATTAGTAATGAAAATTATATTGGATATTAAAGTTAAAAAGTACAAAAAAGAAACCTTGTCATGAAAGTGATCCAAACTAGTTCTTCATTAAAGAGGAATCCAATGTGACCTTTTCCTTATCAGAAGAAGCAATGGTAGGTGTATATGTAGAAGTAGTGGATGGAGGTTCCAAATTAATTCTAAGAGAGGGAAAAGGAACTCTAGTAAGGACTAAATGGGCTAAGCTAGGAATATTGGAGGAAGGAGGGACAATATGTTCCCTAAAGATGACAGAATGAATTTTTCTAAAATCTTGAGTAGGATAGAGTTTCAAAGAAGGCATGCTAGAAGAAGTAGAGCTAGTAGGTTCCAGAGGTGGTCTGATAGGAGTGGAAGGAGGGGAAACAATCACAGTACTCTGTACTTGTAGATAAGGCTTGATAAGGTTGATGAAATCTAATATTATCTCTCCACCACACTTCAAAGATTTTGTGAAATCTTCCTTATTTTCAATGAACTATGAAAATTTTGGAGTAAACTACTTAAGAACCTTTACATGATCTCTGAATGCTTGGCTAACGAGAGGAATTCTAAAGTTCTCAAGTAAAAGCATGAAGTGGTTGTCTAATTGATGCTTTGTGTATAACCTCTTGATGTAAAAATCCACTTTCTTGGTGATTTCCTACTGATTAGATATAGCCTGGTTAGAATAAAATCTGACCGTGTCATAGATATAATGATTGTTCTACCTATTTTTTTAAAAACATTTCTGATCAGTTCCACCCATCATGGTTCTCAGCCCTTCTCTAATGGCAGTCATGCCCATCTCTATGTCTAGTGGATGAGATATAAGAGCTACTAAGATAGATGCATCGTACATAATGTCTCTCACATCTTGTATTATCTAGATCAAACATTCACTATCTGAATGAACTATTACTGACTGATGTTCTTCCCTTACCACTTTTCGAATCACCTCACTACTTGAAGAATGAACAGGAGGAACATAGCGAGGTGGATCCAGAGATTTTGAAGCACTATTCACTGTATCCTTGACTACCGACTTCAAAAGGTCCCATTCATGAGTTGGAGTAGTATCCTCAACAAGTTATTTAAGAGAGATTTCATGAATCTGTAGAGCTTGGTCTACAATGTCTTTGTAATCACTGAGAAGTTGGCTAACAAAAGCTGCAAGATTGATCATTTCATAAGACACCTTTTGACTAGCTGTCAGAATAACTTCCAGAACTGATACCAACATAGGTTTGAACTTGGAAACAATACTTTCTAAAATCAAGTTTGAATCATTATCACTAAGTGGTACTACAGGTGCATGCTGAGCTTGATGGACTAATCTCATAGCAACTAACATTTCTTCGTTAAAACATTCTAAATCTGTTTTGGTGACATTGTCACCTAGAACTGAAATCACTAAGGGTTCAGAAGTAGAAGAAGACGAAACTTCTAGAGGTTCCTCAACTAATGATCCTCTTAAAACAACTATCCTCTCATCATCATCTAAATCTGGATAATCCAGACTGAGAGCAATATAATAAGGGAATTTTTCCCACTGAGATAACACAGATGCATCTGGAGGAGTGAGTGTATCAATTCTCACTTTCCCAGCTTGAGGCTGCCGCTCAATTTGATCTGCCTTGATTTTTTGCTCCCCCTTAACTTGAGGCATCCTTATAACATACACAAACTAAGGAACTAGGACTACCAGGGATCTATACGCATTACAAACCTCAACTACGTCTTCTACCATAGCACTAACTTCTACAGGACCAGGAGGTTCGACAAACTATTCTTGATTCTCAGGACCATCCAATTCGAAATTATCACCTTGATCATCACAAGGATGATCATAATCATTGTCAATTTCACCGATTTTATCACTTTCTTGACCAGGTTAATCTCCTTCACCTACACTATCACATTATTCACTTTTATCACCAGATTCTACATCCCCTTCTTCCTTACTGTTAGAGCTACCACAAATATCACTTTCTTCTTCTTCACTATCTACTTCTTCTTCTTTTCTAGATTCCTCTTCTAAAACATTTTATATTATTTCATATTCCATACTACTAGATTATTCAGTTTCTTTATTATCATTATCACCCAAAATATGTTCATTTTATGGTAGAGCTAGAGGTGGACTAGCTGAACTACATGAAATTCCCCTTAGACATTCAACACTATCTGGGTCACTTCTATCATCTATAGGAGACCCTTAGTCTTTAAGAGATTCAGCTTACTCTTCATCATAATAAACTTCATCAACATTTGTTCCTAGTCCAAGATTAATCACATCTCTCAGCCTAGTAGGATGCTAAACATGATTGAAATTTTCAAATAGCTTCTTGTTATCTTTAACTCACTCCCTCTTCCATCGATTCTAGTTTATCTTCATTCTCTTGAAATTATCCTTACTTAGGTAGATACCACTACAAGAAGAAATGGTTTCTTTATCTTCAATTACACATACTTTGGATTTTATAATGGAAGATATCATTCTTGGATAGAATAAAGAATTAGTCTTATAATATAGATTTATCATTTCACTTATATGAACTATCAAATACTTACACATATTCAATTTATGCACTTTCTTCAGGAAATAAAAGAGATATTAATACTGATATTTTAGTGAGGCAAAGTCCCCTTTCCTAGGACATAACTAGTATTGGATGAACTTAAATAACAGTCTAATTTCTCCATCCAACTCTAAATCTATAGGCCTTCAATGTTCCTCATCACTAGTCAGCTCCCTCAAAGCTATATCATTGCAAAACAACTCACTAGTGGGTGGAATAATTACCTATTAGATATCAAAGACTCATTCATGTTGTGCATTGAGGCATTCTACCCAATGCCTTAAAGAAAAAGATAATATCCTTCTATTCACTATTGACTTGATCCA
The DNA here is from genome assembly GCA_963277665.1 of Viscum album. Taxonomy (NCBI): domain Eukaryota; kingdom Viridiplantae; phylum Streptophyta; class Magnoliopsida; order Santalales; family Viscaceae; genus Viscum; species Viscum album. Next base: position 326,145,503 of record OY728130.1, read on the forward strand.
ATACATCTCACTTCCTACCAGGATAAACTCATCATGAAGATAAAACTCATGCATAAGATTAGGGTAATGTGACCTTTCATTATTTGAAAACCAATATATCCACCCTTAATTTTTCAACACTCTTAATAAAATAGACTACTAGATAATAATCATCCAGTGAACACTTCCTTCTCAGGCGTTACCACATAGTTCGCAAGACCCGCATTAGAATACTTAGATATGTTTGATTCTCTTTTCTGCCTCTTAAAGGGTTGTGATTCATCATCATATCCTTTAAATAAGTTCCTTAATATAACCATTATAAAGGTTTGGTTGAGGTTTGGAAGGTGAAAGTTTCAAAGGTAAAAGAGAGTAAGGATAAGAGTGCGAGAGTCGGATTCTGAGAGATAGAAATAGGATGGATCAACTCAATTTTAACATTTAGGGATTTATAAGTCATCAATCGAGTAAAATGGGTTAAAATAAAATGAAATAAACAAAACGAAATCATTCTGAAAAAATAAAATAGATACAAATAGTGGGTTTCATCGGTGAGTGTCCAACGGCAAGACATTAGTGTTGCGGTTGGCAAGACACTATTGGTGTGACCCTGTCATCATCATTATAATTATTTATTTTAAAAGGAGTAAATAAACAGGGAACATAATGAAAGGAATGATCCCAGAGCCTAAAATAATGAAGGCCAAGGGAATCCCCCTCTAACCAGATTAACCCCCTTAGGTGTCAACTAATTTGGGTTGTAGAAACATGTCCTACCTGATCCATGAGATGAAAGATTTTCTATATGATCAACCACCATGTTACCCTCTTTCCAGGTGTGTCTCAACTGAATGTTGTTAGAGATGATGGCTCTACACTTCCTAATGGTATAGGAGATAGACCAGGGAATATTACTAGTTCCCTACATCAATTTGAGAAGAACTAGAGAGTCTGTTTCCGCTTCCGTGATGCCAATGCCCCATGCCCGCAAAGGGAAAGGCCTGAAAGACACGTGAGAGATTCCTCATAAAGAGATGAACTTCTGTCGATGTCGGCATGAAATTTTCATCCTGACACTATTGGTGTCAACATGACAGTCTCGTTGTCTGCATGACACTATTAGTGTTGGCGAGACATCACTGGTGTCCTATTAGTGAGACATGAGTGTCAGTGTTAGTGAGACATCGCCAGTTTCCTATCAGCGCAACATCAATACATAGTTTTATCACAGAGTTATTGACAGTAGATCCTTATAAATTAATCATCCCTAATTCATGTTTGGTGTAACTAATCCTCCTAGAGTTCAATGGCTTAGTGAATATATTAGCAAGATGATGTTACATGACAATAAATTCTAGAATTATATCTTCGTTTTGATAATGATCACTCAAAAAGTGATGTCTTACACCAATATGTTTTGTTCTATAAAAAGAAATAATATTATTTGACATGTTAATAGCTCTTGTATCATCATAATTTATAGGGATATGAATAAACTAACATCCATAATCTATTAAGGTGTGTTTCATCCACAAAATTTGAGCGCAACAACTACCAGCAGGTATGTATTCACCTTCATCACTAGATAAGGAAACATACTTTTTCTTTTTTTACTGCACCATGATACTAGTGATTTTCCCAAAATGTGAGATGTTCCAGAAGTTCTCTTTATATATAACTTACATCCACCAAAATTATCATCAAAATAACTAACTAAATCAATTTTTATCTCTAGGATAGAACAATCCTAAGTTGGTTGTATGCTTGAGGTATTTAGAATTTTTTTGAACAACAGTTAAATGAGATATTTTAGGATTATATTGAAAACGTGCACACATACAAACACTGAACATGATGTCATACCTACTAGTAGTCAAGTAGAGTAGACTTCCAATCATTCCTCTGTAAGTAGTTTGATCAAAAGATTTACCATTTTCATCAAGATCCAACTTATAGATGGTGCTCATTAGAGTATCCCAACTTTTTGTACTATCAAAGCCAAAAACTTTTAAAATATATTTAGTATATTTACTTTGATTTAAAATAATAACTTTATTATTTTGAAAAATTTGAAATCCATGAATGAATTTGAGTTCTCCCATTGAACTCATTTCAAATTCACTTTGCAACATATTTAAAAAATAAAACCATAAACAATTCTTTGAAGATTTGAAAATAATATCATCAACATAGATATTAACTACGAAAAAATATTTATAAATTACTTTTATAAAGAGATTAGGATCATCTATTCATTTTTTAAAACTTTTAGAAATAAGAAAAGTGTTGAGCCTATCAGATCAAGCTCTTGAAGCCTATTTTAGACCATATAAATCATTTTTTAACTTAAAAAAAATGATTTTGAAAATGATGGTTTGTAAAAATAGGGGTTGTTCAACAAAAACATACTCAATTATATACCCATTTAAGAATTAAATATTGAAATCCATTTGACATAGTTTGAAATTTAGATGAGATATATATTCTAGTAGGATTCTAATGGCTTCATGTCTAGAAATGGGTGAAAATGTTTCTTTGTAGTCAATAACTTTTTCTTGACGATATCCTTATGGAGCCAATATTTCCATATTTCTCAAAATGGTGTCTGTTTCATCTACTATTTTTATAAAGACCCATTTAGTGCCTATAGTCAAGGTTTCTTTAAGTCTATCATCTGTATTCCAAACATTATTTATTTCAAACTGATTCAACTCTTCTTGCATAACCAATACCCAAAATTCATCATTGTTTGCATCATCAATGTTTTTAGGTTCAAGCTATGATAAGAATTATTTATGTTCAAACTCATTCCTAGGAGAAGCTTTAGTATGTGTTCCTTTATCTAATTATCCAACTAAAGCATCTAAAGGATGATTATTAAGGGTTATATAAGATCTAGAAAAGGAAGGACTAGTTATTTCAGGTTCATCTATAGGTTCAGGTTCACTATGATTAGAGTCTAAAGATTCTACAGAACTGGATGGTTTAACAGACTGCTTAATAGAAAGATCATGAGATTTGGCATTAATGTCTAGATTGGGTATATCATTATGAATATTTTCACGAGGGGATTTTGGTTCATGTGGATATATTTCATCAAATATAACATGTACATATTGTTCCACACATTTCGTTATTTTATTAAAATCTCTATAGGTTTTACTATAGGTTGAGTAACCTAGAAGAATTCTTTCATCACTTTTGGATGAAATGTTTTCAATATTGTCCTTTGTATTAAGGATGTAGACTTTGTAACTAAAGACTATAGAGTAGTTTACTTTTGGATTCCTATTGTTCCATAACTCAGAGAGATTGTTCTTAAGAATTAGTCTAATTAAGACTTTAATAATTATACAACAAGATGTATTTATAGTTTTAGTCCAAAAATAAATAGGTAAGTCATAATCATTAAGAATTGTCTGGGATATTTCTAGTAAGGTTCTATTCCTTCTTTCAACAAATCCATTCTACTGGGGTGTCCAAGGAGCATAGAAGTTATGACAATCGGAATTTTGTGAGAAAAAATTCGAAATCTTTATTTTAAAACTCATGTCCATGTCTACTTCTTAAGAATTTAATTCTAAGACCACTTAGGATTTCTACAGATCTAGCATACTTGGTGAAGTAAGAACAAGCTTAACTCTTGTGAGATAAAAAGAAGGTCCAAGTATACCTAGAGAAGTCATCTAAAAGAACATACACATTGTGATTCCTATTAATACTTGAAACTCTAGATAGTCCAAACAAATCCATGTGAACCAACTCAAGTGGCTGGGAAGTTCAAACTTCTTTCTTTGGTTTTAATGATACTTTTTGTTATTTTCCCCTTTTACAAGGATTAGAGACTTTATTGTTTTGAAATTATAGTTTGGGTAGATCCTTGACTAACTCTTTAATTATAACATTTATAAGTTAGGGAGTGTTACAGTGGCCTAATCCTATATTCCAAATCAAGGACTAATTATGAAAAACACTTAATCAAGAAATTCATTAAGAAACTAAATAATCTAAGTTCACAACTTAAACATTCTAATTTCTAAAAGCATTAAATACTAAATCATTTTTATAATTAAAAAAATTATATGAATCATTTTTAAATTTAACATTGAAACCATTATCACCTAACTGAGAGATACTAAGTAGATTGTACTTTAATCCATCAATAAAAAGTTCTTTAGAAATTAAAATTGAATTATAGTTACTCATTTGAACAAGGCCAATTATTTGTCCTTTAGAATTTTCACTAAAAGTGAAATTCCCACAGTAAATCTTTATAAGATTCTTGATGCTTGAGTAATCCCTTATCATGTGTATTGAACAACCACTATCCAAGTACCATAAGCTTTTACAAGAACTTTTTAGGCATGATTCAAACAAAGAAAATTCACACAAGAAATTATTTTGGTACCCAGACTTTCTTGGGTCCTGTAATATTATTAATTAATTCTTTGGGAACCTATAATTTCTTCATGGGTTTCCTATAGACTGTTTGTATAATGTTGAAAAAATAAACTCAATTTGGTCTAAAAAAACTTGTTAAAAGACTTTTCACTGCTGGAACTTACAGCAGACCATTCAAACCTAGGTACAAAGACAAAGTTTCCATATTTTGATATGAAATTATTTTTAACATAGTTTGTTTTTCCAAGTTAATAGCCTATACTAGTAGCTTATTTTGGTGAAACTTGTTTACCATGAATTTTGATGAGAGTGTTATTTCCATTAGTAAAATTTTATAAGTCATTTTTCAACTTCTCATTTGATAATTTAAGATCATTATTTTCTTTAAGCTATTGATCATTCTCCTCTATCTATATATTAAGCTTAGATTTAACAGTAGATGTGATAGAATGTTGTTACTTCAAAAATTATACTTATCTATTAATTAATTTCCTTTGTCTTCTAGAATTTTTCAGTACTCAAACATTTCCTCATTGGTCATGTTTTCAGAATAATAGTCATATCCATAATTGTTGCAATTTTGTATAGGAGATTCAAGGTTTACCGTAGTAGTATTTTTCAAGAAGAACATGTTAGCATTGTTACCTTTCCCATCATGTGAAGACTTTGACTCACTAGAGTTATCGTATTAATCACTCTAGGTGGCCTTCATTGCCTTCTTATACCTTTTATCCTTGTCCTCATATTTTATCTTATACTTTAACTTAGGACAGTCATCCTTTACATGTCCTCTTATATTAAATTCATAATAGACTATCTCATATGAGTTATCACCTCTCTTATAGTTTCCCTTATAGTCAAACATTACTTTGTAATTGGGTTTTGTAAATAAATTCTTTTTTTGTAAATTTCATTAAATCTTCTGGCTAATTGAAACATTTTCTCATCACTATCAGATGATGATTCTTCATTGCTTGAACTGTCAGAATGAGTTCGTGCCTTCTCCTTTTATTTTTAGTTAGAAGTATTGGGTTTTTAAATCCATTTAATTTCTATTTGGTTTATAATCCTCTTATTTTTAACCTTCAATTCTTCCTCATACATCTTTACCTTACCTATCAGCTCATTTACTAGAAAATTACTGATATCACATGATTTGCTAATTGACATTGAGGTTCCCATCCTTCTATCTGGTAGACATATAAGAATTCACATGATTTGTTCTTTGTCTTTAACCTCCTTACCCATAGAGAGCATAGTATTTACTATTTCATTAAACCTAAAATACATGTCAGAGATAGGTTCATCATGCTTTATTTTGAAGTTATCATTTTTAATAGTATACATATTAAGACTCATCTCTTTAATATTAGTGGTTCCCTCATGTGAAACAATTAGAGTATCCCTAATTTCATGATCTCTTTTACATGTACAAATCCTATTGAATTATTTATCTCCAAAAGAAAAATATAAGGAATTCGTAGATTTGTAGTTATTATTATAAGCTACATTAGTTGGGCCATCCTAAGTATTTTTGGCAGTAGGAGGTATCTTATATTCATCTAACATTAAAGACCAAATTTCAAAACCCATACTTTCTAAATGAATTTTCATATTAATTTTCCCCCGAGTATAATTAATTCCATTGAAAAATAGAGGTCTTTTTGTAGAAAAACCTTCCAATCTATTATCCCTAACAAAGAAATAGTGAATAGGGTTTTAAAGAGATAAATTGTTTGGAACTAATAGAAATTTATAGATCATTAAAACACAACTAAAATAAAAGTTGAAAATATTTGAAAAATCTTTGAAAATTGAAGATTAAAAATAATCCATTCATACCAAATTTTTATCGGAGTAGGACACTCAAGAGGGGAGAAATTTAGTCCCTATAATTTGTTTTGTTAAAAATACCCAATTTTAAATCTATGTAGCACAGTTAATCAAAGTAGCATATTTATATGTGTTTTGATTATTAAATTAATTTCTCAAAAAATTTATTAATTATTATTTATAGATATTAGAAAGATTGATATAAATTTTGAAAGTAATTTACAAAATTAAAACAATTATAAACACTATCTAAGATTAATTATCAATGTAAAATTTAGTTTTCTAAAATATGTGTGAAAATAGAGAAAACTAAATTTTAAATACACAATGGATAAAAACAAGAGGTTCGATCTCAAGAAGAGACCTAATCCTCTCTACTTGGTGATCACCTAACACAATGTAGTTTATTTTAATAAACATGATCCACACCATGGATTTGGGTTCACAACAGTACATAATGTTGTTTAGGTCAACAAGACCTCTACCAAAATTATTTGTGGGAAACAAAATACAACCAGGACTCACATAGACCTCTTCAATAGTTACAAATGACAGTATAAATATGTAGAAAGATGAGTGAGTGAAGATATCTTGTATCTTATAGTTTAGCATGGGAGAAAGTGTGTGACTATACTACAGACACACACACTCCCCAAAAAGAAGTAAAATTATACAAAACAGAGTAGAAATAATGAGAGAGGGTTTAGAATGCTCTGAGTGATGTTCTTGATGCTTATTGAATCCCTGAGTAGGAAATATGTAGAATTGTAGACCTCTTCTGGAAACATAAACCAAAATAGAGTGTCATGGAAGCTATGGGTTCTGATTTCCAAGAAGAGATGAGGTGATCTTAAAAGGTTCTCTTCACTAGGGTTTGTTGCTACAAGAATGTTGAGACATTGGATCTCAACAAAACATTTTTTTTCACAGTTAGCAAGAATTATATTTCTTCATGTTTTCTTATTTATTTAAATTTTTAGTTTCACTTGATATATCTCTACTTATTTTTTCTCAAGTGATTTCTTTTTATATTCTACACTGGTCGACAAATAGGCACAATACTTAACATGAGGGTTTCCTCATACCACGTATTATTCTCTGAAAATGTCTAAAAAACGCAGACAAGGTCATTAATATAATAATTGGAACCGGGTTTAATAAAAATGACTATTTGAATTAATTTTTAATTTAAGTGTAAAGAAATTTTTTGAAGTATTGAATGATAGGTTATTCTAACAGTGAATCCTTCTGTCGGTGACTCTTTCTGTCAGTGACTCCTTATGTCGATGACTCCTTCTATCGATGACTCCTTATATCAGTGATTTCTTCAATTAGTGATTCCTTCTGTCAGTGAGTTGTTATTTTAGTGAATCATTTGTTCTATCGGTGATTCATCTATACTGTCGATGAATCATCTATTTTTTTAGTGAGTCAATCTATCTGTGACTCATTTGTTTTGTCAGTGAGTCAATCGATCCATGACTCATTTGTTTTATCAGTGAATTATTCTATTGGTGAATCATTTGTTTCGGTGATTCGTTTTGTTAGTGATTCTTTTTTTTATATCAGTGAGTCATTCATTCTATCGATGAATCATTTTTTCTATTAGTGAGTCATTCATTCTATCAGTGACTCATTTGTTCTGTTGGTGACTTAGAGTCTATGACTTAAACTATCAGTAACTCAAACTTGGCCATTTATGTCTTCTTGGATTATAGTATACACATCAATAGAATGTGTTAAACATAGGATTGATCATAAATAATCTTAATTAAACATATTTTACTTTAATAATTAAGAAATTATGAAACATTATTTGACATGATTCGAGATTGTTAAAACTGGAGAGGTCCAACAAAAGGCATAGATTAAGGAGAAACTTTTGATCCAATAGTTAGGATCAAATCTATTTGAATAATTATAAACATTATAGATCATATTAATTTTACTATATATCAAATAGATATTAAGAGTGCCTTATTTAACAGATATATTCTAGATGAATTCTATAAAAAACAACTACCTAGTTTTGAAACTTTAAATTAATAAAACATGTCTTTAAACATACAAAGAATATTTTTGGACACAATAAATCTCTTAGGACGTGCTATGTTTTTTTTCTTCAATTTTAACTATCCAAAAAAATGTTAATGGAAATTAAGACCCTATTCTCTTTATCAACAATATTTTTAAGGACACTATCATTGTTTAAATTTATATCCATGACATTATATTTGGCTCAACTAAAAAACCCCATCATAGACAGTTTCTCATAACCTATACAGAGTGAGTTCAAGAACAACATAATGGGAGAAATTAATTTCATTATTGCATTAAAAATAATTGAAAAATAAAAAGGAATAATCATAACACAATATAATTATATAATAGATCTACTTAAATGATTTTTTTTTGAAAATTTCACTAGTATATGTACTTCAGAAGGAACCTATTGTAAATTAGATCATGAAGAATTTTAGAAACTATTTGATCAAAAATTATTCAGTGGGATGATCAGAAGTCCATCTATAGTTGTTATAATATAACTCCCTAAAGGATCATTATTTTTAACTATATCAACTAATAATATATCTTTTTGATCAAATCATTAACATTGATTATTCTATTTCTCTTTTATTTTTCCCTTGTTTTGTTTTTGACTATCACAAAGAGGGGGATCTTAATAGAGAACTGAACAAAAGGGGGAGAACTTAAGGGAAGTGGGATAACTTAATATCCACTGTACAAAATTAATTAATGGGAAATATTATGAAGTTTGTTAGTTTTATTTAAAGGGGGAGAATTTAATAATATTTAAAAAATTTTGAAAGGAGGAGGAATTTATTCTTTATTTCAAAAAGGGAATAATTAATTAAGGGGAATATTATTGTAAGTTTATATTTTTTTTTGATTTATTCTATTAAACGGTGAAATTATTTTGAACTTTATTACAAAACCTATATAATTTTAATTTTCTTAGACATGAAATCTAGTGGAAGGTTTTTTGGAAAAGATATATTATAGTAATTTTCATTTTATAAATTCTTTTTAGAAAATACCTTTTTTTCGTGTGGATATCATGATTGTAAAAAAGGGGAAATTATTGAGTAAATAAATCTCACCATCGTTGGATTTAGAATTAAAAATACATTTCATCAATTTTTAAATATAATTTCATTTTGGTTGTTTTGGGTTTTTAGTTTATTTTTACAGTCTAAAAATTCAACATCAGGTTAACTGATTGTCTATTTATACTTATTTCATTTAACATAATTATTTTTAAAATGGTGAGTTGCGATGTAATTCCATTTTGAACTCATTATAAGTTTTAGTCTAAAACAAAATTCATTACACGATAAAGGAATTAATCTGATTCTATTGCAACCAATCCTAAAGAGCTCAGAATATGTTAATTGCAATTTGTTAATTGGAGATTTATAAATAGAACTCAAGGATTCATGGAATAGAAGTGAATTTTTACATGATCAATTTGAACCATTTCCATAATTTTTTAAAGTCTAAAACAACTTGTTTTCTAGAGTGTTTAAGGTTGTATATCTATAGTGAGATTATTCTTAGAGCACCAGTTTGTGAGGTTTCAATGAAAATACTCTAAGTCTTTCTTATTATATTTTTTTATATGTCCAATCTTTCACGATCTAGGAGCTTCTGTACTGATAGACAGTTTATCAGATTATTTGTGATTGAGGGATTCCATTGTTTATAAGATGGATCTATGTTTGATCATTATGATTGACAGATTACATGTCTTGGAAGAAATTTTTTTGTGGAATGGACACTGATATGATCTAATTAGTTTCAGGTGAGAAACTTCTTGCTGTAGAAGTGGGTTACTTTGTTCAATTTATAAACCACATTCTGCTTTGGTCTAATAGAAAATTGTTACTTCATAGGAAATTGTGTTGGAAATTGACATCCTGTTGGGGTATCTGAGTTGTTACTATATACTCCATGTATTGTTTAATATTTATAATTTTTAACTTTTTATTTTATGATTTAATTTCTACCATGCTTATTTAATTCAATAGAAAATATTTTAAAAACCTATAGCTTTATTATTTTTAATGTAAAATTATATTACTCTGAAATACTTTGATTTGATTGTAATATTGTATCATCTAGTCCACTCATATTTGAGTGGGTCAAAAATTTCTTGTTTTATTTTTAACTAAAATTCACATACCCTTTTTTAGTTTTCCATATATTCTTTTATGAGGCCACCAACCCCTGTCACACTAGAATATTCACTTTTATCTTGCATTAGTTTCTTAGGGTGTATGCTTTCAATGCTCAGACACTTTTAGTCATTTCCATTCCTCTTTATATTAGATGTATAACAATATTGAAAGTAATATTGCCATTTAACTCAAACAAGTCTATTTTTACCATGATCTCGAGTAGAATCTCATTCACATTATAAAATGAATTTGATTGATTTTATTGTGATTAATGATTACTCTTTAGGAGATAACGGTGGATGAATATTTTATTATATATTAAAAAGGGAAAAAATAATATATATATATATATATATATATATATATTAATGATTTTATATTGTAAATGGTGTTTAGAAATATTCACCAAGGAAATTATGTCTTACATGATTAGAATAACATTTTTATCCTAGTACAGTTCATGTTGATAATGTGTTTTAAAATTAATGTTGAAATCCTAATTGAGACCATGAATTATATGAAAAATCATAAGAGGAACTTATGTATAGATAAAGTGATGCCAATAAAAGGCATGGTAATAAAAAATTATTAATAATGAATAATAACAGTTCAACAACTTAAGAAATAAATATAAGATTAATAAAAAAAACAATAAAGGAAAAAAAATTATTTCACTATTATTTCAATATATATTATATATAAGTACATTTAATCAATGGTTTGGTCTAATCCTTGTTAACTATGAGATATATAATGTATACAATTAATAATAGAGTGTAAATTTTGGGAATTTATTATCATGTAGAATTCCACCCATGGGAATGAAGTCCATATCAAATATTGAATTAATGTTAAATTCATTCATGTAGATCACAAATGATTCAGTGATCATTTCACCAATGAATTACAATAAATTGATATAAATTCCCCAATTGAGACCATTTGATGAAATTTTTATAGTTACTAATGAATTTTAATTTTTAAATGGCACTTTCGATCTTTTTGATCTTGATGAATTTCACATTCGGGCATGGTTTGTTTGTATAAGTTATAAAAAACTTGAGAACAATTGTAATTTTTTTTTATGGAAAACAGATATTTATTGATAATTATATTAACGTTTAATTATTTTTTCATAGTTAAAAAAGATATATAATTCTAAAATGGAACTTGTTTTCATTCATAGAACATCATAAATCAAATTCATATGTGCTTTAATATTATATATCACAAATTAATTAAGGATTTTTATTCTATATTTCAAAATAAAATTGTGCTTGTTTCTTATTTTTTTGATCATTTATCAAATGTTTGATACTTAGAAAGGATTTTCAGAAGACACTTTTGATCATTCCAACTATTTACAATTTTGGATTCACACAAATTTTTTCACACATTTCATTTATTAATTGGAAATCATTATTTTGAGTTTTTCACAACAATTCAAGTTCATTTAGATGTGTTTGAATGTTATGTGATTATTTTTAAAATTTTAAAAATCAATTTTAATTTTTAAAAGATACATTAAAATATTTTGAAAACCCTAGACATTATATTCTAACATTATTTATTCCTATAGGTCATAAATCACTTGAGGTTTCTTTATCCTAAAAATGAATGATTAATTTATATATTTTGATTATTTGACAGAAATTTAACACTTAGAAATGATTTTAAAGTAAAAAATCACATTAAATTATTCTAATAATATCTTACATCAAATACACTCATTTTCATAAATTTATATGAAAATTGATTTTATTTTCCCATTTTTGAACATCATATTCTTGTTTTCTAGTGAGAAAATAAATATTAATTCTAAAGGAAACTTTTTATTATTTTTACCACATTGTAAAACATATTAATGCATAATTAATTTCCACATATATAAAATAACATAAGAAACATTTTAATAAATCTTTATGATAATATAATGTCATTTTCTCATTTTTAAATACGTGAAGCACATTTCATAGTTAAAATGAATTTAAATTATAAAAGAAAACTTTTAATAATTATAATAACATAAAAAATAAAATACATACAAGGATTATTCCTATAAGAAAAAAATTAATCAATAACATTTTTTGTGAATTTTCATAATAAACTAAGTTCATTTTATATTTCTGAACATTATATTAGAGAAACTTTTGATCACTATAAACACATTGTATATCAGAGTCACAAATATTAAATTTCTATTGTTCACAGATCACTTGATATTCATTATTTAATATTTTAATAACAATTCTATATTTTTTAATCAATTTTTAATCATTTTATATATTTTCGACACTTAGATTTGACTTTAAATTATAGAAAGACATTTTAGATCATTTTATGCACATCAAACATCAAATTATTGAACGATTTATTCCTTTAAATCAAACATTAATAAATGTATTTATAATAAACTTTTACAAAAAAATTTGCATGTTTAGTCACTCTTTAACATTATTTTCTCATTTTTAAGTTAAGAAATTTTTTTAATTATCTCATGCAAATTGTTTCTATAGGCCAAAAACCATTCAATGGTTATATATTAATATTTCTATAATAGATCTACCATTTTTACTCATTTTATTTATTTGAAAAATGTTTAACACATATAAATGAAATTAAATTTTAAAAATTTTATTTTAAATCATTCATAACATATAAAAAATTAGATTCATGCATGGTTTTATCCTGAAATTAAAATATTATTCAAGGATAAATATCTAAAATGTTCATAAAAAAGTTCCTTTATTATTTTGAAATGTCTTATTTGATAAGGTTTAATGACATATAACTTGTCTAAAGTAGTTTAAAATAAAATCCATATTAACTTGATCATTTAGGATCAGGATAAAATAATTGAAAACAATATGAAGAACATACCTTCTACCCAGAAGATCTAAAATTTTATAGTTGATGATGATCACTTAGAAATAACCAAAAGGTTCATGCTTACATAATAAACCCACCAGATATGAAATTAGAAACACTTTGGAAATAACATCAAGTATTTTCAAAGTTAATTTAATACATTTATTAGTTAAATATTAAAAAATAAAAAAGAGAGATATAAAAAGAGTTTAATGTCAATTTATTTTATCTCATATTACAATAAATCAATCCATAGATAAATTTTCATATAAATCCTTCATCAAATATATATTTTCACAGGTTTGAGCATTTAATAAATATTTTACTATTTATCTGTTGAATGATACACATTACAATGTTCATATTCATCAATATAATGATCGTTTAACTCTTCAAAGATTGAAAACATTTATTAAGATTTAACAAATTCATCATCATATGATGTGTATATAGAAAGAAATGAGAACTTATAAATAAAAAATAAAAAATAACACATATATGATATCTTATATCATAATTATCTTACTTTACATTATACATATCATGAATAATGATATATCCCATCTCATATATTAATATATGGATTCTTAGGATATATTAACATTCAATATTCCAGTTTTACTTAATATTCATAGACATAATGTATATTTCAAAAAAACATGTAAAATCACATCCAAAATATATTATATAATCTATAAAAAACACTTATTATTTCATAAAAATATTTTATACTAAAATTAATCATCATTATGAATCCTTATGTGTGACCCTTTGTGACTTTCTAACATTGAAAATAATTATGAATTTCCTATAAATAACCATAAGTAAAGAGTGGCCTCTATAAAATTATCATTGCTACTCAGGATATAAATGAATATAACTTGATCTCCATCAAAAATAAATATCTATATATGAATATGTATTCCATATGTATCACCATACATAATATTCATATTCATGTAATCCCTTTTCCCAATATATCGAGTACATACCTGAGAAATATAACATGTTAATCTTGTATAGGATAACTCATACATTCAAGATTCTTCAAAATATACTAAACAGTATATACAAATACATCACATGGAATTAGTCCAATTAGATGATCAATCATATGTTACTCAACTAATATTGTCCATGAATTTATCAGTTAAATACAATCATGGAACCATATTTCATACCCATAATATAGGTTGAAAATTATTAAATTATCTATGAAAACCTCATTACATGATCCTAAACAAACCCAACCTACTCATTTATTATCTCAACCTTATGGCCGGTGTAGGATGGATATCAAAGTATGAAGGTTCATATATATGATACTATATTAACCTTATAAAATGAAGATTAATATAAATTATACACATCTAAGTATATAAATGAAATTATGTATGATATTCAATGTGATATAATATTTGTATTCCATTCCAGATAACAAGTCACATTTTTGTATCATAAGTGACCTTTATATATTCACATGAGAAATTAATCATGATAATATTAATATATCCTCAAAACTAATGTATTTCTATGATGGTTGTAAAATAGGGACAACTCAGTGTTTTTTCCACGATGATTTAATTATTATTCCACTCTCATGTATTAATTACAACAGACATTAATTAATGATAGTGTAAAGTGTATTTAACAGTAAAACCATGATAGATTATTCAATGAAAAACTTTACATGATATAAAATTTCATTGGAATTCAGATAAAATTAGATTACATTAGATCCAATCCTTTATATATTTAATACCTTATAACATTACATGTCTATAATATTTTTACTACATTAATGATTTATTCAATGAATCAACAACATTATACTTTTTATCCACTCAATAAATCTTTACATCACCCTCTTAGTAATTTTTCCCATCATACAACACTTGGAAAGAATGTGTGTAGTCTATTGGAGAGACTCATGTTTCTTATATTCATTTATATCTTAATTTTTTTTACAATAGAGATCTCTTGGTTCTAAAATTTTAGGTATTACCCTTAGTTTAATAAGTAACTTATTTATTTAAACAACTTCCATTAAAACATTTGATATAGTAATGCACTCTATTTTTATGTTAAAATCAACCACTAAGGGGTGTTTAGGACTATTCCATCTAATAACTATTGAGAATCATAAATATTAATTGATATCTAGAATCATACTTATCATTTAAAAAACTAGAATCAATTTAACACATTAAAAAGGTCACTTTCTCACCTCCACACATAAAGAATACATCCTTAACACTTATCAAGTACCTAAGAATATTCCTAATAATGATTTAGTGGAATTTGATTGGATTTGATTAGTATAAACTAGTTAATCTCAATGAATAAGATAAATTAGGTCAAGTTCACAACAGAAAATACATAATAAATCTTATTGATAATGTATAAGGAATATCACTTCCCTGTTCTCATTTAATCTATGTATAAGGAAACTAATCCTTTGCAAGACACACACTATACACCCCTAGTATAAAACCTTTCTTAGAGTTCTCCATGAAAACATTATTTAGAAATTTACCAATTTATGTGTTCTAAGTCAAACTAACAAATTCATTAAATCTGTAATATATATATTTAGAACTAGTATATAAGAAACTTTACCTTGGTCTATATCAAGAATTATTTTTCCAAATAAGACTTTGTTAACTTTAAAAAGATAAACTGTTTCTAATGAGTAGTATGGAATCCACAAATGATACTATAAATAAAAAAATTCATTGACTAACCCAAAAACACAATACTCATCCTCATTTTTTTATAAAATCACACTATTTGATTGAATCATAAAAATAATAATAACTTTGAGATGATTTCTCTAATCCATAAATTTTGTTTCTTGACTTCTTACCTTTACAATAGTATTTTTATCCTTAGAAACATAAGGTTGTATCATATATTAATACTTGAATATGTATCCATTAAATATTATTTTTAATATCCATTTGATATATCCCATAATTATAATAAGCTATTATGTCAATCAAACCCCTAATTGAATTTATCATAGCTAATTATGATAAGGTTTCTTCATAGTAAATATCAAAAATTTGTTTGTATATTTTCAACACTAAGTTAGAATTATAGGTGTACATTCTACCATCCTTGTTATATTTCATTAAAAAATAAAACTTACACCCTATGGTTACATCAATTTTCAAGAAAATCAACCAAGATCTAAACTTTATTTATCTATATAGAAACCATTTCAAATTTTATATCCCATAATCTTTTCTTAGAACCAAAACTCTTGAAAACATCCTATTAGTTAATAAGTGATGAATTTTAATGACATATAATATATATAAAAATGAAAGAAACATGAAACAAATTATGAAGATAATTTAGTGGAAGGGGGAAATTCATATAGAACATAAAATATGATATACGTTAAATACATTGATTCTTCTGCTCATGTGGTTGATAATGATCAGATAATAATACCAATGGGTTATTGACTTCAAATTTGGTCCACTGACTATAAAATCTCAAAAAATAATTTTGAAGGACCTTCTTTGATTTACATAGTTACCCTAATTCCCCTCTCAATTAAGTAAAAATGAAGGAAAAATATCTTTAGTAATTTTATCTCATACCAATGTATCTCTAAATTAATATATAAACATCCTTTTATAGAACTCTTTTATAAATGATAATACCTCTTTAAGTTCTTGCATATCATAAAATATTAGTCAAACCTTGACCATACACATTATAAATTATAATGTACATTTTTTTAACCTAAAAGATCTTTTAACACTTCAGTAACCAAATATAAGTTACACATTAATAAATTCATTATCACATGATGTGTATTATGAGGAATATGATAGTCAACATTTAATATGTATAAATACTATTATTATGATATTTCTATATCACATGCATACATCTCTATTTGATTGATATCATACACAATGATATAACCCATATCATATGTCACAATATGGGATTTAGTTTATAATAATTTCTAATATCCTACTTACACTAAGGTCTCATAGACAATATACACATTTCACAACGACTTGTGTAACCATATTGAAACTCATTTTGATAAATTATCATACAATATATTATTTTAGAAAAATATTTTGTACAAAAAATAATTCCTCATTCAACAATATTATGTCTATGAGCATTTATAGTATTGAAAATGATGATGAATTCCAAATCTATAGGCATAATAAAAGAGAATCCTCTAGAAATATTCCATTACTCCTCAAGACAAAAAGGGATTGGTTGTGATCTCTATCAAACACACATATCTGTATATAAATAAGTTCACAAGATATATCACCATAAATCATATGAATACTCCAAGAAGCCCCTTTTCTAGGAAATAATGTACAATATTGATACTTGTAACATGTAAATATTATATAGTATAACTCATATATTCTCAATTAATTGATGTAGATTGACCAATATAGATGAGTTCATCACATTCCATTTATCTAAATAGATGATCATAACATATTACTCAACTAAAAATGTCCATAAATTTCCATAGTATCTATTGACGCCGAATTTCGGATAAGGCCATGAATGGGAACTATTTAGAAAACCTAAGTCATATTGGGAATCCACGGACTATCCCGTGATGCCTGAGGGAGGTGTGCATAAGATGTAAGGGGTACATGCAAGATGGTAAATTGCATGAAAACTCATGCATTCCCAATGAGACGTCAAAGGGAGCTTTCCGCGGAGTCCATCCAAAAACCATCCATGTCAATGGCGCAAAAGAATATTGCCTAGCACGCAAGATTTCCATATGCACGCAAGCTCTTCCGCACCCAATGTGAAATCAAATAGCCTCTTTCGTGTAGCTTCTCTTGTGCTTTTCTACTGAAGTTTCTATCTATAAATAGAATCGTAACCCCCATCATTCAGGGGATGGTTACAGAAGATGAACTGACCCTCTGCCACGCAAAAGCCAACCCTTTTGTGACTGTGTGAATGACATGGCCTCAAGGTATAAGATCTTGTGTGAAATATATCATAGGGGTCTTCCTTATGGTGGGCCTATTAGGGATTGATACTCGTCAATTTCCTTTTACTCTAAGTCATTTTCATGTAAAATATTCCTCTTGCACACATGTTTTCCCTCATTTTGTAACAATATGGCACACATCCACTCGCTTTGGGAAGAACCACCCCATCTTACGTGCACCCCTTCAATATTCCGTTTGCCCCTCCTTGTGTGATCCATGTGTTGTACTTACCCTAAGGAAACATGTTCGATCCTCTCTAACATGCGACACCCCTATCATGCAAATAATTCTCCCATATGACCCTCTTGGTTTGTACGAAGTGATTTGAAGTTCCCTTGGGCGGTGCTTCATGTTGAGTTACTTTTCCACATTCCTCTTCACATAGGTATGCCAAAATCTCTCACTTATTTTCATAGCCATGAAAATGTGATCCCATCAATGGATCACTCCACAACCCCGTCTCACCACGGAATTGTCGGTGCCTTCCCTTTACCAAGGCTTAAAGCGCACGGGTTATGTAAGTCCTATGGGTGGGGAGTGAATCTCCTTCATCCGAGCTGCAAGTCATTAAACTACTAATCATCATTGTCCCCAGAAGATAAAGTTAAACTGTAAACATTCCCTAGGCAATATATGTGGGGTGCCCCACCTTAAACATTTTCCATGCCCACTCATCTCCACGGGAGTAAGATCTTCCTCAGTTGGAATGAGATCCTACTTGCATGGAATGGCATCTGTCTGTGTAGGAGGGAAACCATCCTATTGTAATCCCCTATCATTTATTGGAGGAGGTATCATCCTTGCTCCTCTCTTATTCTATGTCCAAAGACCATAGGAGAGATATGCATAGGGGACTCTCGATACTTCATCCCACTCCCTTTGGCCTTTATGACCATCAAGCCTCCATCCTAGAGTTAGTCCCAGTCTCCATATCTCTAGGCCACTAACCATGAATAAGCCCCACTCCACTTCTCTTGGATTCACCTTTCACTACGTGATCGTTAGGTATTTTTTGCCTCTTGTTTCTCACACTGAGCATGAATCGCGTGAGCTTATAATAACCATCGACCATGACACCCTTTTTGGGATTCCTTAATTTGTATGTCCCATCCATCACCACCAAACTATGTGGACTTTGATTCCCTACCATGAAGATACATAGGAAGACTCTCTGAGGTTCAAGCCCAATATCACCATCATCTTCACATCAGTTTCATCCCATTCCTCCCATATACTTCCTTCAACCATCCATCATCCATCCGGATTCCTATCTGGGCCACCACATCCTGGTAGGATCATGCCATTGCAATGGTCATCTAACCATGCATAATCCACACACAACCCATAACCATCCAACAAAGAGTGTCCCTATTGTGATGGGCCACTATCTATACATAAGCCCCGACATGTCTCTGGGCTGTTGTCCTTTGTGTACACCCCGATTCATCACCCCTTTGAACTAAATGGGTTTCAATCCTTGTCATCTGTATAGGGTATGTAGGAAGCCTCCCTAAGGTTAAATCCCATACAATGGTAAACCTTGGGGTCCCCCATTTTTGGGGTTCACTTTCCCTGATCTACACTCAGTGGTGTCCAAAACAACCTTCATAGTGTGATATATTCCATTTATGGGTCACAACACCTCAGATCCATCCTCAATGGGTGTTTTGGTCCATCATCCAGAAAATATTCCAGGTGCACCCTCTTAGGGATGCACTAATTTAATCCATCTCAACACGATGTTCTGATCAGTCTGATTCTATCTCCATAAGATGTTAGACTCATGGATTACCTTGTGTTAAACATGAGATGCCTGAGGAAAACCTCGAAAGACATGCCTTTGGCTTAACAGTCTTCTCTAGAGGTTAAAATCATGACATACACTATGTTAAACATTTAAAGCTAATGAAAACCTCAGGGACATGCCTATGGAATATAATTCTCCACACACAACATGGGATTCCTAAGGTTTACGTGCCCTCGAGAAGTCTTATCATAAGGGGTTGAAACCCCGGCACATCAGTGTTTCAGCATCCAGACACTCCAGCGATGTCCAATATGACTACTCCACTGATCAAATGTTTATACCCTGACTTGAACCCTTGGAATGTTCGGACAGGAGTAGTGTAATTAACCAGTGTCTATAAAGATATGTCACAGGGTAAGAGTTTGATGAAAAACATCTTAATCTTTAAGGGAGACCTAGACTCAGCGGCATGTTCCGAGGAGCAATCCATAGATGGAGAGACCAACATCCCATCATCCCATTTCAATCAAGAAGATAACATCCATGAATAATAAATTGATGTCTCTCACCTTTGGAAAGTGGTAATGTGGGGAAATAGCCAGAACTACCTCGACAGACGGATGTACGCCCCGACGAAAGCGTCAGAAACAGTCTCTATCTACCAAGGGAGTAGATATCAACCAACCATATAGGAGGTTAAATACCATCTTAGTTTTGAAAAACCTACCACATGATCAATAATATTCCCATCCATATTTTAATATGTAACATTTGATAATTTAAATATATATTTTCATAAATGTTTACCTCAAAAAATATATGAAAATTTTAGTTGAATTAATTTATTTTTTTTATGCTGATACAAACCTAAAACATATACATATTTATCACATAATGAATTTTCATTATTAAATACATGTGAGTATTTAATATATTACGTAATACATAATAGGACACCATAAATGAATTATTTACAACAAATAAAGTGATTATTGTTATTTCATTTCTTCATTATAATCATTACATACCATGGATATGTACATTAATAAAACTAAAAATAGTGTATTGAGAATGTAATGACAAAACATTAAACATTACATATTTTTGATTTATAAGTTAATAATTCATTCCCTTACATTTGAGTATCTTTTTAGGTTTTAATTTTTATATAATTAGGTCTTAACTTATACATAATTAAAATATATTTTCTAAAGTGGGCACTTATGATTAGTATCATTTTTTCACATAATATAATACTTTTATAATGAAATATGTCCTATATTCAGGAAAAATATCAATACCTTTGAACTTGAACTCTTTTTTGTTCTACCCTATCCATAAAACTAAAGAAAAATATTTTAAAAATATGGAATGTGAAAAAAATTCTTAATAAGGGACATAAAGGGAAGAAATCCCCTAGTCTAGTGAAAAACATAAAAACCCATAAAATACTTACCTCTATCACATTATTATTTTAGAGTATTAAATAAATCATTTTCACATTTTAAAAACACTATTTTTCATAATGGAAAATAGTATAACCCAATTCAAGAAAATCGAGACCTTTTTAGGTAACATAGAGCATTGTATTCATGGAACCCTTATTTGACCCTTTCAATTGGAATAAAAATATGTCTGACTTCCAATATAATTCTCCAGATAACGAAATCATTACCTACTTCATTGTAGATCTATAACAGGGATCACCCTTCGTATAATATATATTAGGCTCACCCATTTTTTATGAGCTATAATGGGGCCCAACCCATCATATAAGCTGTATCAGGATTACCAATTTTTCATGAGATATAATGGGGATCAACCCATAATATAAGATATATTGGGCTCACCCATTATTCAAATATAATTATTAATACCATATAATTAATAAAAAAAAATATTCTTGCACGTTTTCATCATGAAACCCTTGGAAAACACTTTTGAACCCATATGAAAAATACTTTTAGATATTGAAATTACATATCATTTTAAAAACCCATTTTCAAAACAACTATGATTAGAAAATAGAAATAGAGTTTCCATGTAAATAAAAAATGAAATATTTTCAAGAAGAATAAAAATCAAATAATTGTTATGCTCATGGGAAAAGTAATTGGAAATATATACATTTATATAAGCATTCGTTTTATTTTTTGTAATGAAAGTCAAAAGATTCCATAAAAAGATTCCATTTTAAAACCATTGAAATAATTTAAAAGGAGGCATAAAATTTCCACTATAATTATTTCATGTATATATAAATAAATCCATATAATATTTTTAAGAAAATGGATATGGAATAGAAAGAGTAGTTGGGGTCTGTCCTAGTGGAAAAGGCACCCCATAATACTACATGAATCCCGTGATCAAATCCCGGTGATACCATGATAATTAGGATGGTGGGATTTATTCCCACTTTTGGAACGAGTAGATTAATGGTGATGCAATTTTTGGATGAGGATTCACTAGTGAAAGCAGTGGGATCATGGCCATTGGCTTTGATGTTGATAGCGGAGACAAGAGGTCGTGACACTGTGTTCAATGGTCGGATTAGAAAACAGTGTAGTGAGGTGTGTTTTAAGAGTCTCTGGACATTGGTACTGGTGATGACAGGATGAGGGGAGGTGGAAAACGACCCTAAAATGGGATGAGGGGGGGGGGGGATGTTGATGGAGTAATGATTTCAGGCATGTGGTAGGCGGACGACATGGATTCGTTCGGTCCGAGAGTGGGATGTCGGGTGGAGGCTTAAAGGCGGGGAAGACAGTGATCTTCGAGGCACAAGATAATGACATGAGGAAAGATGTGGGTTGAAGTTCTCTCTTCATGGGTTTGGATGCATCAGGATAAACCAAAGTGCTGATGGGGAATGCATAGGTGGAAAAGTCCTGAAGGACAATGCTATGACAAAGGATTTTAGAAAAACAATTCTAGGTTAGATATCGAAGATAGAGTCCCAGATGTGGTCAGAGAAAAGAATAGAGAAACCATTAGAAATACTCTCAGATTTAGATGAATGAGAGTGTATGAAGTTTACATCAACACTAGGACCATGTAGTTATGCATTTGGATTTCTAGTTGAGTTCCTTTTAGATTAGTCATCATTGAATAAAAAATTTGTATTAACTGGGTAGGGATTGCAGTTGGGTGTTTGATCCTTAGGCCTGAAAAATGGCCATGTATTCAAGGATTTTTGTCTATAGGTCTATGAGTTATGTAAATGTTTCACCTAAAAAATTAAATTTGGGTTTTCAAAAATAAATAAAAAATAAATCCTTCAAGCATTCAGGTAAGTTAAAGTGTTAGAAATGAAACTTGAAAAAATAATTTTTAAAAGAAAGTCCCTTACCTCGAGTCTAACTCATCATGCATGTTATTAATATTACTGATTACAAAATTAATGTTAATTATTTTCATGATTAATAAAACATTTGAAGTTTATTATTCATTTTATTTCCATGTTATATTCAATTACTTAATTCAATTAAGTATGTGTTGGATTTTTTGATGATATTTGTCTCATATGTCCAAAATGAATGAGAAGGTAGAATAAGGAAAAAGTGTTAATTATTTCATCATATCCATAAAAATAACCATGGAATAATTATCATTTTATGCATCAATTATAATTCTAAAACTAACATTGAAAATAACTATGAAAAATGAATTATGTTACAGTCATGGAGACGATAGACCATACATATAATAGAGTAATACTTACATTTTTTAATGAACATTATGGAAACAAGGTAAGTATTATTTTATCTTTAAATATAATATTATCATAAATTAAATATTATTACTTTAAATTTACTTATATATATCATCCATGTGATTTTGTGATTAAGAATGAATCACATCGCTTCATGGAGGTGGTATTCCACAAGTATGCAAAAACGACATTCTCATTTTTGTATGAATAGAATTGTATGAAAATAGGAGTCATGTTATGTTTTAATATTGATAAATATTTAATAAATATCATATAAATACTGAAAATATATCATTATAACTATCTATGAGATATGGTGATGGAAAACGATTTACATTTGTTCTCGAGCCGGTAGTCCAACAAACACATGAATGATATTTCTATTTCGCAACTGATAGAAGAGGATATGTATATGGTTTATAAAATTAATGTAACAAAATCTATATTTATTTAAGATATTTTTTTATAATTTCAACAAGTATAATAATATTTTATGGATGTAGAAGAATAAATAATATGAAAATGATTGGTAAGGAATAAACCTCTTCTTCAGACAACCAGTTAATGTTTACAGTAAATTACATCATATATTATTTTTATGATAAAAACAAGGTGTAAAGGATGAAAATATGGATTTAGGAAATTAAATTTTGTTGGTATTTGATATAAAAAAACTCCTTTTAAGTGTTAATATCATATAAGAAGTGGTTCCATTTTATAAGAAAGGGGAGGGGCACTCTTGGAAGTACATAATTTATTAAATTAATATAAATTATTATTCATATCTAAATGGATGAAAACAAATTTATATAAAATGAAATACGAGTATGGGTCTAAATAATCTCAGAAAATATTATTTTTATAAATTAAGGTGATGAATTCACCCTTATCGTTTTGTTTTAACCCTTTTTTACCCTTTTGACATTTACAGTGAAACATTGTTTTTTAACTCTTTAAGGGTCAATATAGTTACTATAAAAGGGAAAAATCCATAAATGGACCTTTTTGAAAAAAAAAACCATATAAAATTCCCATGGCAGAACATATTATTTTTGGAGTTTTGAATAATTTAATAACAAATTATTTATTATAAAATAACATTAAGGTCAATTTTGGAACAATTTATATAATTTGAATCCTAAACATCAATAAAAAAATGGATCTGGAATATAATTTATTAAAACCAATATAATATGTATTTTTCATCAAAAAATTTCATATAACACAAAAAATCACTTAAATAACTTTAATTTACTGTTTTTAATATCATTTTATTGATTATTCTACTACTTGGACAATCATTGTGCGAGTGTTGCATAAGAATTTAAGGGTATTATTTCATTAATAAAAATTAAAAATAAATTATCATGATAAAAATAAATAATATATACTTCTAATTAATATTTGTAACTAAGAATATCCTATGTTTATCCCCATGTCAAAAATTTAGAGATAATAAAACAAAAAATAATGACATTTTTAACTTTTCTTTATATAAAATAACATAATGGTAAAACCATGGACAAATAGAACAAATGCCATATATTATAATTTTAGGGGATTATGGATGATATTTAATCATACAGTAAAATTAAGTCACGTTTTGGGGTCATGTGTTAGTCCTTATCATTTTTTAACAACTATTAGAATTTCACCCATTTGCAACGGATCATTTGTGACGGACAAATGGACCATTGTAACTAGTTCTTTTTTTGATACTATTTTCGATGGATTATTTATTTCATTGAAAATAATGGTTTATTCTGATGGACTAAATAATCGGTCGCAAATGTTTTTGGTAGTTTTACCACTACCCAATGCGAAAAGTAATTACGACAATCATTTACAAGGGATAACAATATCCATCGCAAATGCCCCTAGGATCGAGATTATTTGCGATAGAAATTATTGTATGTCACAAATAATCTTAATGAAAAAATATTCATGAGAACATCAATTCCATCACAAATAAACCTTTGAAAAAAATCCAACCATTTTAATAACTGTGCGAACCTCCTTTCTTTCTTTCTCTTCTTTCTCCTCCCTCTCCCGCATCAAACCCTACAACCGACTTATTTTCCCCGACGCCATGAGGCTCTATTCTTCCCCCCCTTTTTCCTGATTTCGGCTTAGATCTTAAAGGTGCATAATCCTTTTACATTCTCCGTCATGTTTTTAGCATGTTTAGGTTCAATGTTAAGTATACTGGTTTGATCCCTCGGTTTATAAATTTATCTGATTTTCATGCTTTATTTGATATTGAGGATAGACACAATTGTATTAATTTCTATTTTGATTTTAATATGGTTCATTGTTTATGCATTTTGGGTTTAGTGTCAAATATATTGGTTTGGTTATACCTTATTTTTAGAAATTTATCTAATTTGCTTTCTTTATTTGATATTTAGGATTGATGCAAATTTATTAATCTCTATTTTGATTTTGATCTAGTTTATATAATTTATTTTAATTGATTTTAAGAAATTCGCCTAATTTTTTGATTTGTGATATTTATATGTGTTTTGTATTTATATTTATATATATATAAGTATGTTTGTGTACTATGTTAATATTGATATATGTTTCTGTGTGTGTATATATATATATTAAAATGTGATTAATTAATTTTTAAATTTATATGTGTTTATATATATATATATATATAAATGATTTTAAAAATATGTTTATTGTTTTTGATATATATATACATACATGTATGTCTATATGTATATATGTATATATGTATATATAAATTTGATATGTAGATCTGTTAATTTTGTTTCGAAAATATATTTTATATATTTATATTAATTAATAAATATTTTAATATAAATACATAAAAATAATACATTCTGATTAATTTAGAATTTTTTTTGATATAAATATATGTAAAAAATTCATTCTGTGTATACATCTATTAAAGTTTTAAAAAAATATAAATTTTTTAATATATATATATATATTTCTATTTATTTAAAAAAATTTGTAATTTTTTTATTATATTTATATATACACACATACATGTATGTATAATAAAATATGAATATATATATATATATATATATGTTTAAAAAAACGTATAAAGTTTATCATATATATATATAGACAGACGTAAATTAATGTTTTAAAAAATGTTTAAGGTTTTAAATATTTATATATATGTATGTATGTATGTATTTATTTATTTATTTATCTCATATATATATATATTTATATATATATGTTTAAGAAACATGTGAAAATATATTTAATTATGAAATCGTGTAATATATATATATTAACATCTAAATATGTATATATAAATATTTCCAAAATACATCTAAGGTTTAATATATATATATTTATTTGATATGTATATTTATTTAAAAAAGAGTTAGAATATATTTTATGTATTTATATTAATTATGAAATCATGATATACATATATATAATAATTATTAAAAATTTAATAATAATTTAAATAATTAATAATAACCATTACATAATTTATAATAATTACTGATTAATTAGTCAAAATTATTAATTTATATTAAATATTTTTGTATTTATATATATATGTATATATAAATTTAATATGTATATTGGTTTAAAGGAAATATTTAGAATATTTTTGGTATATTTATATTAATTTAGAAATATTTTAACATATATATATAAATATATATTAATATATATAAATATATATATAAATATATATTAATATATATAAATATATATAAATATTTATTTACTTAATATTAATAATAAATATTAAATAATAGTGTTAATTACGAAATATTATTAATAATTTGAATAATTGTTGAAATATATGAACATTTGTGCATGTGTGCGTGTATGTATGTATATAGATTTTATATGTTAATTTCTTTGAAAAAACATGTAAAAATTAATTTGACGTAAATAGATTTCATCACGTGTTATATATTTATATAGACTGTATGAAATAAATCAAAATGAGTGTTTTTTAAGAATGATGAGAAAATTAATTTATAGCAAAAACTTTAATTAAATGATATTTATAATATTTTTTTATATTAAAATAAATTAAAAAATTGTTTTAATGAAAAAAATAAAAATTTAAAATATGTACTATTTTTTAAAAAAATAGTTTATTATAATTAGAATAATTTTTAGTAATACTTTTTTAAAAAAATATAACAATTATAAGACTTAATAAAAATTCATAAAAAATATTAATTATTTAAAATATAGTATTAATTTAAATAATTTATAATATATAACAATCAATGAATCATTATTTTTAATAAATTATTAATACTATAGTTGTTTAGAATGTCAGAATTATAATTTGTAAAAAATAAAAAGAATAAAAAAATAAAATGTCTTAAAAAATAGCATGTGTCTCGTATGAGACAATGTTCAAGAGATATTCTATTATTTTCAAAAAATAGAATGCGTCTTATATAATATATTTAATGTTGTTATTTTATCTACACAGAGCCTCTATGGCCCCCATAATCCAGTGTTAACCCGGTGCCTCAATCTGATCATATTCCATAAAATATTTCAAGGTATTAAAATATAATAATAATTTTCAATTAGTCAAAATGATATATAATAATTGTTTTTATTTTTTTTCTTTTTTAGATAACTGTGGAATGGATAAGTAGACATCAATATTTATTATGTTATCGTTATTGGATTAATAATCATAATGATACAAACAGATTTGGTTTAAATACTCTCTACATTGAAGGTTTTGAATCCTTTATAACAATTACATTTTCAAATTTAGATTTTGTTTCTAAAGGAACAATTAAATATCAGTGTTAGACATGTGGTATTAGGACATTTAAAACATTTGACAATGTTGGACATCATCTATTGTGTGTTGGTTTTCATAATGATTATATTTTTTGGTATCAACATGGTGAAAAGAGTTCAATAGAAAATACAATTTTTTAGGTTCTAGATCCATCATTTCATAATTTAATACATGAACAAGTAGGTCCATCTATTCCTGATAAAATAAATCAGAATGATATTTCAAATCTTGAATATGAAACTTCTCAGTTTTACAATTTGTTACAATCCACTAAGGAGTCCTTATATCTGAGAATCTAGATGAGAAAACTTGAAACTTTTAAAAATTATATGTCTATTAAATCAGATTTTACAATGTCTAATAGTTGTTTCGATCATATTTTATCTTTGGATAAGTCGTTGTTGCCCAACTGAAATACATTCTCTAGAAGTTTCTATAAAATTAAAATTTTTGTTCATAATTTGGGTCTAAGTTATCAGAAGATCCATGCATGTTCAAATGACTACATCTTTTAATAAGGTGAATATGAATCTTTTTTTTAATTTTAGAACATGAGGATAATTGAGGTATAAAGAGGTAAAAAAGGAATGTCTAGATTTCCCATGAAACTATAGAGATATTTTCCAATTACAACCTATTTACAATGTTTATTTATGTCTCCCAGCACAAATGGATTTATTACATGACATAAATCAAATATTTCCATCACAAAAGCTTTAACCATCCATGTGATGGTGACTCATGGAATTTTTTTGATCACATATCCTTCTTTTGCTACAGAACCTCATAACATATAATTGGACCTTTCTATTGATGGTTTTTGTCCATTTGGTTTTTATGGTAGTCAATATGCTTGTTGGACTATTTTCATTACTCCTTAAAACCTACCTCCTTTGATGTTGATGAGGTAATCATATATGTATTTTATGCTGTTAATTCTAGGACATCCAAAGAAGAATATTGATGTTTATTTGAAACCACTAATTGATAAGTTAATTTCATTATGGAACAATGGTGTGACTACATTTCATATAAGTACAGATCCGAATTTTATATTAAAGGTTGTATTAATATGGAAAATCATTGAATTTCCTGCATATGGTATGTTATTTGGATAGAGCACACATGGTCAAAAATCATGTCTATACTACATGGTTGAGAACAAAGAGTTTATGCTTTGTAATGGGAGAAGGGTTAGTTATTTAGACTGTCATCAGATATTTCTTCCTACAAATCAACCTTTTTGAAGAAACAGAATTGATTTTACAAAAGTTCAAATTGAAATAGACTCACCTCCAGTAGTTCTATCAGGTAATCAGGTAAAATATATTATCTATGAATTACCTCATGTTACTTTTGGACCAACCATAAATGAACAAAAGATAAATTGTTTTGGGAGAGATCATAATTGGATAAAGAGAAGTATTTTTTGGGACCTTCCATATTGGTCTGATTTGTGGGTTTGTCACATGTTAGATGTAATGAATATTGAGAAGAATGTTTTTGATGACATGTTTTATAATGTGTTGGACACACTTGGTAATACCAAAGATAATTTAAAGGCACAGTTAGATCTTGTGCAGCTTTGCAGACATCTTGAACTTGAATTATTGGAAGATAAAAGATTATAAAAATTAATGAAGCCAAAAGTAGATTATTCAATTAGTAAAGAAATCTATTATTATTCCTCTAATGTATTAGATAATTGAGTTTAGTATATGACTAGGATTATAATTTTTCTCTTTGCATCAGAAATGGGCATATTACCTGGTTAAAAATTCATGACTATCAAGTCATAATTGAAAGATTATAGCTTGTTGGTTTTAGAGGGATGTTAAATTATTCAATATGGGACATGTTGACCGAAATATCATTTTTTCTGAGATATTTGTGCGATAACATCAGATTATAATGCATTTAATTTCCTGGAAAAATATGTTGTTTCATAATTATGTAAATTGAATAAAATATTCCCACTGGGATTTTTTGATTCGATGGAAAATTTAATATTGTATTTTCAATATGAAGCTAAATGTGGAGTGCCGGTAAAATTTCGGTGGATGTTTCCATTTGAGATATTTATACCAAAATTAAAGAATAAAGTATGTAACAAAGAATTTGTTGAAGGGTTAGTTACAAAATCATAATTTCAGGTGGAAATTTAAAATTTATACTCTTATTATTTTTCAGTCAAAATAACCTTCAAAACAAAATCAGATAGATCTCAATGAGACAAATGTTGATGATGTCACAGACTATTAGTTTTCAGTTTTTAATCAGCTTGACCTTAGTTTTAGTGGTTATTGTGAGTGATGAATTACAGATGAAGAACTTCACATAGCTCAAACTTATATTTTTCTGAATTGTGAAGAAATTACATGATTTATGGAGTAAGTAATAATTTTTTATTATTTCATTAAATATTTATTAAATATCACATTATTTACATTAATTTTTTTTAGACTATATGATAACCATATCAAAAATAAATTTCTATAAATTATGTCTACTTCTTCTGAATAACATTAGAAAAACATTTATATTTTTTTCAATGACTAGTAAGTAATGTTTATTTCGATGGAATAATAAATCAATTTTTCCGTGATAGCTATTATTAATAATTTTTATTGTTTACACATAACCCAAGAAGAAAATAAAATTGAAAGTTGATTATGTGTTCTAAAAAACCTTCCATCAAAATTGGTAAAATCATATAATGGGTATGTGGTTAATCGATTTGGATTCCATACACGCATATATAGAGACTCAAAGAAATCAATGAATAATTGTGTTCGTTTGAAATGATTCAATCAGAAGGAATGTGGAGTTTACTTTTATGGTATACTAGAAGAAATAATTGAGTTATGTCATTCGGGACCAATTTATGTTGCAATGTTTAAATACCATTGGTTTGATATTGATCGGGGGTTGTGAGTTCAACCATGACATGGAGTCATTGGCATTAAATATAATAGTATTATAGCATAAAATAAACCATTTATGTTGAAAAAAAAGAACATAAAGTTTACTATACAAATTACAATTATCATTCAATAGATTTGAAGGACTAGTGGAGTGTGATAAAAATGAAATTACATGACAACCAGTTTATTAAAAATGAAAATGGTTCTATGGAAGTGAAAAATATCGAAATATTTCAAGAAAAATCCCAAAATATATCTCTTACCTGGAAGGATATGAATATCAATCTTGAAACACCCCAATTAAGTGTTGATGATATAGATAATTTTGATGAAGTAATAAGGGACAATGAAACTGAAATTCATATGGAATTTGAAAATACTGAAGAAGAGGATGAATACATTGATGTCGATGAAAATGATGATGAAGATGAAAATTGATGTATTATATTTCGATAGTTAGTTACAGGTAATTATCATATTTTGATATTTATTAGTTATTTAAATTTCATATTTGTATTAACAATATTTTACAGGTAACATTACTTTATTCTGACATTCATTAGTTTTTTATATTTCATATCTGTTTTAACAATCTCTTACTAGTGAGAATACTTGATTCATATGGCTAGATATGATCCTCATGATGATTTATTTCATTCCATCACTAATGACAGACTTCTTGAGGATGTGCTTGATTTAGATGCTCCTCCTTAGTCTGGTGTGCCTAATAGGATGGGGTGCAGTCTTGCCCAATTGTTGATTCCAGATCCAATTTCAGAGAGATGACCATCTGTTGATTTTGATCCTTGTCTATAGAGTTATGTTTAATTGTTTAATTAATTTATTTTATATTAAATAAGTGTATTAATATTTATAATAACTTTAGGAATATATATTTGTTTCGATTTGCATAGTTTTTCCCATTTACCCATTGACCATGTTGGTGCGATTCTGAGAAATTATTTTTCGAAGCCATGGGTGTCATGGGACCTAGTACCCATTGTCGTGCATGACCATATGTTCAACCACTAAATTATACCTTATTAAATAGTATATACTATTTTAAAATTTATTTATATAATAAAATATATTTTTAAATTTTTCTTACAGAATTTATTTTCTCCGATTTTTTATAACCAGTGATGTCTTATTCAAAAGGCATGGAAAACTGGTATACACAAGTGCTTTCATCAATTCCAACAAAACATTAGAAAGCGAGCTATGGATAAAACTTTTTCTATCATATTTAATCATTCATGCATCTCTCATCACCCTGACTATATATTATCTCAGGTATGGGATGAGTTGTGCTCCTTCTAGCTTGGAGAGTTTTTTGGGACGAGATCACTAGCTGAACGTTAGAGCTGGGGAGGCCAGAGGTCACCCATAGGGCCAAGAGTCATACATTTGGAAAACATTGATGACATATGTTAATTGTTATAATTTATTAATTTATATTTATTTTAACTATAACATGTTTGTTGTTTTATACAATCCACTAATGACCCATAAATTATAGAGATTTAAGTTTATAAGAAGTTTTATTTTTACCCCTATACAGGAGAGGTTATAGGCGAACGACAACGCCATATTTTGATTAGTTATTTTTTTGAAAAATGAAATCAATTTTAATTTTATTGTCATTCTAATTTATCATTATATTTAATGGTAATATATGAGGCTGTGACTTCTCATTCATGAGAGAGTCAAGCTGAGACCGAACAAGATGTAATTTCTAATTTGGGTCTTTCTGAGAGGGATTGGATATAGGCGACTTCATAAGGTGTCGAGAATGGTTGAGTGGTTGATATTGGTTCTCAAATGAAACCTATAATTTATTATAGTACTCATACAATGACATCAGTGAGCGTGAAGGGAACTCATGGAGAGTCTCCATCGACACTATCGTCCACTGCAGATTATTAGAAGTGGTTGAGAGCTCAGGATGAGATGATACAATAGATGCAAAAGTAGAGGGATGCGAAGTGTGAGAAGTAGTGTCTAAGAGATGAGGAGATGATGGATTATATGCGGCGACTTGCGCATGGCGTTAGAATGGAGTTTCCTCCCCTTGGTCCTTCGACTGACCCGCCTCCACCTGATGATAGTTGTTGATTTCTAAAGATTTTATGACTTTTTGTAATTTGGTATGATGGAAATATTATATTTGAAATGACGTGTTAATTTTATGTGTGTTTTAATTTTTTAAATATTTTTTAATTATTTTTAAATATTTATAATTTTATTTTTTATTTATAAATTATTTTAATTTTTTTTTTAAAAATGTTTTTTTTGCGATGGATAAATAATCCATCGTAAAAGTTTATTTGCGACGGATCAACGCAATAATTATTTAAATAATGTTTTGATATTCTGTTGCGATGGATTGTATATTTGTCACAAAAATTGATTTCGATGAAGACCCGTCCTAAATAATTATATTTGCAATGTATTCTTCCATGATGGGCTATTTGCAAAGGACACCTATCACAAAAAGTCATTTACGATAGACACCCATCACAAAATGTCATTTGCGAAGATAATCCGTCACTAATGGCCAATCATAATTATCATAAATTCATCTTGTGAAACTTAATTACCTGATTTCTCTTTATTGAGGTAACAAAATTACTTTGATTACTATTCATAATGACTAAAAATAAATGGGAAATATTTAAATTTTTTTGAACCAATGATTCCAAATATATATATTTTTTCAAAATTATATTAAAAAAGTTTTAGAATTTAATTTTATATTATTACTT
Source organism: Viscum album (assembly GCA_963277665.1). Taxonomy (NCBI): domain Eukaryota; kingdom Viridiplantae; phylum Streptophyta; class Magnoliopsida; order Santalales; family Viscaceae; genus Viscum; species Viscum album. Next base: position 326,179,723 of record OY728130.1, read on the forward strand.
CAAAACATAATGAAATATGGGTTTTCATAAAATTTCATTTTTAGTATAAAAGAGTTTTAGACTAAAATCATGTATAAAATAATTACAAGGAAAATTATTTGATAATTATTGATAAAAATTAAAATTTTCAATTTTAAAACCTATTCAAAATAGAATTTCACTTTTTATATATGTTAAAAAATAATATAGTTTTCAATAAAAAATTTCATTTTTAAATATTCACTAAAAAATAATACATTTCATAAAATTTTAAAAATTTCACCATTAAGTACTTTTGATACACTAATTACAAAAATGAATTCCATTTTATCAGATAAATTGTCTAACATTTCTATATATTAATTATAATATTTTCTCACAAAAGGTAATAAAAATCATCTTTGATGAAAATGAATTTTGATGCCTAAGATGCCATTAATAAAAAATTGAGTTCTTATTTCTTAATAATTAATCAGTACATTTATATTTAGTAGTACCATTATATTTATTTCACAATGTAGTCAACACTATTCATACCTACCAATTCAATGGCTAGGTTATAACATTTATATTTAAATAATAATATTTCCTGACTCATTTAATCTTGGTGTTACATGTCTTGGATGGTATCAGAAATAATTTCATTCCTTCAGAAGCTAGGTTTGTTACATTACCCCCAATTTTAATAAATTTTATCCTTGAAATTTTAACTTGAATTAAAAAAATAAGTAGTTTTCCATCTAAAAATTTATTTGTTGAAAACCCACATCATTAAAAGGGTTAATAAAAATTTCTCTTGAAAAGAGGGAAACAAAAATATGAAATTCATCAAAAATATCATAATACTAGGTTTATGAATAGGATAACGTTATTGGGATGTTCAAATGTTGACATGTAAGAGAAAACTAATTCCCAAGGATTGATATAGAGTGATTGAGAACATGATAGAGAGATATTTAATGACACAAAATCCTAAATCTATGATGGGTGAATAGATGATAAATTCACTAGAAATGATGGTAATATGATAAAATGTGGGTTCCAATATCTCTTTTCCCTAGAGTTGATAAATTACCGTACCTTATAAACTAAATTCATAATGAAATATAATTACTTTCCATAGAGAATTTAATCCTTTAATCAACTTCGACCATAGTCTCATATTTTGATAAAAATGATGAGAATTCTAGATGATTTTTTCATGCCTGAAAATATAAAGTCAACTTCCATATAATAAAAAATGGTTAACAAGAAATTTATCATATCATTAGAATTTTAAAAAAACTATAATGGTTATCACAAGGAAAGATGATTCAAAAAATTGTCATTTATATGAATACATAATATATTAATATCCAAAATTGAATAATAGTACCCAAATTTATAAAAAACCATTCTTTAAATAACCATCCTTTAAACTACTCAATATATTACCCACTATGATTAAAACACAAAGATCAGGATGATTTGATCATGTATTCTTCCGAGAAAAATTTAACATCTATCTCCAAATATCAGCAGCCACTCTAGAAGTATCATATCAAAATGTACATACCATAATCATATAATCTCTAATATCTAATAATAATTTCAATAAATAACCTGAATCACCAGAAATAAACATTAAAATCATATATATTTTTGAAAGAAAATTCAACCTTTATCCCTTAAATAAGATCCCATAATATCTTGTTTACCTTAATCATATATCTTTACCAAAAATTATTTTCGTCTTCTTCTAAAATAACATTAATCACTTACCAAGCAAATCAATTTTTATTCATGTTCTTACTTATATGATAAATCATATATTCCAAAATTAGAATAAAATATAATTACCTAAATTTCAAAGATTATATAAATCATTAATTTTATTAGTACCTTTAAACTTATTTCTACTAAATGTAGAGACATTCTTCCACAAATTATGCTTTATGTTAAGACTAAGGGTTACATATACCTCAAACCGATAGAATGTCTCCCAAAATGTCATTAATCACATTAAAATCCCATCACATAAAACATCTAAAGGATATTAATTACTTTAAACTTATGAATACCCTTAAATCATAATTATTTAATTCTTATATGTAGACACCTCAATTATTCAACATTCATCATAATCTATTTACCATGAATTTCCATATTATTCCTCAACACTTCCTTCCTAAAAAAATATGAATTATGTCCTAATATTCATAAATATGAAAATATAATACAAGATATAATCCATAACTTTCATATGTCATTTGTAGTTTCTTCATCTTCAATTGTAATTTCATTAGTCATTCATAAAGATTCATTTTCATGGTCTTACTAATCCAATTCTTGAGATTTTCCCCTAGGATATTTATATTCACAATTACTATACTACCCACTTTTGAAACATTCAATTAACAACTTGGGAGAAACTTTACACCTATTCTACCCAAATTATTGATAGATAGGTCATTTAACATCTTTACATTTATGATCTTCATCACATGGACTTACACCAATCTTCATTTCTATCTTACTTGATACATTGGGAAACTCAAATAGCTTTGAGTTGTTAATGATAACTCACGATAGATTATTCAGAATAACCACATGAATTTTCACAACAGATCCCATTTTATTCAGTTTATTATTTATATAACCAACACATATTCCTTCACATCATTTATTATTTGGGGACTTCTAGATCCAGTGATTTACTAAAAGAAAAAATGTTAAAGTGATCATATTAGTAAAATCATAAGATACAATCTTAAGAGGAGGATAAAAACTAATATATCCTTAACCATATTATATTCAACTCTATATATTTATCCAAAATAACTATAATTATCCCTATCATTCTAACCATTGTGGTTATAGAGGAATTTTAAATATTTCTCCAATAACATTATAACCTATAAAGTTATCTAAACCTTTTCTATGATACAAACTATAATGAACCGACCTAAAAAATTATTTAATATTTATTTTTATTCAGGAATTCGTTCCATTATATTTTAGGATATTTTTAGGATTAGTGTGTAAGATAACTAGTTCATAACTCATAAATAACAAAACCATATTTTATAAAGTGGAAAATTTTGATTAGTATCCATTTTTTCACATAATATAAATCTTTTAAAATTAATCATATGTTTCGATTCCTGAAATATATTCATTACTTTCAAATTGAATTCTTCTTTTTTCCTTACTCATCCTTAAACCGTATGAAAAACCTTTTAAAAATACTATATGAGCACAAAAATCACAATAATAGGCATAAAAAAAAGAAATATATTTCGCTAAAAAACCTAAAACCCATAAAATACTTACTTGTATCACATTATTCTTTGAGTGTTTGAAATAAATCATTTTCACATGAAAATAACACACTTTTTTACCAAAGGAAAACATTAACACCCATAAAAAGTAATTGGAAACATTTTTTTATGTAACTTATAAAATAATACTCATAGAACCTTTATAGGGAACTTACAATTGGTGTAACCATACAACTGACTTCAAAAATTATTCTATAGAAAAAATAATCATTACCGAATTAATTAGAGATCTATAATGGGGCTCACCCTTTATATAAGTGATATTGGGATTACCCATTTTTCATAATATATAATGGGTGTTAAACCGATCATATAAGCTATATTGGGCCCACCCATTTTTCATGAGATATAATGGGGATCAACCCATAATATAAGATATATATACCCAACCCATTACTCATATATAATTTTCAAGTAACATAACATGAATATAAAATTTCATTCCTGCACCTTTTCATCATAAAACCCTTATAAAATACTTTTGAACCCATATGGAAAACACTTTCATATATTGAAAATCCTTTTACTTTTAAGAACCCATTTTAGAAACCAAAATCCCCAAAAAAGAGAAATATGGTTTTTCTTTAAAGAAAATATAAATTATTGTAAATGAATCAGAAAAATAAAATAACGACAATGGTGGTGGAATGATTAGTTGGTTCAAATAGATTAAAATATAACATTCATTTTTTATTTTATAAAGAAAGTCAAAACATTCCATACAAAATTAATTTTAGATACATTTGAATGTCAGTTAAATGTTATATTAAATGTAATTTATAATTATTATTTTTTATATAAATACATCTATAAAAATGTTTTAAGAACATGGAAATGGAAGATAAAATTTTAGAAATGAAACTTTTAAAGATAATTTTTAAAAGAAATTCCTTTACCTCAATTCTGACTCTTCATGTGTGTTATTTATATTCTAAAATAAAAAAAACATGTTTATTATTTTCTTTATGATGATTTTTTTTTCATGTTTATTATTCCTTTTATTTACGTTTAATACTCAATTACGTAATTCAATTTTTTTACATTGGATATTTTTATGATATTTGGCTCATATGTTCAAAATGAGTTTAAAGGTTAACTACAAAAAAAGTGGTCATTATTCCATCATATATAGAGTTATAATAATGAAGTAATTATTATTTTTATACATCAATTATATTTTTAAAACCACCCAATAAAAATTAATATGAAAAATTAATTACTTTACAATCATAGAGATGGTTTTCCGTACATACACATATGCATAACACTTCCATTTTTCAATGATCATTATGGAAAGAAGATCAATATTGTGTTATATTTAAATATTGAAAATTATATCATTAATTTTATATTATCACTTTAAATATACCTATATATATCATCCCTATGATTTGGTGATGAATAATGAACCACATCGCTGCGTGGAGGTGGTAGTCCACACGTACGCACGAACGTCATTATCATTTTTTAGGGAATGGAAAGGTAAAAATAGGTGTTATATTATATTTAAATAATGATAAATATATCATAAATTTCATATATATACATCAGATATATAATTATAACAATCAGTGAGAGGTGGTTAGGGAATAAGAATTATATCGGTTGGAAAGGAGGTAGTCCACCGTAAACACAAATGATGTTTTCATTTCCCATTTGATGGAAGAGGATATGGACATATGTTGTTAAATTAACATAATAACAACTCAGTATATGGATGGTATTGGTTTTATTATTTCATCATGTTTAAAGAATATTTTAAAGTGTTAGAATAAAAAATAAAATGAAAACACCTGGTATGAAATATACTAATTCTTTGTACAAGAACTTAAGGTTTACAAAAAAATCCTTCCAAGATTGGTCATCTAATAAACAATGACTCTATAATGTGGGAAGATATTTAAGTAATTTATTTTTTATTTTATTGGACAAAAATGATTCTTATGTGTGATTAATATAGAAGAATATGTGCCTTTTTATAAGAGAGGGGAGAGGAACCCTTGTAATTACTTAAATGATTAAATTGGTACAAATTAATATTAATGTAAAAATGGATCAAAACTAATTTATTTATAATATATTATGAGTATGGTTCAATATAATCTCATTGAATAAAATTTTAGAAGTTTATGTGATGGTTTAACCCTTATCGTTTTGTTTTAAACCCCCATTTACCCTTATGATGTTTACATTGAAACAAAGTTTTTTACTCCTTAATGTTAAATATAGTTACTATAGAAGGAAAAAAGTCATAAATGGAAAATATTTTATATCATACACCACATACCATTACCTTGACTGAACATAGGATTTCTTAAAGTTATAAGTCATTTAAAAAATTATTATTTATTATAAAATTACATTAATATTATTTTTAGAACTATCCATTTAATTTTCATTTAAAACTAAAAGACAATAATGGAATTAAAATATAATAAATTAAAAACTCTATAATATTTCATTTTATCTAAAAAATAATTGAACATAAAAAATCACTCAAATAATATTTTTTTTGAGGTTTTTAAATAATTTTACTGATTTCTACTATTTTAACAAGCACATTTATAATGTCGTATAAGAATTTAAGGTAATTATTTCATCACTAAAAATTAGAAATAAAATAAAATGATGAAAATAAATTAATTATATTTAAATTTAATATTTATGACCAAACATATTCTCTATTTATCCCTATGTAAAAAATTTAGAGGTAATAAAACAAAGAGAATGACATTCTTGACTTTTCATTATATAAAATAAGATAAAGATAACGTCATGAAAAAATGAAAAAAGGCCCTATATTAGAAATTGTTATGGTTATGTATGATATATACTCATATAATAAAATTAATTCATGTGTTGGGAATATTTTTTAGTCCTTATAATTTTATTTTTAACCTTAATTATCCAATTTCCCATTTATCGTGGTAAACAAATTACTATGATTACTATTCATTATGAAAAAAATAAAAGAGATCTGTTTCAAAAATTTGGAACCAATGATTTTAAATATGGACTCAATTTATCAAAATTAAATTTATATAATTCAACGAATTTAATTTAAAAATATATTGTCAAAGTGTGATGAAAAATATTTTTTTTAAAAATTTCGTTTTTAGTAAAAAATGTTTTTTTCTACCAAAATAATGCATAAAAATTATTAAAAGGACAATAAATGGATTAATTTTAATAAAAAATTTACAATTAAATTTTAAAACCAATCCAAATCTAATTTTAATTTGTAAATAATTTAAATTGAAATACATTTCTTATTAACAATCAACATTTTCCACTATTCACTAAAATTCATTCTTTTAAAAAATTCATAGAATTTCACCTTAAGATAATATTAATGTTTTTATTTCAAAATTGATTTTCATTTTATAAAATAAATTTTCTAAATGTTATAGACATTAAATATGTTATTTTCTCACAAAATGTAATAAAAATCACTTTTTAATAAGACATATTTTGATGCAATGAATGAATTAAATTTAAAATTGAGTGCTTATTTATTAATACATAATTAATACATTTATATTTTTAATGAAGATTATATATTTTTAAATTTTTTTTAACCCTATTCATACCAACCAATTCAACAGGCAGGTTATAACAACTATATTTAAATAATAATATTTCATGTCTTGTTTAATCTCATTGATGTATATCTTATATGCTATAGAACATAATTTCCTTTAAAATCTAAGGGTGTTACAGAGAAAATAAAAACAAATAAATAAAATAAGTATAATTAAAAAAATCATAAGGTCGTGGTCTCCTAGAGATATCATAGGGGCGAGAACCTCTTTTAAAATAAAATAGGTAAAAATGATTATAAATTTATAAATAGAGTAGAAAAACTTGAGAATAAAATTTGTTGAATGGTTAATGAGGTAAATAATATTCATTTATTGGAATTAAAATTATTATATGGCACTTCAAATATCAACTAAATATTAGAATAATAATTGACCGTTGAAATGATAACCAGATTTATGTGAGTAGTAAAATGGAGAATAATAAATATTACCAAGAATAAATAAGTTAATATAAATATTAAAAAATCATGAAATGAATTTTTTAAATTATTTTACATAATGTATGAATAAGAATACATATTTTATAAATCCATTTTTAACTAATTAAAGCAAAAATTATTTTTTATGTTAACATTTAAATATTGAAATAATCTAAATTGAAAAAAAAAATTAATGAAAAGATATATTATACCTAAATATAAATTATATAATAATTAATAAATAATAATAAATACAAATGTAATCACTCATAGAAAAAGAAATACTATTTATTCGTGATAAAATTGTTTATATATATAATATATGGTTTTATTTAAGCATTAAATATATAATATTTTAAATTTTAAATTGATAAAATGCGATTTATTTTTGGAATCAACACATCCAAGTTATCTTATGGTAATTTTTTGGTATTAGTCTAAAAAAATTGATATTTAGATTAATAGTGAAAAATTTATGTTTTTTGTAAACTATAAGTTTTAGGATATCATCTTGATTTAAATAAAACTAAATAATTTATAAATTTATTTAAAAATATTTAATTGTATTTAATTAGTAAAATAATTTATTTAAAACGATAAACTTAATTTCCAAACCTAAAAATCCATTTTCAAAACCTAAGTTAAATTTTATTCAGAAAAACTATTTTTGATTCTCTACTTTAGATAAAATATTTCTAAGACTCCACTTGGTTTTTGTTAACTTGAAATATAAAAAAAATATATTTTTTAATTAAATACTAATAAAATTCATAATAATAATAACTATTTAGTGACCCTAGTTTTTATATTTGAGATTTTAAAATAGTTTAAATAATATTTTTAAGGTGTGATGTTGGGTAGGTTTTTAAGTTTTTTGTGTTGGAGGGATACAAAAAAATAATAAAAAAATATTTTTTTAGTCTATGAGCACATGATTGTGGGAAAATGTCATGTTGCACTGAACTAAACATCATATATAGAAATAAAATCTATAGTTACATTCAGAATAATGTGTTTAACCCAGTAGAAGTGTTATTTGGGTTTAGACATGGGATCCTGAAGTTACTCATCATTAGCATGAGATTAAATGAAATTAATCAATTTCTAATTAATTAATATTATATTAGGAAACCAAAATCCCTTGTTATTTAATTCTCTATATGTCATATAATTTGGTACAAATATAATATATAATTCGAGGGGAGATGAGAGAAGATGATTTGAGAGATCAAGGTGCCATAATTAAGGAACATCATTGAGGAATCATCAATGAAACACGACCTAGACAAGATCATCACCAATAATCTAGATTTTAGGTAGGGTTCCTATTTTGAATTAGTAATATACTTTTCATTATTAATGATAGATTAATTTTACTACGCTGCATTAATGATTTTGGGGCCCCCAATTTTAGATATTGAAATCCCTGTTATTAATTTTCCTAATTCTGGAACTGTGAAATTGCTAGGTTAGAGATTTTTAATAATAAATTCATTCCCTATGTGCATGTTCTTGGTGAAATATCAATGATCAAATCCATATTCTCTCTCCCCCCCTCCACTTTTTTATTCTGATTGTGTGTGGGTTTGTGGCAATCGTCAGTTGAAGGGTGGATGATGATGGTGATATGAGGAGGCCCTACTACGGTAGCAGGCCATGGAGGGAGGCTGAAAAGATACACCAAAGAAGATTGTATCCATCTATACTTGATGACCAAGAATTTCTAGTGTGTTTGATCATTGTCCATATGTGGAATTAGGCTTGAATCACAGGCTGGGTGGCCCATGGGCCTGAGTTTTATGCCAACCCCAAAAGCCCAGGAAAGTCAGTCCATATATCAGCTAATGGGTCAGGTAGGTTTTCTTTGTTGGGTCCTCCCAACCTCAGTAACACTCATGGGGTGCACCAATTTTCTTGGGGTTCCCCCCACTCTTAGTGCGCCATATAGAGCACCCTAAGGCTACCATATAGCTTAATTTATCTTAACCATATAGATATTTTCATAAATTTACCACCATTTTTCAATTTTGAGAAAATAAATATCCTATGTTTTATTTTATGATGAAGAAATTCCATTTTTCATCCAAGTCTATCTTTGATTCAAGATGATAAGTTTTATTATTTTTATTTGTAGGTTCGACCATGACAATCAGATGTGATAATTAGAGAGTTCACAAGGTTGTTACTCACATGGTGGAGAGTTTATGTTAAGAAAAGGGTCCCCTAAACACATATAGGGTTTGGTACTCCCCGATATACTTTGGGAAAAGGTACTCTGTCCATGGAGTTAGTAGTCCCTTTCTTAAGAGCTCAGATGGCGTGTGGGTTCTCCATTGAGGCCGATTATACCCCTAATCATTACCTTTCATTCAATGATGTATGGGTCTCCCACAATATTTCAAATGAGGAGAAATAGTGTTTCTCATATATTGGTAGTTATGATAGTATTAGAAAGTATTAAGTTGACCGACATCGAACCTTGGTTATGTTTTATCCCCCCTATAGGTTTTTAGAGTGGTGACATGGTAATAGTGGAAGGTAAGGTGTGGTACTTTCTCGACTATCTCACATACTTCAGTAAGGACCAAGTTTACCCTTAGTGGATCATAGCAGTGGTTTTGAATAATGTAGAGTAGATCAGATACTTTGATCCTTGTGACTCCGTAGGCAACACTAGGTTTTGTTTGAGATGCAGTATAAAAACTGAGGTGTCAAATTCAATATTTTTGGACATTTTTGTACTTTGAGCATCTCAAGTTTCTCATGAGATGTGAACTTCATGGATTGGATCTAATATGAATAGGAATTATCTACACCCCTAATAATTCTAGTTTTATATCATACGTAAATCTTTCCTGGTCTTACTTATATCCTCTTTTTAGTTCTAGAGTTTGATTATAGTTATTTCTTATCATTCCTTTGTTTTTTTGGGGAATCCTATTGAGTATGTGTGTAAAAACCCTTGAACGTTCTTTGTACCCACACATGTTGTGTTTTTGTAGACAAATTAGGGAACGGGGATGGTATTTTTGGATGTAGAATTAATGTTTTAAGCCCAGAGTTGACACATGGTGATACTTGGGGACTTAAGATTAAAGATGGCAGTTTGTGATGGTTTCAATGACCATTGTGGCTAGATATTGATCTTCAAGTACACATAGTGAGGATGAGGTTTATATTGTTTATTAGATTTAGTGTCTTGTTGAGTATGTAGTTCCTTTAGTATTTGCCTATGTGGAATTGTTCTTATAACTGTTGTCTTATGCAGGTTTTGTATACAGTTCGGTTGTGTGTGTGTGTATCTCTCTCTATATATATGTTTATAGTATTTAATAAATCAGAGATATGTGTTTGTTGTAGGTTGATATATGATAAGGCCTCTTATATAGTGTGTTATACCTAATCGGTGCTAGTTATTAATGCTTATCCAATCACATGTGGTCTAGGGGTGGTACAATCAGCTTATTGTTGGCCTGAGTGGGCTCTTGGTTGGCCAAGTTATATTGGAGTGGTACTAGAGTGGTCGAGTCATAGGGATATAATTTAGAGTTAGTATTCATGTGAATAATTGTTTGAAAATTTTGGTAAATGATGTCAATTGGATGTTGACTTCATTTTTCAGACTAGGGAGACCAATGTAGGTTTCACAGCTGATGTATCCTTTTACTATGATTTTGATAACATTGTAATCAAACTAGAGATCTATGTCATAATTGTTGGGTGAAAATAATTAGTTAAATGTATCATATAACAATTAATTATGATCCTTTACATCTTTTATGAGTCAGACCATCTAGATATTCCCTAATACAAATGGTTTTATCCTATCAAATGAATGGTGCTACATGTTTATAGAAAATTTGTGTCCAAAGGCAAGGTTTTGATGATCCCAAGCATGTAGTTGGTATTCTCACCACCAGTTAATGAGAAAAAAGGTAATGTTTCAAATACATGATTAAGAGATATTCGTTCACCATGATCTGAGGCAGTTTCTCTTCCTTTCATTCTATGTATAGATCTTCTTATAATAAAGATTGTACTTCCCATTGTGTTGTATGAGAATAACCATATGATGAATATACTTAATGAATTATGATGTTAGATGCCTCAGGGGTTTTTGAGGAGAGTCTAATCCTCAAGATATAGATTATTGGATGGATTCTAAAACTTGTATTTTCATATGGTTCAAACTCTCAATGATAAGTTAAGGATTCTTACATTGAGCTACCTATATGGCACAAAAAGCAATTAGTGGATGATGTTTTTATGAGACTAATGATGGGAATACTCTATGGTGGTAGGAGTTTGAGCCGATGACCAGGATTCAGTTTTATTTTTTATAACATGCTATTTTTAAAGGAAATGTTATGTTCAATAACATACAAGATACACAACACTGAGTACAATTGAAGAAAAAATATCATTATGTAAATGTGATCATTATAAACTAGTCGTTAAATAGGTGGGTATGAATAGGAAGAACTGATTTAAAAAAAAAATATAAATTTTCGACTCAATATTAATGTAATGAATAATACCTATTAATTAGTTGATTATTTTTTATTAAATTCATTTTATTCTAAAAAAATACATTTTTTCAAAAGTGATGTCTTCTTACTTTTTATGAGTGAATATTAAAATTAATTTCTAGATGTTATAGAAAATTTATTTCAAAAACTAAATTTCATTTTTGAATACATCATTTCAAAATTATCTTAAAATGAATATTTGAGAATTTTTTGAAAAGATTGAATTTTCAATGAATAATGAAAATACCATTTTTTATTGAAATGTGTATTTTTCATTTAAAGTATTTAAAAAGAAGAATTATATTTTTGATTCATATTAAAATTTCATCAGGTCATTTTTATTTAAAATAATTCAATTATGTTTTTTGAAGTGGATTTTGTATAGAAAAATTTTAAATTAAAAAATAATAATTTAATGAAAAACTATTTCATTGTGTTCTAAATATTTATTTTTAAATTAAATAATAAAAATATTTCTGTTGAATTTTGAAAAATAGATTTCCTATTTTGATTCAGTGAGTCTAAATTTTGTAAATAATAATATTTTATTTTGTACACAATATGGATAATAAACCTTGTAATTTTTGTTACCACATTAAATGGTAAATATGGTAATTAATGGTTAAAAATTAAACAATTAGGATAATAAAATTACATTAACACTTGTATAAATATAATTTTATTATTATATCTTATATATAGGAATCAAAATGTTGAATTTAGGACCTTTTGGGTCCACTTGGACAATATTATGCTAGAAGAATATCCTTTTATTAAGTAATAGTGGTGGAAAACGCATCATAGGGGATGAAAGTGATGAAAAGCAAATGCACCCCCCTTAACAGTAAACATAAAATAATTTAAAAAATAACCAGTAAAAAATAAAAAATACTTGGTGCATTTGGATCCCCCTTTCTTGCCAAAATATTATTTAAAAAATTACCTTCTCTCCATGTGTGCTTCACCTCCATACCTTGATCAATTAATATCCTGCTCTTCCGGGTCAGGTACACCAAATACCATGGAGGGATTTTCCTCCATTGCATTATGCTCACCAACACTTCATAATTTTATTACACCTTATAAGTATTAATATTTAACTACTTACACATCTTAAGACCACTTACAATTTCCCTTGCTTCAGCTCCCAAAGAGGTGCTTGCACCATAATAAACTGAACCCAAGAATGGAAGATCCCATTCCATATCCCACCTATCCTCCACACCTCATAACACTTGAAATATATGATCCTTCAACATTTATTTTGAGTCCCACCCTTAAAGGATTCCACGTGACCCATATTCCATGAATAGTTCATACTCTCCATTTATTTTCCAGTACAATCCTAGGAATAAAACATCTTAAAGACATCGATGCATTAATGTTGGTAAGGTGTATGACCAATTAATCCACTATTGATATTAAATTATTTGTATAATACATTTAGAGATGGGTTTCCCTTACCATTCTTTATTTCTAATCTCCCATAAGACCCAACAAGCTACTGAAAGAATCATTCTACGGGACGTCTATTCCACCAAATTAAATTATGTTCCCTATAATTGGGAAGCTATAACCTCCATAATCGATTCTCTCTATATGGATATCCCAATATCCTATTTGAGATATTTCCACATACTAGTATCCTAGTCATGTTTGAAAGGAATATGCCAGATGGTTTCATTACTTGGGGATGTGTAGCACTAACATCTAGAAACTAGACTCAATCCCTTCTTCTTAACATTTTCATCCATGGGAATAGACTGGTTCCTCATCACCCACAACAAAAAATCATCTTAAAAGGTATATATTTACACCACAATTTTTTTATCCCATTTATCCAATCCAATGCTCGCAACTAAAAATCCTACAACTAGACTAACAAGAGATATATTCAGTAAACACACACCTTTTAGGTTTCTCATTCATTCAAATATTTCTAAAAATTGTCTTATTCTTTTCATATAGAATATAATTTATAAAATTTGGAAAAATTATGGCCTCCCTATAAGTTATTTCAGGCACTGGACATCTTGGGAAATAAAGAATATCTCAAGCATAGTTATTTTTCCAAAAGTAGATCTCCCCACATCCCACCACCCATTTAGTTTTCTCTATCATAATTTCCAGGTGTTCAACCATGATTTTTTCCAAACCCAAAATCTTTTTAGAGTTGGAATCCCACTCCATCTAGTCTTTACTTTGTCTATTTATAATAAAAGAGGCCCCAAGGGACTTACCTTCAACGATCTCACAAGCTAGTTTGTCTTGTATGACCTGCATGGTTTCCATTATGTTCTGAAGATATATTTATGGTTACTATAATGGTCTCTCCATCCTATTCCATGAATCCCTGACTTTGATGAGATTATGAATTATATAATATTTTATTTTAATAAAACATAAACATTTCATCAACATATGTATAATTACAAAAATATTTTTGAGAGGGGGGTATCTAGAGGAAATGATCGACTATAAATATTATTTTTAAATATAAAGGATTTATCTTCATCATGAAAATTTAATTTTAATTTTTATTGATGAAATAATTATCCAAAATTCTCACACAACACTAATGTAGTAAAGAATAAATTAATGGAAAATAAAATAAAATATATTAAGAAAATTATAAAAAATATAATTTTATATAAATAATGTGATCAAGGAATTTTCTAGATTACAATGATATTTTAGGAATTTTTTTCCTTCTTTTAGATGTTGTCTTGATATTATTAATTTCAAAGTAATGAACTGTTCTAAAATTTGACATTGTGGATATTTTATAGTAAATAAAATTGTATTAAATGATATAAAATTACTAAAAATATTAAATTATGACAATTGTCTAGGATAAGGATTAAAATATCAACCACTATCAAGTTACGGTTATTTTACCACTTTCTAGCAACTATATTTATCCTCAAAGAGTAAAAATTCTTGTTGTCATGGTAAGAGTCAAAGGGGTTAAATAGAGGTTAATACCAAAAGATAAGGATAGAAATATAGTCCAAACATGTATAATTTTTATTGTATAAGGGGATTTAGACTAATTTACATATTATCCTCTAAATAAATTACAGATATCCATTTTTAATTGAATATTAGTTTATATTAATTTAATATTCTCATAAATTAAAAGAGTGTCCCTGACCTCTCAAATAAAAGGGAACCTTTTCTTATTCTCATTATTTCACACATAAAATCCCATTTTTTGGCCAATACCTATCAACATAAATTCCAATAATCCATTCCCTTATTTAATATTTCTTAGTTTAGGAACAACTTCATCTTTAGAAGGATCAAGGTGTTAATCAAATGAGGTTTTCCAAAGAAAAGGTACAATTTTTATCCGTTTGTTTTAGTTTTGTTTCTTCTTCCACCTATTTAAAATATTATTCAACCATGATTAAATAATAACACCAGTATAATCCATATAATTAGATTTATATTTTTAAATAACAACCTATATTCATCTTTAATATCCATCAAATGGGAGAAGAATTCATCATTTGTGTGTATGGAAGACTGCCACCTTATAAACCGTTGTAATTCATTTTCCATCACCGTATCTCATGACTAGTTATAATGATGTAATTAATTTTTATATATCATATTCAGGAAATATTTATCATTCTAAAAATATAATATATCATTTTCCTTCTTACCATTCCATACAGTGAAATATGTTAACATTATTCATGTGTACTTGTGGAATACCAGCACCACAAAGGGATGTAATTTGTTTTTCATCACCACATCACATGGATGGAATATAAAATATAAATACCATTATATAAAGAGGAAATAATATTTATGTTCTTTCCATAATGATCATTAACAAATATAAACGTTACAGATGTGTACGTATGGTCTACCATCTCAATGATTGTAACATAGTTCACTTTTCATAACCATATTTAATGGTTTGATTTAGATATATAATTGATTTATAAAAAATTATAATTATTTCATGATTATTATTCTATATTTGATTTAATATTGACCAAATTGACCATATTCAACCTACTGAATTCATTATGGACCAATGAACTGAATATTTTTAAAACGTCGAACGTGAAGTTAAATGATTATTAAACTATATATAACATGTAAATAAGTTATATAAAAGGAATAATAAACTTTAAAAGAATATTTAGAAATTATAAATCAACTTATATTTATTATTTAGGAAGATATATACTATACATGATGAATCAAGCTTAAGGAAATGGATTTTTATCTCAATTTTATTTTTGTGAGACACATACCTTACACACTACATATTTGTTTTTTGTGGGGTATATAACGCCAAGGAATTCATTTTATTATTATTCTCATAAAAATTATGGGAAATAAATATCCTTAAAAATTTGTTTCTTTCATGGGTCATATGATTCCAATTTTACCTAAGTGGTAAGAGTTTTTTAATAATCTCACCATTATTCGAAATTGTTTATGTTTAAGCCTCTATTGGGGAATATTTCTATTACATGTCCATGTTTTATAAGAATTATTTCATAAAGGCTTTTAATATTCTTCTATAAATTTTTAACATTAATATTAATGCTGTTTTAATTTTTAAAAAATGGGTTTAAAGGAATATTTTCATCATGTTACTTTGTAATTATTCTGAAAAAATATGGAAAGAATATCTATCAATTTATATAGTTGTTTATGATGAAAACCAATGGTTCCATATGATTTATTTCAATGGTTTTAAATGTGTTAAATTAGTGAAATTAGGAATAGAAACTTCAAATGGTCTCAAATGGGTTATGTTCATGGAGATAGAAATTCCCAACGGTTCTCATATCCATGAGGACTCATGGACCTAATTTACAAAGGCAGGAGTTCATTGGGGAACTTAGTTAGCAAAACTTAAGAACTTGCATTGGTTGAGAGGATGGAAGGTTGGGCTCATCACACCATTTTGGTGGGAAATATTTCCAATTTTGGGACACTCTTATATATATATATATAAAAGATATTTTTCTAAATACTTTGTTTAGTCCCAAGTATGTATATGTGGACTACCCTAAATCAACGTTCAATTATGAATATGAGTAGTTTCAAAATCATCGGTATGTATCTAAGGTTATCCATTTATGGAGGAATCTATATGTATATTAGGTTCTTCATCAAGTGGTACCTTTTTCAAATAGGGATCACAAACTCTTTGTTCATTTATTAGGATGATGCCATCTTTAAGCAGTGTAGTGGGGTAATCTGGAGTTTATCGTCATCCAAGGTAAATATAAGTTGTTTGGATGTTGTGATTGAGCCCATAAGTCATGTTTCCAACATATCCTCATTAGAGGAAGTAGAAACTATGTACTTTGGTGCCACTTAATTTGACACATCACCTTTTATGTTCATGTGATAAGGACCAAACAATGAATTTTAACATCAGGCACCAAAGATGTCCAGTTGGAAGCTGTCTAGTCAGAGTTTGGTGTGAGACGTACGCCGATGTATCCCGTGAGACATAGAAGAGACATGGTCTCCCAGGTGGCCATGAACCTACCAGTAATGAGACCCATGGACCATTAGGGTGATTTTGGTTATTGGGTTTGGACCTCAGCGAGGCTTCCTATGTATCCTAGTTAGTTGGAAATCAAATCCCATTTATTTTGGTAGGTTTATGGATTACACCTATAAAAATTCCCTATAGGGATGACATGACTGGGGATTATACTGAGTAGGTGTACCATATATTTTCTTTTACATCGGGAATACAAGACTTTGAAGGTATATGGTTGTGGATTACACTTAAGGGATGCTAATATTTTTTTGATACATTTGGGGATTACACTCAAGGGATGCCCAATTAAGGACTGGGATCCTACAGATTCCATTTTCTCTGCTAGCCTCTAATCCCATGGGAGTCATGATCAGTGTGAGAAATAATAGGTTGTAGTATATCTTAAGATCACATGATCCCCTCTATCAAACTTATTGATGATATTTGTGCCCAAATGGATATAGAACAGGCATTGAAGTGCCCATCTCCTCACTTATTTCTGTATCCTAGGAAGGTGAAGAGGAAAAATAGTGCAGCCTCCTACAAGAAAGGATAAAGGCTTACTCTAGTTGGTATTCCTTAATTCCTAGAACCATAAGGAGGACATAAACTCATGGTAATTTGGTTTGGTAGTCTTCTCATGATCATTGTGTGAGGAATCTTATGATTGTTTTATAAGTCATATATTTTTTTACAGTTGGAATCCTATATTTTTTATATAGGGTATACTATAGTTTAACATCATGTTACGAGGACTATAGAATTATAGTTTAACATCATGTTATGGGGAAAACATCTGTATAGTTTAACATCATGTGTTCTAGATGAGTTCTATATTGTTTAACACCATGTGGTCAGGATGAGTTCTATACAGTTTAGCATCACGTGGTTAGAAGGAGTTCCGTATAGTTTAACGTCAGGTGGTCATGAAGAGTTTCATACAGTTTAATATCATTTTTTCAAGACGATTTCTGAATAATTTAACATCATGTGGTTAGGATGACTAGGATGAAAATTCCTAAAAATGGATGGTGTGGAAATTAATGAAGAGAATACTTTTCTGGATAAACCTAGCACATGAGCAAGGTGATGGGATTTTAGGAGTCTTATGAGGAGTACCTCAAATCATGGTATTTAAGTTATGAATGTTGTGCATCCCTAGTGGTATGGACTTGATGGCATGAAGGGATTGTTGTTTCGGAGCTATACACATAGGACCATCTGTGAAGGAGCTGGAGACATAGGACCCTCCACAAAGGAGCTGGCCACATAAGACCCTCCTTAAAGGAGCTAGCCGCATAGGACCATCCATGAAGGATCTTCCCACATAAGAGCATACATGAAGGATCTTTCCACAAAGGACCATATAAAAGGGGGTCCGAAAATGTATGTTTGGGAAGTCAAATTCACATAGCATTTTCCACAAAGATCCATCCACATAAAAGCTAGCTGCATAGGGCTTGCTGAAGAGGATTTTCTGTGAAGGATCGTTTTCAAAGGAGCATCTATGAAGGAGAATCCCTGAAGGATCATCCATGAAGGGTTTTTCAAAAAAAATTCCATCCATAAGGAAATTTATTCATTCATGAGCTCATAACATAACACCTCATACCGAATATGAAACTACCTCTACATATTATGTTCTACAAAGGGGATTATGCACAAGGGTCATCCACATATAGTTTCTCTAGGATATTTCTTCACAATACATAAGGGGTAATCCGAAAAGGATGTAATGTATATAAATGGTAAGGGGATTTTACTATCTATAATGATTTCTCCAGAAGATTCCCACGATATTTCATTTTTCCTCCCAAATCTCCCCCTCACAACTTTATATAGAGGAGAGGTGTAACCGACTACTCGTTTATCTAGTCATGGTGGGATGTAGAGCCTCCAGTTTCAGGATACCAGGAATAATTCCCCATCCCAGGAATGACTTTGTTGGGGGGGGGGTTGTAGTCATTTTTGGGGGTGGAAATCATCGTCTGACCTCACAAATGATTTTTTTTCATTCACAGGTGCCTAAAGGTCTCTAGATGCCTCAAGAATTGGTGGGAAATCATACAGTGTAGCGTTCCACATAGTGTTTTTTTACTTTTTGGGACCAAGAAATCATCCATGTAATCCCATACATTTATAATTTTCTTCAAATTCTTCTTTGGGTTTATCATTTTACCCTTTTAAAAATTCATGGAACTCCTTCCTCCTTGCATGAGGAGTTTTTAGGACCCAACAATGGTATGAGCATCTTTTCCCACTGTCCTGAAACCTCAATTCATTGAAGATTCATTTAAAATTTTACAATTTTACTTCAAATAAAATGTTTTCTTGTATAAGTGTAGAAATTTTTAAAAAGATAAGATATTTTAAAATGGAAAACTTATTTTCCTCAGGAATTATTCCATGTTATTTTTCAAAATCATTTTTCATCTAATATGACATACTTTGACATTATTTATCATTTATTAGGGATATAACCTAAGTATTCCATCCTTATTATTTATATGGATGGTTTATGTTGATTGTGAAAATATGGAATGTTTATGAAACTTGTTTCTTTATCATGGTTTATGCCATGAGGAAATGTTTATGAAACCCATTTTTTTCATGGGTGTTTGTATGTTGTGTCACATATAGGTATGGTTTTCATTAAGTGAAAGGTGGGAAAAATTTCTACCTCCAATGCATTGGGGAAATAATTATATCTCATGAGATAGTTATGGTAATAATGCCAATGTTCTTGATATGTTATGGAAGACAAGTCCATATGCTTGATATGTTATGGGAAATAAGTTGATGTGCTTGATCCATTATGGGAATCAAGCCGATGTGACTAATATGATATAGGAAATAGGTGTTGATGCCTGATGCGATGGTCTCGGTAGGTAACCTTGAAATATAAAACGATTTCTATATATATGATGATGCCAAAAACATTTATTACCTGAACTTTTTGTTAATCATTTATTTATGATGAATTCTCCAAATCCATTTTTTTATTATTTTCAAATATCCACTCTATTGTTAAGTGGTAACCTCACATTAAATTGAATTTAAACCAAACCACTAGATTTCAAAATTCAAATTCAATGGAATAATAAAAAATAGATCACAAATTTAAAATTCATAAATATCCACACATTAATCCCATCACCACTAAATCGCCTGGGGTCAGGAAAGCTCGAGCAGTGAGCTGTCTCGAGCTGTACCCCTAATAATCAAGTACACCGCTGTCAACTCCACTTCACTAGAATGATTACCCCCATCCATTATACCAGCATAGCTTCAAATCACCCTCACATAAGGCACCATCAACCTTGACGTCTTAATATTAGAAAAAATACCCATCATCACACTAGTTCTCATGTGAGAACCACCCACCGTACTCCATCATTAGCACCATTAAAACACCATTTTTCCATTGTAAAAATATCATAATAGAAGACCATAGGACACCATAACACCAAACCAAAAATGAATAAAAGAGCATCACTACAAATCATTGTGGATGAACCATAATAGAAGTTCCCTATAAAACACCACAATAAATATAACTTCATCTAAAATTCCTACATCTTCTTCAAGGGTGAAATGATGAAATGAAAATAAAACAAAGTATTCAAAAACCCAACAGTATCAAAACCACCATCATCAGGTACATTGGTTGATCCTCATGGACCACCATCGGTTGTTCTAATAGAACATCCCAAAACCACTTATAGAACCACCTTACCAAACCACAATTATGGGGAATGATGGAACATAGGAGCTAGAGTAGTGTGGGAGTGGAAAAGGGATTAAACATCAAACCAGGACCATTTCTGGACCATCATTCTAATATTTTGGAACCATTAAGTCTCAACTTCCATAAAAGAACACCACTATTACTAGACTCTTCTCATCGAGCCTCAATCCCTTCACCACATAAACACAATAGGAATTGTTTGAAAAAATACACTAAAAAATGATCAACCGGAACTTCATAATGCAATGAGATCCCAGAATCAGAAAAATGATACACTTTAAACAAAAAATTAGAAAACCACAGACTGAATCTAAAATATGCACACATTGTCCACCAATAAGAACACCACCTACAAAATCACAAGATATGAAGAATGGTACCATGCTGGATCATAATGGAATCCAACAAGATGGATTAGGAAAAAAGGTAAGAGGAATATAAAAACAGGATAGACAGTGTCAACGTTGACAAAAAATACCCACCAGACACAAAAAACCCTAAGCCAAAATAACAAAATCCCCAAACTAACACTCCACCACACCCATCGAAATTTATTACCAGAACCATCACACTACACTGATATGGGGTCTATCATTATATTGAAGATGAAAGGAGCATAGGGAGAGGGATACCAAAGCTTTAGTCCGGAACATCATATAATCAGATGAAACCGAGAAATCCCATAATGTGAAAGGATGAACATTGAAATAGAAGAATAAATGACCCTATAAAAGGTGATGAAATTCCAGTTCATAGAGGATAATCTAACGCAGCTATTAAAGTTTTCAGGGGAAACCCTAGATTTCACTAAGAGAGAAGAGAGGCTACTCGCTGGAGAATGTGTATCCATTATCTATTTATGATTAAATATCATTCTAGAGATTCATGTCTTTTGAAATGTTAAATTTTTATTCCATAACCCATGTTTATGATATTTATTGTTTTTGTATGATATTTTTAATTTATGGTCATAATATCACACCATTGTGATTATTTTATTCTTTCATA
This sequence comes from Viscum album, assembly GCA_963277665.1. NCBI lineage: Eukaryota > Viridiplantae > Streptophyta > Magnoliopsida > Santalales > Viscaceae > Viscum > Viscum album. The sequence continues at coordinate 326,201,852 of OY728130.1, forward strand.
TGATTGTCGATTGATATCTCACATGCTTAACCTTATTAAGCATCTGAGATTACCCTTTCATAAGTTATAAGGTTATGATGAACGATTCTAAATGATTTTTATTTAGAAAGCTTTTATATGTGATTAATTTCATGGGAGATTTTAAAAAGAAAACATTGAGCATAAAAATATGGGTATAGTGGGAGATGCTGTTGATGTTTATGAACCAATTCTTCATGAACCCAAGTTATTAATTTTTTTTTCATAATTATCTAAAACTCTAAACCAAAATGTTTCTTGGGTATTTAAGGGATAAAATATTTCCTTTTAAATTTTTAGGTTTTTTATTTCCAAAGTTGGGTCATATTTATCGGTATCAAATCCATAAATATAATGTTTGTGTTTTTAAGGCCAGTTATGAAAGTGAATGTTTCAGACTATTATAGTTGGTATCATAGAAGGTTTTATAAAATTAACATTATGATGTTTTCATGAGAAGTTATTTACTTATTTATGGATTACATCATGGGTATATAAATTTGAGGTTGAACAAAATTTTAGAGTCTTAGACACCTCTTTTGAGGTTTTAAGTGATGGAGATTTAAAGAGCCTAATGATATTTTTGGACAGATATTTGTAATCCTTATATTTAACATGAATTATTATTTGAGGAAGAATCAATTTAAATTATGTGGAAAAATTTATTAAAGTTATTTATAAACTTTATGGTTTACAAGATATTTGATTTTGAGGTATGTATGGATTATTTCATTTTTGGGATGCAAAATGAAAGGTATGAGATAACCATTGAGGTTAAAACTTTTCTTTAATATTGAATATATTAAAGTTATTTTTGAGAATTTCTATCTCATATATAAGAATATTCTTAGTATTATATTAATATAGTATCATAAAATAGAAAAAATGTGGGTCAGGTGATAACTTATCACATTTGGTAAGGCTACAAGGCTTGAACCCACAACCGAAGTGTGATAAGGGTGAATCACCTACCACAAGAAAATGTGATGTCTTAGTTAGTATGAAATTTTTTATTAGTTATGTTCATCTTGGAAACATATTTTTTACCATATAGATTATTATGGGAATGAAGATTGATTTTGTGTTAAGAGAATAATGTTATTTTGGAAGATGATCACTATTTTTGGAGTTCTATATGATTATGTTAAATAAAATATTATGGAATTTTATTTGAGGAAGAAATGTTAAATTTTATTTTGGAGTAAAATATGATTTTACTTTGGATTTATGGCGATTACAGTTATTTCTGGAAATTATAAGCATATATTTGAGATTATATGATTAGGGAGTGCACATTTTGGGAGAAAAATATTAAAGTTATCTGGGAAGACTATGTGATTAAATCCTTCTAATTTTTGGGTTTCAATATTAGTCTGGAATTTTTTTTTTAAATTTAAGGATAAATATTTATTTACCGATATTTGATGAATTTTGGGTATTAATATTGGATTTTAGAGATTAATGTAGTATTTCTTCATTTGTAGGGTTTAATCATATTTAGAATTATTTTATCTTGTCCTAAAAATTTTAGTTTTTGTTAATAAGTAATGTCAGGGGGAATATATTGTTATTATTTTTGGGATTATCATATCCATTAGAAGCTGATTTTAGTGCTCCATTCATGATAAATTCATCTTAAATACCCATTGTTTTTGGAGAAAATGATGAGATTTGGTGGAAATTGATTAATGGTTGAAAATTTACTTTTCAAGTAAGTATATTTCCTCATGTTCTTAGACTAGGAAGTAAAGTAACTCCAAAACTTTGTAGAAATTATATTGAAATAAAAATTTTATCCACATACTTTTCTTGCCAAGAAATAAATGTCCTTTTAACCCATCATTGATTTATGGGATAGCAATGGTTAAATTTCTAACGACCATGTTCTCTATCACTCTCTGTCAGTGCTTGGAAATTAGTTTTCTCTTCTATATACATGTTTTCACATCTTACCAATGTTTTTATACATGGATAAATTTTTATGTGTTATATCAGATGACCTTCATACTTCCCTTCATCTCTTTTTAAGTGGATGTTTCAGTGACCCTTTTTATGATGTGGGATTTCAGTAAAGGTATATTGAAAAGTCAAACCAATAGTTACCCAAGCCGAGTTAAAATTAAAAGGTTTAAATTTTTAGTGGGGGGGGGAGAGAATTTAATACCTTTATGTTTTAAAAATAGAGAATATTTTTAATAGAATACAAGATATGCAACACAGATCTTAAATGAATAATGATATATTATTATTTAAATGTGGTCATTATAACGTAGCTATTAAATTTATGGGTATGAATAGGAATAAATAATTTAAAAAATAAATATAAATGTAAAACTAAATATAAATGTAATGAATAATTATTATGAAATAATTACATAATATTTATTAGTAATTTTATTCTTCAAAATACGTTTTCTTCAAAAATGAATTTTTCTTTTTATTAATGAGTGAATATTACAATTAATTTGATGAATTTATATAAAATGTAAATGAAAAAATAAATTTCATTTTTTAATTCATAATTTTATAATCATCTTAAAATTATTTTTTGATAATTTTATGAAAAGATTAATCTTTTAATGAATAGTAAAAAATAATAATTTTTATTAAAAATTGTATTTTTATTTTAAAGTATTTAAAAACGAAAATAAAATCTGTATTATTATTAAAATTTAATTAGTTCATTTTTATTTAAAATAATTAAATAAAGTTTTTAGATGGATTTTATACTTGAATTTACTATAAAAACATTTTATATTTAGAAATAACAATTTTTGGAAATTTTTTTTTATTTTTAATTTCAAATTAAAAGCTCTTAATTTTGTGTGTTATATTTTGAAAAAAGAATTAAATATATTGAAATAGAATGTACAAATTTTTTAAATAGTCTGATTTTATTTTTTTGATCAATATGAGTAGGTAACTTATTAATTTTTGTTACCATGGTAAAGGGTAAATTAGGTATTAAAGGATAAAAATAAAATTATAAGAACAATAAAATTATTTTAGCACTTCTATAAATGTTATTATTTTCTTATATATCATAAATAAGTATCCAAATTTATAATTTGTGATCTTTTTTGGCCACTTGGAAGGGATTATGACTTTTATAATATTCTATTTAAGGAAAAGTAAAACATGTCACTTTTTTTTAATAACTAAAATATTTTTAATAGGTGGTAAGCTAGAGGTAATGATAGACTATAAATATTATTTTGAAATATAAATGATTTATTTTCATCATGGTAATTTAATTTTATTTTTTAGTGAAAAAATAATTACCCTATATGCTTACAGAATGTTGATGTAGTAATTATTCAATTAATGAAAAATAAAAAAATGATATTAAAATATTATAATAAATATTATTTGAGATAATTAATGCGATAAAATAATATTATAGATGACCATGACATGTTATATACATAATAAAATATATTTTTTCCAATTTTATGTTTTTTCATTAAATTATAAATATAATTGTAATGAATAGTTCAAAAATGGACATTATGGATATTGTATAGTAAATAATATTTAAATAAATGATATATAGTTAAAAAAAATAATAAATTAGGCCAAGTTGTTATTATATGGTTAAAATATCGAACACGGTTTATTTATGGTTTTTTTTCATTTTATTGTAACTATATAGATCCTCAAAGAGTAAAACTTAATATTGTCATGGTAAGTGTTGAAAGTGTCAAATAGGGGTAAACACCAAAATATAAGGATATAAATATAGTAAAAAGTTTTCTAATTTTTATTTTATGAGAGTATTTAGAAATATCCTCATATTTTCTTGAAATAACTAACTTTTGATCCATTTTTAACATAATATTAATTTATATTAATTTAATATTTTGGGAAATTCCAATATTGTCCCTCCCACTCTAATAAATAGAATAATATTATTATCATTAACTCACATTTAAAAACCAATTTGGTTCTGAAAATAACAAAAACAACTTCCTATAATCAATACACTTATTCTAGAGGCCTTATTTTAGGCAAAACACCAGGCTTCGAAGGCTTAAGGTGTTAATCAAAGGAAGTTTTCCAAATAAGATGTATAATTTTTACCCAATTGTTTTAGGTTTTTTACTTCTTGCACCTCCCTTAGAGAGTATTAAACTATGCTAAAATAATAACACCAGTATACTCTATATAATGAGATTTCATTTTGTTAAAATCATAACTAATATCTGTCTCCAACTTCCATGAAATGGGAGAAGAATTCATCCTTCATGTGTACAGAGAACTACCACCCTACGAACCGATGTGATTAATTTTCCATAACCATCAGTCATGAATGGTTATAATGTTGAAATTAATTTTTATATATGATATTCATGAAATATTTATCATTTTAAAAATATTATATATTTTTTACCTTCGTACTATTCATCACATTTAAAAATGATAATGTTGTTCGTGCGTTTGTGTGGACTACCATCTCCATAAAGTGTTGTGATTTTTTTTCATAAACACATCACATGGATGATATATATGATATAATTATCATTCTATAAATATATAATAATACATATCTTCTTTCCAAAATTATTATTAAAAATTGAAACATTACTCATGAGTACATATGACCAACCGTCTACATTAATGTAACATAGTTCATTTTTCATAACCACATTTAATAGTTAGATTTAAAAGTATAGTTTATGTATAAAAAATGATAATTATGTCATGATTATTTTTCTTTATATGATCTAATAATTACTTATTTGATTGTAATCAACCTACCAAAGTCATTCATGACTTATAAACTGAATATCGTTAAAACTTATAACATGACCTTAAATGATTATGAAACTATATATAACATGGAAATAAGTGATATAAAATGAATAAAAAGATTGAAAAAGGTTATTAAGAAATTATAAATTAATATATGTTTATTATTATGAAAGATAAAGAATGTATGTGATGAATCAAATTCAAGGTAAGGTATTTTAGTCTCTATTTTATTTCACTAGGACACATGCCTTACACACTACAAGCTTCTTTTGTGTTGTTTAATTACTACACATGATTGGACATTATGATTATTTTCATGAAAATTATTGGAAATCCATATTAATATAATGTTATTTCTTCCATAGGACTTATGATTCAAAAGATACCAACATGGTAGGAGTTTATTTCACAATCTAATCATTATTCAGGATTGTTTATGTTTATGTCTGCATTGGAGAATATTTATTTTCCTTTTCCATGCATTATATTTTTTTTCTTCAAAATGGTTTTTACAATTCTCCTAAAATTTTTGGATTTAAATTTTACCCATGTTTTAATTTTTACAAAATTTTATGAAAGGAATCTTTTTGTTAAGGAATATTGTGATTTTTAAAAAAATATGGAAGGAATGATTTTTAACTTATTCAATATGAGCATATTTTAACACTATCATAAAACATAAATTATTTTAACCTTATTTTACAAGTTTTCAAGTTTATTTTCAATGAAAGTTTTTTCTTATATAAGGGTATAAATTTTGAAAAAGGGAAGTGATTTTGGAGTGGAAAATTCATTTTCTTCAAGAATTATTCCAAGGGATCTTTTAATATTAGTTTTATATAAGATGGAATCCTTTGATATTAATTATAATTTTTTGGGGATAATCAAAGGATAACTTCCTTATTCTTTCTCTGGATGGTTTATGTTTATGGAGAAAATATGAAATATTAATGAAAACTATTTCTTTTTGATGGGTTATACTAGGATGAAATGTTAATGAAACCCATTTCTTTTCATGAGTTCATGTAAAATATGGTGCACATATGTTTGGTTTTAATTATTTTATGGGTGTGACCTTTATGTCCTTGTAATTCTTTGGGTGATGTATTATATCTCATGAGATAGTTTTGAGAAACAAGTCGATATTCTAGAATAAATATATCATCTTGTCAACCCACGTGTTTGTGTCGAAATAGACATTTCAAATATCTCTTTTGAGTTTATTTGGGTTACAATTGGTGAGGAATACTGTTGAAAGCAAAGGGTCATCTATGGGTCTTGTGTGGAATTATGTTCTACCTGAAATTGGCTGGGACATTCTATAGATAAATATCAATGGGGAGATCATGTTCTTGTTAGGAAGGTGGGTAGAGGTAGTGGCTTTGCTTCAGAGGTCCTTAATGAGGTTGGATCCCTAAAGCAGATGGCTAGGGGTTTGGAAGGTGTAGGGTGGTAATTCAACACCAAAAACTTGTGGAACATGGTGGATGTTCCTTAGTCGTCGCTTCCTGTGGAAGAGAAGTGGTTTGAATACAAACCGAGGACCCCCAACGTGTCTCTGGATGCTTGTCATGGTGCGACTATGGGGAAGAAGGCAATGGAATCGATGGTTAATCCAAAGGCCTCTGAGGTATTCAATAGGTTGAAATAGGATCTTGTCGGTCCTTCTTTTGGTAGGGAGTTGATTCATTTTTAGGGTGTAAGGGTGGGGGATGTTATTGTTCATTATGAGGCTATTCCTGAGGAAATTCCTAAGGCTATAGTTTCATCCTCTACGGAACATATGGAAAGTAGAGAGGTGAATTTCATGGTTGATTCCTATGCGGAGGTGTTGAGGTTGGGTAAGTATGATTAGGGTAAGGGAAGGTAGGAACTGGACATTCAAGCTAGAGTTGGGCGGCCAAGGGGTTCTAATTCAAGGACCCCTAACCCAATTAAACTGAGCAACATCTTTGAAGGTCTTGAATAGGTTGATTTGTTTTCTAAGCATAGTATTCCAATCGATACAGATAGAGAACATGTGTTTGAAACCAATGTAACTGACCCTTTTCTCTTAGTTGGTGAAGATGCAAGTCTAAGGAGTAACAAGAGTAATAGGAGGAGGAAATGTATGAAGGATTACTCCTCGTTACCTCCAACATTGTAGACTCAATCCATAAAAAAGCTAAATTCCACAAAAAAAATAGATGTTGTGGGAAATCAGACCCTGGAATTATTTGTAATCTCTGAAGAATAGGTGGTTGATCAAGTTTTTAGGATTAAAGCGTCTGAAGAGGAGGTAACTAAGATGATGGGGAGGTCCATAAGGGTGTCACTCAATAAGGAATAATAATAATTTGTTGATAAACATGACCTAATGTTTGTGTGGGGATTTAACAAAGGGAAGATCATCCTTGAGAAGTACATACAGACCTGGGATCAACATTCTTCTAAACATGAAAATATGATGTAAACTGTCCCAAACATCCAGGTAACTTCTATATCTTGGGAGTTGTTTAGAGAATTGGTTTTCAGTAATCTAAAATTATGTTTTAATGAATCTGGTTAAATGGGTGGAATCTGTTGGTCGGTTGGGAAGTTGTTGGTTTGGGTTATGTTGTCTTTTGGAGTAACTTTCGTTTGTTTTTGGAGGTAACTTGGTGGTGTCAACCAACATTCATTAGGGACCTACTCTAGATGGGAACCAGAGCTTTAAAATTCACCAGTAATTGCCATTTAGATTTGTTTGATTGATAGAGTATGGCTATGCCATCGGTTTCAGGCCCGTGTATTCATGCACGAGACAACATGCTGAGTGGTCAGGTGATGGTGAAGGTTTTCATCTCTTTATATTGACTTGGGAGGGGTGGTACCTATTGTTTGGGTTTGGGATTATGGTTTCAAGAGTTTTTAATTTGGATCCAGGGTTTCACACATTCCCTTAAAAGTGTTTTGATATTAATAAAAATTAATTTTACATTAGTCATGGTTGTGGGATATTACAGTATTCATAGATTCAATACTCTCTATATGGTAGAATGACCATGTCTGAGTACGTTTTGAGGCTAACAAACCTCATGAGGTGTTTATTAGATATGTTTTATGGATGCATTTATTATGATTAGTAGTTCTTGCATAAACTCATGAAGAAGTGATTTCAAGATATGATTGTGCCTCCATACAACACCACATATCTGAGACACCGTAAGCGAGAGTTGGAATATTTTTTATTCTTGAGAGGGATGCACTATGTTTTTGGAGGTAGACTATAATTTCTCTTAAATACATGTTGGTATGTTTTGTGGATGGATCTCTATGTAAAATATAGTAAAAAAGTAATAATTTTTCCCGTAGAAGGAAGTATCCTAGTGGGGAGTAGTTTTGGTTAGGAAGTTGGCAGTGAAGAAGTTGATGGAGTTGAATAATTGTATGAGCCTCATCCATTATCACCTCCTTTGATTAGTTACTATTAGATATTTTGTACTGGTAGTTAGAACTGTAAGAAGATGCACATGACTAATATCTATGGTTAGGTATTGAAGATTGAATTTTGGGGAATGATTCATGCCTTTCTATTTGTGGGTCCTAATACAAGAAGGAATATGGATGTGATTTTATTTTTTCATCATAATTCTAGGAGTTTGAGATTTTAGTATACCTATTTCCAGACCCATTCCATCTAGAGAGTTTCCACATATTGCGACTATCTTTCACTCAACCATTAGTTAAAGTGAGTTTATCATTTATAAATAAATTTTTATTTAACGATATTACTTCATGGAAATAGATGATATATAGTGGTATATATCTCAATAGGTATTGACTACCAATAAAATTACTATGTAGTTATACACACTCAAGTTAATGTGGTGAGGACCATCCCTAACAGTGAGTTGGACCCCCTCAAGTGTGGTGAGCGAATCCCACCCTCAAGAGGATGTTGTCAAATACCCATCATGTGGTAATAATAGAAATAGGTTCTATTTATATAGATAGAAATATACCCCCTTTAATGGGGTATATTTCATGTATACTTGAAAAGGGATACCCATGGTTTTCCTTTGATGAGATATTGATGTATGCATTGTTATGATTTCCAGAGGTGGTGTTAAAATGCCACTAAGTGGAATAATGATCACCCATGTTGTATTTTTTGAAGATTATAGAGCAAACCTTCCGTGGTTTTATTTTTTAGTGGATCCTATTTTTCATTTAAGGAAATTACCTATAATTTTTGTGATTTTATCAATTGTATAGTAAATTATCTTAGTATTAGATCTAGATTCATGAAGTAACATTTTATTTTATGAAATTTAATATTTTGTAGCTAATGAGATCAGAGTGGACTGATAGTGGATTTCATGGTGATACTTATCGAAAAGGACTTTGTTTCCGAAAGATGGGGGAGGATCATGAGGAGATCTATTTAGATCAGTTGATACTTCTATGTAGATAGAGATGTTTCTCACCTTAGATCGATGGTGGTAGGTACACACTCTTCCCTATGTGAGAGAGGTGACACTGATAATGCCTTCTTAGTGGCCTTGTGTGATCTAAGGTTATTAAATGAATTAACTGGAGGTTTTTTTTGGAAAATGGGGATCATTCCACCCACTTCCTTGGGATGATAATAGTTTTATCTTGATGTTTGTATTAAATATTGTGATGGAAATCTACTGAGAGGACTTTCCAAGTATATCCTTGTGTTTGTTGGAGTAGTTAGAAAGTGGGTGTGTGTGTGGGAATTGTCATTTTTTTTAAATTAAAATGAAATGAAATGGTACATTAAAATATAAATGATATTGAAATGATAAAATAAGAAAGCTATGGATTCGATAAATTGATAGATTGAAAAATTCAATTTGTATTATAAATTTAATTTCAATATTCATTAAGTGAGTATGCAAAGTAAAAAATGGATAAATCAAATTTATAAAATTATGAACATTTAATATGAATGATAAAATTCATAACTTAAATGAGAGATAAAACACAGTTTGATAAAGGAGTTCGAAAATATATTGATGTGAGCCCCAATATCTCATCCCGTTGGGTTGAGAGGGTTTTCTTATTCCATTGATTTTAATAGAGATTGATAAACCATGTGCTCCCTTATTTTTTTATGGAATTAGCGAGAAACCAATACTCCCTTTATATTTGATATAAGCAGAATGGAAAAAATTATATAAGGTATGGATAAGAAGATACATATTTTTGTGGTGAAAAAAAATTAGAAATTCAGACTCATATCTCTCAATTTATAGATCATGATTAGAGAGAGAGAGACAAAAGGTATATGTTAGACTTTCAGAATAGATAAAGGAAAATGGATATTGATTTGAGTGAAGAGTTATTTCACTATTGAATTGATGTGATACAAGATTCTTTAGGCTTTATTTTTATGATTCATAGGAGTTGGAGGTCACTTGGGTTGAGTTGGGGATTTTATAGATTGATTCAAATATTTTAAGACCACTAATAAATTACATTTGACTATGTGGGATTGAATCCATCAAATATATACCTGATGTCACTGTATAGCCAACAATCTTACTGGGGCATCATAGCTCTACATGCTTCAAAAAACTGACTGATGGACTCCTAGAGTATATGAAACTTACGTCCACACCACCAGATGGCTGATGGATCTACACCAACTAGTTGGTGCTTCCGGTTTTAAACCAAACACCACTTTTTTCCTTTTATCTTGCTTCCCTATCTTGGATTGGATATTTTTATTTCCTTCCATGATCTCATCAAATCCAATGAGACTTCAAGAATATATTTAAATAAATATAAAATTTGTCAATGAAAACATCCAAATTTAATAAGATTATATCATTTTCTCCATTAATATCAATTAATGAAACCTTATAAACAGAAATTAGATCCACTAAAATGAAATAATTAGATACATTGGTGAGTTTTTCTGATTATGAAAACTAATATAGAGAGAGAGGTACACAAATATACCCCTTTTTATGTCCACAAACACTAAACATAAAAAATATATATTAATATTAAATAAAGAGTGAAATAATAATTTAATATAGTTGAAGATATAAGAAAAATATTCAACAATCATAAGAGATAAACATAGAATAAAATGTTAAAAAATCACCTTTTCCTTTTAACACAAAATCTTCTCCCAAAAAAAGAAACATCTCTCACTTTGAAAAACATTCTCCCAAATAATAAAAAACTCCTCCAACTTTGAGTTTATCAAAAGAAAAAAATAACAGGAATTAAAATCTATTTATATCAAGAAGGTAATTACACTTAAGATAAAATAATAGAGAGATAAAAAACTATCTCTCCCTTAATGATTATCATAAACTCAAAAAATATAATAATATAATAAGGCACATAATGAATGTAAAAAAAAGGTAGAAAGAAGTAAATAAAAATGATATAGTTAAAAGATAAAACTAAGATTATATAAAATTATAAGGGTATTCAAATAATCCTTTCAAATATAATTTCAAAAATTCAAAATAAAGGTATAAGGGTTATTATCATGTTTTCAAAAATATTTAATGGATTTTGAAAATGTTTTTTGAATAAATAATAAAAAGAAATATGAAAACAGAAGAAAAATAAATTTGAAAAAGAGAATAAAAATAAATTTTAAAAATAGAATAAAAAGTAATTTTAAAATAAATTTAACTAAAATAAATAATGAAAAATATGGAAATTAGGTTAAAAATATAACCACACATCATTTAAAAATAATAAAACCTATACAATACAGGTAGAGGAGAGAGATCAATAAAATAAGTTCAAGAGGGAAATAAAAATAATGATATAGAAAAACATATTCCCCTAAAGGTCATACCATAACATTATCAAATAATTCTCCCCCTCAATTATATCATTTAACAAATAGATTAAGTGGTAATAATTTATCAATCATTTCAGGATTTTGAAAGTACATTTTTTTGAGAATCCACCAAATGATATGATAATTAATATCAATGCAATAACCCTAAAAAATATAAAATTTGAGTTCCTTTTGGTACCCTTGAAGATTTGGGTCCAAAAATGTTATCTAATAAATATTTTATTTCTGAAAAAATAATAGGTCCACTAAGATTGGATAATAAAGATTTAGTAACCCAAAATTGTTTAGTATATGATTTTTTATTTTAAATACAAGATGAAAGATGAATGGAGTTAAGTAACCTATATGTAGATGTTTTTAAAATATCACTCTTAAATAAGATACCTAAAATTTAGAAAAATATTTGAATTTTTTTTAAGCCTCCCTTTACAAATAAGTTTTTTTGAGAAAGATTATTTAAATTTGAAAAACCAAAAACAAAATTATTTTTGGTAAACAAATGTGAACCAAAAAACTGTATTAAGAAATTGATCATCATGAGTGAATTGAGAAATAGTATTTTTAAGCACTTTTTTTTGAGATTATAAATTATCCTTATTTGGGTTTTGATGTAATTTCAAAAACCATATCATAATTCACTTTTGAAAAGAGATTTTTTTATTAATAACTTTTTTGAAATTATTTTTTAGTTTTTTATACAGAAATTAGTTCATCAAAAAAATTCACATGTTCATATTAATGATTAAATGATCAAGAAGAAGAGGATTAATGAGAGGAGGATGAGGAATGATAAAGAGGGTGAGAAATATAAAAACTTACCTCAAAACCTTACTCAATATATTCTATGAGGAATTTAAGACTTGATTTGTTTGAGGATGTTGAGTCTAGAGAGTCTTATCAAGCACTCTAGGTTGAGACCATAAGAGATTTTTTTACCATTATTCTTTTTCAACATATTTTTGAATATGAAGAAATTTAGATATAATATATCCCTTATTATTTAATTTATACCAAGTCACATATAGTTCTTTAATTTAAATTTAAATTTTAGAACCATGAGATTTTTTCATCATTTTCTTCAATTTTTTCAATCTCTTGGTCAAGCATTCAATCTCATATTCCTTATCAAGTGAATATTCATTATTAATATCATTGAAAGAAATTGTTGTTTTTGATTCTTTTACTTCCTTTTTCCTCTTTTTTAGATTGATGCTTCATGGTGATTTTATATGCCATGAGAGTTCTAATGAACTCTTCAACCACCATTTTCATTACATCTTTTTCATCTCTAATAGCTATGACATTTGGTGCCAATTTTTTGGAAATAATCTAAGTATCTTTTTCACTAGTTTTTCTATACACTTTTAATAAATAAGTGACATTTGACCAATGAAAATGTTAGAAAACCGTGTAACAATATTTGTGATGGATTCATTTGGATGCATGGAAAGGCTCTTAAAATAATACCTATACATGTCTAATATAGTATCTTTAATATTGTTGGTTCCTTAATGGGTGAGTTATTCTGGTTTTCTTATTTCATGGGTAGTTTTAAATGAATAAACCTGATTAAATTCATTTTTATCAAGACCAATGTGAAGATGGTCGATAGCTTTGGAATTAAGATCTAGGTTTTTAATATCATTGGGTGTCCACTTATCTTTATGTCCTAAAATTGGATTATATTCACGCATAACCATTTTCCAATTATAGTAATTAATGATACTAAGAAAAGATGATATATGATTTTTCTAATACAGATAACTCGTGCTATAAAACATAGTAGCATTTGAATAAGAATTAGAATCTATTATAAAAAGATGAATATTTGAAATCGATTAAGATTTAATATTTTTTAAAAATAAAAACAATTTTTAAATCCAAAATATTTTTAATAAGTACCAAAACAACCCCTTTATACCAAATGTTGGTCAGAGTAGATGGAAAGAGGGGGTGGATTTCACTTTTTTAAAAAATTAATGAAAAACTAGATGGTAAATTCAAATCTAAATGATTTTGAAATAACAAATAGATAAAGAGATAAATTTTATAAGGAAATAATATTTTATATTTGATCTGTATTATAATGTTAATTTCAATGTTGAATAAGGATTATGAATAATGCAAAAAAAGGAATTGAATTTATGTAATTATTCATATCAAAGATGAATGATGCACTTAATAAATTAAAATATGGGTTAAAAATGGTTTGATAAAAGAGTTCCAAAATATCTCAGTGTGAGCCCCTATGTATCCTCCACTAAATTCAAAAGGTTTTCATTATTCCATTGATTTTAAATAAAATCAAGAAACCAATTTCTCCCTTATTATTAATGGAAGTAGAAAGATTCCAATCCAACTTTTTTAAATTGATGTAGCTAGAGACCAATTATAAAAGGCCGAATGAGAAGAGATAGATTTTCATGGAACAAATCCATTAAAAATATAGTATCTAAAATCTCAAAGTATATAAATTTATGAGATAGAGATAGAGAGACAAATGTAGATATGAGCCTTTGAGAAAAGAGAAAAAAAATTATCTTGAGAGAATTTTGAGATTAATAGAGATTCAACATCATTTATTAGAGTGAGGAGTTGTTACACAAATTTTTCAGTGATATCCAAGCCTCATTATGTCTATATATATAGGATTTATAGGATCTGGAGGTATCTTGGGTTCATTCGAGTCTTTAATGGATTGATTCAATGCTTTTAAGTCTTATAATAATTGTCATTTAACTATGTTGGATTAAAGAAAATGGCTAGCCACCCATGCCATTGTATAAACGATAGTATTTTTAGGGATTCCAGGATTAGGATACTGGTTTATATCCATCCACTGGCTAGATGATGGACTCTTGGAGCATGTGAAGCTTCTGTCCACACAACTGGCTAGTTTGTGGATCTTCATCGATGAGACGATTCTTCTTGCTAGAAACCAGACACCACTTTTTCCTTCTATCTTCATTCCATATCTTCGATTGGATATTCACGCTTCCTTTAAAGATGTATTCACATCCAATGATACATTTAGAATATTTTCAAAGGAAAATAAAATTATTTAACATAAACATCAAACTTTATATTACATCATTTTATTGATTAATATCAAAAAATATAATCTTATAAATTCAACTTCAATCTACATAAATGAAATTGTTAGATACATAGTAGAGTGTTTTTCATCATAAAAACACAAAGAGAGAGAGAGTGGTAAAATACCATTCCATCGATGTGGTATTTTCAATAGATCATTATTTATGAAAAACCCACATTAAAAATATTGCTATGTGGTAGAAGAGGAGATTTTATTTTGAGGTTGTAGTTCTTGGTTTCTAGAGTTTTGGCTAGTTTTATCTTGGGGTCTAGAACCGAAAAACCAATATCATATAAAGGGTCAAGAAGGTATTCTTTGGATTGTGGTGAATTGGGCCACCAAATATGTAGTGGTGTGATACAGAGAAATTTGATAAGGTTGGGGTTGTTATTGTAGTTATTGTTAGCAGTTTTCATGAAATAGTGAGAAAAACACAAACAATTTACCTCATATAGAGGATATAAATCTATTGGAGACTAAGATACAAATGGATGATTCTCATGGATGATTTTGAATTATTTAGGGAATAAGGACCATGTTACCTTTGTTCTATGATCCAATGACATTGGTGCCTATTCCTTGTGGAAAAGAGATGATGGAGATATATTTTTGGTTCCAAAAGAGTATAGGACATTAAAACTTTTCTAGTTTCAATCATGAATCATTGTGAAGGACCTCATAGTAGAGGGTGACACTGAGGAGTTATTACCATATAAAAACCATAATGGATAATATTTATATTTAGTGACATGAAAACTTCTACCATAGGTAATCTTGGTAACATAACATTTTTAAGAGGATATTAGGGGTCCATAGTTTTGTTTCATCCCAAATGGCTTGGTGACCTTTGAGTACAAAGGTTTGACAAGAGTCACATAGAGTGAGATTATGTTCCAAATAAGGTCTTGTTTGAATATAGTTTGGATCCGATAATATTGGTAATGAGGAATGGAGTTATTTTCCATGTTAGTAGCATACCAAGATTTCTTTGGTCCAGATCCCCAATGATTATAGAAGTGAATGTGAGGTTACATTGTTTTCCACTAAAGGTTGTTTAATGACATTCCTTGTTTATCCACTCCTATTATTTCATTTTCAGGGATGAAGAGTGTTAAATTTTATGTTGATATAGTGACCCTATTTTTTCTATTGGAGCCTTTAGAATATATTAAATAATATTTTTGAGGTGGGTTGCAAAGAATATTCTTTGGTTTTGGAAAAGATTAAAAAATAATATATATGAAAACAATATATTATTTTTAGTTTATGTCTACATTATTGCCGAAAAATGTCACTTTACATTAAATGGAGAAATGAATGGAGAAAATAAGTCTATGTTTTCTTCTAGAATAGTGGGTTTACCCTATGAGCAGTGTTATTTTGGATCACAACCAAGGTTGTGGGATTACAAACTATGAGTTTGATTAAACAAAATTAATTAATTTTATATATTGAATACATAATACTTGTTTGTTTTATCCTCCAAATGGATTACAACTAGGGTTTTAAATTAAAACTAACTATATAATATCTGAGATAATAGAATTTGGTAGATCTGGGAGCCATTGAGCACAAATATGAAGGAATAATCACCAATCCCACTGGACACATATGTAACACTTTCCAATGAATAATCTAAACATGACAAAGAATTTTCTATTTTGAATCATTTATCTATTATTCATGACTCATGATAAATTTATTCTTTTGAACCCTGGTCATGATTTTTGAAACCATATTTTTTAAATTTTAAATCCCTATTATTTATTAAACTAATTTAAGAACTTTTAAATATCTATGTTATAGATTTTTAATCTTTACTTTATTTCATGTACATATGTTTTTAGTGGTGGATTGATGAGAAAATCTTGATTCTTTATTCCCACTACCTTTTAATTATACATGTGTGTGTCTAAGGTAATTTCCATCCAAACGATGGTTGATGAAGATGACATGAGGTGGCCTTACATAGGAGGTGATATATAGTGGGAGGTCACAACATTGCGCTGAAGATGATAGTGTCCATATGACCACCATAGGCAAGAATGACCAATGGGATAACTGTTTGGACACATTGAGTAGCCAGCCCATCCCTTAGGCTGCATGTCATGCAGTCTCAACCTCCTAATTTTTTCTAAGACACGAGATGCCCAACAAGATTAGGAAGGTAAGTACAATTGTTGACTCTTGGATGTGTAGTCCCACCTAGCGGTTCAGGGTGGCACATTAGGTAAGGTAAACCTGAATCATCATGATCATCACACCATGATGAATATGGTAACCACAATACCTCATGATTCCACATTACCATGTTTTATGAGAGTGATAGGGTTATACCCTCCCACTCCTAGTACACCATGGGGCGTATCTTAAGGATTCCATGTGGCATGAATTTTCATATACATTGATGTTTTTATAACAATATAACTGTATGTCAATTTTTGAGAAATGAATAGCCTATATTAATAGTTTTTTCCATATATACTATTGTGGAATGGTATGATTGTTCATATTGATCCATTTTCAAGGAAATGTGGTAATTTTTAGGATTTCTATCCGTAGGATCTATGATGGAGATTATGCATTTTGATCAAAGAATTATTGGGGTTATTACTCCCATATTGGAGAGTTTATGTTTGGGAATGAGTATTGAACCTCATAGATAGGTTTTGGTACTCTCCCACATACTCAAGGAAAGGGTCCTCTATATATGAAATCAGAACTCCCCCTTCTAAGTGATCATATGGGGTGTATATCCTCCCTTGGGGTTGGTTACTCCCCTCAACAATACTTTTCCTTCGGTGAGGCATAGGACCCCACTACTATTCTAGAGTAGTGACATTGGGTTATTTATATATAAGTAGTTATTATTGTAGGATCTATAAATCCCTTTGGTGAAATTGATCCTTGGTCAAGGTGCATGACCCAAATAGGATTCTAGATTGGTGGCACGATAGTGGTGGACAATAAGGTATAAAAATATCTCTATTTTCATGAACTCATTAATGATGAGAAGGTCACCCAATAGCATATTATAGTCATGGTGGGGAAGAAATGTGGTCTAGATAAGTTATATTGAGCATTGGGACTCCAATAGAACCCATTTGTTACATTTGAGCTGTGATATAGAGCTAAGCTCTCGATTTAAGATTTTGTGGACTTTTTAGTGTTATGATAATACCTAGTTTATTATGAGATATAACCTATCGTAATTGGATATGGGATGAATGTTTCTTCTCTAAATCCTTAATATCTCTATTTATTTATTATATCTATATATTTATTTATTCTACTCTTGGAAACTATCTTGTTTTCAAGATAAAGATAAATTTTTCCATGCCATTCCTTTGTGGTTTCAAGGAATTATTCTTAGAATGTTTATAGTCACCCATATACGGGATTAGTGCCCATATGTGTAGTATTTATGAAGATGAGATAGATGTTGGCTGTGGTATTAGTGAATGGAGATCTTGTGTTTATTATATGAATATGAAAGTTGGTGATATTAGGCAATTCATGATTGAACATGGTGGTTTGCAATAGTGGTGATGCCCATTGTGGTTTGAGATCAATCCAGAAGTACACACAGAAAGAAGAAGCTTTCTAATGTCTTGTTTCTGTCAGATTCAATGATTTCTAACATGTACAGTTCCATTTTTATTTTCATATGTCTAATTTTTCTTGAATGTGAATTATCATGCATGTATTATATACATTTCAGTTATATATATACATATATGCTATAAGTATTTATTATTATTTTTACATAAGAGATATGTGACTATTACAATTTCATACAGTCTAAGGAATCCCATATTATTTGATATGACTATTCAGTGGTAGTTACAAACCCTGCGACTATTAGAGAAATTCTTGTGGTAGAACACATGGTTTATTTCTAGCCTGTGTGGAGCCCCAATGGGTCGTGTCACAACATTATTTATAATATTGAGGCTAAATAATACAATAATTAATATTTTATACAAATATACCCCTCCCCCTTTCCTATATAATAACCCCTAATCCACCCATTCACACTTAATCCAAAACCTCCTACCTTTCCCAATGATTTCTTGAAATTAAAACGGTAACATTTAACCCATGGTACATCCTAAATTCCCCATCTAAATACCTTAGACACAATAGTATTCATAGTATCTCTCTCTTTAATTTATCTTTTTATTCAATGTTTATGTTTTCTATCACGTTGATATAAACTATAAATTTTTAATTATTTTTTTTCTATTATAGAATTAACTATATACCCTTTAGTTTATATTGTGTGAATTCCTTATATTTCATTATCTAAATTTAAGGGTGTATACCTAGAATTTTTTTTCTATTTATTTGAATAGGGAAATACTGAAAATCTATATACCTATTATTTTAATATGGATAAATATTGATTACTTATCTATATTATTGTAATTGGTTCCTTAGGGAACCTTATGAATTGTATTATTTATTCATTCCTTTCATATAATGAATGAATTGAACTTATTAAGGGATTGTTAAGGCCTAGAATTATATAGCCCTTCAATTAATTGATAAGTATCATGAGACAAACTATCTTGGGTATTGTCCACACACATACCCTTTTATTTATGATATCTTGGAATGAGGCATTAAAAATATGGTTATGAAGTCTCACATCATACATTCCATCATTATATGATCTATTATTATTATCCACGTGATTATCTATTTCCATCCTTACAGATATGAAATGTTTTTGTATTCAAATATATGGAATTTACATATTTATGTATTACTACCATATTATGTTTTTCCTACTTACTCCATAAAATCTTTCATTATATGTCATCCCTTAATGAGAAATTGAGCCCACACATTTATTTTGATTTCCCATTTCCCTAGGAAACCATGGAAAATTACACATATGATCTAAGGATAATGAATGGTGGAATAATTAGGCTTTATATGTTTTTATTATGTACATTATGTTTAAATGTAATATAATGATCAAGTATTCATTTAGTATCAAAATATTGATAAAATTTATTATCCTGAGTATTATTATCAATTTTTTATTTCCAATGTAATAAATGAATGCCAGATCTGTGAAGCAGAAGTTGGGGTTAGTATAGTTGTTATCAAAGAAGGCTTAGCATTAACCTTAAGATCTAGATTCAAAATTGAATATCTAGAAAAAAATCATTAGGAAAACCCTTTATAAATTCTAGAATATTTTCTATAATGGATATAATATTTGATATACATTTGTATTAAACAAATAGAAATTAAATCCATAAATTATAATTCATATTTTTATCCAAGAACTAATTTTTATTTATAACTATTTAAACTGGGGCATAATGAATGTAACATAAACAATTTTCACACCTGTAGTTAGTGTAGGGAAATACATATTGCGAAAACTAATGAATTCAGGGATGGATTTGAGAAAAATATCTCTCTATTAGATAAGTTGACTTAGGTTATTCCATATAACCATTTTCATATAGATAAAATTGTTTCTCATGAACAAGGTGTAACAGATTTGTATTTCTTCATTCGAAAAAAGTTTCAATATTTCAATATACCCACTAATGCATTAGTGGAATAACAATGAATTAAGTATCCAGAGATGACATTAATCCATTTTATATGTAAAAGGGATAATGTTATTATAAATATATCCCATATAAATGGGGATATTGATAAAATATTGTGATTTATTCAAAATACTAATAAGGATAAAAAGATAGAAAAAATAGAATTTAATTATTTTAAGGCATTATTCCTTGAGAAATATTTTCTTTAAGAGAAAAGAGCTTATATAGAAGGTAATTTTATGAATTTATAACAAAAGGAATATGAAAGAGTGAAAAGAAGATGATGAATAAAATCCATGTATATGGAACATTAGTGATGAAGAATAATGTAAGGTTATAGTTTATAACATGAAATAATTGTCGTAAGAAACACTGTTGGGATTTTTTAAAGGGTTTGATAATTTGTTTTAAGTATGGAGATTAATATCATCAATTTAATGAGTGTAAATGAAAGAGATATGTTATCAATGTCTAATTATTCAATTATAAATATATTGGAAACATTTCTAATAAATTCCCTAATCATAAAAGGAATCTACCTTAGAAGGGACTGAGGGAGAAATTATGAAAATATGTGATTACTATAATAAAATAAAAACAACCAAATGATGGTATAGAAGGTAATTTGATTATAAAATCAAATATATCTAATAAATTATTTTATTTTGGATCTTTAAACTCTTTTATATCCTAAAAGTATTTTATGAAAATTGAATCATCCACCGATTCATTAAGGAAGGAATTATTGGTTATAACATTGAATGAAAATCTTATTAGAATAAAATTATATTTCACTATTCCAATTAGAATGCATGGAAGTAACCTTGTTGTAAAACATATTTTTATACTAATGGTTGACTTTGATGTAATTATAGGGATGGACAGGATGTCAAAGTATAATGAAAAAAATATGGTTGGGAAAAAGTGGTTAAAATCTATGAGAAAGGCATAAAATCTTTTGTTTATAGTGGGTAAAACATAAGGAAACATAGTTTGATCCAATAATGTCACAATTAAACCAAAGTTTTCATAGGTTAAATTTATTTAGGATTAATAGGATTGATTAATTTTATTTTATTATATATTATAATTACTCACAATTACCACTTCACATTTAGTAACATTTTCAAAATAAGATCATGAAAAAGAAGTGGTAAAATGTACAAATTTTGACACTCACAAGTCTTATTAATTAAGCATGTATGGAATGAATGGATAAGACCGATAAAAATATAAACATACATATTTTTTAAGGTAAATAATGAGTTCCTTTATTTTACCCCTAAAAAATTTCAATCCTCAATTGAACTCATATATGAATTCATTTGTATTTTAATAATACCCTCTACTGTTTCATTATAGTAAGAGTAAATTAAAATTGTGATGATATAACTTATTTAAGGGGTAAGAATGTAATATCCAAGATTTTCAATGTATATTTTCATAAAATTTAACCTTAAATTAAATATTTAAATTTTAAATTCATTTATTTTCTTTTGTTTATAATTATATGAACACAAAACACATACATATTTATCACTTAATGTGTTCAATTTATTAAATAAATGCATCTATACACAATATTAATTAATATATAATTTAATTCTATAAATAAATGGAATAATATAAGTAAATAGGTAATAATCCACCCAACCCGACCCATCAGGTCACGTCCAAGGATAACTATGAGCCTATTGTACCGCCCCAAGCTCTCCTCCAATAGGTTAGGGTATGGATACAAGCACTCATAAGGAATAAATCACATATGGGATTCCTTATCCTATATAAATCTCACATTAATATATCACTATCTGTAACGACCCAATCTTTTTGAGTAGTATTAACTTACTCTTAATGATTTAATAAGATGTTAATGGTTAATGCAGAAAGAGGAGTCGATGGCTTCATCCAGTAGACCCGAACCATATGAATCCCACTTATCAGAGCTTGGGAAGGAGGTAGCATCTGTGGGCTTCGCTTTGGACCAAGCCCAAGCCGAACTCCAGCATGTCAATATTGAACGGAAAAGCCTGCGGGAGAAGTTCAAGTTAGTAGAGATTAATACTAGGGCAATGTTATCTGAGCCTCCCTCATATTCTCTCACCATAGCACACCTTACACTTAGGTCATATACCGGTGTTATAAGGGGTTATGTGATGAGACCCTAGCTTCTTTGTGTAATCCTTTGGGATGAATGAATTGAGATTTCTTCCTTTAGTGATGTTTGTGAAATTTCAAATGTCCGGATAATTTTAGGATGTATTTTATTGATGAATTTTGAAAAAAAAAATATATATATTTTTTAAAATATTTATGTAAACCCTAAATAATTAATGATGTGTAATGATTTTCAAAAAATGGTCTTCTACAAAAGTGTTCAGTAAGGAATTTGGAGTCTAATAAAATCAACTTAATTTTTGATGAATAGTAAATTATGAATAGTGATTTTATGCTTAGGATTAGTAATGTGACCAAATGGATTAGTAATTTCACTCAAAGAAAGTTTTAATATAATTTAGACACCTTGATTAAGTAATGAGATTCAATAAAGTGGGTAAATAACGGTTTCATAAATTATTAGCCAAGTATTAGTTTTTTCGGGTGAATAGTGTTTTTTAATTAAAAATTTAATTAAAAATAATTAGAAAATTATTTTATAAAAAGGACTTTATTTTTGAACTCAGAGCATCGATATTATGTTATTGTAAATTTTGGGGATTTTTCTGAAAAAAATGAATTCTCGATGAATATTGTTTTTATTTAAAAATTAAATTAAAATTATTTAGAAAATTATTTTTATAAAATGGATTTCATAAATGTAATTAGAGCATCGATATTTGGTTAAGGTGAAATTTTGGGATTTTTCTGAGAAAGATGAATTTTTCAGTGAATAGTAAAAATGCAGTTTTAGGGTTTCAGTATGGTTAATGACATCATAACTGTGTCATGATGATGTCATGAGATATTTTAAGGGTTGGCCGGACAAGGGTGATGAATTATTGTTTTGGGGGCACCATGTGGCCTAAATCCATGGTAAATGCCAAGGGAGAGCACATGGTTTTGAGAAAAGCACTTGTGAGGTTTCCCTTGGCCATTAATGCCTTGTCCCCTCACTTTCCCTATAAGTACCCACCCTTTACTCCTTTAGTTTTCACTCCCAACTCTCCCCCAACGAAGTTCTGGTCTCCTTACCTCCCAAAGAGTCCTCCCAAGGTGCCCCCAAGCCCACAAGGTCCAAACCTTTGAGTTTTAAGAGTTACGTTTTAAGGTAAGGGATCCGACCTCTCTCTTTCTTTTCATGTAATCTCTTTTATGTCATTCCTTTTATGCTCCATGTTCATATGTGATAGGATGTTCTTTTATATTCCTCTTACTGCCATTTTCATGTATATATGATGAGATATCCCCTCTTACTCTCATCATTTCGTTTTATGAAAGTTTAAGTGATGCCGTTAGGCTACCGATTTTTTTTAAGTGATTCTTTCACCCTTCTCATTTTCAAGTTCGATTTTCATGTCAAATCTTTCAAGTTGCTTTTTTGTTATGTTGGGGTATGATCTCTATATCTATCATAATGATCTCTTATGATCATATGATGAGAGACCCTATTTGATCTTGTCAAATCATTTTTTTATTGAAGATTAAGTGACGTCGTTAGGCTGCTGAATTTTCATAAGAGAAATCTTATTTTTGTCTCAAATCCATGTTTTTCATTTAATATGGTATATCTTTGAAATTTCATTACCATGTTCTTAAATCCCTTATATTCTGTCCCCCTACTGTTTTATGGATCATTTATTAGTGGGTGACCCATGTCCCCTATCTTTTCAATGTTTTCTAAAACCTTGCAACATAGCCGTTATGCTGCAGAATTTTCATCTCAATATGTCTCTCTCTTTTCTCAAAATTATTTTATGTTATAAAGTGAATACTCAAAGCTCTTATTTCTATAGGGGTATTCACATATATATCAAAATGTTCTATTTTAAATTCTGGGATTTACATACATGAAACCCGCTTTCCCTTTCCGTGGGTTTAAAGTGACATAAAGATCATGTCTTTAAAGTAGTTTTTAAAACGTTATGATTATGAAATGAAACCCATTTCTTTTATGCTATATGGGTTGTTTATGAAATGATTGATGATGATATATTTGGCTCACATGATAATAAAGGCAAATTTAAGGGTGCGCCCAGATAGCGCTCCAATGCATTGGGTAAAGACTTAATCTCTAGAGATGACCATTTTTAACGACGGCTTGGTGAATAACCTTGGTAATTTTTAACGACACCTTGGGGATGGAACTTGGTGAAATGAAATGATTGTCAATATTAAATTTTGTAGCCACATCTTCAAGTTATGAAAAATGTTATTTTTATTATGATGTATCTCATGATTCTTTTCTCATGCCTTAAAGTTCTTTTCATGTCCTTATTGAAGTATCTCAAGTTCACATGTAAAATGTTTCTCTTGTTTCCCTTACTGGGCCTTCTGCTCACCCTTTCTTTTGATGTATGTCCCCAGGTTATGAGATGTAGTAATGAACCTAGGATGAACTTAAGGAGAAGCCTTTCACGTATTTAAGAAGAATGTTTTATGTTGTTTTCATGTATTATGTTCCTTGTTTCCAAGACACTAAACCTTAAAGATCCTCAGTTCCGTGTAATGAAATGAAAGTTATGTTATAAAAAGACGGTATGCTATAGTTGGTATCAAAGGATGGTTTAGTTATTTGTGGAAATTAGGATATAAAAACTTTAGGAAGAACCCTATAGAAAAGTTTAAATATAGGAAAACTTCCTGGTATTTTGGTAAGTATTGAGTAAGTGGTTTATCAAACAAATACATCCCTTTCTGGATACGAGCTGGTAGAGGCGGCTCTGGAACAGATGTACATAGAGGTAAAACCCAAAAACACCACTTTGAGCTAGACTCGAACGGGAACTGGTGAACGATAACTGGCATTGCTGCACTCTTGGTTACTACACTCCCAGGGGATATGTTTGGTTAATCACAAGCTTTTTATGAATCATTATGAAGGAATTATAGAGAAGTGTAACTGTCTAAGCATGAAGTCTTAGTTAAAAGATTTATAAATGAAATAAGTTTCTTACTAAGGTTTTATTCTTTTAGAAAATGGCGGGCAATATGAGGAACCGTGCCGATGGTGACCGCAATGCACCATGTGCTGACGACCCTCCGATGAAAGCCGGAATGGAAACATTCATGCGAATGATGAACCAACTGACTCAAGTTATGAGTAATAACTTGAATCAAGATGAGAGGCCGACCTCAACACGAAGGGAACAACATTTTGTTGAGTCCTTCATGCGTCAATGACCACCATCATTCAGTGGATCTACTGACCCTTTGGTTGCGGAACAATGGATAAGCTCCATTGAAAAGATCTTTTCTGTACTCCTTTGTTCGGAACAAGAAAAAGTCACCCTTGCTGTTTATCGCCTAGAGGGAGAAGCTGACCAGTGGTGGTCACTGGTCAAAAACACGAAGCCTAGAGTATAGATTGAAGCTATGGAGTGGGAAGAATTCTGGGGAATATTCTTTAACAAGTATTTCCCTCGTTCCATGAGAACGAGAATGGAGAAAGAGTTTCTCGAGTTGAAGCAGAAGGAGAACGAATCTGTCGGAAGTTATGAGATGAACTTCACCTGACTTTCATGATATACCTCTAGCTTTGTCATGGATCCATGTGGGAAGGTTGATAGATTTTTCAGTGGGCTGAGACCTCATCTGCGGAAGAATTTAGCCAACAGGGACTACGATAGCTATGAGAAGATCGTGCAGAGTGCAATGAAAGTCGAGCTGGAGTTTGGTGAGACGCAGTGGTCTCATTTATCAAATGAAAAGAAGAGATCTTTGGAGCCCAGTTTAGGGAAGACTTTTGACCAGGGAAAAGGTGGGAAGAAAATGCAACTTACCACATGTAATAAATGTGGGAAGAACCATCTGGGGAACTGCTTGAACAGAAGTGGAAAGTGCTACAAGTGTGGAAGAGGAGTCCATATTGCTCATAATTGTCATAGTGAGGAGAAGCCTCAACTCCCCAACACTAACGATAGAGGAAAGATGGTTCTGACCTTACCCGAAGTCCATTGCTTCAAGTGTGGACAACTTGGGTACTATGCTAATCTCTGTCCAAATCCAAGGGCAGTGGGGGGGAATCACCATCAACCTCAGCAAAGGCTGGGGGAGAAAGGTCGTGCTTTTGCTATCACAACAACTGAAGTTGAAGCTCCGAATGACGTGGAAGCAGGTACTCTTGTTGTCCTCTCAAAACTAGCAACTACTTTGTTTGATTCTAGTTTTATGCATTCCTTTATTTCCTCCAAGTTTGCAAGGAATATAGAATCAATCCTGGAATTTCTTGAGGTAGAGTTGTCAGTCAAGACTCCAAGTGGGATTATCCACGCATCAACAGTGTTTAGAGACTCTAGTGTTTACTTTAGTGAGCACAATCTTATCGCAAATCTAGTAGTCATTCCCATGTTGGAATTCGACGTTATACTAGGGATGGACTGGCTCTCAAAGTATAATGCTAAGATCAAATGCAGAAGTAAGGAAATCTCAGTAGTCTTGAATAAATAACCTACAGTTATCTTTAAAGGAGAGATATCCCGAACTGATCCCTATCTAGAAGCACCTCCTATAGCTTTCTTTATGGAGTTAATCAGTGTTGATGAAGAAGGAAAAGGGATCATACCAATAGAAGATGTTCCAATTGTTCAAGAATACATGGATGTATTTCATGAGGAGTTACCTGGACCTCCCCCAGAAAGAGAGGTAGAGTTCTCCATTGAACTCGTACCTGGATCTCAACCGATATCAAAGACCCCGTATAGAATGGCAAATGTGGAGCTAGAAGAGTTAAAGAATCAAATCCAAGACTTTTTGGAGAAGGGGTTTATCCGACCGAGTGTTTCTCCTTGGGGGGCACCAGTTCTCTTTGTGAAGAAGAAGGATGGATCAATGTGGCTATGCATTGATTGTAGAGAACTGAACGGGATCACAGTGAAGAACATATATCCTCTTCCAAGAATTGATGATTTATTTGACCAACTTCGTGGGGCTCAATTATTCTCTAAGATTGACCTTCGATCTGGTTATCATCAATTGAGGGTGAAGAAGGATGATATTCCAAAGACCGCCTTCCGATCAAGATATGGGCATTATGAGTTTACTGTTATGCCCTTCGGCTTGACTAATGCTCCTGCTATTTTCATGGATTTGATGAATAGAGTCTTTAAGGACTACCTTGATAACTTTGTGTTAGTTTTTATTGATGATATTTTGATATATTAAAAAAGTCGTGAGGAGCATGAAGATCATCTGAGGGTTATTTTGAAAACTCTACGGAAGGAGAGGCTCTTTGGAAAGTTCAGCAAGTGTGAGTTTTGGTTACAACAAGTGGCTTTCTTGGGGCACATCGTAACCAATGAAGGAATCCCGGTTGACCCTGCAAAGACAATGGTTGTGGAGGAGTGGCCTCAACCCACAACAGTAACTGAGATTCGTAGTTTCCTTGGTTTATCAGGATATTATAGGAGGTTTGTTAAAAACTTTTCACGGCTTTCTAATCCACTTACCAAGTTGACTCGAAAAGGGGTTAAGTTAATCTGGACAAAGGAATGCGAGGAAAGTTTCCAAGAGCTGAAGAAGAGATTGGTTACTGCACCTATGTTAACACTACCCTCTATCAGAGAAGGATTCGTTATTTTTAGCGATGCATCTCTGAAGGGGATTGGGTGCGTCCTCATGCAAAATGACAAGGTAATTGCTTTTGCATCTCGACAGTTGAAGATTCATGAGCAGAATTATCCTACGCATGATCTAGAGCTGGCAGCAGTTTTTTTTGCTCTAAAGATATGGAGGCACTATCTTTATGGGGAGAAATGTGATATATACACTGACCACCAAAGTCTAAAGTATATTTTCACATAGAAATAATTGAACATGAGAAAAAGGAGATGGTTAGAGCTTATTAAAGACTATGATTGTTCAATTCATTATCACCCTTGAAGAGCAAACAAAGTCGCGGATGTGTTAAGCAGGAAAGATCCTATTGTTCTGGCAACAATGAGGATCCTAGGAGATCCCTTGATTAAAGATCTAGTAAAACTGGACATGGAAATTATAAGGAAAGGGACATCATCAACCCTATCCCGAATGATTTCTCAACCTTCATTACTAGAGAAGATCAAGAAGGCTCAAAAAGAAGATCCTTTGCTGCAGGAGAAGTTGGAGGCTGTAAAAGATGGGAAGTTCCATGATTTTAATATTGATCAAGAAGGTGTATTGAAATTTCTTACAAGACTATGTGTTCCATCTATTCCGAAGATAAAGAAAGAACTGATGGATGAAGCTCATAGCTCTACTTTCTCTATACATCCGGGATGCACTAAGATGTATAGAGACCATTGTGATCATTATTGGTGGGATAACATGAAGAGAGAGATTGCTGATTACACTATAAGGTGCCTGGTGTGTCAGCAAGTAAAGGCAGAACGAAAACTTCCTAAGGGGGTATTACAACCACTACCCATACCAGTATGGAAGTGGGATAATATCACTATGGACTTTGTAACTGGTGTCCCGAAAACATCCAAAGGAAACAATGCGATATGGGTTATTGCGGACCGTCTCACCAAGAAAACCCATTTTATCTCTATTCAGAAAGATTTCTCTCTGGATCAGCTTGCCAAGATATACGTGAAGTGGTAAGGCTGCATGGGGTACCACTATCCATCATTTCTGATCGTGACCCAAGATTCACATCAAAATTCTGGAGAAGTCTTCAACATGCTCTGAATACTGAATTGAATTTTAGTACGGCCTATCATCCTCAAACAGATGGCCAATCTGAAAGGAATATTCAGACACTCGAAGACATGCTGAGATTATGCTCAATGGAATTTAAAGGTGGATGGGATCAACACCTCCCATTAGTTGAGTTCTCCTATAACAACAGCTTCCATTCGAGTATTCAGATGGCACCCTATGAAGCTCTGTATGGAAAGCGATGTAGAACTCCCACTTGTTGGGATGAAACTGGTGAGATAAAGCTTCTTGGGCCTGATCTTGTGCAAGAGATGACAGAACAGGTTCATGCCATCCAACAACACATAAAGGCTGCTCAGAGTCGGCCGAAGAGCTATGCTGACAATCGTCGAAGGGACTTGGAGTTTGGTGTTGGTGACAAAGTCTTCCTTCGAATTTCTCCCTGGAAGAGAGTCATGCGGTTTGGGAAGAAAGGGAAGCTCAGCCCTAGGTACATTGGACCTTATGAAATCCTTGATCGCATAGGAGCAGTGGCCTATCGTCTAGCACTTCCACCGAACCTAGATCAAGTACATGATGTCTTCCATGTATCTCTCTTGAGGAAGTACATACCCGACCCTTCGCATGTACTGAACCTAGAGGTGGTACAACTAGAACATGACCTCTCTTATGAGGAGCAGCCAGTGGAGATCTTGGACCATAGAGACAAGGTCCTACGAAACAAGACTACCCACCTTGTGAAAGTGTTGTGGAGGAATCATAAATATGAAGAAGCGACTTGGGAGCTTGAGGAAACAATGAAGCAAAAGTACCCTCACCTTTTCGACTAGGCCCCAAGTATAAATTTCGGGGACGAAATTTCTTAAGGGGGGAATAATGTAACGACCCAATATTTTTGATTAGTATTAACTTACTCTTAATGATTTAATAAGATGTTAATGGTTAATGCAGAAAGAGGAGTCTATGGCTTCATCCAGTAGACCAGAACCTTATGAATCCCACTTATCAGAGCTTGGGAAGGATGTAGCATCTGTGGGCTTCGCTTTGGACCAAGCCCAAGACGAACTCCAGCATGTCAAGCTTGAACGGAAACGCCTGCGGGAGAAGTTCAAGTTAGTAGAGATTACTACTAGGGAAATGTTATCTGAGCCTCCCTCAGATTGTCTCACCATTGCACACCAAACACTTAGGTCATATGCCGGTGTTATAAGGGGTTATGTGATGAGACCCTAGCTTCTTTGTGTAATCCTTTAGGATGAATGAATTGAGATTTCTTCCTTTAGTGATGTTTGTGAAATTTCAAACGTCCGGATAATTTTAGGATGTATTTTATTGATGAATTTTGAAAAAAAATATATATTTTAAAATATTTATGTAAACCCTAAATAATTAATGATGTGTAATGATTTTCAAAAAATTGTCTTCTAAAAAAGTGTTCAGTAAGGAATTTGGAGTCTAATAAGATCAACTTAATTTTTCATGAATATTAAATTATGAATAGTGATTTTACGCTTAGGATTAGTAATGTGACCAAATGGATTAGTAATTTCACTCTAAGAAAGTTTTAATATAATTTAGACACCTTGATTAAGTAATGAAATTCAATAAAGTGGGTAAATAACAGTTTCATAAATTATTAGCCAAGTATTAGTTTTTTCGAGTGAATAGTGTTTTTTAATTAGAAATTTAATTAAAAATAATTAGAAAATTATTTTATAAAAAGGACTTTATTTTTGAACTCAGAGCATCAATATTATGTTATGGTAATTTTTGGGGATTTTTCTGAAAAAATTAAATTCTCGATGAATAGTGTTTTTATTTAAAAAATAAATTAAAATTATTTAGAAAATTATTTTTATAAAATGGAGTTCATAAATGTAATTAGAGCATCGATATTTTGTTAAGGTGAAATTTTGGGATTTTTCTGAGAAAGATGAATTTTTCAGTGAATAGTAAAAATGCAGTTTTAGGGTTTCAGTATGTTTAATGAAATCATAACTGTGTCATGATGATGTCATGAGATATTTTAAGGGTTGACCGGCCAAGGGTGATGAATTATTTTTTTGGGGTCCCCATGTGTCCTAACTCCATGGTAAATGTCAAGGGAGAGCACATGGTTTTGAGAAAAGCACTTGTGAGGTGTCCCTTGGCCATTAATGCCTTGTCCCCCCACTTTCCCTATAAATACCCACCCTTTCCTCCTTTAGTTTTCACTCCCAACTCTCCCCCAACGAAGTTCTGGTCTCCTTACCTCCCAAGGAGTCCTCCCAAGGTGCCCCCAAGCCCTCAAGGTCCAAACCTTTGTGTTTTAAGAGTTACGTTTTAAGGTAAGGGATCCGACCTCTCTCTTTCTTTTCATGTAATATCTTTTATGTAATTCCTTTTATTCTTCATGTTCTTATGTGAGAGGATGTTATTTTATA
This sequence comes from Viscum album, assembly GCA_963277665.1. Lineage (NCBI taxonomy): Eukaryota > Viridiplantae > Streptophyta > Magnoliopsida > Santalales > Viscaceae > Viscum > Viscum album. Next base: position 326,233,334 of record OY728130.1, read on the forward strand.
TTCCTCTTACTGCCCTTTTCATGTTTATATGATGAGAGATCCCCTTTTACTCTCATCATTTCGTTTTATGAAAGTTTAAGTGACGCCGTCGGGCTGCCGAATTTTTTTAAGTGATTCTTTCACCCTTCTCATTTTCAAGTTCGATTTTCATGTCAAATCTTTCAAGTTGCTTTTTTGTTATGTTGGGGTATGATCTCGATATCTATCATACTGATCTCTTATGATCATATGATGAGAGACCCTATTTGATCTTGTCAAATCATTTTTTTATTGAAGATTAAGTGACGCCGTTAGGCTGCCGAATTTTCATAAGAGAAATCTTATTTTTGTCTCAAATCCATGTTTTTCATTTAATATGGTATATATTTCAAATTTCATTACCATGTTCTTAAATCCCTTATATTCTGTCCCCCAACTGTTTTATGGATCATTTATGAGTGGGTAACCCATGTCCCCTATCTTTTCAATGTTTTCTAAAACCTTGAAACATAGCCGTTATGCTGCAGAATTTTCATCTCAAAATGTCTCTCTCTTTTCTCAAAATTATTTTATGATATAAAGTGAATACTCAAAGCTCTTATTTCTATAGGGGTATTCACATATACATCTAAATGTTCTATTTTAAATTCTGGGATTTACACATATGAAACCCGCTTTCCCTTTCCGTGGGTTTAAAGTGACATAAAGATCATGTCTTTAAAGTAGTTTTTAAAACGTTATGATTATGAAATGAAACCCATTTATTTTATGCTATATGGGTTGTTTATGAAATGATTGATGATGATATATGTGGATCACATGATAATAAAGGCAAATTTAAGGGTGCGCCCAGATAGCACTCCAATGCATTGGGTAAAGACTTAATCTCTAGAGATGACCATTTTTAACGACGCCTTGGTGAATAACCTTGGTAATTTTTAACGACACCTTGTGGATGGACCTTGGTGAAACAAAACGATTGTCAATATTAAATGTTGTATCCACATATTCAAGTTATAAAAAATGTTATTTTTATTATGATGTATCTCATGATTCCTTTCTCATGCCTTAAAGTTCTTTTCATGTCCTTATTGAAGTATCTCAAGTTCACATGTAAAATGTTTCTCTTGTTTCCCTTACTGGGCCTTCTGCTCACCCTTTATTTTGATGTATGTCCCCAGGTTATGAGATGCAGTAATGAACCTAGGATTAACTTAAGGAGAAGCCTTTCAAGTGTTTAAGAAGAATGTTTTATGTTGTTTTCATGTATTATGTTCCTTGTTTCCAAGACACTAAACTTTAATGATCCTCAGTTCCGTGTAATGAAATGAAAGTTATGTTATAAAAAGACGGGAAGCTATACTATCAATTCATAACATCACATCCATGCATGAGTACATAACTATTTGAAATGTAAAATTCATGAAAACTCACTATAAAACCCAAAGGTGTACAATAGAAGAGCCAGAATAAAAGGAAAAAATAATACAAGTCCTAACACTGTAAAATATAACCGACCACACGAAATGGAAAGAAGAGAATCACCACATTATGCCAACTCCAACCCTGAGTACTGACAACAACAAATAACCTAAGTCTCCAATAAAATATGACATTGTTCTCTCCATTCCCACTAAAATTACCACCAACTGGTACACTATTTGAATATATAAGGAATGTGTGAGCATATGTCCTTTACTAGGGCGAGTAAAAACACCCAGTGTGATACCCTAAAAAAATAAATAGCCTTAATCCACTAGCCTACTCACGAAAAAGGGTCGAACAATATAGTTATGAGATTTAATCAAGGGAAAAACTATAGATAGGGAATAATATGCGACTTTACTTCCCAATATCACCCTACACCATCCCAAAACGGTTATAAGAGAAAACCCCAACTGAATAATCATTCAATGGAATTAGGAATGCATGGAGAAATCCCATGCCTCAAGTGGAGAACACCTATATACTCATTTTTCTCTTGGTAAAACACCTACCTGCTGAACCACCTTAAGGGAAAGTCCTCATTACTCACCATCCTAAATGAAGATCTAAACACATGGGTCTATATAAGGGAAACCAAAACCAAAACCACTGTTTCGCACGGAATCCGGGGATGACCTCCTGGACGGGAGATTCAAACGTTCCGATCGGTTTCTAACGGGTTTGTTCGTAGAACCGGAAACATCCAATGATTCCACATCCGTTTGGACCTACTTTCCAAAGGCAGGCGCTCATTAGCTTGTGGACTAATGAGGCTTAGGAATTTGCATTGGTCGAGAGGATGGGAGGTCGGACTCATCACACCTTTTTGAGGGGAATTATTGTCTACTCCGGGACTCTCTTTATAGATTTAAGTTATGTTCGTGAATCCTTATTACATTACCAAGTATAAAATGTGCTTTCCTTTAGTTTTAACAATCAATGATTAAATATGCAAGAAATTTAGAGAATCTTTTATATGTATTCGAGGTTCTTCATCAATAGAGAATCATCTATATTTGTTTAGAGATTCTTGGTCAATGGTATCCTTCAAAACATTTATATAAAAGTCTCTTGGTCATTTATGATGACCAGACTGATTTTAAAGCCACTCAGTGGGGCACTTGAAGTTTAATGTCATTCAGAAGGACAGAGATTATTTCAAAGTTGGGATCAAACCCATAAATGGGCTACCTACGTATCCTTTCTTTTGGAAAAGGAATCAGAACCCACGTAGTTCGAGGAATGGGGTATGATGTTTTATGATTGATGGCTCAAAGATGAATGTCATAATTACTTTTACACTCTAAGCTCACGTGAGTCATGCTCGGTGTGAGAAATAAGAGGTATTGGTAAAATTTAGACAATTGTGCCATAAAATATGCAATCATAAGATTTTGTTTGGGGCTTATGTATGGATGACTGCCCAGATAGATGAAGGTTTAGGATTTACTTTTTTAGGGAGAAAATCCATGAACAGGGTCCATAAAGTTATATGTGCTTCATGGAGATTTGAATACTCTAATCTTGGGGCTTACTCCTAAGGAGGATGACTAAGTTAGGAGGGGAATTATGATTGGGTTTTACTCCTGAAAAGGAAACCCAAATCAAAGGTAAATTATGACTGGTTAAGAGAAATTTTTAAGAGACTTGGGGCTTACTCCTAAGAAGGATGCCCAAGATTTATGACTAGGACTTATTCCTGAGAAGGAAGCCTAGGTTAGGGGACTTGGGGCTTACTCCTGAAAAGGAAGCCCAAGGTTATAACTGAGTCTTATTCCTGAAAAGGAGACCCAAGTTATGGATTAAGAATTTGGGGCTTACTCCTGAGGAGGATGCCCAAGATTGGGAACTTTAAGGATTTGGGGCTTACTCCTGAGGAGGATGCCCAAATTAAAGGGATTTATAACTGGGGATTATTCCTGAAAAGGAAACCCTGGTTAAGGGGGATTCTCTCATCTTAAAGGATGAGGTTGAATGAATGAACTCTCAATCTTTGGTGACATAAAGATGTTTAAATCACTAGGTTTTGAGAGATATTTCACAGAATTCCTTTCAGACAAGGATGTCAAATCAAGAAATCATGCCATAAATGGCTTTGAAGAGTATCTTGAAGACTGAATCTTGAATAGGAAAGGTGAAATGGCTTAAGAGGGATGAAATGGGCAAGAAAGGCACCCAAAAAGGTAGGGGCGCGCAAGTCTTGAAAGGCGCGCAAGTCCAGCGGCGGCGCACAAGTTTGGGTCGCGCAAGTATACTTGCGCGACATGAGGGGTACTTGCGCGATTTTCAATCAGAATTGAAATGCTTGAGCGACTCTTGATAAAACCCTTTACCATCCTCTTGAGGTTCTTCCAGAAGATGGACGCGCAAGTTATATTGAAGGAATTAAGTCGGCGCGCAAGTGTTTGATAAGTTTCAACACTTAGGCCTTCCTTCTTCTCTTTAGATCTTCCGTTCTAGGTAAGAAATTACCTTAGAAGTGTTCCGGAAGCTTTGAGAAGAGACTTGGGCGTCGGGAGTTTCAATCCGAGTTTCTGGAAAAAGATCCTCCTGAATGGGGGGGCCCACAGGGTCTATTTATAGGCAAAAGAAGACCCCGAGCGGTTACTGGGCGGTTACCAGGCGGTTACCACATATGTCGCGCAAGTCCCTTGCACGACCATGAGGAGTCGCGCAAGTATTGAGTCGGCGCGCAAGTGTACTTGCGCGACCAAGAGGGAACTTGCGCGACCTATGGGCAATGTTCTCCTTGTTCATCCCTTTGTCGATTTTTGATGTTTCTTCAAAGGATGAATCACATTTGAGCTGAGATATTCCCTTTTCCAATCTTTAGATTCTGTGACGAAAGGAGCGTCAACAAAAGTCCCCCCTCAGAGTTGGATCCGGAAAGAAATGAGGATTTGACACTGAGAAAATTGAATCCATCCAAAGGAAAAGGGGGCGCGCAAGTCTTCAGGGCAGAGAAGGCAGCGCGCAAGTGTGCTGGAACTTGACTTTTATTCAGAGTTCCTTTGCCTTTTGTGGGCAGTTTAAAGTCATGCATGCCGGACATAAAGGGGCTAATGTTTAAGGTCGAAATAGCTTTGACCGAAATGGATTAAAAATGGATTCAATTCCTTGACAATTTATCTGAAAACATATTACCATACTCAAGCATGAGGGAAAAAATGTAAACTATGGCTTAAGAATATTTGAATCTAAGGAATGATATGAAAAAGAGCTAAAAGGAATTAGAAGAAGTAGTTTCCAAGAATGAAGTTACTATTATTTAACAAAACCCGTTAGGGGGTTGAAATATGCAGGGCCACCTATGGGCATTGGCTGCATAGTCAAATAAAATAGCATCTTTTGGCTGACAAGTCTGTTATGTGGACTGTTTATGCAAGGCCACCTATGGGCACGTGCTGCATAGTCAGGCAAAAGAACTCCCAGAAATTTACTTTCCTAGTGCTAAAAAGCCAGTGAAAGTTTATGGAGATTCAAATTTTCTAAAGCATAGAGTTTGTTGTATGGAAAGAGGTACTTGAATATGGAGAAGATATTTCCAAACAAGAATATCGAAGAACTGGATGAATATCACTCCTACGAAGGTCTGACCCAAACGTAGGGAAGAAGAATAAACCATAGACTTGAATACTTTCAGATCATGAAAAAGGATATGGGACAAATATGTTAAGGATGGCTATTTTTTGCGGATCCCTACATACTGTCGTTTTAAGACAAATAAGGACAAAAGAGGCATTCTTCCCAAGAATGAAGTTACTATTATTTAACAAAACCCGTTAGGGGGTTGAAATATGCAGGGCCACCTATGGGCATTGGCTGCATGGTCAAATTAATAGCATCTTTTGGCTGACAAGTCTGTTATGTGGACTGTTTATGCAAGGCCACCTATGGGCACGTGCTGCATAGTCAGGCAAAAGAATTCTCAGAAGTTTGACATTTTTGTGACTAGAAGTCATGAAAAGGGTTATGAAGATCTGAAAATATTTAAGGTTTAGGATTATAATACATAAAGATGGGTATTGTCCAATGTATATAGAGATACATAGGTCAATGAAAACCATAATCATGTTGTGGCTGGGTCCTAAATTGAAATTTTGGACTTCACTACGTATCTCATAAGAATGAGAATCAAGCCATACGTAGTTCTTGAAATGTAGTTTAACGTCGTGCAGGACGAAAGTATGAGTGATCTTAGTTTAGGGTCATAGAATTCGGACAATAATAATGAATACACAGTGTGTGTTTTCATGAGGACTTTTCAGCCAAGGGACTGAAAGTGAAATTTGGGGTTAGGCCCAAAAGACTTGGGACTGGATTCGAGGGACACTCGAATGATCCTACGTATCCCATAAGGATGGGAATCAAGTCCACGTAGTTCTAGAACTACCCTTTGTACAAATTTGGTTCGTACATGTGAAGGGTGAAAGGGGACTTTAGTGCAATGATGGTTTTAACCTAAGATAAAAAGTTTAGGTATTACCATGTATGTACGTAGTCTTTTGAAAATGAAAACCATGATTGAAAAAGAATCAATGTTAATAATGGTTCCTTTTCAAATGAGGAAATCAAAGAATATTGTAGTTTATTGTCATACCGGACAAAAGTGTTGTATAGTTTAACGTCATATAACAAGGACGAAAGTGAATCAATGTAAAGATATTGATTCCAGGGGTGGTTTCACAAATCATCATCATATGAGATGGTGGTGAACCGATGTGAAGAGATTGTTTTTGGGCTTGAACCCTGGGAGGTTGCCTACATACCCAGCCTGGAGGGCAAGGATCAAAGTCCGTGTAGTTCAATTAAAGAATGAATCAATGATCAAGTTGTTCTTGGGGACAACGATCTAATTAAAATGTTGTTGGGACTTACACATGGTTAGCGGCCCAAAGGGAGTGTTATGGTTGATGTTCGCTCTACGCTCACGTGAGTCATACTCGGTGTGAGAAACAAGAGGTAATAACAACCTTAACGATGTACAGTTTAATGTCATGTAGGACATAAAAAAGGGGACTATGCAGTTTAAAGTCTTGCAGTTAGGACTATTGGTGCTGCACAGTTTAGTGTCATGTAGCAGGGACAAAATACAGTTTAATGTCATGTAGGACATATCAAGGATTTTCTGTACAGTTTAACGTCATGTAGTTAGGACGATGGGGACAATACAGTTTAACGTCATATTGGACGAAAGGGGGATTGTGCAGTTTTAATGTCATGCTGGACTTTTGATATATAGTTTAACGTCTTTCCGGACGTGAGGGACTTTTATACAGTTTAGCGTCATGTAGTTAGGACGTCACAGTTTAGCGTCTTGCTGGACATAAGGGATCCGAAAATAGTTTATGGTCATATACATGGACTAGGGACGATGCAGTTTAAGGTCATACGGGACCATTGCTGTACAGTTTAAAGTCATGTAGCTAGGACTAAGGTGAACCAATATGAGGATATCAGTTCTGGGGACTTTTTACAGTTTATCGTCATGCTGGACGTTGGAAGTGCCACACAGTTTAATGTCATGTTGCTAGGACAAAAATATAGTTTAATGTCATCTCGGACAAAATATGGGAACTTCTATACAGTTTATTGTCATGTAGGACAAAATCAGGGACTATGCAGTTTAAAGTCTTGTAGTTAGGACTATTGGTGCTGCACAGTTTAGTGTCATGTTGCAGGGACATAAGTGCGAATAGTTTAAGGTCATATGCATGGACCGTACAGTTTATCGTTATGCTGGACGTATTATAGTTTAATGTCATCTCGGACAGAAGTGTGACACAGTTTAATGTCATGTTGGACGAAGTTGTAGTTTAAGGTCATACTGGACCAAGTTGTAGTTTAAGGTCATACTGGACCATGTTGTAGTTTAAGGTCATACTGGACCAAGTTGTAGTTTAAGGTCATACTGGACCAAGTTGTAGTTTAAGGTCATACTGGACCATGTTGTAGTTTAAGGTCATACTGGACCATATTTTGTGTTTATACAAAATACTTCTTCAGAAATCTGGCATTGGTTGGAGTCGTGATGAGTTCTCCATCCATTGAGATCAGAGAATACGCTCCATTGGAATAGACCTTATGTATTGAATAAGGTCCTTCCCATTTTGGTTCAAGCTTGGGAGGCTTCTTTCCTGGTATCATTGGTGTTCTGAGAACCAATACCAATTCTCCCTGAATGAATGAACGAAGACGAACTTTTTTGTTAAAAGCTCGAGCTATCCGATTCTGATAGATTTCCAGTGGTGCAAAGTGCACAATCTTTTCTCATCTAACCGTTCCAATTCATTCAACCGCTTTTGGGATTGCTCATCTATAGATAACTGATCAAAAATGGCTATTCTAAGTGAGGGCAGTTGAACTTCAATTGGCAAGACTGCTTCTGTTCCATATACCAATGAATATGGAGTTGACCGCGTCGCATTGCGAGTGGTAGTCCGATAAGCCCATAAAGCATGAAAGAGTTTATCAGGCCATGACCTCTTATCTTTATCCACCATCTTTTGCAGTATATTTGAAAGAGTCTTGTTGAAGGCCTCTATCTGGCCATTAGCCGCTGCATGATATCGAGATGAATGGTTGGACTTAATGTTGTATTCTTGATACAATTTCTTTACCTCAGAAGAACAGAAGTTGGTGCCGTTGTCCGTCAATATGGTATGAGGGACACCAAATCTAGTAATGATGTTAGACTTGATGAAGCTAACAATGCATTTAGAACTGACTTCTTTGAGAGGTACTGCCTCTGCCCATTTGGAAAAGAAATCAGTAGCAGTAAGAATGTACTTAAACTGCTTGGCCGTAGCTGAAGGGTAAGGTCCCACCACATCCATTCCCCATGTGGAAAATGGCCATGAGTATTTAGCTGTATGAAGCAACTCTGGAGGTTGATGAATGAAGTTGGCATATACTTGGCATGAATGACACTTCTTTGTGAAATTAACACAATCTTGTATCATTGAAGGCCAGAAGTATCCAAGCCTTCGAATTTGATCATACAATCTATGTCCAGACTGGTGGGCACCACAGACTCCTGCATGCACTTCTTTTATGACAGCCATTGTCTCTTCACCATCAATACATCTGAAGAGAACTCCATCAAAACCACGTTTGTAGAGAATTTTCTCGAGGTGGTTTGGACCATCATAAAGAGTAAAATTGACCACACGTCGCCGAATTTGTTCTCTCTCGGCTCTATCAGGTGGAAGTGTTCCATTTTGAAGGTATTCCCTGATAGGTGACATCCATCCTGTAGTATGACCATATGGTTCAGAAATGGGACTAATTTCATTAATTTCCTCTGTTCTGACTTGAACATAAGGTGAAATTGCACGACGGTGGGCAATACAGATGGTTGTCTCATCCCGATTTGGATCTGCAAAAGCTGTGGCTATATTAGCCAGTGCATCAGCTTGAGCATTTTGTGATCTTGGGACATAAGAAAATGTCGGTTCTGTAGGGAATTCCGACATTAACTCTCTGACGTAATCATACAAAGGGATTAATTCTTCTTTTCTGATGGCATAATCCCCATTGACTTGTTTGATTACCAGGTCTGAATCACCTTTCACCTTTAAGTGATTCACCTGTGCTTGAAGCGCTAACTCCAAGCCTGTAATGAGAGCTTGGTATTCAGCTTCATTATTGGTACCACCTTCCCACAACAAAAAGGAATAAGGTAACACTGCCTTATCTGGAGAAATGAGCAAAATTCCTAAACCAACTTTGTTGAATTTAGGATTTTCCATTTTCTTTCCTGTTGGACTTCTAGAAGCACCATCAAAATACATTTCCCATGTTTGAGCACTCTCTTGAATAGAAAAAACTTCCTCATCAGGGAGTTCGATATCTGAATACGTGCCTTCCACTGAAGGGTGTTCAGCCAGGAAATCAGCCAGAGTTTGGCCCTTAATTGCCTTTTGAGACACATACTGGATGTCGAACTGCTGTAGAATAACCGCCCACCTTGCCAGACGTCCTGTAAGCATTGGACGACTAAGGATGAATTTGAGTGGATTATTACGAGATACCAATTGGATCTCGTGATGTTGCAGGTAGTGTCTCAGTTTCTGAACTGCAAAGATTAATGCTAGGCAGCACTTTTCAATACTCGAATATCGGGTTTCTGCTTCAAGCATAGTTCCACTGAGATAGTAGAGACTATTTTCATTCCCAGCATCATTCTTTTGAGCGAGAAAGGCACCTAAAGATCGCTCTAAAGCTGTCACATAGAGGATAAGAGGCCTACCTTCAACAGGTGGCATGAGTACTGGTGGACTCAAGAGGTATTTCTTGAGAACATCAAATGCTTCTTGACATTCTTCAGTCCACTGGTAAGTGACTCCTTTCTTCAATAATTTGGTAAAGGGTAAACTTTTGCCTGCCAAATTGGCGATGAAACGCCGAATATAGGCTAAGTGTCCTTGAAGTCCTCTTAATTCTTTCAAATTCTGAGGAGGTGACATACTAAGGATTGATTTGGTCTTCTCAGGATCGACTTCAATACCACGATGGCGTACAACAAAGCCGAGGAATTTTCCTGAGGTTACCCCAAAAGCACATTTTAAGGGGTTCATCTTCAAATTATGTTGTCGAAGCTTGTGGAATACGACTTCCAAATCAGCCAAGTGATCAAAACGTTGTTTGGATTTAACCACCAGATCATCTACATAGCATTCAACAAATTTCCCTAAAAAAGGTTTGAAGATACGATGCATGGCGCGTTGATATGTTGCACCTGCATTCTTTAAACCAAAGAGCATCACCCAGTAACAAAACACACCTTGAGGAGCTCTGAAGGCTGTATATTCCTCATCTTCTGGGGCCATTCGGATCTGATTATATCCAGAATATCCATCCATGAAAGAAAGTACATCATAGCCAGCTGTCGCATCAATTAAGAGTTCTGTAATCGGAACTGGAAAATCATCTTTGGGACAATACCGATTAAGATCTCTAAAATCGATGCAAACCCTGATTTGTCCGTTCTTCTTCTTTACAGGGACAATATTAGCCAACCACTTGGGATATTGAACTTCTCTGACGAAGGTAGCTTTGATAAGCTTATCCACTTCAGCCTCGATTTTGGAAGCATAGGTTGGGTGTGTTCTTCTCGCGGCTTGCTTGAATCCTCGATGTTCTTTTGGCAAACCCAAATGATGGGTGGCAACATTAGGATCAAGGCCAGGCATCTCTGTATAATTCCAAGCAAAAATATCTTTATTTTGCTTTAGAAAAGAAATATACATCTCTTGTTCTTCAAGGGTCATGGCCGCACTAATTAAAGTGGGGCGTGGATCTCTCTCTGTTCCCAGATTTACTTCTCTGAGTTCATCCACAGTGGTAGAGATACCCTCTTCAAATGCTGGAGGAGCATCTCTAAGATCTTCCTCTTCCTCTTCATCATGTGTTATCTCTTCCGTTTCTATTTGCGAAGTAGATGAAAAAACGATATTCTCATGATCATAAGAAATGTCAAAATTTTCACATTTTGAAGAAGAAGCTTCCATTTCCAACCCTATTGATGATAAAGGGTCTTCTTTGGGAATCAAAGAGGATATGATGGATCGAGAATCGACATCATTATTCACCTCTGGTGTTGCTATAACTTCTTCTGGCCTGATTAGCGAAGTATAGACTTGTTGGATTTCAGCAGACGAAATGAAAACGTCACCACTTATGCTTTCATCACTGCTTGGTAAATTACCAATTTCTCCCATGTTGTCTGGCTCGACTGCCGTAATTGACATTATGGATCTTTCCATAAGAGTATTTTGATTTGGGCCTATTTTGTCAATTTGACTGATAGGTAACACATAATCTGTACTCACATGTGAAAATGGATTTATTGGAATTTTTTCCAAACCATATGGAGCATTAACTTTGGTAATTTCCTTCATTATAGATTTTTCTCTTCCCTTCATGTGATAAAATTCTGCCTCAATGTATTGAGACTCACATGTCTTGAATGGGGCCTTATCACCATATAATGTTCCAACTTGACCATCGAAACAGTATTTGAGGCATTGATGGTATGGTGACGGAATAGCTGTATGCTGATGTAGCCAGGGTCTTCCAAGCAAGATATTGAAAGCTGAGTCTTGATCAACAATCATGAAATCCGAATTGGAAACAAGATCTCCAAACTGAGTTCTGAGTGTAACTTCTCCCAGTGGTTCTTGTTCATTTTTATCATATCCTTGCAACATCATGGTAGAAGGAGATAAATCAGATTCCGTGAGGCCCAATCGACGAAGTGTGCGAATGGGCATGAGGTTGACTCCTGAACCATTGTCAATAAAAGCTCTTCGAACATCTATACCATTGACTTTGCCAGATAAGTACAAAGGTTTTATGTGCCCATGCACAACATCATCTTCATCTTTATCAGTAAAAGATATCACTGCATGACATTCTGCAGGATTATTCTCTATGTGATAAATTTCAGCCGCAGCAATTTCAGCTTCAAACTCCTGAGGACTTGACAAAGCTTCGATGAGTGCTTCCCGAAGATCTCTTGATAGATTCAAAGCATCCGAAATTGATAATTTGGCTGGTACTTGGGCCAAGTGTTTCAATATATCATACTTTTGATCTAGAGGCCTGCGTTTCCCAATAGGAATATGCGGTTTAGCAGGTACCTTGGAAGCAGATGCTTTGGAAGCTGATGCATCTTGTATTGAAGTTGGCAACATCTTTGGTTTTGGAAAATTAGACTGATTAGATCCATTTACTTGCTGAGATAAAGAAGATGGAACCTTTAATCGGTCTTCCAAAATAACTGTGCTGAAGCTGAGTTGGCCATTGGCAGAAGAAATTTCTTGTTCTTTTTGAGCTCGCTGAAGGGCTCTACCACGAGTTTCTGCTGCATATACAGTACTAGCAGGGGTAGAATTAGAGTAGTGGCTTCGGAAAGATCCACGTCTTCCCCTATATCCTGAACCTCTAGAACCTCTTCGGATTCCCTTATTTGATACAGGGAATTCAGGCTCATCAAGACTGGAATATGGATCTGTTAGTTGAATCACATTAACAGAACCAAAGATTAACTCTTCGTCTGATAAAGACTCTGCCTGGTTAGCCTGTTTAGGTTGTGCCGTTTGGTGGGACGGTGCCCGTGGCTTTGAAGTAGATGGCATGAAATCTGCCAGAGTCAAAGACAATTTAGGCTTTGATACATACTCATCTTCTTCTGATTCCTCTTTCTTCTTTGAATTGAGCTGCCCTTTTGAGGATTTGTCTTTTGATGGAGGCTTTACTGCAGCTTTTGTAGGAGACACAATTGGCTTCTTCAATTGTGTTCGCAAAATGGAATGGGTCCGATTGATTGTCTTTCTGACCATCCAATCATCATATTTTTTCACAGTTTTGCTTTTGACTTCCTGCCACTCGCCTCCTTCCTCTGGATCTGTAGCGGTAATACACGCTACATGAGCTGAAGAACCCTTCAATTTGACTTGTCCCAAGTCGACCATCTTTTGTAGGAGGTCTTTAAAGACAAAACACTCCTGGATGGGATGTCCCAACATTTGATGAAAGGGACAATAATTGGGACGGTCTTCATCTCCTTCCTTGTTTGGCCTCTTGGGCACTGGTAATTGAACCAAATTATTTTCCAGAGCTGAAATGAAGTAACCAGGAACTTGCTCACTTCGGAAAGAGTATGTTTTACTCTTCATATCCTCAAATTGTTTTCGTCGTTGATCTTTTTGATCATTTGGACGAAACAGCCTTTGTTGTTGGCGTTCAGGAGGTGGAGCCCTTCGAGAAGATGAAGGTTTTGAAGTAGAAGTAGGTACAGGTGCCTGTTTAAGCATAACTGTAGCAGTTTCTGCTTTACCCATTCTTCTTCCTGGAGCTGATGGAATTACACGAGATTTAACCTTAGCCTGTATAAGGGAATCTTCAATCTGTTGAGCGATTGAAGTAAGGTCTCGAAACCCTCCTGTGTATTTCACAGGGATCAATGGCGTGCGTAATTCGTCACGCAAATTTGCCACACAGATTGGCAACAATTCCTCTTGAGGGAGTGATAAACTCAAGGAATATGTTAATCCCTTCCAACGAGCAATGAAATCAGAGACTCTTTCATTATCCCTTTGCTTGCAGTTTGTAAGATCGAAAACTGTCGTTTTTGGCAAAGTTGAGCTAAACTGAAGAAGGAATTTTTGACGAAGATCCTCCCATCCGATGACTGATCGGGATTTCAAGCTTGTATAGCAGACAAAAGCTGGTCCTTGCAAGGTTCGCACGAAGCATCTGAGTTTCACTGCTTCTTGTTGCTCTGGAGTTCCCATCATAGGATCACAACAAGACACGTAATGCGTCAAATGTTGTTCAGGGTCGCCTGATCCATTGAAAGTAGGGAAAATAGGGTTTCCAAAACTGGAAGGAGGAGAAATTGAATCTACCCATTCAGGGTAAACTTTCTTTTCAGGTTGAACTTGCGCCCGTTTCCCTTCCATAGTTTCTAACCGAGCTGTTAATGACTCAATAGTAGTTATTAACTTTTGAGAAACGTCAGGTTGAACTTGGTTTTGGGTAGGTGCAATGAATGGTGCTTGGACAGACGTGGTGGTTGGTGCTGCAACTGATGGTAGTGCTGCCAACCGTTGTTGCGTTTGACCCGTAGGATTAGACCTCTGTGGGTGTACTGATAAAGGAGGATATTCCTGATCCATCTCAGTAGTTACAACAAATTCTTTCGGCTGTCTGACTTCAGCATTCTTAAGAAGAAGACTACTCTGAAGTAGTTCTGCATTCAACCTTCTTAATTCTTTCATTTCTTCCTCCTGTTGTGCAAACCTTTGCTCTAATGAGAGCGATTGACCTCCTTCAGAGGAAGGGTGAGTAACCCGATTCTTACCTTTCCCCTTATTGGATCCTTTTCGGAGAGGGGGAAGTGGGTTACTTGATGGAATACCCAGATTTTGGGTAAGCCTTTGATTACGTGTGCGCACACCTTCTTCATTTAGGTCTGTGTGCGCGACTTCTTGAGCAGGGACCTCTTCGTCTGATCCCTCTGATTGAGCCTCATCTGGCGAATCAGCAGCAACGGCAGTGATGACATTAATGGATGCATATTTCATGGAATCCTTTCTATCAGCACTTCTGTGATATTGTCTTCTTCCATGTCCATGATGAGACATGGAATTCCGTTGATTTGATCCCTCTTCTTGGAAAACCGTCACTTGGAGAGAATCTCCTGATAGCTTGGCTTTTCGTTCCTCTTGGGGCTTATTCCCTAATCGAGAGAATACTGACTTTCTCTGAGGGAGGGATTGAAGATTTGAAAAAGTCCCCAGTCCGGTGGACTGGGGATGTTCCTGCTGCTTCCGCTCAACTCCTCGAATCCCATTTGTTGACTCTGAGGGTTGGGTTAGATAAGTCCCCAGTCTGGCAAGCTGGGGTGTCTCTTGACATGCTATGTCTGAGATCTTCTTGAAATCTCTCTTAATCTTGCGAATCTTAGTTCGGAAATTAGCTGGATGCATTAACCTGTATCCACTTTTATCACCTGGTTCAACAGACCGTTGGATGATTTCCGAAACTTCTGTCATTTGATGACGTGTTTGCTCCAGACGAGAGGCTTGTGCAATATTCTCGCCTGCTTGATGTAGGAGCAATTCAACAACCTGTTCTCTATATACTTGACTTTGAGAGGAACTAGTTGAAGCTTGATCTCGAGCAAGCTTTTGATTATGAACAAAGCCCATTGACTGTGGCCGGCCATGGGCAATAACATTGCATGAGACCATTTTCGGCGGGCTCTACTGACCGGAAAGCACTGTGAAATGTAGTGCTCCGTGAACACCCCATCCTCTGATATGAACATTAGATGGAGCATTGAAAATTAACTGACGCAATCTTCTTAGTGCGCCAAGGCATGAACGTTGAAGGGTTCTCTGTTGCTTTTCAGCCTTCGGATACCGAGAGACTGATAGAGATGCCAAATCAATCTGGCGTTGTAACCCTTATATTATCTTAAGATGATTTTCATATTCATTGTAAGATAATACCTTCTTCTTTAATTGACAAAGAGTTTTCCATATGTTGAGACGAATATCATGGATTCCATCATCCGTCAACATCTTTGGAATGTCGTACTGGGAGTCAGCCAAAGGCCAAAACATGACTGGTACTTCACCTTTTGCCAGTTTTTTCCTCATGTTCAACATTTCCTCTTTATCATTAAATGAAGATTCTTCTACCTGTTTGGACCAGAGTTGGTGTTTCCTTGTTGCTTCATCGGATTCAACAAGATTGGTAGAGGAATCACTATTCATGCTGGAAGATGAATGACCCAGGGAAGGTTCGGAGAATAACCTAAACCCCAGGCTATCTTCTGATGGAGAAAGAGTTTCACCTGCCGATAGTAAAGCATCAGACATGACTGGTTTTACGTTTGCAAGTGCCTCGAGATAAGAGGGCTTTCTCGTCACTACATTGCCTTCTGAAGAATTTTCGAGACAACGTGAATCACTACTGCGGAGAGGACTTTCGCAGCGAAGTTCATCGCCATGAGGAGGACCATCATGATGGGTTACAGAAAAAGATGAAATCTCTTGCTCCTTGGCCTTCTGACCACATAGAGGGTTCCTGTGGCTCTCATCTGAAGAAGAAACTTCAAGATTGACCGAATTTTCATGAAGCAAGTTTTCATGAGGAAGTGTCTGCTGAAGACCTTCAAAATTAAGGTTCCTGATATTGGGAACTAAGGGAGTAGAATCTTGAATTCCGACAGATAAATGTCTGAGGGCTTCAAGAACTCCAGCATCGAGCAAGGCTTGGTTGCAGATTGGCCTTTGATCTCCTGACTGTGCTGGGCGGATCTTTTTCTTAGATGCCTTCTTACTCGTTTTGGAAACCACTTGATGACGAAAGTGATTGCTCTGAGTAGGTGTATGTGCCTGATCAGGAAAGATGGTCAGGTTAGGCTGACGATCATCGCTCAAATCAGGTGTATGTGCCTGATTTGGTTGTCCGTATGATATGGGGGAGTATGCCCCATAACCCTCTTGGACTGGAACAGATGTGTGTGTCTGTTCCGGAGTGAATTGTTGATGTGTCACTCCACTGCTAGGGATAGATTTATGTGTCCGTCCCTGAGATGATGCTGAAGTTGTTATGATATCCTGGCAAGCATCCAGAATATGAGCAGGAATTTGCTTCTGCTCTTTCACCATTGATAAAATATGCTTGGTGACTTCAGCCGCCGGAACAGGGATATACGTCCATTCCGGGCTTGGAGTAGGTGTATGTGCCTGCTCCTTTCCTCCTTTTCCTATCAGTGAATCCTGACAGTACTCAAGTGTGGAGGCAGAGAGTTTAGTCTGCCTCCTATTTGTCGTCGGGACTTTCCGACTGACTTCTCCGTGCGCTACCAAACGAGACTGTTGGTAGGCTTGATTAGTATTAGCAGGTGTATGTGCCTGCTGTTTACATTTCGCCAAACGTGGTTGACGAGATCCATCATATGTTGTCAGACGAGCCTGCTGACTAACTGATGATGTATAAACAGGTGTATGTTCCTGCCTATGGTACTCCGCCGGAATTTCCTGGCGGGATCGGCTTGATGCTGCCAGACGAGTCTGCTGGACAGCTGAATTAAAATGGACAGGTGTGTATGCCTGCTCATTGCTTGCCACCAAGTTAGGTTGGTGGACTTCTCCGGAGATGGCAGGGATGACAACCTGCCTATTGTTAACCGGATTCCATCTCTGGTGATTCATCTTGCCTGCTCGGGTTCGAGGAACCTGAGCTGAATGCCTGGAGACGGTACCCTCATCATGTTGAGGGCGCACTACCGCACGAGTCTGGCGGCGATTGTTGATGGGAGCCCTTGAGAAGGACTCCTGTCTTTTTGAATTAAGGCCCTGCGGGACCTGCTCATTCACTTCCTCAGAGTAAGGGAGTGAATGGAAATTGCGTTCCGGGGATAACGACCCGAAACGGTTGGAGACGGTAGTCAGCACCGCCTGCTTCTTGATTGCTGGTCGCCATTGTCCGGACGACCAGGTAGAATTGTTAACTTGGAGGGCTTGACGAGCGGCCTCCAGAGTTGGGATAGTACCGTTGCGACGGTACTCCTTAACCAGTGCATTATAAACACAGCGTTGAAGACGCTGAGTTGGTGATGTCATCCTCAGAGCGGATGACGTTCCAGCAGGAGTAGCAGCATTGGTTTTCACAGCAGCAGACCTCACAGTAGAGGTGTTCCCAGCAGCAGTATTCACAGGGGTGAATTTAAGGAAAGCCATTTTTGTAGAAGATCTTGAAAAAAAGAGTGCCTGTTCCATGTAACAGACATAATCAAGATGAATCCGGCTACTGCATCTTTTGGATGATCATATGTCAATGATTGCCTTGTTGGCCCAAGGGGCCTAACAGATAAGAAGAACATCACTTTAACTTGGTTAAGGATTCACGTCGGGTTCACCATTTTTGTTTCGCACGGAATCCGGGGATGACCTCCTGGACGGGAGATTCAAACGCTCCGATCGGTTTCTAACGGGTTTGTTCGTAGAACCGGAAACATCCAATGATTACACATCCGTTTGGACCTACTTTCCAAACGCAGGCGCTCATTAGCTTGTGGACTAATGAGGCTTAGGAATTTGCATTGGTCGAGAGGATGGGAGGTCGGACTCATCACACCTTTTTGAGGGGAATTATTGTCTACTCCGGGACTCTCTTTATAGATTTAAGTTATGTTCGTGAATCCTTATTACATTACCAAGTATAAAATGTGCTTTCCTTTAGTTTTAACAATCAATGATTAAATATGCAAGAAATTTAGAGAATCTTTTATATGTATTCGAGGTTCTTCATCAATAGAGAATCATCTATATTTGTTTAGAGATTCTTGGTCAATGGTATCCTTCACAACATTTATATAAAAGTCTCTTGGTCATTTATGATGACCAGACTGGTTTTAAAGCCACTCAGTGGGGCACTTGAAGTTTAATGTCATTCAGAAGGACAGAGATTATTTCAAAGTTGGGATCGAACCCATAAATGGGCTACCTACGTATCCTTTCTTTTGGAAAAGGAATCAGAACCCACGTAGTTCGAGGAATGGGGTATGATGTTTTATGATTGATGGCTCAAAGATGAATGTCATAATTACTTTTACACTCTAAGCTCACGTGAGTCATGCTCGGTGTGAGAAACAAGAGGTATTGGTAAAATTTAGACAATTGTGCCATAAAAGATGCAATCATAAGATTTTGTTTGGGGCTTATGTATGGATGACTGCCCAGATAGATGAAGGTTTAGGATTTACTTTTTTAGGGAGAAAATCCATGAACAGGGTCCATAAAGTTATATGTGCTTCATGGAGATTTGAATACTTTAATCTTGGGGCTTACTCCTAAGGAGGATGCCTAAGTTAGGAGGGGAATTATGATTGGGTTTTACTCCTGAAAAGGAAACCCAAATCAAAGGTAAATTATGACTGGTTAAGAGAAATTTTTAAGAGACTTGGGGCTTACTCCTAAGAAGGATGCCCAAGATTTATGACTAGGACTTATTCCTGAGAAGGAAGCCTAGGTTAGGGGACTTGGGGCTTACTCCTGAAAAGGAAGCCCAAGGTTATAACTGAGTCTTATTCCTGAAAAGGAGACCCAAGTTATGGATTAAGAATTTGGGGCTTACTCCTGAGGAGGATGCCCAAGATTGGGAACTTTAAGGATTTGGGGCTTACTCCAGAGGAGGATGCCCAAATTAAAGGGATTTATAACTGGGGATTATTCCTGAAAAGGAAACCCAGGTTAAGGGGGATTCTCTCATCTTAAAGGATGAGGTTGAATGAATGAACTCTCAATCTTTGTTGACATAAAGATGTTTAAATCACTAGGTTTTGAGAGATATTTCACAGAATTCCTTTCAGACAAGGATGTCAAATCAAGAAATCATGCCATAAATGGCTTTGAAGAGTATCTTGAAGACTGAATCTTGAATAGGAAAGGTGAAATGGCTTAAGAGGGATGAAATGGGAAAGAAAGGCACCCAAAAAGGTAGGGGCGCGCAAGTCCAGCGACGGCGCGCAAGTTTGGGTCGCGCAAGTATACTTGCGCGACATGAGGGGTACTTGCGCGATTTTCAATCAGAATTGAAATGCTTGAGCGACTCTTGATAAAACCCTTTACCATCCTCTTGAGGTTCTTCCAGAAGATGGACGCGCAAGTTATATTGAAGGAATTAAGTCGGCGCGCAAGTGTTTGATAAGTTTCAACACTTAGGCCTTCCTTCTTCTCTTTAGATCTTCCGTTCTAGGTAAGAAATTACCTTAGAAGTGTTCCGGAAGCTTTGAGAAGAGACTTGGGCGTCGGGAGTTTCAATCCGAGTTTCTGGAAAAAGATCCTCCTGAATGGGGGGCCCACAGGGTCTATTTATAGGCAAAAGAAGACCCCGAGCGGTTACTGGGCGGTTACCAGGCGGTTACCACATATGTCGCGCAAGTCCCTTGCACGTCCATGAGGAGTCGCGCAAGTATTGAGTCGGCGCGCAAGTGTACTTGCGCGACCAAGAGGGAACTTGCGCGACCTATGGGCAATGTTCTCCTTGTTCATCCCTTTGTCGATTTTTGATGTTTCTTCAAAGGATGAATCACATTTGAGCTGAGATATTCCCTTTTCCGATCTTTAGATTCTGTGACGAAAGGAGCGTCAACAACCACCATTTCATAACCATGGTATTTTTTCGATTTTTTTCTATAACTAATTTTTTGTGCTTTAGATTTAATTCATATTTGAAGAAGTGAATATAATTAAAATAGATTACTATATATTGCTCATTATTTTACATGATATGAATTTAATAATGTCCTAGAGTATCTGTTGAATTTAAAAGATCATGGTAGTTCCCCACTATGATGAATAACTTGAAATTCTATGATGATATTCTTAAATATAGTTATATGGTCAGATAACATTTTATGATATAACACATAATATGCTGACTATCGAGTGTGATTACTCATAAAGGGATGATATTTCATATCATTAAGTTCAAAAATATTAATCTATGAGATGAGATATTATGATAAAGGACCACCCTATAAGAAATACCCATGTTTATGTGTCATTATATACTTCTATATTCGAGTATGTGTGATAATATTTACACATTAAGATGATTAGTAATGCATGTTAAGACTCAAGTACTTTGATGCATTGAGTAAAACTGTGATACTATATGTTCAATGGAAGTAGGGTATGTTTGGTACATCATAAATGATAATTCATTAATGAATAATTCGATGAAGGATTTGACCCCTTTATCTTAATGGAAGTTGATATCTCATCCCATTGATTGAAAGGGAACCTTCACATTAAATTACATGGACATGGTGTATAGAAGTGTTTGTTTCAGATTGTTGAAGGGATATGTATCAAGCATATTGGTTGATGACATAGGTGTGAAACTATCTTTATGAGATATTGTGCCAAGAATTTATATTACAAAATGAGTAGTCATTTGTCGTTATTGTCATTGTGACATATGTTCTTCCTCTCTAGGTTCCTTGGCCCTTTATGAGATAGTACTCCCTGATTTTAAGCAATCCCACTTAATTCCACTTGGAAGAGTCCTAGAGGGTCACACAAAAAGTGTTTCCTTTTATATTAATTAAATATTATTTACATTTTTCATTTAGAAAAAATATTATTCTCCATAATAAGAAGTGATATTTATTCAGGATTTATTTGTTAATTAGAAATATTAAATAAATATAAATTCATAATGTAATGATTTAATCATGAAAATATACAATATTTATTTATATGTTTTTATTCACAAGATAATAAATAATTATTTATTAAATAATTATTTCATTTATTGATTTATGAAAATATTAAATAAATATTCATTCCAAAAAATATGAATAATATATATATATATATATATATATTTATTAAATGAATAATATTTATTTAAATATTAATTCAATAATTCAATAAATTATGATGAGGATGGATAATCTATGTTTTAGGTTTAATGATTAATATTTATTTACTATATTGTAAAATTTATATTTACTATTGTGTTAGTTTACACATGACATGATATAAAATAATAATGATAATATTTTATATGGAATGAGGTTCATTAATGGTTTAATATATTATTTTGGGATGTCGTTTAATTGATTAAATATTAAACCATAGCCCGTAATATTTAAATAGACTAATATGTCATATTTGAAGAGGTTAATCGCTAAGAAACTTTCCTCTCAACTACTTTCTCCTCCTCACTTCCTCAGAAGAACGAGAATAGAAAGAGGGATTTCTTCAATCTGGAATGAATGTGAGGTGATCAAGGATAATAACATAAGACTATCAATTGGACATGCTAGCACTAGGGGTTTCAATGATTTTGATTGGAGATCGATGAATCACATGTAGATCACTGCTAAATTTCTCTAGTTTGGGTCCTTATGAAAAAATCACTATACAATGATCATGTTTGAATGATCAACACCATTAATGATTAATGGAATGAATAACAAGATAATATGTCTTCTTGTATTTTAAGATAATTCTAAATTAACATGAAAATATCCTCTCTATTGGTTCTAGTGAAACATTTTGTCAATATTTTTCATAAATGATTCATTGGTATGGAAATTTACATCATGTACATTACATATTATTTTTTAAATCCTATAAGATCATTGTGGGACATAAGTACAATATTCACTTCCACTAAATTCAGAACCATCATGTGGTATTAGAGTGGTCATGTTCAATTTATAATTTTTTATTTATTTTTGATCAATTACTTATTTTAGAGTTATTTTTAATTTCTATAAATTATTTCTTATAATACAATTGTCGATAAATATTATTCACCTCTTTTTTTATCTCTCAAAAACCTAGATCTAGTTAATAATTAATTAAGACCATATGATGAACCCATTTAGAGATATTGGAAATTATGATTAAATAGTGCAAGATTACATGACGTGTATCCCAAAGTTATATTCCATATATCCTAGTTGATTACACTAGGATGAACCAATGTTTCCCTGGGAAATCATGATGTAACAACACATGGATGTATTAAATACATTCTTCATGTTGATGAGAACAAGATAGAACATAACATGTCAGAAAACAAACTGTATAATCCACGGGTTTTCATAATGGGAAAATCATTGTCAAATACCTGTTGTTTATTAATTACATGACATTTAATAACTGAAATATTTATAACAAGGATGTTACAGGGTTTTTACCAACTATAAATGATGTGCCCATAAAAAATTTCCATGCTGAAATACATGCTTAGTCCTTAGACATATATCACAAACATATGATGATTAACCTGTATGGCGTGTAGCTAGATGTACACATTGAATACCTAATCAATTTACATGAAAAAAATTAATTTATTAATCCTTTCAACCACCCCAAAATGTGTTCCATTTTTCATTTTTTAACATTTACATTCCATCGGATATGTTTTATATATAATTATTGATTAATTTCCATGTAAAATTTTGATCCACATACCATGTATAGTCATAATACATCTACTACACCACACACATTAAAATAATTGTATTATAAATTAGATAACATGTGTTTCTTATATTATTTATTTACTCATAAACACTATGCAATTTCACAAAAAATGTGTACACTATATGTGGTATGACTATACTGTATACGACCTAAATAGAATCCAATAAGTTCAGGAATTTACTCACCGAGTTTCTTCCAGTTAAAAGTTTTGTAATTATTTTATTTAAATTTTAATAAAAGTAATTCATATAACTTATTTAAAAGAATATTAGATTGGTATCTCCAAGGTAGATTTGATATGGATTACGTTAAAATGAATTGACGGATTAATCAAATAATTAATGAGATTAATTCTAGTGTGTTTTAGCTTAATAAAATAATGAATCAAAATGAATGATAACAAGTTATTTTAAAAACATATTCATTGCATAAGTGGATTATCATGAGATTAGACTAACATGTATGTGTGTTTTCTATTTTAATTTAATTATTTTATTTGTTTTGGAAATTATTACTATTTAATTAAATGGATGGCCTACGAGTCATCCATCCCTCAAAATTTTGTAGAGGCCTGCGTTCTCATAGTTTGTTTTATGTACACCATGTTCTTATTCCCTTCACCTGCAAGAAAAGTAAAATAATTATAAGGAAGGATTTCCGAGGTTATGGTAATTTTTCCAAGATATAGTTGAGGTAAAACCAAACTAAGGAGATATATAAGATAGATGTGGAATGTTGCAACACAATCCCAGACTGACTCATGTAGTTTTTCCCATTGGGTCGATGTTTTTTTATTGTATTCTAAATTAAAAAAATGATAGTTAAAGCTAATGATCAAGTATTATTTTGTTTTTTTTGTTTCTATATGATGCAATACATATTTTGTGGATGAAAAACTATGACCAAATAAATAAATGGATTGATATATAAATGTAGAATTAAAATAAAAAGGATTATGATTAAATATATTATCAGTACATGGTTAATAAATTATGTAAAATCAACTTAATACGAATAAGTCATGAAATTGGATAAAATAATAAAATTTACACATAATAAAGAAAATCATTAAAGATGATATTAAGTCTATTTAACTTCTATTAGTACATTTAGAATGAAACCATAGAAATAAGTGTTTGAAAACCCATTTTTAAGACACTTTATCTTTTTGGGGAGTTTAAATAATGATTTTGGGTTGACTTAACCATATTTATATAAATAAGAGTATACCTTCTTTTAAATTTTGTGTCTTGGAGGCGAGTATTGAGGAAATTCACGTTAGGTCTTCAAGATTTTGTAGTCCACTCAAGATACCTAGCAACTACACGACTATTGTTGGAAAGATTACATACCTAAATACCATGGAGTAACTAACCAAACCATTTCTTAGGTTATGAGAAGTTTAATATGGATCCTATACACTATAATGTCCATACGATAAGGAATTATGAGTTCAATGGTAAGGGATATTGAGAATGGATAGAATAACCAGAGACTTAATAAAACTAAAGTTATTATGACTCACTTAATTATTAATAAATTAAATTACTAATAATATTCTAAAATATTTATTTATAATAATGAAAATTAAATGAAACACATTATACCTATGATAAATTCTTTATAAATACCATATCATAGTTCGAAAAAAATTCTAGGAATTATTCAAGAATGTATAGGTTGTACTACACCATGAACGATCATATTTTGTTCTATAATCCTCAATTCATAATTTTCCTACTAAGAATGTGAATGATGATGAGTTTAATATATATGAGAAACACCTAAACAATTAAATATATGTTCAGTGATAAATGATATCATCCACGTCTGGGAAACTCATAATTTTAATGAGATATGGATTCCTATATTATGGTTTAGCATCTTCGTGATCTTTATTAGAAGAGTTCTAGATAGGAATAATATGAAATATCCATGTTTATATTCATGGTAAAACATGGATAAGGTGCACCATATAAGCCTCACATAATAATAATTATTGGATATATTTAGAATTTAGAGGTTATAGGGTTTAATATAACTCATGAATTGTTCATCGATCTCATTATTTCATCCACTGTTAGAGATTCTCTAGTTTTTTTATAAATTTTAATATGAAAAATAGAGAAGTATCTTCTTGATCTATTCACTTTACTTCACCAATTTTATAAGGATATTGAGCATGAAACTTCTTTTGTACATTTGGTTAATAAGAGGAATGTCCTCGCAATGGGCTTGAAGACTAAATCAATGTCTCAAGATTCATTACAATATGTAACACCTTGAGTTTTTAGACATTTTTTTGAATAAATTAATTTTTTTGATATATTTCATTATGGGATACACTATGTTAATCTTTTAATTCACATAACATTGACTTATCTTGTGTTACACATGACAATGAGTTTTAACAAAATAACGATACATTATTAATATTATTATTTAAACCTGACAATTATAACCTCTCTATTAAACTTAGTAATATGAATAGTAATAAACAATTTTTAAATATAATTGGTGGATATAAAGAAAAAATATCGATAATAAAATAAATAATTTTAGGTAAAATATTTATATGATTTGAAAATAATATTTTCTCAAAAAAACCTCTTTTTATTACCTTTTGTGAACAATAATAAAATTATTTTTTGAAACTTTTAGAAAATTAACTTGAAAAAATAGACTTCATTTTTGAATTAATAATATTAAAATTATCTTAGGGTGAATTATTTTGAATCTTCTGAAAGGTTACTTTTTTTGATGAATAGAGTAAAATACTAAATTTTAATTAAAAAACACCTTTCAATTATTTTTTTGTAATATTAATTTATATATATTTTTTAAAGTTTAATTATTTAAATTATAAATATATTAGTTAATTTTTGGTTATTTTAATCAATTTAATATTTTAATTCTAAATAAAAACATTGTAAACTTTTGATGTTTTCTCATAAAAAACCCGCATTCTAGTTAAGTATATGAGATTAATTTTAAATTAATATTTTCCAATTATGTGATTAGAATTTGGGTAATGGATTAAATATTTTCAATAAGAATAATTTATAATTTATAATAGATCGAACATTTTTTTTACCAAAATTATTAGGGAAAACATTTAATATTTACCACGACGATTAAGAGAAAAACGAGTTTAACAAGGGATTAAAATTTAAACATAAGGGAACAAATGACATATAAACGTTTCAAACACCCATTTTATGGCCCTATATAAACCTTAACCCTTATAGGCTCAATAATTTTCCACTATATGAGCCACTTGATATGGAAACAATGTTGTTGAAATTCACTCTTTCAAAAACATTATAAGAGTGCCACTCACCTACCTAATAAAAGGCCACCTCTCTCCCCCAATCTTAACACCTTAAAAAAACATTTTTGCCAATAAATAACCAAATAAATTCTATAATTAGATCATATAATCCTATAATCTGTAATTTGGTATAATACTAACCAAGGAAGGCCTTTGGGGAAAACTAAAAATAGATACCCGAAGAAGAGGTAATGTTCATCAACAAACGTTTTTGTTTTATATCATATTAAAGCCTCTTTAATTATGTTTATTTCATTATTATATAATAAATTAAATATAATAAATATACTATTAGGTTTTTTATTTTTTTAAGACCAAAAACCACACTCACTTCAATCAATTGGGTTATGAAATCATCGTTCGTGTGTACAGAAGACTACCACCTAGCGACCAGATGTTGTTCATTTTTCCATTACTACCTCTCAAGGTTCGACATAACTATGGAATATCTATATATATATATATTATATTAATGATATTATTATTATTATTTAATTTTTATATCACACATAGCTTCATTCTTTCCATTTTGTGGGAATACGATAACATTGTTTATGTGTGCGGTAGATTACCACCTCATGAAATGATGTGATTCATTCATAATTTACATAGAAGATATTATAGATGGGTTTAATAAAAATATAGGATATATATGAATTATAAATAATCTTTTTATGATAATATATCATATACTCTTCTTTCATTCAATGTGACAACAAAACAGAAACACCATTCGTGTGTACGTACAACATACCTTCTCCTTGAACAATGTAGTTCATTATATATATATATATATTATATTAATATAAATACATATATAATGAATATATATTATATTTATATAATTTATATCATTATATATATTATTAAATGATGATTAAGTTATGATAACACAAAATATACCGAATCAAAACATATATGAAAAATAAAGAGGCCATGAAATGAAACGTAACATTAACGTGTAATTTTTTATAAATAGTTAATAAAAGGTCATAATAAAATAATATATGATATGATATATATTAATATAATTCCATTAAAGATGTATAATAAAATTATATTCCTAATACAGTAGTTTTGAATGAGTATTGAGGAAGTCAAGGCATCAGGTAAGGGATTTCTATCTAACTTTTTTTTACTTCGATGAGGCACATGTCATATTCACCACCTATTTATTTTATGTTGTGTATATACTTAACATTAATTTATGTTATTATTATTAAACTAGAAAATATTGGTGTTTACATATCCATTTTTGGATATCTCTTTAATGAGATTTATGGTTCAAAAGTTAACAAAGCGATAAAGGATTTTTGTCTCAATTTGTATTATTTGTGATATATGTTATGTTTCACACCTATATTATTTAAAAAGGTGAATATAAATCCCAATTAACTTTAATATCAAGAATTTATTCCTCACCATGATATTTTATGTTTTATTTTATGCTATTGTTTTTTGGGGATTATGATTCAATATTACCAAAGTGGTAATGATTTTTTGTTACAATCTCATCATTTATCGGGATTGTTTATGATGAAGTCTCTAATGTTAAAATACTAATATCTAAATATATATAATTTTAATTAATATTATTCTACTTTGTTTATTTATTATATATTCATGTAATTGTATCATTTTTTCACTATTTGGTACCCAAGATAATTTACAAAATGTTTTTAAGAAAATATAACTTTATTTCCCTCTTTAGTCGGAAATCAATTTTTTTTCCAAAACCATGTTTTATAAAAATGTTTTCAATAAGTAATTAAATTATATTTTAATATCACGTTCAAGGAAAATTATTTTCAAAATATTTTATTTTTTAAGAATTATTTCTCAAATTGTAAAGGACATTTTCAATAAGAAATATTTTTAATGATCTTTCAAAATTATTTTCCATATAAGATGACATATGTTCATATGACATGTTTCTTACTGAGGATATGATCAAAAAATACTATTAATATCATTTCTTTTAATTTTTTTTGTTTTTTATTTAATTATTTTAATGAAAATTTTTTATCTTCCACATATTTAGAATGATAAAATTCTTTATGAAACCCACATATTTTCATGGGATATTCTATGATGAAATAATTAAAAAACCTGTTTATTTTCCATAGGTTATAATATAATTAATTGTTTATGATACCCATTTAATTTCATTTATTATAATATAATGAATTTTTATGATCATTTTTCACACATATATAATATTTCATTATGTGATGGTTGAGATCTGTATCTCCCTCCAATGCATTGTGTAAAGATTTATATCTCATGAGATAAAAGGAATTGAATGGGGACTAAAATCAGTTCAGTAAGATTGGTATGGAATGGTAAGTGAACCCAATTTAGTTATATAGGGCTGGAATGGGGAGTGAACTTGGTTTAATAGAGTACTTTGTCTACTATGATGGTCTTGGTAGTGAAAATTGACTAATATTGAAATGATTTTCTATGATTATGTGTATTCAATAAATTTAATGTCTTAAGCTCCCATGGATCATGTTCTTTGATTCCATTTTTACTAATGTATTATAATATTCAAATATTTATTCTCTAAATCAATATTATATTATTTTATATATTGGGTATGATTTTCAAATTTTTTTTCTCATGTTCTCTTACCCTTATGTTGATGTTATGATTACGTATCTCCCATGTTTACCCTTACTGAGCAATTGAGATCATCAATTCTTATATTAACTTTCCACTAGTTATGAAGATATGTATTATTTATATTATTCATAATAAGGGTACTAATTATTAATAACATAGTTTTAGATGATGTGTCTCACTTATGGACCTTTTTTAAGTTTCCATGTATCCAAAGGCACTAAAATATTATGGTTCTCAAGCATGAATTTACATAATGAAATAAATATTATGAAACAATGATGCCATGAATATGTACGAAAATCGATGGGAATTATTATTAGTATAAGGCCCCAGCCTTAAACCTTACTTAATCTTGAGTTATTACAAGATTACACATTGAGGATCTTTTCGGGTTTAGAGTTTTAGAGAATTAGATCATAAAACTTGCATTACATTCCACATATAAACAAAGTGGTTACATCAAGATAGTATTCTTCATTCCCATCAATGGAAACACATTTAAAATAAAACATGGATTATTTCTTGACACATCCTTGACTATATCATCTTATCATGTACCTTTCCCTTGACCTGTGAAAAACATTTCAAAAACTTGGGATGAGCATAAAAACTCAGTATGGGTGTTAAAAAAAACATGGAAAGGAAACATGAGTTCATATATACATAAGAATGAAATCATACTTTACCCATAAAACATAGGCACTTTAACATACCTCATAAAATCATGAATAAAACATAGAAATCATAAGACATAAAGGTAACTTGAGGCATTCATAACATTCTTACGTAGGGAGTAACCCTCTTGGTTATGTTTGGAATACCCATCACAGTATATTCCCTAAAATATCTTCGGAGAAACCTTAACGTTTCACTCCTTCGCGTTACCCAATGCATTGGAGAGCTATAACGGGCTCACCCGCCCTTAGTTTATCACAGAACCACCTGTCTTCATAATAATGCCCAAGAACCATAACATAATCATATCACATAAAACATGCATAAAGGAAACATAAAATTTCCACATTTCAATCACGAGATATCAATACAACACATTGATATAAAAACATTATGAAAACCATTTTCAATACTAAAATAAAAGAAAAGTAAAACATGGTATTTATTTTTCTTTTAAAAATAAGGTATGGCTTGTAGAGGAAGCCGAAACTCAAATAACGGTAATGACGGCGGAGAAGTCGTTGTCGCCGCATACGTACGACAAAAACATTACCTTTTGTCATTTAGTAAACGCTTCGTATAAAAAAGATTCCTTTTGAATAAACGTAAAAGTCAAAGGGGTTTATACACCATATAAAAGAAAGTTGTGTATAAAATAAAATATGCCTCAACGAAAGGATATTGAGACGAAGTCCCATACCTCGTATCCGACTTGACCCGATCGTTCTTTAATCTCCTGAATAATAAACTTGAGTTAATCTCTACTTTCTTATGAATCTTTTTCAAGTTCATTATTCCTTTTATACCATGTTATGAACATCATGTAATCAGTTAAGTTAATAATGTTCATTTTGTCGGTATTTGGTTCTTAAGTCAAAAATAGACTTCTTACCCTTACATGTTGTTAATTTGGTCAAAGTTTCATTATATCCAGAATG
This sequence comes from Viscum album, assembly GCA_963277665.1. Classification (NCBI taxonomy): domain Eukaryota; kingdom Viridiplantae; phylum Streptophyta; class Magnoliopsida; order Santalales; family Viscaceae; genus Viscum; species Viscum album. Next base: position 326,263,897 of record OY728130.1, read on the forward strand.
GTATTCATGATGTAGATATCATATATGTCATATATATCCAGTACTTACATGCATTTATAATATTACATAATCATTTAGAGGTAAGAAATGAAATGCACCGTTCATGGAGACGTTAAGCTGTACGTACGCATGAACGCTACTTTCATTTCTATTTCATATCTTCTGGAATGGAATCATAATGATATAAGAGTATATTATAATTCCAGTATAATAACATATATAATATCATTAACTTTATCCCTTACACATCCCACATATGGTATTAACGAATCAAATCACTTTCAGGGGGCGGTAGTCCGCACTTCCTAAAATGAAGATATCGTGTTTACCCATAATGGAAACCATAAAGGTATGCCAAAAATGAAAAAAAAACAGAAGCTTAAGGAAAACATAAACATATTATATATCATATATAAAAATAGTGACATCATAATGACCACCTTTGAAGGTGTTAAATGAGTGTTGAACAATCATCGTTTCGGGAGGCAGAATTTCGCCATCCACGGAAACCGTATGTTCTTTAACCATTTGATGTAGTTGTGTGAGAGTGTAGCTCAAATAAATATTATAAAAACATCCTTGTATATTGAAGATACTGGTGTTGTTACAAAATAAGTAAATAAAAAGAGTTTAGGGGGTTGGAGTAGCAAAATAAAACAAATGAACATGAGAGAAAGAATTACCTTTAAAAGTGTAACTCCTTTTGATTTGATCCTAAAGGCTTACTTTGAAAGGATTCTGCCCAAAAGAAATCCTCTAGGATGAGGATAGGGATGTGGAGAGAGTAAATGGGCAGGGTTTGGCCGAGCCAAAGGCTTGAGAAGTGTGTGAAATGAGGTAGAGGTGGGGGCCTTTTATAAGAGGACAGGAGGGGCACTTTTGGAAAGTAAAGAAATATTACTTTATTTGAAAATGTGTTTCGGTTTCAAAAGGTCCCACATTGATATAATTCGTGGATAAGGTTATAAGGGTTCGAAATCCACTCATCCAATTGGTTTTGGCCATGTGTAGTTCATAGATTTTACATTGTCTTTCCATTTTATTTAAATCGTCAAATAATGATGTCATCGCTGCATCATTATTATGTCATAAATAATTTAATTTATTTAATGTCTAAAAATTATAAAAAAATTACTATGATGTAGGAAATCTTTTTATCTTTCCAATGACTATTTATAATAAAAAATATGACTTGTATAATCCTACATAAAAATTGTTTTAGTAAAACATATCATGTTTGTGTCAATTTTACTTTTCCATTAAATAAAAATATATTATTGTCATTTTCCAACTAAAGTGGCTCCATGGGGTCCCCAAGTTGGCCCATGGCTTTTCTTGGTCGGCTATGACTCACCCAATAGGTGTAGGACAAGTTTCATGGTGTTTTCACATTCCTATAATATCATTTTTACCTTAAACTACACTAATTACCACTAATCGCGATTAAGAACTTAATAAGTTACTATTCACCAAAAAATTTTTATAATCTCATTGAACCACATTTTACTTCTTAATGACATCCATGTATGTCGGATTTTTAAAATTCAATACACATTAGTGGTAAACTTTCATTTAACTGAAAAATCAGTTTGCTTGATTACCACTTAGTGGTTTCACTATTCATAAAAAATTGAAGTTTTTCAGAAAATTACCAAAAATTCACCCTAAGCTATATTTGATATTCCGAATTCAAAAATGAAGTCTATTTTACAAAATTCAAAACATATAGGTCACATTAATTAATTTAATAATTAATTCCCGCTGCCAGAGCAAAAAGCGTGTTTTTACAAAACAATAAGTATCAAAAGATCGACACCAGTTTAAGTCTAATTTCAAAGTGAAATTGATTCCAATGACCTCCATTTGATAAAATGGTAAAAATATATTCTAATTTCACTTCAAAACCAATTCAAAACATAATCTAATCATATAAATAAATTAGGTTAAAAAGCAGTTTTGATGTAAAATGCAGTATTTTCCACTATTCATTAAAAAATGAACATTGTCAGAAAAATACCAAAAATTCACACAAGGTAAATTTTGATGTCCCAATCATAAAAAATATGTTTATTTTGACAAACATAGTTTATAAAATTGTCAAAATATAGATTCAAAAATGGTTTGCCATCAAAAGGCAGTAAAACAATCTTTTAAGAATATTAGTGTATTCCATGCATAAGATTGTATTTATTTTCAATTTAAGCCTCTATAACACTATCTTAGTCATTAATAGACATAGATAAAAATATCTATTATTCATTACTTACTTGGGATGTTACATCCTTCCCCCCTTTAGAAAATTGCGTCCCCGCAATTTATTTACTTATCGAATAAATGGGGGTACTTATCCCTCATTGCATTTTCAGATTCCCATGTTGCCTCTTCAATCATGTGGTTTTTCCACAAAACCTTTACCTGATGAATCACCTTATTCCATAACACTTGCTCCCTGTGGTTAAGAATCTGGACTGGTTGTTCCTCGTAAGATAGGTTCTCTTCCAGCTGAACTACCTCTGGACTCAAAACATGAGATGGATCTGGCATATACTTTCTCAACATCGAAACGTGAAAAACATTGTGTACCTGAGATAAACTTGGAGGTAAAGCCACTCGGTATGCAACTGATCCAACTCTCTCCAGAATTTCTTATGGTCCAATGAACCTTGGACTCAACTTTCCTTTCTTACCAAATCTCATCACACTTTTCCAAGGAGAAACCTTGAGAAAAACATGATCACCTACCTCGAAAGATAGATCCTTCCTCCGGTTATCCGCATAACTCTTCTGCCTGCTCTGAGCTGTTCTCATGTGTTTCTGAATCAGCTGAACTTTTTCTGCCATCTCTTCTACCAATTCTGGTCCCATCAACTTTCTTTCACCCACTTCATCCCAGAAAGCTGGAGTTCGACACCGCTTCCCATATAATGCCTGAAATGGTTCCATCTGTATACTGGAATGGAAACTGTTATTATATGAAAATTCAACCAAAGAAAGATGTTGGTCCCAACTTCCCTGATAATCCATAGAACAAGCTCGTAGCATATCCTCCAATGTCTGAATTGTTCATTCTGACTGCCCATCTGATTGAGGATGAAAAGCTGTACTAAAATTTGATTCAGTACCCAACGAATTCTGAAGGCCTTTCCAAAAGTTAGAAGTAAACCTGGGATCACGATCTGATACAATGGAGAGAGGAACTCCATGTAACCTGACTATCTCTTTAAGATACAAACGGGAAAGTTGATCAAGAGAGAAAGTATCTCGTATAGCAAGGAAATGAGCAGATTTGGTCAAGCGATCAACAATAACCCAGATTGCATTATTACCTCGAGATGTCTTCGGTAATCCAACAACAAAGTCCATGGATATATTCTCTCATTTCCACTTTGGCACTGGTAAAGGCTGAAGCATCCCTTTCGGTAACTGCCGCTCTGCTTTAACCTGCTGACAAGTCAAACACTTCATAGTAAAATCAACAATATCTCTTTTCATTCCATCCCACCAGTAATACTCCCGCAGATCTCTATACATCTTAGTACTGCCCGGATGAACTGAAAACGGAGAACTATGAGCTTCACATAACAACTCTCTCTTCAACTGTGAATCACAAGGCACACACAATCTCTTCCCAAATCTCAAAACACAATCATTATCAATGTTGAATTCAGGCAACTTACCTTTCTGAACCAGCTCTACCTTTTTCTGCAACTCACTGTCTTGCTTCTGTGCTTGCTTGATTCTATCTGATAGAGATGATCTCACTGATACCTGAAACAAAACAGAAGGACTCCCTGCACCAACAACTTCTATGCCAAAGTTCATCAAATCCTTAACCAAAGGATCATGTTCCAACCGCAACATTGTTAATGAAGCATTACTTTTTCGACTCAAAGCATCAACCACTTTATTTGCTTTTCCCGGATGGTAATGAATTGTACAATCATAATCCTTGATTAATTCCAGCCATCTCCTTTGTCTCATGTTTAACTCTTTCTGAGTGAATATATACTTTAAACTTTTGTGATCGGTATATATTTCACACTTTACTCCATACAAATGATGCCTCCAAATTTTTAAAGCAAAAACAATAGGAGCTAATTCCAAATCATGTGTAGGGTAATTTACCTCATGAGTTTTCAACTGTCGTGAAGCATAAGAAATTACCTGATCATTCTGCATTAGGACGCAACCAAGTCCTTTCAATGAAGCATCACTGTATATGACAAACTCACCATTCCTGGAAGGTAGTGCCAAAACTGGAGCATTCACCAATCTTCTTTTCAATTCCCGAAAACAATCATCACATTCTTTTGTCCAGATAAACTTAACACCCTTCCGAGTTAGCTTAGTCATTGGACTAGATAACCGTGAAAAATTTCTAACAAACCTTCGGTAATAGCCCGCCAAACCAAGGAAGCTACGAATCTCGGTTACATTTGTGGGTCTTGGACATTCTTCCACAACTTTTGTTTTTGCGGGATCAACAGTTATTCCATCTTTAGAAACAATGTGACCAAGGAAAGAAATTTGTTGCAACCAAAACTCACACTTGCTGAATTTCCCATACAGTTTCTTTTCTTTTAAGGTTTGCAAGATAACCCTTAAATGTTTTTCATGCTCTTCTTTACTTTTAGAAAACACCAAAATATCATCAATGAAAACCACCACAAACTTATCCAAGAACTCATGGAAAATTCTATTCATTAAGTCCATGAATACAGCAGGTGCATTGGTTAGCCCAAAAGGCATTACTACAAATTCATAATGGCCATATCTCGTACGGAACGCGGTCTTCGGAATATTTGCCTCCTTTACCTTCAGCTGATGGTACCCCGATCTCAAGTCAATCTTTGAAAAAAACTGAGCTCCCTGGAGCTGATCAAACAAATCATCGATATGAGGCAAAGGATATTTGTTCTTAACAGTGATATTATTCAAGGCTCTATAATCAATGCAAAGTCTCATAGAACCATCTTTCTTTTTAACAAATAAAACAGGAGCACCCCATGGTGATGTGCTAGGTCTAATGAAACCTTTCTCTAATAAATCTTGCAATTTCTCCTTCAACTCTAAAAGTTCAATTTGTGCCATTCGATAAGGGGGTTTTGAAATTGGCTTAGCATCAGGAACTAAGTCAACAGTAAACTCAACTTCCCAATCTGGTATTATTCCAGGCAACTCATCAGGAAAAACATCAGGATACTCATTTACCACTGGCACATCATTAATCTGAACAGTTCCTTTATTTTTAACGACGTGTGCAAGGTAACATTCATTTCCATCTTTTACAAGTTTCTCGGCCTCTTGATATGTTATCAAAAGTAAGGGTTCATTCTTGTAAACAAACTGAAAGTCTTTCTGAAAAGAAACTTCTTTAGCTCTACAGTCAATCTTAGCATGGTAAATAGAGAGCCAATCCATACCCAGGATAACATCAAACTCTACTAGAGGTAGAACAATAAGGTTTGCAAGTAGGTTCTTTCCACAGATAAGGATAGGAAGATTCTTATAAATTCTTTTTGCCTCGACACTTCCCCCAGGTGTTTTTACCAATAGTTCAGGAGTCATTTCTTGAGATGGTATTCCCATTTTAATAGAAAAGGTTTCAGAGATGAAAGAATGTGTAGACCCCGAATCAAACAACACACTGGCATAATCTGAAAAAACAAACAAAGTACCTGATACCACTTCATTTGATGGCCCAACATCTGCTGAAGTAGTTGCAAAGGATTTCACCACCCCTTTCTGCTTGTAGTCTAACTGCTTCCCATCACTCAAGCTCCTTGTCGGACACTCGTTTGCATAGTGACCCATCTCATTGCACTTATAACATTTCACTAACTGTAAATCAATTTTGTTCTTACCTTCACCTTGATCCTTTTCAGTGCAATCACGAGCCTTATGTCCCATCTTACCACATCGGTAGCACTTCCCAGAATTCAGAAGACATTCCCCAGCATGCCTTTTGCCACATTTATCACAAACTGGAAACTTAGTTCTCTTACCATCAGAATTTTTTGAAGAATTCTTACCTTTCTCCTGCCACCTCGGTCTCTTCTTCTGCTGGTTGTTATAGAACACGTGGTCATCGGCAAACTCCATTTCCACCTTCTCAGCACATCGAACAAGATTTTCATAACTTTTAAACTCATGAGAAGCTAATGCCCTTCGATATTTTGGCTTTAATCCTGAGTAAAAACGATTGATTTTACTATCAAGGTCCCGGATAAAATTTGGAGCATACCTTGCCAATCGAGTGAACTTTTCTTCATTGGCAGCCACTGAGTCTTCCTCTTGGCTCAATTCCAAGAATTGCTTTTCCATCCTAAGTCGAACAGCCTTAGGAAAATACTTCTCAAGAAACATACCTTTGAATTCATCCCAGTCAAGAGCATCAATCTCATCAGCGTCCCTGATATTTTTAACCATAGACCACCACTGATCTGCTTCACCCTCCAAACGGTAAATAACAAGACTTACCTTTTGATTGTCTGAACACCCCATGACATCAAAAATCTTCTCCAGTGCTTTAATCCACCCTTCAGCTAGCACAGGGTCAGATGATCCTCTGAATGATGGTGGATGTTGCCTCATGAAATGTTCCACCACTGACATGTTCCTCTGCGGTTGATCTGGCTGATCTCGTGCATGGATACCACCGCCATTTATCATTTGAGTCAACTGTGCCATCACTGCAACAAACTGTTAAGTTCCAATTCCGACCATTTCTGGATGCTGATTCGGAAGGTTATTTCCTTCTGTATGCCTTCCTAGCACTGCTTCCCTGTTTCCTCTGCGGAAAACTATTCTGAACAAACATGTCTTAGATGAAGCAACATGGTAATCTTTAAATGCTATATCATTTCAAAAAAATATTTTTGGATAATCATTTAATAGAATTCTAACTCCTAAAGTTATCTAAACCGACCTTTGATACCAACTATAAGGCCCCAGCCTTAAACCTTACTTAATCTTGAGTTATTACAAGATTACACATTGAGGATCTTTTCGGGTTTAGAGTTTTAGAGAATTAGATCATAAAACTTGCATTACATTCCACATATAAACAAAGTGGTTACATAAAGATAGTATTCTTCATTCCCATCAATGGAAACACATTTAAAATAAAACATGGATTATTTCTTGACACATCCTTGACTATATCATCTTATCATGTACCTTTCCCTTGACCTGTGAAAAACATTTCAAAAACTTGGGATGAGCATAAAAACTCAGTATGGGTGTTAAAAAAAACATGGAAAGGAAACATGAGTTCATATATACATAAGAATGAAATCATACTTTACCCATAAAACATAGGCACTTTAACATACCTCATAAAATCATGAATAAAACATAGAAATCATAATACATAAAGGTAACTTGAGGCATTCATAACATTCTTACGTAGGGAGTAACCCTCTTGGTTACGTTTGGAATACCCATCACAGTATATTCCCTAAAATATCTTCGGAGAAACCTTAACGTTTCACTCCTTCGCGTTATCCAATGCATTGGAGAGCTATAACGGGCTCACCCGCCCTTAGTTTATCACGAAACCACCCGTCTTCATAATAATGCCCAAGAACCATAACATAATCATATCACATAAAACATGCATAAAGGAAACATAAAATTTCCACATTTCAATCACAAGATATCAATACAACACATTGATATAAAAACATTATGAAAACCATTTTCAATACTAAAATAAAAGAAAAGTAAAACATGGTATTTATTTTTCTTTTAAAAAGAAGGTATGGCTTGTATAGGAAGCCGAAACTCAAATAACGGTCACGACGGCGGAGAAGTCGTTGTCGCCGCATACGTACGACAAAAACATTCCCTTTTTTCGTTTAGTAAACACTTCGTATAAAAAAGATTCCTTTTGAATAAACGTAAAAGTCAAAGGGGTTTATACACCGTATAAAAGAAAGTTGTGTATAAAATAAAATATGCCTCAACGAAAGGATATTGAGACGAAGTCCCATACCTCGTATCCGACTTGACCCGATCGTTCTTTAATCTCCTGAATAATAAACTTGAGTTAATCTCTACTTTCTTATGAATCCTTTTCAAGTTCATTATTCCTTTTATACCATGTTATGAACATCATGTAATCAGTTAAGTTAATAATGTTCATTTTGTCGGTATTTGGTTCTTAAGTCAAAAATAGACTTCTTACACTTACATATTGTTAATTTGGTCAAAGTTTCATTATATCCAGAATGGTATTCATGATTTAGATATCATATATGTCATATATATCCAGTACTTACATGCATTTATAATATTACATAATCATTTATAGGTAAGAAATGAAATGCACCGTTCATGGAGACGGTAAGCCGTACGTACGCATGAACGCTACTTTCATTTCTATTTCATATCTTCTGGAATGGAATCATAATGATATAAGAGTATATTATAATTCCAGTATAATAACATATATAATATCATTAACTTTATCCCTTACACATCCCACATATGGTATTAACGAATCAAATCACTTTCAGGGGGCGGTAGTCCGCACTTCCTAAAATGAAGATATCGTGTTTACCCATAATGGAAACCATAAAGGTATGCCAAAAATGAAAAAAACAGAAGCTTAAGGAAAACATAAACATATTATATATCATATATAAAAATAGTGACATCATAATGGCCACCTTTGAAGGTGTTAAATGAGTGTTGAACAATCATCGTTTCGGGAGGCAGAATTTCGCCATCCACGGAAACCGTATGTTCTTTAACCATTTGATGTAGTTGTGTGAGAGTGTAGCTCAAATAAATATTATAAAAACATCCTTGTATATTGAAGATACTGGTGTTGTTACAAAATAAGTAAATAAAAAGAGTTTAGGGGGTTGGAGAAGCAAAATAAAACAAATGAACATGAGAGAAAGAATTACCTTTAAAAGTGTAACTCCTTTTGATTTGAGCCTAAAGGCTTCCTTTGAAAGGATTCTGCCCAAAAGGAATCCTCTAGGATGAGGAGAGGGATGTGGAGAGAGTAAATGGGCAGGGTTTGGCCGAGCCAAAGGCTTGAGAAGTTTGTGAAATGAGGTAGAGGTGGGGGCCTTTTATAAGAGGAGAGGAGGGGCACTTTTGGAAAGTAAAGAAATATTACTTTATTTGAAAATGTGTTTCGGTTTCAAAAGGTCCCACATTGATATAATTCGTGGATAAGGTTATAAGGGTTCGAAATACACTCATCTAATTGGTTTTGGCCATGTGTAGTTCATAGATTTTACATTGTCTTTCCATTTTATTTAAATCGTCAAATAATGATGTCATCGCTGCATCATTATTATGTCATAAATACTCTAATTTATTTAATGTCTAAAAATTATAAAAAAATTACTATGATGTAGGAAATAGTTTTAGCATTCCAATGACTATTTATAATAAAAAATATGACTTGTATAACCCTACATAAAAATTGTTTTAGTAAAACATATCATGTTTGTGTCAATTTTACTTTTCCATTAAATAAAAATATATTATTGTCATTTTCCAACTAAAGTGGCTCCATGGGGTCCCCAAGTTGGCCCATGGCTTGTCTTGGTCGGCCAGGACTCACCCAATAGGTGTAGTACAAGTGTCATGGTGTTTTCACATTCCTATAATATCGTTTTTACCTTAAACTACACTAATTACCACTAATCGCGATTAAGAACTTAATAAGTTACTATTCACCAAAAAATTATTATAATCTCATTGAACCACATTTTACTTCTTAATGACAACCATGTATGTTGGATTTTCAAAATTCAATACACATTAGTGGTAAACTTTCATTTAACTGAAAAATCAGTTTGCTTGATTACCACTTAGTGGTTTCACTATTCATCAAAAATTGAAGTTTTTCAGAAAATTACCAAAAATTCACCCTAAGCTATATTTGATATTCCGAATTCAAAAATGAAGTCTATTTTACAAAATTCAAAACATATAGGTCACATTAATTAATTTAATAATTAATTCCCGCTGCCAGAGCAAAAAGCGTGTTTTTACAAAACAATAAGTATCAAAAGATTGACACCAGTTTAAGTCTAATTTCAAAGTGAAATTGATTCCAATGACCTCCATTTGATAAAATGGTAAAAATATATTCTAATTTCACTTCAAAACCAATTCAAAACATAATCTAATCATATAAATAAATTAGGTTAAAAAACAGTTTTGATGTAAAATGCAGTATTTTCCACTATTCATTAAAAAATGAACATTGTCAGAAAAATACAAAAAATTCACACAAGGTAAATTTTGATGTCCCAATCATAAAGAATAAGTTTATTTTGACAAACATAGTTTATAAAATTTTCAAAATATAGATTCAAAAATGGTTTGCCATCAAAAGGCAGTAAAACAATCTTTTAAGAATATTAGTGTATTCCATGCATAAGATTGTATTTATTTTCATTTTAAGCCTCTATAACACTATCTTAGTCATTAATAGACATAGATAAAAATATCTATTATTCATTACTTACTTGGGATGTTACAATTAGTATCAGGGTAAAGTCTTATTTAACCTTCTAAATCTTGGATGAGAAAATATTAGTGACATTTATAAGGAAATTCCTAAGGATAAATCTAAGGATGAGAAAAAGTATAAGAAAATGTCCTGGAATTTTGGTGAAGGATAGAGGGACTAGTTTACTAAAAATAAATCCCTTACTAGATACTACAAGTGGATTTGTATCTAATAAATATTTTTATATGGGAAATAACCCCAAAAAATACATTGAGAAAAAAATGATCAAGAACTGGTGCATGAAAATGAGCCTTTCAACACACATAGTTTGACACTCTAGGGGGATACACTTTTAAAATTCACAAAACATTTATGAACCATCATGAAGTATTAAAATAGAATATAGATATGAATGACCTATGAAAAACCTAAGGTGTCATATTTTGAATAATGTTTTATTATTTTGACATCCTATAAGTGATTCTTCATGATTTTTTGGTTTCCCACTATGATGATTATTTCATACTTTTTGGTATTTGGTTTTAGTTAATGGAGAGAACCCAAAAGAACTTCATTAATTCTATGTGTGATGAAACATGTAATGATTTTACTCCTTAGAATCCAAATGTTTTAGGCAATGGAATATAACATCTCATTGATATACTCACACAACATTCTAAAACAATAAATCTTGTTGGACTTCCATACGAACAAAGAAGGGAAAAATATTTTATTATGCCCTTTATGAGGAAACCCCCTCCTTCTTTTTGTGGGTCTTCTAAGCCACTTTTTTTTTTAATAGTGGATTAGTACCAATAGAAATATATCTTCCATTATCCAGTGTATGGAACAAGAAAATGTCATTTTGGATGTCCATCGGTTGGAATGAAAAATAGATTAATTGTGGAATCTTATCAAGAATGCAAGGAAAAAGGAAGAAATTAACTCCATGGATTGAAATGAGTTTAAGAAAAAAATTCAATAGTGAATTTACTTTTATTATTTGTATAAAGTTATAGAAATAGTTACTCAATGTAGAGTAAAATTATGATGAATCCATTAGTACCAAAAATTAATTTTTTACAAGACTTATGAGGTACGCTTCTCGATTATCATCTAACTATAAAGTAAGGTTGATCGATTCTTTAGTGGCATAAAACCAAGTCTCTAAAGGGAGTTATCCATAAGATAATTTAGTAGCTATGATGATATTGTTTGATGTGAAATAAAGGTGGAAATGGAAGTTATAGTTATGTATCAATCTTATGATTTTTAAAAGGGAAGGAAGATTGAGTTTAAAGGAAAATCTAAGAACCATCGAGAGAAGAAGATGATATTTCTTTTACACTCTAAGTGTGGGAAGAAGCATGGAGGAAATTTACTTAGGTGGAACAGTAGTTTTAATAAATTTGTAAGGGAAGTTCATTGGAAAATTGACTATTAAATTGATAAAAAGTAGGTATCTAACAATGTGAATTGAGATAATGTTACACATAATGCACCTACCACACTCCGGTGCTTCAAGTGTAAGAATATTGGGAGTTGTGATAACTAATTCACAAACTTGATGTTTAATTATTATGATCAACATTAGAAACCTCTTAAGATTAGGGACAAGGGGAAATCTCATGTGATCACTATTTCTGACTTGGGGTGCATTAATGATGTGGAGAAATGTACACTTACCAGCCACTCCAGAACTACTAATGTCCTATTTTACTCTGGGTCTATCAATTATTTCATATAAAAATAATTTAATAAGGTTATAAAGATGAAACCAAAACTATTATATGTGCAATTAGAAATAAAACCCCATAATGGTATGATGATCACATATCATGTATATGATTCCTCTTTGATTGATGTTGGTGGGAATGTGCTTACCATAACTTTTTTCATTCTTCATATGGTTGAATTTGATGTCATACTAGGCATGGAATGACTTTCTATTCATAAATCCCACATCATGTTTTTATGAAAGGGATGTTATATTTGATATTCACAACCAACCTATGATCATATATCAATGTGATTATAAGTACAACCTTATAATAGAGGTGAAATCCATTTTATGTGTCTTAATTCTCATTTAGAATGGGTGTTTATCAAAAATGGTTTTGGAGAAACTAGACATAGATGATATGCCTATTGTTTAGGATTTTTTTGATGTCCTTTCATAAGATTTTCCTAGCCTTCCACAAAAACATAAAGATGAGTTCTCTATAGAACCCATATGTGGTTCCATACCAATTTCAAAGACTCCCTATTGAATGGTCTCGATTTAGTTATAAGAATTGAATAAGAAACTCCAAGAAAACATATATAAGGGATTCATTTTTTCAAGTTTGTCACCTTGGGGTGAACCTATCCATTCTATCAAAATGAACAATGGATCAATGTGACTCTAAAATTATTATCTGAAGCTGAACAAGATCAAAATAAGAAACGAGTATCCTCTTCCCCATATTTATGAATTATTTGATCAACTACATGAAGACTAATACTTTTCTAGGATTGAACTTTATTATGGATATCATAAACTATGGTTTATGAAAGAGGATATACCCAAGATAACATTTCATACAATGTATTAACACCATGAATATATAGTGATGCCTTTATATCTTACTAATTCCTCTTCTATAATTATGGATTTAATGAATAAAGTCTTTAGATATTACCTTTATTAGTTTGTGGTTGTGTTTGTAGATGACTTTCTTATATATTAAAAGATTAAGGAAGAGCTTGAATATTACTTGGAATTATACTAACTAACCTCAAGAATGACAAACTATAAAATATAATTAAAAAGTGTGAATTTTTTCTGAAAAAGGTTTCATTTTTGGGACCCATAATCTCAAGATAGGGTATATCAGATCCATAAAAGATGGAGGCTATTGAATGTTTCCTCAGAAAAACCATGGTGACTTTTATCCATAGTTTTCTTGGTTTTTCTAAATATTTTTGATAGTTTGTGGAGAAATTATCAAGACTATATAATTCACTTACCATGTTAACTTGGAAGGGAGAAATGTTCATCTAAATAGATTAATGTGAAGAAAATTTCAATTAAATGAAGATAACGTTATTCAGTGCACCTATGATTACATTACCATGTAATGTAGAAGGGTTTTCAATCCATATAAATTCATATAATAAGGGATTGGGATGGGTTATTTTTTAGAATGGAATGGTCATATCTTATGCCTCTTGATAGTTGAAGTTTCATGATCAAAATTACCCAACTACTAATTTGGAGTTAGTTTTGGTAATGATTCCTTTAAAGGTATGGAGGCATTATATTTATAGGGAAAAGTGTTATATATTTACTGAATAAAAATGTTTAAAGTATATATTCACATAGATAGAGTTGAACATATGACAGAGAAGATGGTTAAAGATGATTATGGATTGTGATTGGTCAATATACTACCACATTGGGAAAGTGAACAAGGTGGATGATGCTTTGAGTCAAAAGGATCGTGCTAGCTTATACATGATGGGGACAAAAAGGATCTAATACTAATGGATTTTATAATGATGGATATATAAATCTTGATATAAGTGGAAAATATTATATTTCTCAACTAAATTTTCAACTATATATCCATTTGAATATTAAAGAGGCACAAAATGAATTCTTTCCATACCATACTTAATGAAGGGGTTTTTAGAGGAAGATAATAGTTCTTCTTTCTATATTCACCTTGGAAGTATGAAGATGTATAATGATTTGAAATAATACTTCTCATGGGATGAATGAAGAGAGATGTCAAAGAGTTTGTATTTCAGTGCTTTCTATGTCAACAATTTAAGGCTAAAAGATAGAAGGCTAAGTGGATGTTTCATTCATTACCCATACCAGAATGGAAATGGGATAACATCACTATGGATATTATTATTGGACTCCCCAAATCCTTCTAAAGGGAATAATGATATATGGGTGGTAGTAGATCACATTTCTAAGATAGACCAATTAATAACTATCATATAAGACTTCTATATAGACAATATTTCTAGTATATACATTAAGGAAGTGGTATGGTTTCATAGAGTACCATAATCCATTATTTTTGATCGATATCCAAGGTTTACCTAAAAGTTAGAATGAAGTATTAAGCAAGATCTTGATATGGAATTGAGTTTCAAAACTCGGTATCATCCTCAAAAATATGTTTAGTATGAAATAAAAATTCAGACCATAGAGGATATTCTGAGATATTATTCTTTCGATTTAAAAGGTGGATGGGATCAACAATTTCATCTAGTTGAGTTTTTTAAGAGAATAACTTTTACTAAATAATTCATATAGTTCCTCATGAATCCCTCTATGGGAATAAATGTTGAGATACAATGTGTTGTAATGGATTTGGATAATGAAAGCTATTAGGACCTGAGATATCTTAAAAAATAGAAGAGAAGGTTAGATCCATTAAACAACATATAGAAGAAACTCATAGTTGACAAATACTTTAGGATGATAATCATAAAAATGATCTAGAATTTAATGTTGGTGACAAGGTATTTCAATGAAAATATCCATAGAAGAAGTTTATGAGATTAATGAAGAAAGGGAAACTAATCCTTATGTATATTGAACCCTTTTAAATTGGTGATTATATCAGGATGATATCCATTTTCATAAAGCTTCCATCAAACCTATATCAAGTACATGATGTATTCCATGTATCTGTCTCCCGAGGAATTACATTCTTGACCCTTCACATGTACTGAACTCTAAGGTCATACCACTGGAGTAAGATCTTTATTACGATGAATAACCAATGGAGATTATGGATCATATGGAGAAAGTTCTATGAAATATGACCAATCACATGATAAAAGTATTTTGGTGAAATCACCTATTTGAGGAATCCACATGGGATCCTACCGATATGATGAAACCTAAGTATCTTCATTTTATTATATCAGAGTGAAAAATTTCATTGGTGGAATTCATTTTAAAGGGAGTATAATATAGCACCCTGAATTTTTATGATTTTTTTGAATAAATTATATTTCTTTTATGGATTTCATTTCATGATACACAAAGTTAATCTTTTACTACATTTAACATCAACTTATCATGTGTTACACGCGATACTGAGTTTTAACAAAACAACGATATATAATTAATATAGTTAGTAAATCCTGAATGTTAAAACCTATATATTAAACTTAGTAATATGAATAGCAATAAATAATTTTTAAATATAATGGTTTGATATATTGTAAAAATATTGATAACAAAATACATGATTTTAGGTGAAGTCTGTATGTTTTGAAAATACTATTTTCTAAAAAATTTATTTTTATGTCTTTTTGAAAGCAATAATAAAATTAATTTTTAAAAGTTTTAGAAAATTAATATTATAAAATAAAATTAATTTTTTAATTCCTAATTTCAAAATTATATTCGGGTTAATTTTTTGTTTTTTAAGAAAAGTGTCTTTTTTTGGATGAATAGTGAAAATACTAAATTCTAATTGAAACGGTCTTGTTGTTCAATTAATTTAGGATGTTAATTTTTATTTTATTTTTTATTTAAACTATATTTGTTCAATTATACATCTATTAATCCAATTTAGTCCATTTTAATAAATTTCATATAGAAATTTAATTTAAAAACATTGCAAACATTAGATCTTTTTCTCTTTAAAAACCCCCTTTATCGTCCTATCTGTGTGATTAATTTTAAATTAATGTTTTCCAATTAATTTATTAGAATTTGGAAAAATGGATTCCATATTAGGAATCATAATAATTTCTAATTTATAATAATTCCAAATTAATTTTTTAGCAAAATTATTTGTGAAAGCATTTAAAACTAATCACAGTAATTTAGAAAAAAAATGAGTTTACCAAGGGAATAAACATTAAATTTAAGAAGAAAAATGACCTATAATCTTCTTTAAAAACACATTTATGTAAATATTTAGACCATATATATTATAGTATCTATATGGTTCCATTATTTCATCCACCTTACTTGGAAAAAACATGGGTGAAATTCACTGTTTCAAAACATTTCTAGAGTTCCACTCATCTCTCTCATAAAAGGCCACCCCTCTCCCCTCTCTTCACACCTTTTAAACCAATTGGTTTGCCAATAAATTCATAAATTACTTATAAAATTCCCTCCAATCATACTATAATCCTTAATTGTTTCATAAATACAACCAGGGATGTATTTTTCTGAAAACCAAAAGGTGATACATAAAGAAGAGGCATCATTTATCAACAAACATTTTTGTTTTATTTCTTCACGAGACCCATTTAATTATCTTTATATCATCAATATATAATAAACTAAGTATATTCACTATAATAAGATGTTTTTATGTTATGGTTAAAACATAAAACAACACACACTTCCATCAAATGAGTTACGAAATCATCATTCATGTGAACATAGGACTACTGCATCGCGAACCAATGTCGTTATCTTCTTCATTACCAACTATATAGGTTATGAATAATGAAGTTCATAATATTTATATATTATATTTATTATATTAAGGATATTTGTATTCTTCTAAAATATTTATATCACACATACCTTCATGCTTTCCATTTTGTGGGAATATGATAAAGTCATTCGTGTGTACGACGAACTACCACGTCACGGAGCGATGTGACTAATTCAGGATTTAAATGGAATGTATTAAGGAAGAGTTTAATAAAAATATGTGATACATATGAAATAAAATTTATTCTATAATTATAAAATATTGTATAATCTTCTTTATTTCAACCCAATAAGAAAATGTAAACAACGTTCATTCATACAAACAACCTACCATCTCAATCATCGATGTATTTCATTTTCTATTTATATATTTTATATATTATTATAAATACATATATACTTAATATATATAATTTTTATATAATTTTTACCATTATAGATATGATTATATCATTATTAATGTAATATAACAAAAAATATAATGAATCAAAACATATATGAAAAACAAAGCGATTATTACCCTAAACGTAACTTAAACTTTGAATATTTCATAAACATGAAATAAAAAGTCATAATAAAATTATATATGGTATTATATATTTGAATATTATTATTTAATATATTTATAATAAACTTGTATTTATTATATAGTAGGTTTGAATGAGTATGATGGAAGTCACAATTTAAGGTTTGGGATTTCTGTCTCACGTTTTTACTTTTGTGAGACACATGTCATATTCATCACCTATTTTTTCTATTTGGTGTATATTATACCCCTGAATGTATATTATTATTATTATACTGAACAGTAATTATTTTTACATGTCCATTTAATAATCTATCCTTCATGGGGTTCACGGTTCAAATGTTAACAAATCAGTAAGATACTTTTGTCTCAATTTTATTTCTTTGAGATGTGCGTTTTATTGTGAACATATATTATTTTAGGAGGTGTATATAAAACCCATATTAAATGTAATATGTTGAATTTATTCATCCTCATGATATTATAAGTTTCACTCTATGTTATTCCTACTTGGGGATTATGATTCAATGTTACCAACGTGGTAATGATTTTATGTTACAATTTCATCATTTATCAGAATTTTTTGATTAAGTATCCAATGTTGAAATATTATAATATAACTCTCAATAATTATCATTAATTTTATTATAATCTGGTTTTCATGATATTTTGATGTAATGGTTCCATTTTTCGACTCTTTGGTATTCAAGATAATTATAAAATATTTTTAATAAAATATGACATTATTTCTTTCTTCAGTTGGAAAACTGTTTTATGCTAAAAAAATGTTTTATTAAAAGGTTTTTAGAGATATTTTTTAAAGATATGTTAGTATCATTTTCAAGGAAAATTATTTTAAATTTCATTTCTTTTTTAAAAATATTTTTCAAATAGTTAATGATATTTTCCTCAATAAATGTTTTACATGATATTTCAAAATTATTGTCTATCTAAGATTACATCCGTTCATGTTACATATTATTTACTAGGGATTTTATCCATATATACCGTTCATATTATTTCTCTCAATGGTTTATGTTTTCATTTCAATAGGTTTATAAAACCAATTTCTCTTCAATGGATTATAAGATGATAAAATTATTACGAAACTCACTTCTTTTCATGGGTTATTCTATGATGAAATGATTATTAAACATGCCTATTTTCCCTAGGTTATGATATGATTAAATGTATATGATACCCATTTCATTTAATGGGTTATGATATGATGAATTTCTATGATCTTATGGAACACATATGTATGATTTCATTATTTTATGTATGGGGCCTATATCACCCTCTTATGCATTGGGTAACGACTTGTATCTATTGAGATAGATAGGACTCGAACAGGGAGTGAACATGATTCAGAAAGATATGTATGGAATGGGATGTGAACCCAATTATGTAATATTAGGTTAGAAAAGGGAGTAAACCCAATTCAGTAAAGGAATGTGTCTGCTATGATGGTCTTGGTAGTGATTGTCGACTAATATTGAAATTATTTTTTATGAATACATGTATGATACAAATCCCATGTATTATGATCTCATAGATCATTTTATTTGATTCCATTTTGAATCATGTATTTTTAACTACCAATTTTATTTAATGACTCATTATTATGATATTTGATATCCACGGTATGGTTTTCAAATGATATTCTCATGTTCTCACAACCTTACGTTCATGTTATGCTTACATATCTCCCTTCTTTACCCTTACTGAGTATTTGAGCTCACCCTTTATTATGTTTTCTTTCCCCAAGTTATGAAGATATACGTTATGAATGATATGTTAAAGAAGTTTTATAGTTATGAAAAAAATTTAGGAGATGAAATGGCTCACTTATGGACTATTGTTTATGTTTCCAAGTATCCAAATGCACAAAACTATTATGGTATCAGGCATGTATTTATGTGATGAAATAAATATTCTGAAAAATGTTGTAATATCTATGTATGAAAAGCCTCAATAATTATAAAACACCCCTCCTAAAATAGGATTATCAAGGTAGAATGAAAGGGAATTATAATCTATTTATTTTTCATCTAGTAATAAAGTCTACTAGAAGAAAAATTGCACATAGGAAAAGAAGAAAGTAAAAAAATCATGTTCATTTTTTATCAAGTGAAAAATATATATCTTTACAAATTGGGTATTATATATATCATTTGGTGAACACATATTTATTTAAATACAAGAACCATGTATATTCCAAAAGATTACCCATAGTCCGGTAGATATAATAGAATCCATGAAATCCAGATTTTCTTCTATATCAATTTGAGATTGTCACTTCTCGTTGCTACCTAGAATGATCTTAGTTTTGAAATATTGTTATTAAGTTACTTCAGTTACAAATAACATGATTTACATGTCTAGACCTGATATAAATGAATTAATTTTAAAATTTCAGAATGGGTAGTTATTCTTTAATAATAAATCATTTTTATAGTAATGAATATTTAAACAAAAGTTTTTATGTGTTCATTTAAATTAACATGCAATGAAAATTGTTAATAAAAATTGTTCACATGACTCATATAACAAACAAAAAAGAAATAAATTGTTAGGTCATGTAAAGAATTTGTTTGACATGATTACACCAACATGGATATTTGGATTCATTTGAACTAAGAAAATCTATTGTATATCATGCATGTTTTCATGGAAAATTGGAAAAATCGCCATTTTGTGGAAATGGTGAAATATCAGTATAGATTCTTTAGTTGGATCATAATAATGTTGTGGATCTTTTCCAGTTGAATCCAAGGGCGTGTAGTCATACTTCATAACATTTAATGATGAATTTAGTAGATATGGATATGTCTACATAATGAGTTATAAGTTAGATTATTTTGATAAATTCATAGAATACAAGAATGAATTTGTGAACCATCTTAGTAAGAAGATTAATAAAATCCATGTAGATAAAGCTAGAGAATATATTAATAAATAATTCATTGATTGTTTATGGGATTTTGAGACATTACCTCAACTAATTCTTCCTTATACACCATAATGTTAGGGTGTAAGTAAAATGAGGAATTTCAACATATTATGCATGGTGAGATCAATAATGAGTCGTGTGAGTCTTCCATTAGACTTTTGAGGATACACATTATAGATAATGATAAATATAAAAAATCAAGGTCAAACTAAACTAAAAATAATATAATTCTATATGAAATTTGGTGTTGAAGGAATACTATATTTTAGAATTTACAAGTTTCAGTTGTGATGTATTTATTAAGGCCTTTTCGGTAATAAACATATAGTTTGAGGAAAATAGTTTACCTTCAAAGGATATTAAAAGGAAAAATTATATTATCTATATGAACCCTCATATAAATATATAATATTGGAAAGACACGCCATATTCCTTGAGAGGGTTCACATATATGAATGATATAGTAGGAGAGAGATAGAATTTGATGAATTTGGGGATTAGGATACACAAGATTTAACACAATAACAAATTCCACAAAGTTCAATAGAAGAGGATTTTTCAAAGATACAAGTACTATGTAGGAGTAAAATAGTGGTTTTAAAAATATAACAACATGGTTTTCTAGTCACTGAGGATTATGAATTATTATTAGTAGCTAACAATGAACTTATAACCTAGAAATAAACACTATGTGGCATATAAGCTACATAATAGCCAAAATATATGAATTCGAAAATTGATTCAATGTACCAAAATTCTATTTCAATTTCGGTAGATCCTCTATTGATGTAATTCTAGTTGGTCACAAATGGGTATTTAAGAAGAAAAATGACATGGATGGACAAGTAAGTACCTAGAAGGAACTACTAATTGGAAAAAGCTTCAAACAAAATCAAGGAACAAACTATCAAGAAACCTTTTCACCATTTTATATACTGATATCCATGAAAAGTCTACTTCCCATAGTATACTCCCACGACTATGGGATTTGGAAGATGTATGTGAAAATATACTTTCTTAGTGGGAACCATAAGAAAGACTTCCATATGACACAACCAAAACGGTTCATGACTGCAAAGGATTCTAACAAGGTATGCAAGTTTTAGAGACCCATTTATAGATTAAATAAAGAAAACATGTCATAGATTTTATTTTTATGAAGATGTAATTGAATTTGGATTCATAAACAAAGAATGCGATTGATGTGTCTATAAGAGGTTTAGTAGGAGTTCAGTTGTTTTCATAATAGTCTATATATATGAAATACTACTTATTGGAAATAAAATACCAATCTTACAGTATGTTAAATCATAGTTAAACACATGATTCTCCATAAATGAATTAGGGGAAGCAACATATATTCTTGGGATCAAGATCCATCAGGATAGATCAAAGAGGCTACTTCGAATAAGTCAATGTATATACATTGATAAGATACCAGTATGGAACAATCAAAGAGTGGTGATGAGTTTATATTTTGTGAATCAATTCTTAAATTTTATTCTTAATGTCATTTTTTAATTTTGTAAACCCATTTTTTAATTAATAATAGTCATTAAAAAATAAAAAGAATACTTTGTTTTTTTCATCAATTTTTTTATATAGGTGTGATTTCTCAGTTAGAAAAAATGTGTTAGTCTAGGTATCCCTCAACCTGTGTTCCTCAAGAAACATAGAAGGAACAAGAGGGCACACCAGCTAGTCAAGTATAGAGGAATGGATCGAATAGAGGAGAAACCCTTGCATTGGTTGGAATAGGGGACATGCAAGTAGAAGCACACATGGAACATGGGTACTCTATGTGGTGGAGGGAGGATAACTTCACTAACATGGGGTGGCACTAGTGGGACAATGAAACCTCTAAAACCCATCCGACTTGAAAACATGTTAGGTGGATGAGTTCAGTAAAATAGAAGAGTGAAACTATTATATTTTTCAACGTGGTACATGCCTCAAATTGGGTTAATTTCATTTTGACAAATATGATGGAATTTATTTATAGGTCACAAGTTATCTCCCTTGGGGATTTCATCCACACCACCTCCCATTGTTTCTATGCTACACCCACCATAGAACCACTATGGCTTCACACCATGGAATCTCAGGATCAAGAAAAGAGATATTATCTTGGATTTAGACCACCATGGAACCCCTAGAAGACTGAGATAACTTCCATGGAATCCTAAATAGATATGGAACCACTATGCATGGCTATAAAAGGTGAATCTCACCCCTACTACAATTTGAGTCCCACTACGCTACAGCCAAGGCTATTCAGCATAGTGTCCAAGTGTGTTTAATCCAGAGAAGAAGATTTGCACTGTGAGGATGGTACTACACCATTGAGGTTCTGAAATATCTCATGGTAAGGGGTTTGATTGAAGATAGATGTCCTAGTGTAAAAAAAACCACAACACCATGTCTAGTTTGAATAAGAAAAATTGAAAGACGTTGTGGCTATTTTGATACTGGATATGAAACATCCTATGACACTAAGAGACTCATAATGGAGGTTGTGGCATATGACCTACAACATGAGGTGTACAGTGCTAAAATTGAAAAAGAATCAAGTTGGGATTTAAAAGAGGCTATGATGTGAACATGTTACCAACACCATAGCCATAAAACTCATTCATGGGATGCACTACTGCAGCAAGACCCATGTAATTGGGGTTACAACATATGAAAATTTAAATAACTGTTATATTTAGGATTGGCACTATTTTAGAAAAACCAAAGGGGGAGTTTTAAAAAGGATCACACATGCAGGCCTCAATATCCATTGAAGAGCTTTAATTACTCCTTAAATAAAGGAAGACTAGGCGAGGTTAGATGAAACCATACAGGATTTAATTAAAGAATATTTCAAAACTGTTGAGAATTTCCATTAGGAGATTTATATTCAAAATATAAAAGAGAGATAAAATTATCATGAGAAGAAAAAAAATAAATTACTACTACTATGAATGGGGTTGAAATTTTAGAGAATTCAACTTGGGTATTGAAATAGAATAATGGAAAAGGATGTTGATAGAAAGTGATGCTACTATAGTATGTCTTTAATTTTATGTTGTTATCCCCTTGTGACTACAATGAGGGGGTAAACCATTTTTGGACCAAGATATGTAAGGTACAAGAAATGAAACTAGTGATTGGGATTCTTTTGGATTGAAATTAAAATAGGTTGTTTGCATTATTTCATATCATATTCACAATAATACCCTTCCCATTTAGGTATAACGAAACCTAAAAGTTATGTTTCTTCCTTTTTTTAAAAAAATTGTTTCAACCAGTGACCCTTACCAAAGGAATGACCAACTCATGAGTATGGGGACACTTTGATTAAATATACTTCCAAACACCAATTTATGAACTATCCAAAATATGATAACGAAATAGGGAGTCTATAATTTTAATGGATCTCTCTAAGAGGAGGCACATTAGAAGTAGGTTTTGACACCATTTATATTAAAAATAACAAACACTTCTCCATCACTATGTGCACAAAATAAAACTTACATATACTTGGTGCATCCATCTCATCATGCTTCAAAACCAACCAATAAAATCCTATATTTTATTTATTTAATTTTTTCATAAAAATTTAAAATCATATCTACACTATTCTCAATGGATCATCCTTAATGACCACTATACTAAATTTTAAATTAATCAGTGATAATAAAGAACATAAATTTTTTCTTTGATATTTCCAAAGAGAAATAACAATGCTCTTGCGTGATGTCAAAGATGGAATGGTTTCCAAGGAATGGTATTTAGTAATGATTATATTTTTAGGAAGTTTCCATTTAGTTTTTATTATTATTAATCATTTTATACTTGGACTTCTTGCTGTGTTGTTTCTAGATCAACTTTAATGCACAAAAACTCCACTAGGGGAAAAATGAGGAAGGAGATATTCTGTTCGACCCTGATATTGAAAGGAAATAAAAAAACATTAGAATAAACAATAATAATTTGATAGCACCATGGATATAAGGTATATAATTCAAGTAGTAGGTTAGGAAGAAGCTCAAGATGTTTTACTAAGAGTAGTATAAGAAGTTGAAGGAGGAAATCTGAGGATCCAAGAACATATCAAATATGGAGGACCCTCAAACATGGGGGGATAAACCAAGAATATTGGTACTTATAATCATATATTAGAACATGAAAATTAGGATTTGTATTATTAAAATTACCACCCATTAAACACAATTCATTAAGCTCTAACACGAAGTCCCCAATTTTTATATTGGAAGTTTTTTGGAATTATGTGAGATGATTTAATTCAAAAACATTAAGAATGATGATATGAGACTCTATATATCTAGATTATCATTAAAAGATACTATAATGGATTCAAATCCTACATCCACACTTCATCACCACTTTAGATGATTTTTAATACAATTTTTAACTCATTTTCCACACCTTCTAAATTGTTGGATTTTCAGGTAAGCATAATTAAATTTTAGAATTTTTTTGAAGAATAATTATAAATTTTATGGTATTGATTAAAAAATCTTGATAATATGATTAAAAAATCCTTGAATCAAAATTTGGATTATAATTTAGATGTTTTATAAAGGTTTATGATATGGTAATAGGTAAATTTTTGACACAGTTTCGGGAGGTTCACTCATGAAGAAATCAGGGGAAAAAAGTTATTAGTTGTAGTAAAAAATTCTAATAAATAGTTTCCAATAGATTATAGACAATGGTAATGATTTAAAAAGAGCATACATGGTGAAAATAGTTGTATTTCCACCCAAATAGATGATATGTCTTTGATACTTGATGCTATGATAGATAATCAATATCCCCATCGTATAATGTGACAACCCATAAATTTAATAAATGAAATTTACATTCTTATAATTATGTTATATATTATAAAACACATATATCACATATAAAACCTCATAAAAAAATAATTCTCACAAATTAAGAATTAAGTAAGTGGTATTTATTGAAATTAAGGAACCAATACTGATGGAATAGTAACTTGACCAATGTAGTAGTAATATATACATTAGGAATAATAATCAAGCCAATAGAATAGTAAACTCAAATATAAAAGTATAAATAAAATTTAGGTATCTTATAAATGAAAATATGACATATTTATTTCATGTTATAAGTGAATAAATGTTTTAAAAATGATAAATTAAGTATTGGCATTTTTGTAAAATGTAAATGTTTATTTGTAACTATATTAGTAATATAATGATTTAAAAGAAAATATATTTTAATAAAATAGATTCATAAATTAATATTCTTTCTTAGGATTAGAATATAATTTAATGCAACCTTGGTTAATTTTTCAATGTGTCATAAAATTGGTTATAAAATAAAAAAAAGTATTTTTAGAATAAAAGATGATTTTAATTAAAAATTAAATGTCTCATATATAGGATTTTCATATAAAATGGATTTTTTTATGAAATATACACATTGAAAAATGGTTAGGGTGAGATTCTAGGATTTTTCTAAAATAGTAGAATTTTTTGTGAATAGTGAAATACAGTAATTTATGATATATAATATTTTATTCCAAATACATGAATTTTTAAGTCAGGGATGATGTAATCACCCATCAGTTCAAACTCGCATGAACTAGTTATTGTAATTAGTCAAAGGGATCAAACCTATTGATATTCTTTAGCCCAAATAATAAACAAATGAATAATATACTAAAAAACACCCTACTCTCTAATAAATATCATCCCTCATCTCCTCTAATACTCACACCATATAAGACTTGGATATTTTTAATATTATACACAATTACTCTTCCAAACCTAATAATCATTCCCTAGTCTTTTTGGTCCCACCAAAACAGCAATTCCATGTGCCTTAACGAGGTTCTGAAAGAGAAAACACTCAAGAGGTAAAATCCTCCATCTTTCTCTTTTAATTTATTTTAATTTCTTATCATCATCTCACCTCCTCCCTTCAAAACATCATGATAACAATATTATTATATATACTATAATTTGATGTTTTTAATGGGTTATCCATCAAAAAATCTCTTATCCTTTCCTTTTAATTATTACAAGGAAAACATCATCTCTGAGGTGTCGATTCACCACCTTCATGGACGATGAGTTTTAATTTTTCATTATTTCTTTCAAGGATGGTCATAAAAACATTTTAATGCTTAACTTATATTATAATATGTTTATTAAAACTAATTTAATGTTTTTAACGAGTATATATATATAATATTAAATAAAATGATACTAGTTTGTGATGGTCGTGAAAAAACCCGCCAAAATAAACTAATCATTTTTATTAACATTTTATCTAATAAATAATCCTCATAACAGAAATAAAAATGATATATGAGACTAATTAATATTCTATAATTTAATTAATATCATATAATTCCTCTTTGGGAGTTTTACTTCCAATTTTAAAAGAAATTCCCTAATTTTACACCAGTAGACCGATCGTGAGTGTATGAAATGAACACTCTAGAAATGAAAAAAATTAAACTCTATAACTCATAAAAATAGCTATAAATGAATATAATAAAATTATAATAAACAAAATTTATATAGAATTAGTTTCAAATTAATTAATTAATTGGTCTAATTTTATTATCTATGAAATTAAGTGCAAGTGAAGAATAGTATTGGACATAAGTTATGGGATCTCTCCGAACCTCTATTTTTTATTTCAGGTTTTGATTTATTTCTCTTTACCCCAATATATCTATTCATTCTTCATATATAGTTCTTCAAAATTCTATGTAAATGTTCCAAAATTTTGTATACAGATCAATTCATCCTTATTTTATGTGAAAATTAATATTTTATTAGGTTCCCTTATTAATTCCTCCCGATAAGCGAGCCCAACTAAAGGGAAATTCCCAATTTCTTACTCATTTTAAAGTACTTCCCATAATATATTTTAATCCACCATTATTTTTCTAAAATCACTCACTTTATCTTGAAAAAATATCTATTTTAGTTCTTTTTTATATAAACTATTATGCCTTTAATCATTTTAATGACTTATTAATATTTTCCCTTAAACCACACTAAAGTGGATAATCTCTAATATTTCTTAAACACTATTTATACATGTTTTAAATTTAGTTGGACATAGTTTATAATTATATGTGCTTAGTTTCCATTAATAATTTAAATATATGATTTAAATTCATTCTTTCATGGACACCTTTATCATACACCCCTTTTTTATGCCTTATGACATGATTACGATGCCTATTTCTTTCTATGGGTAACCCTTATGCTTATTCCTCATGATTGAATATTCATGTGGAATAAATATTCATGAACATGTTATGATGGGTTCACCTAGATAATACTCTAATTTATTAGGTAATGTGTATTGTCATGATACATCATGTTTGTATATGGATTAAACCTAAATCCTTTATGGGACTTTGTCCACCATGTCATGTAGTCTTGGCATCTAGACATGACTTAGTTTTTTGTCATGTTATATGTTGCTACTAAATTCATATATTTATATGATTATATTATCCCATGTTCTATATGTTATTCTTCCATATGTTTATTATTACATTCCTTTTTATTTCATAATTTTATTCCTTATAAATCATTTTATATTCTTTATTCCTGTGTTTATTCCCTTACTGGTATTTTTAGATCATCCTGTTGTTCATGTATTCTCCTAGGTTATCCTATGCAGATGTTAGAGCTCATAATATTTTAGTATCTAATTATGAAGTTTAAATAAAATATACATTTATTTTGGTTTCATGCTTTCTAATAATGTACTTAATCCTCCAAAGACATTAGATTTTAATAACCTTTCTTAAAATCATCTAATAATATGTGTAAAAGGGTTGGGTCACTATATTTTATATCATATTACAATCTAGTTATTTTTGGATATTATTACTATAAAACATGAGAATGAACCCTAGGGATTATTCTATCACTGTGGATAACCTAGATTGAAACTTAGAGAGTCAAAAAATTAGATATGATTTTCATTTACATGTTTATCATTATATGTTCAATGTTTCCTTTTAATATTCTTATGGGATAAGTACACAAGCCCCCTAATTCTTTTTTCCCTTTCATAGTTAATAGAGGGAAATAGGAGATCCCATTCCAACAATAAATGTGATTGGAAATGTGATGATTTCACTAATGATATTCCAAATCTAATGGGAACATTAGATTAAAATTTCATGAGTGTACTTGTTCTACTAGATCAAGTAATGAATAATAACTTAAATTGTGTGGATCACCCTCCTCCTCCAAATAAAGAGAAATTTTCAGTCAAATCCCTTATGTTACTAAGGCCTCATATATTTAGTTGATCTTCTGATCCCCTCATCGCAGAATAAAGGACTAACTCCATTGAGAAGGTACTCTCTTTCCTATAGTTCTAATAAGATGAGAAATTGTTATTGGAGGTCTATCATTTTGATGGGGAAGCTGATCAGGGGTGGGAATTGATCAAGAAAAAAATTATAGGGAGGAAATTGATTCCATATATTGGGAGGCATTCAATAAAATATCATTCAATAAATATTTTAACCAAACATTATGCCTTAAGAAAAAGATGGAGTTCCTGAGGATGAAGAAAATTATAGAAGATTCTAACCAGGTTTACAAGGAAAACATCACAAGTATTTTATAGCATGGATACATTTTTCCATGAATATTGAAATAAAGATGGATCAATTATTTTGAATACTAAATTCTAGTACATGAACAGAATTGGAAATTAAATACTTTAAAGGTATGATGAGACTTCCTGTTGTTCCATTAAATTTGAAATGGAGATTGAAGACTCTCAGTTGTCTCATGGGATCAGAGATAAATAGAGGAAAATGGAGTTTTATATAGGATAATCAATAGATAAATCCCATGATGGAAAGAAAACCCAACATCACACTTTTCAAAAGTGTGTGAAGAAGCATATTTGAAATTTCCAAAGAAGAACCATGAGATGCTTCAAATGTGGAAGAGAAGTGAATCAAGATAATTTTTTACAAAGGTATTTAAATAAGCCCAATATTGTGGCAGAAGAAATGAAGGTTCATACCAACACTCATCATGTAGTGTAGTGTTTCAACTGCAAGAAAATGAGCATTATGTGATCCAATTACATAATACAAGGGTTGTCAGATGAAATCAATAACAACCTCCAAGGATGTAAGGAAGGATATATGTTGTCACTAATGTTGAGGTGGATCTTGAAAATGGCGTTGTGATAGGTACATTGGTTATTAATTCAAATGTACTTTTTGATTATGGTTCTATACATTAGTTTATATCTTATAGGTTTAGTAAAACTTTTTATACACCAACTTTAAATATGAAGGTTGAGTTTTCTATGAGAAAATTTAATGGAGAAATTACTATATAAAAGTATATAAATCCTCCATAGTTAATGTTTGTGGACTGAACCTCCTAGAAAATATTATCTTAATTCCTTTAGTGGAGTTTGATTCTATATTTGGAATTCATTTTTGTCTTTATATAAATCCAACATCAACTATTAAGAAATAGATACCACACTTCACATCTCAAGGCATCCTCCAATTCTATAAAAGTATAGGGAGGGGGATGAATATCCTTCAAAATCATCATCTCAAATGTGGATATTATTTCATTATGAGAATGTATGTCTTGAAATAATTATTGAGACAAAGGGGGAATAATGCTTGAATAAATTCCCATAGTGAGGGACTATACTGATGTGTTCCCAAAAGAATTAACCAGTATCCCTCCCGACCAGGAGGTTGAGATCTCAATTGAACATATTCCTGAATCTCTAACTATATCAAAGAATCATTATAGAATGGTTACCTTGTGTTGAAAGAACTAAATAATTTGTTAAAACGTAATATAGAAAAGGATTTCATATGCATGACTGCTTCACCATGGGGTTCTCTAGTTCTCTTCATCGAGAAGAAGGATGGACCAATGTGTCTTTTCCTTGATTATCATGGGGTCAACAAAATCAAGACAAAGAATATGTATCCCCTGCCAAAGATATGTGAATTATTAGATAAACTATATGGGGATAAGTATTTCTCTTTGGTGGACCGTTAGGAAAGATATCACCAATTAGAGGCGAAGAAGAAAGATATTCCCATGACTGTATTTCAAAAAAGGTATGGAGACTATGAGTTCATTGTCATTCCCTTCGGACTCACTAATGCTACAAAAATTTTCATTTACTTAACGAATATAGTATTTAGATATTAAATTCAGTTTTTTGGTAGTGTTTATTGTTGATATTTTGAAATACTATAAGAGCAATGAGGAACACTTAAGGAGAATTTAAATAATGTGCTACTGACTTTGTAAAAGGAGAAACTATATACAGAGTAAAGTAATTGTTAGTTATCGATGGAGTAAGTTTCATTATTGAAACATGTTATCACCAATAAAGGGATATCAATTGACACATATAATACAAATATAATTGAGGAGGGGCCTAGAAGAATATTAGTAATAGATATCTATAGTTTTATTTACTTATCAAGGTACTACTGATGTTTTGTGAGGCATTTATCATGATTTTACAACCTTCTAACTTGGTTAACACAGAAATGGGTAATGTATGTGTGGATATAGGAATGCGAGGAAATATTTAAGGACCTCAAGAATAGCCTAATCACTACACTTGTGCTTATATTACCTATAAGTGGAGAAGGTTTTATGATATATGGTGATTCTTTGAAAAAAGGATTTGGTTGTATACTCATTTAGAATAATAAAATGATTGCCTACGACTCATAAAAGTAGAATATCCATGAGAATAGACACCCGACACATGTTCTAGATCTTGCATCTATGATTTTTTTCATCAAAAACATGGTGTCACTACCACTATAGCAAGATGTGTGACATATAAACTAATCAAAGATCCTAAAGTATATATTCACACAAAATGAGCCCAATAAATGTCAAAGGAGATCGTTAGAGATAATTAAGGACTATGATTACTCTATTCACTATCAAACTGGGAAGGAAAACAAGGTAGTTGATTATCTTAGTAGAAACGAACATGATACTCTACCCTGATGATGATTGAGAAAGACCCTATCTTCATGGAAATGAAATGGTTGGAACTAGAAATCATAATAGATGAGAATACATCCAATCATTCCCAAATGATTTCCCAACAATCTATTTAAGATAAGATCAATGAATCACAAAGGGATTATATAGAGCTATATGATATGGTGAAAGCAGTAAAGGAAGGGAAGCTACATGGGTTCCACATCGATGAGGATAGTGTGACTTTGTTTAGAACTATTATTTGTTTGTTTTTCTCACTGATTATAATGATAGATCTACTGGATAATGCACATAGCTTATAATTCTCCATCCATCCTAGAATTACTAAGATGTATTGTGATATTTTCAAATTATTATGGTGGGGAAAATATGAAAAAGGTTATTGCGGATTATATATCAAGGTGTTTGGTATATCATCAAGTTAAATAAGAGTGACAGAAGTCCAAAGGGGTGATGCTACCATTTCCTATACCCACATGGAAATTGGATAATGTCACTATATAAATTATCACTAGTCTCCAGAAAACATAAAAAAAATGAAATATGGTTTGTGGTCGATTGACTCCCCAAGACTGCCTACTTCATTACTATTTGGGAATATTTGTCAATTGAAAAAAAAATCCATGTTATATATGGAGGAAGTGGTGATGCTTCATGGGGTTCCACTTTCTATCATTTCTGATCGTGGTCTAAGGTTCATTTCTAAATTATGGTGAAGTCTTCAGCATGATTTGAGTACTGAAAATAATTTCATCATGACTTATCACCCCTAAACTGATGGCCAATCTAGAAGGACTATTTAGTTGCTCGAGGAAAGGTTAAGAGCCTTCTTAGTTGAAATTAATGGTGGATGGGATCAAAATATTCCATTGGTTGATTTCTCATACAACAATATTTTCCACTAGATTATTTATATGTCTCCATATAAATCTCTATATGGGAATGGATATAGAACTCTAATATATTGGGGTAAATTCGTCTAATGAAAGTTACTTGGATAGGATCTTGTGCAAGAGATGACATAGAAGTTTCAATCCATTCAAAAACATATCAAAGATGACAAGAGTCATAAAAAAGATACGTCGACAACCATCAAAGGGATTTGGAGTTCAATGTTAATGATAAATTATTCTTTGAATATCACCATGGAAGAGATTCATGCAGTTTGGAAAGAAAGGGAAGCCTAGCCCAAGGTACATCGACCCGTTTTAGATTATTGATCACATATGATTAGTGTTCAATCCGCTTCCACTTCCACAAAATATGGCTCAAGTTCATGAAACAT
This sequence comes from Viscum album, assembly GCA_963277665.1. NCBI lineage: Eukaryota > Viridiplantae > Streptophyta > Magnoliopsida > Santalales > Viscaceae > Viscum > Viscum album. Next base: position 326,296,658 of record OY728130.1, read on the forward strand.
TCCGTGTATCTCTCTTGAGGAAGTACATACCTGAACCCTCATATGTACTGAATCCATAGGTGGTACAATAGGAGAATGACATCTCATATAAAGAGCAGTTGATGGAGATCTTGTACCAAAGAGATAAAGTCCTCCGCAATAAGAAAAATCATCTTTTCAAATTGTTGTAGAGGAATCAAATGTATGAATAGGTGACATGGGAACCGAGGGAAGCAATGAAGGAGAAGTACCCTCACCTATTTTCAACATAGAATGTAAAAAAAATTCAAGGGTTAAATTTCATAAGAAGGGAAGAATTTAATGACTAAGATTTTCTATCAAGGAAATTTCCCATCTTGAAATTATTTTATATAGTATAAAACACATAAATCATATAAAATACCTAATAAAAACATTTTTATCCTAAATTAATAATGAAAAAGTGGTATTTATAGAAATTAAGGAACCGATAGCAATGAAATATTAACATGAAAGATGGAATTGTAATATGACCGTTAGGAATAATAATCCAAACAATAGAATAGTAACCTCAAGTATTAAAGTATAAATAAAATTTATGTATCATGTAACTGAAAATAAGATATTTTTATATCATGGTATATGTAAATAAATATTTTAAAAATTATAAATTAAGTGTTGGTATTTTTTTTAAATGTAAGTGTTTATTTACAATTTTATACTTAATATAATTATTTAAAAGAAAATTTATTTTCATAAAATATATTAATACATTAATATTTTGTTTTCTTATGATTATAAGATAATTTTATGAGACCTTGGTCAGTTTTTCAATGTGTCATAAAATCGGTTATAATATTAAAATCGGTATTTTTCGAATAAATGATGATATTAACATAAATTTAAATTTCACATATTTCGATAAATATTTACATAAAATGGATTCCACTTTATAAATTAACACGTCAAAAAAAAATTTGGGGTTAATTTTTGGTAATTTTCTAAAATAGGGGATTTTTTTGTGAATAGTGAAATATGGTAATTTACGATATTTAACATTTTAAAGAAAATACACAAATTTTTGAGTCATGGATGTTGTAAACATCTACTAGTTTGATCTCACATGCACTATTTATAGTATGTATTCACAAGAATCAACACTATTGATAGTCTTGAACCAAAATAATAAATAAATGAATAAAATAATAAAAAACACCCATCTCCCCTATAAATACCACCTCTCACCACCGCTTCTCCTCACACATTCAAATCCATATATCGTGCTAATATTATAACTAATTACTCTCCCAAACCACTTCGCCACATCCTGGTCTCAACAAAAGACCAATTCCAAGAGCCTTAAAGAGGTTCTCAAGGAGACAACACTCAAGATGTAAAATCCTCCTTCTTTATTTTTAAATTTATGTTCTTTTTATTATCCTTATATGAACTCATTTATTAAAAAAAATGATAACTACAGTTTTATATATATACTGGACTGTTATTGTTTCAATGGAATATCCATTATCAAATCTCTTCTCTTATCCTTCTAATTCTTAAAATGAAAACATCATTTGTGGGGTGTCTATTCCCCACCTTTTTGGAAGACGAGTTTTCATTTTTCATTACCATCTTAAAGGCTGGTCATAAAACCATTTTTACAGTCAAAAAATATTATACTATGTTTATTAAAAATTTAATATTCTAGAACCATAATATAAACATAATGTTAAATTAAATGGTATTACTTCCTGAAGGTCATAAAGTTTTTTCCAAAATAATCTAATCATTTTTCATTAACATTTTATCTAATGAATCGTCATCATAATCGAAATAAAAATGATATATGAGACCAATTAAAGTTATGTAATTTTATTAATATCATATAATTACACTTCTAGAGTTTTTCTTCCAATTTTAATAGAACTTCCAAAATTATATACAAGCAGACCGATCATGAAACCATGAAATGAACACCCCAAAAATGAAAAAATTAAACTATATACATCATCAAAATAGCCATAAATGAAAATAAAAAAATTATAATTAATAAAATATTTATAATACTTTATAATTAATTAATTAATTGATATAATTTTATTATCCATGAAATTAACTGAAAGTGAAAAACACATTTAGACAAAAGGTACAAGATCTCTCTGAACCTCTACTTTTCCATTGTGTTACACTTTACCTCCCTTTACCCAAATGTATCTATTAATTCATCTTATATAATTTTTTTATTGTTTATTTAAATGCTCCAAAATTGTGTATATAGAACATTTATTCCTCATTTTATGGGGAAATACACATTTTATGAGGTTCTGTTATCAATTCCTCTTAGTAAGGAAGCCCGATTAAAGGTAACATCACAATTTCTTACCCATTTTCAAGTACAGTCCATAATCTATTTCTAGACACCAATATTTTTAAAAAATAAACCATTTTATCATGAAATAATATCTTTGTTCATTATTTGGTTTATACAAACAATTATTCATTTTCCTGTTTTAAGGTCCCTTTAATATTTTCCCTTAAACTGCACTAATGTGGCTCATTTCTGAAGTTTCTTCAACACTATTTTTACAAGTTTTCAATTAAGTTGGAAATCATTCATCATTAGTTATTCTTATATTACCTTATGAATTTCTATTTATTATTTAGATCTATTATTTTAGGGACATCTTTATGATACTCCCATCTATTATGCTTTATGACATGATTATGATACCCATTTATTTCAATGGGTAACCCTTATGTTTATTCCTTAGGTTTTATCCAACATTTGGAACACATATGAATGGACATGTTATGATGGGTGTGTCTCGATAGCACTTCAATTCATTGGATAATGTTTGGTCTCATGAGATATCATTTTGGGATAGGGAATAAACAGAATTCCTTTAAGGGACTTTATCCACCATGTGATATATTCTTGGAAGTTATCCTTGAATAATGTTTATGTCTTGTTATATATGGCTTCTAAATTCCTATTTTTCCATGATTCATGATACCATGTTCTATATGTCATGAGAGATATGTTTATTCTTGTGTCATTCCTTTTTATTTAATCATATAATGCCTCTTAACTCATGTGTTGTTCTTTATTCATGTGTTTATTACCTTATTGGAATTTTTAGGTCATCACTTTGTTCAAGTATTCCCCAAGGTTATCCTATATAGATGTATGATCTCAAAGGAAGTAAGTATAGCATTATGGAGATTAAATAAAATATGTCTTTATTTTGGTTTCATGCTTTCTAATTATGTACTTAACCTTCCAAAGACATTAGACTCTACATACCTTGTTTTTATTTAATGTTTAATTATTCTTAAAATCATGTAATAATATATGTAAAAGTATAGGGTAACCATATATAAATTTTGAAAACATAAATTATATAAATTATAATAGAAACAACCATTTATAGGGTAGAGGCCAAAAAATTCTCTACAATAAGGAAAATGATTCCATCTAAGATAACTAGGATTTACTCCCCAAAAAAAATCCTAATACTCATAATAAAAGTTCAATAATTAGAGGATACCTTCGAATGTTTAATAACCACAACATGATCAACACTAAAGTAATTTATAGTGTACCGAAAAATCCAAGGTACACCCATCTAGGAATTAGAAGTTGACTCATGGATTCAACATGCTTTCATGGGGAACTTTTATATCCAAGATGGATATATTCTTGAAAAATTAAATGAGAGGCCAAAGGGAGTTTTACTAGGGAACAATGAAGTACTAGGACATGGTGATATCAAATCCATAATCTTATGGAGTGGAAAGATTATATAGGAAGTTACTGAAAAATATAGAAACTAGGCTAAAAAATAGATTGAACAACCACCATTAGAAAGATAATAACCAGTGAAAGAGAATAAGGATAAAGGAAAAGAAGTTGAAAAGTATGTCTAAGAATATCCACCACTATATTGACCACCACCACCATTTCTAGAACTAGAAAGGAAAGAAAAATCCAACAATAAGAGTGAAAAGATATAAGAGGTGGACAAAAAGTAGAACATCAACATTCCATTCACTAATGTGATTTCGAACATGCCTACCTATGACAAGTTTATAAAGGATATGGTAATGAAAAAAATAAGTTGGAGGAATTGGGAATTATTACATTAATGGTAGATTTCCAAGCTATAGTATCATAGAGCCTACTAAAAAAGTTAAGTGATCCAGGTAGCTTTTCCATTCCCATTTACATTGTTTCTAATGTTTTTGGGTGTTCTATTTATTATTTAGGTGCAAGTGTAAACATTATTTCATATAGAACGTTCAAGAGAATGGGTTTAATTGAGTTGAAGCTAACTCAAGTTATTATTTTTGTAGAAGACACAACAGAGTTATGTCCATGAGGACTACTTGTAGATGTAATTATCAAAGATGGAAAGTTATAATTCCCATTTTATTTTCTGGTGTTGGAAATGGATGAGGATAATTCAACAATCATTTTGGGAAGAGCCTTCCAAACATTAGAAAGGGAATTTATTGATGTCCATAATAGAGATTTGTAACTTAGAGTTTCCAAGAAATAGGTGAAATTCAATATCTATCAGGTTATGAAAAATATGGATGAGGACACAATTTGATAATTAATAGAATACGAGTTGCTGTATATTGAGGAAAAAACTTTACTTAGAGGAAGAGATGAGTTTGATAGTATAAAACTAATATAAATAGGTGGAATATTGGATATTAATGATATTAAGTAGCTAAAAAATTTTAGAAATATTAGGGACAAATATATCTAATAAGAATTCAAATAATGGAAGAATGTTTTGGAAATAAGTGAGCTTACATTTTATTATTTAATAAGGGTCAAAAATCACTGGACTATGCCCATGAATATTGATAAATTATTAACTAGATGAGATGTAAATATAGTTTATAAAAAGGAAGAGGTCCCATATATATGAAAGAGTCATGTCTTTGACCATTTGTAGATCCGAAATGGGTAACCTCCTTCATACCTTTGATCACTTTATAGTGAGAGGTCCGGTTGAGCTAAATGAAAGTATATAAAGAGATTTTAGACGGAATCCCATATTTTTTATTCTTTTTGAATTATATTTCTATTTTTTGTAACTAGTTTAGGTGTGCATCCCATTATTGAGTTTTAACCGTTCATGAGAATGAGCCTAAATAGTCACTGCATATCTTATATTTTTTTGGCAATGGTGATTCAAGGTACAAGGACTATTGTAGCTAGATCTAAGAGGATAATAGATTAAAATAAGGTGAGTAAACATTAATTTTCAATGTTTACATAAACTCCCCAATATTTTATAGAATATGTTTTTTTAGTTTAAATGAAATAGGAAAAAAGTATATAACCACAGATATATTAGTTATTTACTTTTTGTCAATGATTCTGAGTGTTGTTAGGAACCCCAAGATTCCATTTTTTAATTTTAAAATTAATGGAATTTGAAGAGTAAAATATGGATATTTTTATGATTTAAGTGAAAAATAGGGTCTTGAATTTAAAAAAACATGTTTTTTCTTTTTAATCACAACTTGATAAAACTTTCCATCCATTTCTCAAGTATTGATTTTCATAAGTTCTTGTTGATTGACTTTTTATTAGGACACATTTCATGAGTGATTATATAAATATTATATTCTCTTTTCCCAAGAGTTTTTGAAGAATTAATTTCCCAATCTTTAATAGTAAATTTCTTAAGAGAACCTATGACATGATTCTTACTACGATTTGATTTTAATATTTTTTAAATGATGATTGCATGAATTCACTTGAAAAACGATTAACAAATCTTTTTTATCTATCCATTATCATTGATACATAACCTACATTAATCCTCCTTTTATCCCTTAGAGATCATGAATGAACTCTGATATAAACAGTCTCATTTCAAGATAATTTATATATTCACACACATGCTGTATTTTTTTGCATGATTTTAAATGTTAAAGTGTTGGGGTAAAATGATTTCATGAAAATTGATATTATTTAAATATATATTATATTGTGGTATTTAATTGTATTTTTTAAATAGGTATCATGTTACTTTTTAATATTTTTATTATTTACCCATCTAAAAAATATATTAAAAAATGAAATAAATGTGGGTTGAGTTATGGAGGATAAAAATTCACAATTACCCGACCAATGATTTTTATCATTTAGTGTTGGGTGGTTGATGTGATAATTTTAATAAATCAATTTTTGAAAAATTAAAATAATTGATGAAGAAAAAATTTAGATGGGTTAACTCATATACTTTCTTCATTATTCATGACCTTCATTTTCAGCTTTGGAAGAGGGGTAAATTGGCACATTTTAAAGAGGAGAATATCATTGTATTTACTCTTTGTATAATTATCAAAACTTATATATTAGCCTCATTTTTTAGACATACATGTTTCATTCATCAATTTCATATTTTCCTTAAGCCTTTGAATTATTTTTTCTTATATTTCACAGACCTGTTGTTTTTTGGTGAAATTTGTATCTACTAAGTAGATAATATAGATCAATTTCAAATTCATATGTTTGGGTCATGTATTCAGGGTATGAGGAAACATCACAAAAATATTTTACCATGAGTGATGAGAGAATAAAAAACATGGTAATTTAGATCAAAATTTGGCATTATAATGATGATGAATTAAAAGACTTGGATGATATATATAACAAGCCCCACCGTTTTTCTTAGGAAAATTCAAATGCATTGTGTTAAGTATTGGTTTGGAATAATTTTCTAAATTCCACACTTGAAAATTGTCTTATTTATTTGATTTTTAATTTTAAATATAGGTAAAATGGTGGTTACATTTGAATTAATTAGTTGAAATATATTCTTGAGGAAAAGAGTATATATATTTTTTAAGAAGAAGTGTGTCAGGGAATGGGAAAAATCTATACGGTGGTAGGATGACAACATCACTAGTGTGGGGCAACATCGACGACATATGGAATCCTACAAAACTGATCCAACGTGATGTTATGTCAAAGATATGATTTTAGTAAAATAGCATAGTAAAACTTATGTATTGTTTTATGCAGGAGGATCTACACACCAGGTACTGTTCATTTTTAAAAATATGATGGTGTTTGGTCCAGGTGATGCGTTATATACACCCAAATTGAGTTGAGCCACTGCAGAACTACCATGGCTGCCCCCCTCGAGGAAGATCAGGTTCTAGAAAAGATACATTTTCATGGATTTTAACCACCATGGAACACATCCAGAGTGCTATAAAACAACCATGGAAGCCTAAATAGATAAAGAACCACCATTCATGGTTGAAAAAGGATAATCTCATTCCACTTCCATTTAAGACCCACTACACTACAACCAAAGAAATGCGACATAGTAGCCTAGGGGGTCCAAGAAATAAAATAAGAACTGCATAATGATATTTTCATTGCACCACTGAGGTGCTGAAATAAACAGTGGAAAGGGGTTTGATTGAATTAGGATTTTGTGGAATTAAACAGAACCACTACACCATGGCCAGTTTGAAGAAGATAAATTGAAAGATTCCACAATCGTAGTGACACTAGCTATTTATCATCCATGCACATTGAGATAAGAAAAATGGAGGCTGTAACTAAGGACCTCCAATATGATGTGGATGGTGCTCAAATGCCACAAACATCATGTTTGGATTTGGAGGAGGTTATAACATGTACATATTCCCTGCAAAACAGCTATGAAGACTTTGATTTAGCTACACAAAATCCATGATATCCCCACCATATAGGTCAAATGTAACTTTAAATTTATGATATATTTGTGATTTCCATGATTTAGGATGACAATCAGGAGTTTTTTTAAATAAGATCATAGGTGGAAGCCTCATCGACCATTAAGTATCTTTAGGAACACCATAAATCAAGTATGACCAGTCCATGTTAGAGGAAACATAAATGGATTTACTTAAATACCACATCAAAATAGTCAAAAATCACAAGTTTGAGATTTGAATTCAAAATCTAAAATATAGAGAGTAAATACACTCAAGGAGAATAAGAACTATTTCTACTATTATACATGAGGTCGATCTTTTGGAGAATTCAACTGGTGGTATGGACACAACAAATGGAAGAGGTTGTTTCTAGATGGTTCTAGTACTACAATATGTCTTATGTTTTATTTTCTTATCCCCTCTAGACTATCATGGGGGGGGGGGGTTAAACCCTTTTGTGCTAGGATATTTAAGGTACGGGGAGTTAACCTAGTATACGAGATTATTTTTTTATTGAAATTCAAATGGGTTGTTTTTTTCTTCTTATATTCACATTCTAACACTTCACTTTCTAGCACAACCAATGTTAAAAGAGAAGGGTCTTCCCTATTTAAAAAAATTCTTCAACTAGTTACCCTTACCGATAACCCAACTAAAGAATGAGAATATGGTAATTGTGATTTAATAAGGTTCCAAACACCCACTTATTAACTAACCTAAGATCTGAGAGGGAAATAGGGGGTTCATAATTTATAAGGTGAGAACTCTAAGAGGAGGCTCGCTAGAAGTAGGTTTAAACACCATTTAAACTAAAAATCCAAAACACATTTACCTCACTAAGAACACAAACTATAACTTATATATGCTCTGTACATCCATCTCATCAAATTTCAAAATCAACCAACCCAATCCTCTATTTCTTTACTAAATGTTTTCCTAAACATTTAAAATCAGTTCTACACCATCCTCAGTAGATCAAACTCAATCACCATTGTACTATATTTTTAAAATAACCCCCTACAATAGGTTCAGTCCCTAATTACTACTGTAGGGGATCATAATCACTATTGGTGAGTTGAAATAATTCATACAATCAATTTAATATAATTCATTAGGATGAAACATGAAGACCTTACTAGTTTAGCAAATTATGTAAGGTACATATAGTACACCAATGTACTAGGCTATAGGCCACCTATGGATTACATATGGTAGGAATATATCAAGAAGTCCCATGTGACCGCCATTGGATGGAAATCAATACTATCCATAAGTATTTGAGGTGAACTAAGGATATTTTCCTAATATATGAAGGATGTGAAGATCTTGTTATAAGAAAATATGAATATGGTAGTTTCAAAAAAAATGAAGATGATCTGAAATCAATGTCAAGATACATATTCACTTTCAACAAAGGTGATACGATATAGAATACCTTAAAGAAAGCTATGGTATCCATTCTTTAGTGGAGTGAGAGTAAATTATAGCTTTTATGCTAGAAAAATAATCTATTTTAATGCACAAATTCATCCAAGAACATGACACAATTTTGAGAAGTAAAGAACATATCACACTATATAGTGACAAGACTTTAGTAGTTTCTCTTTCTAAGGAGTCAATGTCACATCATTGGATGAAGAAAATAATCAAAAAATATATTTTCTTGAGGAATTTTCTCAAAGTGGTGACGCTGGAATGAGTAGAGTTTCCATTGAAGACCATTTTGTAAACCCCATAATTAAATCCCCAACTTAGAAACAAAACAAGATTAGTATGTTAGATTTAGAGGAATATGTTAATTTGTAGTTGGCTCTAGTCTACGTGGGTGTTTGTTGGAGTTGATGTTCAAGAACGAAATATTTATACTTTAGATCACATTCATATTTTAATAAGTTAATAAAAATAAAATATCTTATGATATATTATTCAATTTTTGTTGAATTTAATGTAATAATTTCCTAGATTATCTATCACATTGAAAAGATCATATCTATTTCCACTATGATGAGAAACTTGAAATGATATGATGATATTTTTAATTATTTTTATATGATCAGAAACCATTATATTATGGGACTTATAGTCTGATGATGATCAAGAGTGGGTACTTGTATTTTGATGGGACTTTATCTCAAGAAGTTCATACTTCGTAATATCTAAGATGTAAGATTATGAGAACAGACTCGATGGTAAAAAAATCCACATGTTTATGTGTCATTGGATATTCCTTTCTACGAGTTCATTTGATGATACATAAAATTTAATAGTATTATTAATGAATGGTATTAATCCTCTACCTTTATGCACAGACCAAAACCATGATGCCAAATGTCCTTGGAAATTAGGGTATGTTGGGTGTGTCACAAATGATATGTTATTAATGAATAAGTCAAGGAAGGATTTTTCTCTTCCATTATAGTGGAAGTTGATAACTCATTAAATTGATTGAAATGGAGACATCACATTACATTATATATCCATGGTTTATAGTTGAGTTCATTTTATGTAGTCAATGAAAAATGTATCAAGAATATAGGTTGATGACATGGGTGAACAACTTTCATTATTAGATACCTTGGCAAATTGATTATGTTACAAAGTGAAGATTATTATGTCATTATTGTTACTGAGATATATCTTCTTATTCTATTGGAGACATCACCAGTTGAAGCTCATCTAATTCAATTGAGGAAGAGGCAAAATGGTCCAAGGCGGTGGCGTCCCGTCGTTGAGGTTCTGGGTTCGAGTCCTCGCAAAGGCAACATGCACCATACGTTGGCGATCCTCTCGTCCCCTCGACTCCGTGGGAATTGGCCCAAGCCCAAGGTTGGCCACCTTGGGCCTAGCTGGGGACGTGCGACAGGGGGTGGGGTAAGGCCTCCTCAATACCCCCTAAACCGATAACACATTTGCTCGTGGGGGCTGGGTGAGTTGGTTCAATGCGGGGGCGTCCCGTCGTTGAGGTTCCGGGTTCGAGTCCTCGCAAAGGCAACGCGCACCAGACGCTGGCGATCCTCTCGTCCCCTCGACTCAGTGGGAACTGGACCAAGCCCAAGGTTGGCCACCTTGGGCCTAGCTGGGGACGTGCGACAGGGGGTGGGGTAAGGCCGCCTCAATACCCCCTAAACCGATAACACGTTTACGTTGAGGATCCGAGTTCGAGTCCTCTCAAAGGCAACGTGCACCATACGCTGGCAATCCTCTCATCCCCTCAACTCCATGGGAACTGGCCCAAGCCCAAGGTTGGCCACCTTGGGCCTAGCTGGGGACGTGTGACAGGGGGTGGGGTAAGGCCACCTCAATACCCCCTAAACCGATAACACGTTTTCACCCGCGGTGGCCGGGTGAGTTGGTTCAAGGCTGTGGCATCCCGTCATTGAGGTTCCGGGTTCGAGTCCTCGCAAAGGCAACGTACACCATATGCTGGTGATCATCTCGTCCCCTCGACTCCGTGGGAACTGGACCAAGCCCAAGGTTGGCCGCCTTGGGCCTAGCTGGGGACGTGCGACAGGGGGTGGGGTAAGGTCACCTCAACACCCCCTAAACCGATAACACATTTTTCCCGCGGGGGCTGGGTGAGTTGGTTCAAGGTGGTGGCGTCCCGTCGTTGAGGTTCCGAGTTCGAGTCCTCACAAAGGAAACGTGCACCATACGCTGGCAATCCTCTCGTCCCCTCGACTCCATGGGAACTGGCCCAAGCCCAAGGTTGGCCACCTTGGGCCTAGCTGGGGACGTGCGACAGGGGGTGGGGTAAGGCCGCCTCAATACCCCCTAAACTGATAACATGTTTAGCCCGCGGGGACTGGGTGAGTCAGTTCAAGGCGGTGGCGTCCCGTCATTGAGGTTCCGGGTTCGAGTCCTTGTAAAGGCAACGTGCACCATACGCTGGCGATCCTCTCGTCCCCTCGACTCCGTGGGAACTGGCCCAAGGCCAAGGTTGGCCACCTTGGGCCTAGCTGGGGACGTGCGATAGGGGGTGGGGTAAGGCCGCCTCAATACCCCCTAAACCGATAACACGTTTTTGGGGATGGCGCCTCACTCGCTGGAGGAGATCTCGGGCTCTCGGATCGACATCTTCCCCTGCTAGGGTTTCCTCTCTTCCTGGCGGCGATGGATCTTCTTCCCTCCACTCAGCTTGATAGGATTTTCTCTCTCCAGGTTCTCTCCCTCCTTTATCTCTCTGGTTCTCAATCTTTAATCCCAGCTCTGCCTCCGCTGGCTCTGTGATGCTTTTCTTTGGCCACCTCACTACGCTCTGGCCTCGTCTTCCTCCTCTCCTATCCAGGTCAAAAATGGAGTGATGGGCACAAAACGACTTTGGGATTTCTATTTGGCGGTTTTAGGTCCACTCAAAGCTTCTTTTCATCATCTTTTAGGGTTTCATCCCCCGGTTATTTTTAGGGTTCCATTCTCGTTTATTGTTCCTTGCTCACAGTCAAGGGTTCATTCCCGGCCTTCAAGGTTTTTCTCATTTCCTTTACCCCCTTTTGGATCTTCTTTCTCAGTGGCGGTTACTATTTTTGTTGGTGGTCTTTTTTCTGGGGCTTGTATTTGGGGCGTGAAGCTGTGCTTGTATCCCTGTTGATGGTGTTGAGGGTGGATTGGAGTCGATTATATTGTTTTCATAGAAAATATTTTTTGGATGTTGATTTTATCTACATGATGGTGAGGCTCGGAAGGATGTGATGATGGCGAAGGTTACCTCCAATCTCTCTGAGGCGTAGTAGCGCGAAGGTCTCCACGGTACATTGGGACGTGAGTTCGAGCGGCCAGATTCAGGGTGTTCGTCGTTGATTCCTTCTGTTTTGGCGTTGAATGTGTTTGGTTCAGAGTGGTCGGCGATGATGAGGCGTGAAGGTTGAAGACTGTGTTTATGTTTTGATGTGCAGATGTTGTCAATGCTTGGTGTAACAGCCCAAGATTTTATGAAAAATATTCTTTTTAATTTTATTAATGTCTTGTGTTGTACGCTACACCAAAAGGAGCTTGCACAACACGCATCCTTGACTTGCCTTGCATTACACGCAATCGCAACCTTCCTCGATAGCGTGTGTAGTACGCAATACTGAGTTTCACGAAACAACGATATGCTATTAAAATATAATTAAAACTAGCCGTTATGAATAGTAATAACCTCTTTTTGAAATTTTGTAAATTTTATTTTTCAAAATGGAATTCATTTTTAGATTCGGAGTATCGAATTTAGCTTAAGGTGAAATTTTGGTACTTTTCGGATAACTTTCATATTCTGGTGAATAGTGAAAATTACTAAATTATAATTAAAAATAACTTTTTTAATCAAAATAATTAATAGTGATAAATTATTAATTTGAGTGGTTTTAAAGTATATTTAGAATATATTTTTACAATTTAATACAATGTTGGTCATTGGATGTAATTTCACATTTAAACCAGACATAAACAAGTGTCAATCTTTTGATAGATATTGTTTCTTAAAAACACGCTATTTATTTTAACAGCGGGATTTAATTATAAAATTAATTAATGCAACTTCTATGTTATGAATTTGGTAAAATAGACTTCATTTTTGAATTCGGAATATGAAATATAGCTTAGGATGAAATTTTGGCATTGTTCTGAAAAACATCAATTTTTGATGAATAGTGAAACTACTAAGTGGTAGTTAAAAAAACTGAATTTTTCATAAACCTTAATTTTACCGCTTCTGTGAATGGAATTTCAAAAATCCGAGAGACACGGTTAATATCAATGACTAAAATGTGGTTCAATGAGATGAAAATAATTTTTGATGAATAGTAACTTTTTACTTTTATTTACCACGGTTAAAAGTAAATAAGGTAATTAAGGGTAAGAATGATATTAATATTACCCTAACACATGTCCTAATTCTATTGGACAAGTGTATCTCGACCCAAAACAACCTTAAGTGTAAAATATTATCATTTAGGCCCACTTGGATTAGATTAGGACATTTATTATTAATTTATTTAAAGAAGGGTTAAAAGAGGTAAAATCAAAGTTTATTTACTAAAACATTTTTAAATTAGAGTTTTACATAAGATAAATTCGATTGTAAATATTCATTAGAAATATAAAAAGATTTCCTACATAATGGTATTTTATTTGTAATTTTTAGACATCAAATAATTTAATTTATTTATGACACAATGATGATGCAATAATTATCTTATTTATGAAATATTGACATAATTGATGTTATAAACACCAAAATAAATGTAATTTGAGACTTTTTATGAATTCCACTAATTTTATAGGTTACTATGATATATTAGTGTTGATTTAATCAACTTGGTTCGAACATATAATTCTGTTATGACTTTCACAAAAATCATATATCAAATAGTGTTAAAATTGACACAAAATAGTTTTTAAATCAAATATTATATTATTAATTGTTATTTTATTCCTAAAAATCTAAGGTTCGGCCAAATGACTTAGATAAGGATATATATATTAATAATAAACAATTTGGGGTTCGTTTGGCATGTTATAGTAAGTGTATTAACCATATAGTGAAAGAAAACAAAAAGACACGGTAAAAGTTAAATTATTTAACTTTGAGTTAAATCTAATTGATAAGGTTAAAATAAAACCCTAAACTTGTCTATATCATATTGGTTGATAGGATTTCGACCCATCCCCACTTTAGCTTCGAAATAAGACCCTTTGGAACCATTATAAACCGATTTTGACCTTAATATAAAATAATATTTTGAGATATTCCTAAGGTGCCCCTCTCCTCCCTTATAAAAGGGCACCTCCTCCCCCTCCTCCTCACAAATATTTGAGCACTCAAGCTCGGCCAACCCCTGCCATTTTCACCTCTCCACTTCCCTAGAATAATCCTAGAGGTCCTGGTCTTCTTCAAAGACCAATCTTAGTTCCCTAAGTGGAGGATTCAAAGAGGCGTTCCAAAGAAGAGGAGGTTCGGACACTTACAAAGCAAGTCAGACCTAAGGTAAGGGAAATATCACAATCTCATTCTTATCCGAGATTGTTTGTACTTTGAAATTTACTAGGGTATATTTTATCATCCACATCCATGTTTCCTCAATATGTAATGTTATTTACATCCACCTACAATTGTTTAAATCCAATTTTACCCTTCGGTGAGTTTTTAGTAAAAAAATATGAAAGGAATCTTTTGTCGTTTTTTACGAGGTACTTTTTGACTTTTCCGACAAAAGTACGAGAAGAATGTTTTTTTAACTTATACGGCATGAATGGATTTTTAAAACATTATTTCCAATAAGCTTCCTTTACAAGTTTTCAAGTTTATTTTTAATCATCTTCTTTTGTTTTAAAGTCGTATGACATGTTATGAAAGGAAAAATGTTTTTGAAGTAGAAAGGATATTTTCCTCAAGAATGGAGTTCAAGTATTTTATCAAAATTATTTTCCATCTAAGATAATAAAAGGGTTCTGTTTTTATCCCTATTATTACATGAATTTGATTATGTTGTGATGGAAATATTTTTATGAATTCCTTTATCTTATATGAATTGTTTTATGATGTCATGTTGTTTAAGAATTCCATTTTTATTACATGGGATACGCTATGATGTATGGTTTATGATTATGTGGAACACATAAGAAAGGATTCATTATAAGATGGGTGGGACCTATATCTCCCTCCAATGCATTGGGTAAAGATTTTATATCTCATGAGATAGACATGGCTGAAATGGTAGGTTATACCGGTTCAGTGAAACAGGACTGAAACGAGGGTTACTCGATTCAGAAAGGGACTTTGTCCACTAAGATAGTCTTGGCAATTAGTCTTGACTAACAAGAAATGATTCTCGATGATTATGTGTGCATACCACAAAGTTTCAAGTTTCATGTTATGATTATGGGGATCTCATTTTCACTTCTATGATTTGTTCCATGTTAAGATATTATGATCTCTTTTGTAGGTTATGATTTTCAAAAAGATATGATATGATTTTTATTTCCTTTATTTGCCCTTGCTGAGCATTTGAGCTCACCCTTTTATGTTTTCTTTTCCCCAGGATATAAATAAAGGTTTTAGGTATAAAAAAAAGGGGAAGATCTTTATGGGAGATATTGAAGATCTTTCACCACGATTAGAAGATTACGTTCTGAGTTTCCAAAGACACTAAACTATTACGATCCTTGTGTGTGTGTTTTTCTTATGTACTAAGTATTCCGCAAAAGTAATGTAATGTCCATGTACGTCAAGATACGAGTCTCTACAGTTGGTATCAGAGGAAAAGTTTAGTCAACCTTTGGAAACTAGGACGCGAAAACGTTAGTGAGATCCCTAGAGATATTTCTAAGGTATGTCTAGGGATGTCCCTAAGGTTAAGTATACATATAGGTTATAGTACTAGAATTGCGCTAACGATCTTAGAATTTAAACCTAAGATGTTAGATATTGAAGGTACTCCCCCTTTATTATGTTGTTTTCCCTAGCATGTTTTTTGCCTCTCACACTATTCTTTTTGGGTTTTAGAAAATGGCTGGAAACAAGGTGATTCACGATAATGGAGGATATGATGGACAATGGAATGATATTCTTCATGAGCAACCAAATGAAATGGGATTTGGAAGTCCAAACATCATTATTATGCCGAATCAGAAATCTCATAATATGATCAATAAAGTAAAATTTGGTAAGTTTCCTGACTCGGCTAATAAGAGAAAGATGGAGTTTCATGATGATCATAGAGGAAAGAAAGTTCTATTTCCCCTATGTAAATCATGTGGGAAGAGGCATCAAGGAGAATGTTTCAAAGAAACTTGAAGATGCTTTGGGTGTGGAAAAGAATGACACAAAGCCAGTAAGTGCAAAGGAAAAGGTTCAGTTAACACCAGGGATGAGGATAATGGTATTGCTATGACATCAACAATGGTTAAATGTTTTAAATGTGGAATGTACGGGCATTATGCAAACCAATGCACTAAGGGAGTGTCTCAAGAAGAGAATCAGTATGGTCGTATGGGTAGTATTTTTGTTGATGATAATGAAGAGACTACAAATGATATGTGAGCTGAAAGAATTGTTGAAGCTCGGTCAATGGTTTAAGAAGGTAGTGGAATGATTACATGTTTATCAAGTGTAATGATGTACTATAGAATAAAAAGACATCTAAGGATTGTTACACTGTTGTCTTTCCTTATGTTTTGAAAGTTTATGATGAATGGTATGAGTAAAAATGAAAGGTTATTCAGATATTTTTTTGGAAAGTGGATGATATGCGCATAATGAAGTGATAAAGAGAAAATAAAATGTTTGACAGTATTCATGAGCTTATGATTGATATAAGGACTAAGTGATATCATTGTTTGAGTATATATAATTTTGAGGATTTTGGTATGTGGAAAGTGTTAAATTTTAACTGCATTCAGGTTTTCACTAAGGTATTCAAGAGAATACATGATTAAGGACTTTGAATGTTTGGAATGTAACCTACAAAACATATCTTATGATATATGGGGATCGACAATGGTGTTAAATCTCTGGTAATCGTTTTCACTATGTTATGAGAGTGGACTGTAGTATTATGGATAAGCCTAAAGATTGGAATGGATTATGTTGGACATAAGTTAGTATTGTTTAAGGATAGAAGTTTTTTTTCGATATTATTGATGGGATGTTATTGTAATGTAGTTTTAGAAAAAGGAAAACCTGCAGGACGGGCGACAGCCCATCGCGTCGGACAAGGATGTGGGAATCGAACCCACAACCGAAGTGCGACTGGCCTTTATCGCCTACCACTGGCCTACAGGAAGTCCCTGTTTATTAGAAACTAGTTTTATTATATTAAGCAGTATGATATATGAAGTATAAAGTCCTTTTTAGGAACCATATATGATTAATCTCACTATAGATCGACTTATGTATATAATTTTTTTTGCTAACCTTTTGTTTGAGACAGATGGAATGACCCGTCATTCTATCACATGATCTGCTAACACTTCACGAATAACAAATTCAACTTTATTTATTTAAGAGATGAAGTGGAAATTGTTAAAGGCACGAACAACAGTGAGATTGTACCAAAATAAAGTAAGTATTTATTCTAATTCAAATTCTTTAACTTTAGGGAAATGATCTTGAAAACCAAAAATGTTGTCCTAGTGATCTTATATCTGATGAATCAGATGGTACCTTAGATCGTCACAAATTTATGGCTTTGTGAATGCTGGCTTTTCCATAGCCATGTTCTCTACCACTCTCCATCAGAACATGATGGTTAGATTTCTCTTCCATATCCATATTTTCACCTATGTGGAAACCCAATGATTAGTTTATTTGGGTAACCGTTACGTTTCATACTTTTGTTTTTAAAGATTGGTTTTGATATTCCTTTTTACGATGTGGGTTTCTTTTAAAGAAACTTTTGAATAGTAAACCATTTATAAGCCCGACGAATTTCGAGGGCGAAATTCATTTTTAAGGGGGGTAGAATGTAACAGCCCAAGATTTTATGAAAAATATTATTTTTAATTTTATTAATGTCTTGTGTTGTACGCTACACCAAAAGGAGCTTGCACAACACGCATCCTCAACTTTCCTTGCATTACACGCAATCGCAACCTTCCTCGATAGCGTGTGTAGTACGCAATACTGAGTTTCACGAAACAACGATATGCTATTAAAATATTATTAAAACTAGCCGTTATGAATAGTAATAACCTCTTTTTGAAATTTTGTAAATTTTATTTTTCAAAATGGAATTCATTTTTAGATTTGGAGTATCGAATTTAGCTTAAGGTGAAATTTTGGTACTTTTCGGATAACTTTCATATTCTGATGAATAGTGAAAATTACTAAATTATAATTAAAAACAACTTTTTTAATCAAAATAATTAATAGTGATAAATTATTAATTTGAGTGGTTTTAAAGTATATTTAGAATATATTTTTACAATTTAATACAATTTTGGTCATTGGATGTAATTTCACATTTAAACCAGACATAAACAAGTGTCAATCTTTTGATAGATATTGTTTCTTAAAAACACGCTATTTATTTTAACAGCGGGATTTAATTATAAAATTAATTAATGCAACTTCTATGTTATGAATTTGGTAAAATAGACTTCATTTTTTAATTCGGAATATGAAATATAGCTTAGGATGAAATTTTGGCATTGTTATGAAAAACATCAATTTTTGATGAATAGTGAAACTACTAAGTGGTAGTTAAAAAAACTGAATTTTTCATAAAACTTAATTTTACCGCTTCTGTGAATGGAATTTCAAAAATCCGAGAGACACGGTTAATATCAAGGACTAAAATGTGGTTCAATGAGATGAAAATAATATTTGGTGAATAGTAACTTTTTACTTTTATTTACCACGATTAAAAGTAAATAAGGTAATTAAGGGTAAGAATGATATTAATATTACCCTAACACATGTCCTAATTCTATTGGACAAGTGTATCTCGACCCAAAACAACCTTAAGTGTAAAATATTATCATTTAGGCCCACTTGGATTAGATTAGGACATTTATTATTAATTTATTTAAAGAAGGGTTAAAAGAGGTAAAATCAAAGTTTATTTTCTAAAACATTTTTAAATTAGAGTTTTACATAAGATAAATTAGATTGTAAATATTCATTAGAAATATAAAAAGATTTCCTACATAATGGTATTTTATTTGTAATTTTTAGACATCAAATAATTTAATTTATTTATGACACAACGATGATGCAGTAATTATCTTATTTATGAAATATTGACATAATTGATGTTATAAACACAAAAATAAATGTAATTTGAGACTTTTTATGAATTCCACTAATTTTCTAGGTTACTATGATATATTAGTGTTAATTTAATCAACTTGGTTCGAACATATAATTCTGTTATGACTTTCAAAAAAATCATATATCAAATAGTGTTAAAATTGACACAAAATAGTTTTTAAATAAAATATTATATTATTAATTGTTATTTTATTCCTAAAAATCTAAGGTTCGGCCAAATGACTTAGATAAGGATATATATATTAATAATAAACAATTTGGGGTTCGTTTGGCATGTTATAGTAAGTGTATTAACCATATAGTGAAAGAAAACAAAAAGACACGGTAAAAGTTAAATTATTTAACTTAGAGTTAAATCTAATTGATAAGGTTAAAATAATACCCTAAACTTGTCTATATCCTATTGGTTGATAGGATTTCGACCCATCCCCACTTTAGCTTCGAAATAAGACCCTTTGGAACCATTATAAACTGATTTTGACCTTAATATAAAATAATATTTTGAGATATTCCTAAGGTGCCCCTCTCCTCCCTTATAAAAGGGCACCTCCTCCCCCTCCTCCTCACAAAAATTTGAGCACTCAAGCTCGGCCAACCCCTGCCATTTTCTCCTCTCCACTTCCCTAGAATAATCCTAGAGGTCCTGGTCTTCTTCAAAGACCAATCTTAGTTCCCTAAGTGGAGGATTCAAAGAGGCATTCCAAAGAAGAGGAGGTTCAGACACTTACAAAGCAAGTCGGACCTAAGGTAAGGGAAATATCACAATCTCATTCTTATCCGAGATTGTTTGTACTTTGAAATTTACTGGGGTATATTTTATCATCCTCATCCATGTTTCCTCAATATGTAATGTTATTTACATCCACCTACAATTGTTTAAATCCAATTTTACCCTTCGGTGAGTTTTTAGTAAAAGAATATGAAAGGAATCTTTTGTCATTTTTTTACGAGGTACTTTTTGACTTTTCCGAAAAAAGTACGAGAAGAATGTTTTTTTAACTTATACGGCATGAATGGATTTTTAAAACATTATTTCCAAGAAGCTTCCTTTACAAGTTTTCAAGTTTATTTTTAATCATCTTCTTTTGTTTTTAAAGTCGTATGACATGTTATGAAAGGAAAAATGTTTTTGAAGTAGAAAGGATATTTTCCTCAAGAATGGAGTTCAAGTATTTTATCAAAATTATTTTCTATCTAAGATAATAATAGGGTTATGTTTTTATCCCTATTATTACATGAATTTGATTATGTTGTGATGGAAATATTTTTATGAATTCCTTTATCTTATATGAATTATTTTATGATGTCATGTTGTTTAAGAATTCCATTTTTATTACATGGGTTACGCTATGATGTATGGTTTATGATTATGTGGCACACATAAGAAAGGATTCATTATAAGATGGGTGGGACCTATATCTCCCTCCAATGCATTGGGTAAAGATTTTATATCTCATGAGATAGACATGGCTGAAATGGTAGGTTATACCGGTTCAGTGAAACAGGACTGAAACGAGGGTTACTCGATTCAGAAAGGGACTTTGTCCACTAAGATAGTCTTGGCAATTAGTCTTGACTAACAAGAAATGATTCTCTATGATTATGTGTGCATGCCACAAAGTTTCAAGTTTCATGTTATGATTATGGGGATCTCATTTTCACTTCTATGATTTGTTCCATGTTAAGATATTATGATCTCTTTTGCAGGTTATGATTTTCAAAAAGATATGATATGATTTTTATTTCCTTTATTTTCCCTTGCTGAGCATTTGAGCTCACCCTTTTATGTTTTCTTTTCCCCAGGATATAAATAAAGGTTTTAGGTATAAAAAAAGCGGAAGATCTTTATGGGAGATATTGAAGATCTTTCACCACGATTAAAAGATTACGTTCCGAGTTTCCAAAGACACTAAACTATTACGATCCTTGTGTGTGTGTTTTTCTTATGTACTAAGTATTCCGCAAAAGTAATGTAATGTCCATGTACGTCAAGATACGAGTCTCTACAGTTGGTATCAGAGGAAAAGTTTAGTCAACCTTTGGAAACTAGGACGCGAAAACGTTAGTGAGATCCCTAGAGATATTTCTAAGGTATGTCTAGGGATGTCCCTAAGGTTAAGTATACATATAGGTTATAGTACTAGAATTGCGCTAACGATCTTAGAATTTAAACCTAAGATGTTAGATATTGAAGGTACTCCCCCTTTATTATGTTGTTTTCCCTAGCATGTTTTTTGCCTCTCACACTATTCTTTTTGGGTTTTAGAAAATGGCTTGAAACAAGGTGATTCACGATAATGGAGGATATGATGGACAATGGAATGATATTCTTCATGAGCAACCAAATGAAATGGGATTTGGAAGTCCAAACATCATTATTATGCCGAATCAGAAATCTCATAATATGATCAATAAAGTAAAATTTGGTAAGTTTCCTGACTCGGCTAATAAGAGAAAGATGGAGTTTCATGATGATCATAGAGGAAAGAAAGTTCTATTTCCCCTATGTAAATCATGTGGGAAGAGGCATCAAGGAGAATGTTTCAAAGAAACTTGAAGATGCTTTGGGTGTGGAAAAGAATGACACAAAGCCAGTAAGTGCAAAGGAAAAGGTTCAGTTAACACCAGGGATGAGGATAATGGTATTGCTATGACATCAACAATGGTTAAATGTTTTAAATGTGGAATGTACGGGCATTATGCAAACCAATGCACTAAGGGAGTGTCTCAAGAAGAGAATCAGTATGGTCGTATGGGTAGTATTTTTGTTGATGATAATGAAGAGACTACAAATGATATGTGAGCTGAAAGAATTGTTGAAGCTCGGTCAATGGTTTAAGAAGGTAGTGGAATGATTACATGTTTATAAAGTGTAATGATGTACTATAGAATAAAAAGACATCTAAGGATTGTTACACTGTTGTCTTTCCTTATGTTTTGAAAGTTTATGATGAATGGTATGAGTAAAAATGAAAGGTTATTCAGATATTTTTTTGGAAAGTGGATGATATGCGCATAATGAAGTGATAAAGAGAAAATAAAATGTTTGACAGTATTCATGAGCTTATGATTGATATAAGGACTAAGTGATATCATTGTTTGAGTATATATAATTTTGAGGATTTTGGTATGTGGAAAGTGTTAAATTTTAACTGCATTCAGGTTTTCACTAAGGTATTCAAGAGAATACATGATTAAGGACTTTGAATGTTTGGAATGTGACCTACAAAACATATCTTATGATATATGGGGATCGACGATGGTGTTAAATCTCTGGTAATCGTTTTCACTATGTTATGAGAGTGGACTGTAGTATTATGGATAAGCCTAAAGATTGGAATGGATTATGTTGGACATAAGTTAGTATTGTTTAAGGATAGAAGTTTTTTTTCGATATTATTGATGGGATGTTATTGTAATGTAGTTTTAGAAAAAGGACAACCTGCAGGACGGGCGACAGCCCATCGCGTCGGACAAGGATGTGGGAATCGAACCCACAACCGAAGTGCGACTGGCCTTTATCGCCTACCACTGGCCTACAGGAAGTCCCTGTTTATTAGAAACTAGTTTTATTATATTAAGCAGTATGATATATGAAGTATAAAGTCCTTTTTAGGAACCATATATGATTAATCTCACTATAGATCGACTTATGTATATAATTTTTTTTGCTAACCTTTTGTTTGAGACAGATGGAATGACCCGTCATTCTATCACATGATCTGCTAACACTTCACGAATAACAAATTCAACTTCATTTATTTAAGAGATGAAGTGGAAATTGTTAAAGGCACGAACAACAGTGAGATTGTACCAAAATAAAGTAAGTATTTATTCTAATTCAAATTCTTTAACTTTAGGGAAACGATCTTGAAAACCAAAAATGTTGTCCTAGTGATCTTATATCTGATGAATCAGATGGTACCTTAGATCGTCACAAATTTATGGCTTTGTGAATGCTGGCTTTTCCATAGCCATGTTCTCTACCACTCTCCATCAGAACATGATGGTTAGATTTCTCTTCCATATCCATATTTTCACCTATGTGGAAACCCAGTGATTAGTTTATTTGGGTAACCGTTACGTTTCATACTTTTGTTTTTAAAGATTGGTTTTGATATTCCTTTTTACGATGTGGGTTTCTTTTAAAGAAACTTTTGAATAGTAAACCATTTATAAGCCCGACGAATTTCGAGGGCGAAATTCATTTTTAAGGGGGGTAGAATGTAACAGCCCAAGATTTTATGAAAAATATTATTTTTAATTTTATTAATGTCTTGTGTTGTACGCTACACCAAAAGGAGCTTGCACAACACGCATCCTCGACTTTCCTTGCATTACACGCAATCGCAACCTTCCTCGATAGCGTGTGTAGTACGCAATACTGAGTTTCACGAAACAACGATATGCTATTAAAATATTATTAAAACTAGCCGTTATGAATAGTAATAACCTCTTTTTGAAATTTTGTAAATTTTATTTTTCAAAATGGAATTCATTTTTAGATTTGGAGTATCGAATTTAGCTTAAGGTGAAATTTTGGTACTTTTCGGATAACTTTCATATTCTGATGAATAGTGAAAATTACTAAATTATAATTAAAAACAACTTTTTTAATCAAAATAATTAATAGTGATAAATTATTAATTTGAGTGGTTTTAAAGTATATTTAGAATATATTTTTACAATTTAATACAATGTTGGTCATTGGATGTAATTTCACATTTAAACCAGACATAAACAAGTGTCAATCTTTTGATAGATATTGTTTCTTAAAAACACGCTATTTATTTTAACAGCGGGATTTAATTATAAAATTAATTAATGCAACTTCTATGTTATGAATTTGGTAAAATAGACTTCATTTTTTAATTCGGAATATGAAATATAGCTTAGGATGAAATTTTGGCATTGTTATGAAAAACATCAATTTTTGATGAATAGTGAAACTACTAAGTGGTAGTTAAAAAAACTGAATTTTTCATAAAACTTAATTTTACCGCTTCTGTGAATGGAATTTCAAAAATCCGAGAGACACGGTTAATATCAAGGACTAAAATGTGGTTCAATGAGATGAAAATAATTTTTGGTGAATAGTAACTTTTTACTTTTATTTACCACGATTAAAAGTAAATAAGGTAATTAAGGGTAAGAATGATATTAATATTACCCTAACACATGTCCTAATTCTATTGGACAAGTGTATCTCGACCCAAAACAACCTTAAGTGTAAAATATTATCATTTAGGCCCACTTGGATTAGATTAGGACATTTATTATTAATTTATTTAAAGAAGGGTTAAAAGAGGTAAAATCAAAGTTTATTTTCTAAAACATTTTTAAATTAGAGTTTTACATAAGATAAATTAGATTGTAAATATTCATTAGAAATATAAAAAGATTTCCTACATAATGGTATTTTATTTGTAATTTTTAGACATCAAATAATTTAATTTATTTATGACACAACGATGATGCAGTAATTATCTTATTTATGAAATATTGACATAATTGATGTTATAAACACAAAAATAAATGTAATTTGAGACTTTTTATGAATTCCACTAATTTTCTAGGTTACTATGATATATTAGTGTTAATTTAATCAACTTGGTTCGAACATATAATTCTGTTATGACTTTCACAAAAATCATATATCAAATAGTGTTAAAATTGACACAAAATAGTTTTTAAATCAAATATTATATTATTAATTGTTATTTTATTCCTAAAAATCTAAGGTTTGGCCAAATGACTTATATAAGGATATATATATTAATAATAAACAATTTGGGGTTCGTTTGGCATGTTATAGTAAGTGTATTAACCATATAGTGAAAGAAAACAAAAAGACACGGTAAAAGTTAAATTATTTAACTTAGAGTTAAATCTAATTGATAAGGTTAAAATAATACCCTAAACTTGTCTATATCCTATTGGTTGATAGGATTTCGACCCATCCCCACTTTAGCTTCGAAATAAGACCCTTTGGAACCATTATAAACCGATTTTGACCTTAATATAAAATAATATTTTGAGATATTCCTAAGGTGCCCCTCTCCTCCCTTATAAAAGGGCACCTCCTCCCCCTCCTCCTCACAAAAATTTGAGCACTCAAGCTCGGCCAACCCCTACCATTTTCTCCTCTCCACTTCCCTAGAATAATCCTAGAGGTCCTGGTCTTCTTCAAAGACCAATCTTAGTTTCCTAAGTGGAGGATTCAAAGAGGCATTCCAAAGAAGAGGAGGTTCAGACACTTACAAAGCAAGTCAGACCTAAGGTAAGGGAAATATCACAATCTCATTCTTATCCGAGATTGTTTGTACTTTGAAATTTACTGGGGTATATTTTATCATCCTCATCCATGTTTCCTCAATATGTAATGTTATTTACATCCACCTACAATTGTTTAAATCCAATTTTACCCTTCGGTGAGTTTTTAGTAAAAGAATATGAAAGGAATCTTTTGTCATTTTTTCACGAGGTACTTTTTGACTTTTCCGAAAAAAGTACGAGAAGAATGTTTTTTTTAACTTATACGGCATGAATGGATTTTTAAAACATTATTTCCAAGAAGCTTCCTTTACAAGTTTTCAAGTTTATTTTTAATCATCTTCTTTTGTTTTTAAAGTCGTATGACATGTTATGAAAGGAAAAATGTTTTTGAAGTAGAAAGGATATTTTTCTCAAGAATGGAGTTCAAGTATTTTATCAAAATTATTTTCTATCTAAGATAATAAAAGGGTTATGTTTTTATCCCTATTATTACATGAATTTGATTATGTTGTGATGGAAATATTTTTATGAATTCCTTTATCTTATATGAATTGTTTTATGATGTCATGTTGTTTAAGAATTCCATTTTTATTACATGGGTTACGCTATGATGTATGGTTTATGATTATGTGGCACACATAAGAAAGGATTCATTATAAGATGGGTGGGACCTATATCTCCCTCCAATGCATTGGGTAAAGATTTTATATCTCATGAGATAGACATGGCTGAAATGGTAGGTTATACCGGTTCAGTGAAACAGGACTGAAACGAGGGTTACTCGATTCAGAAAGGGACTTTGTCCACTAAGATAGTCTTGGCAATTAGTCTTGACTAACAAGAAATGATTCTCTATGATTATGTGTGCATGCCACAAAGTTTCAAGTTTCATGTTATGATTATGGGGATCTCATTTTCACTTCTATGATTTGTTCCATGTTAAGATATTATGATCTCTTTTGCAGGTTATGATTTTCAAAAAGATATGATATGATTTTTATTTCCTTTATTTTCCCTTGCTGAGCATTTGAGCTCACCCTTTTATGTTTTTTCCCCAGGATATAAATAAAGGTTTTAGGTATAAAAAAAGCGAAAGATCTTAATGGGAGATATTGAAGATCTTTCACCACGATTAGAAGATTACGTTCCGAGTTTCCAAAGACACTAAACTATTACGATCCTTGTGTGTGTGTTTTTCTTATGTACTAAGTATTCCGCAAAAGTAATGTAATGTCCATGTACGTGAAGATACGAGTCTCTACAGTTGGTATCAGAGGAAAAGTTTAGTCAACCTTTGGAAACTAGGACGCGAAAACGTTAGTGAGATCCCTAGAGATATTTCTAAGGTATGTCTAGGGATGTCCCTAAGGTTAAGTATACATATAGGTTATAGTACTAGAATTGCGCTAACGATCTTAGAATTTAAACCTAAGATGTTAGATATTGAAGGTACTCCCCCTTTATTATGTTGTTTTCCCTAGCATGTTTTTTGCCTCTCACACTATTCTTTTTGGGTTTTAGAAAATGGCTGGAAACAAGGTGATTCACGATAATGGAGGATATGATAGACAATGGAATGATATTCTTCATGAGCAACCAAATGAAATGGGATTTGGAAGTCCAAACATCATTATTATGCCGAATCAGAAATCTCATAATATGATCAACAAAGTAAAATTTGGTAAGTTTCCTGACTCGGCTAATAAGAGAAAGATGGAGTTTCATGATGATCATAGAGGAAAGAAAGTTCTATTTCCCCTATGTAAATCATGTGGGAAGAGGCATCAAGGAGAATGTTTCAAAGAAACTTGAAGATGCTTTGGGTGTGGAAAAGAATGACACAAAGCCAGTAAGTGCAAAGGAAAAGGTTCAGTTAACACCAGGGATGAGGATAATGGTATTTCTATGACATCAACAATGGTTAAATGTTTTAAATGTGGAATGTACGAGCATTATGCAAACCAATTCACTAAGGGAGTGTCTCAAGAAGAGAATCAGTATGGTCGTATGGGTAGTATTTTTGTTGATGATAATGAAGAGACTACAAATGATATGTGAGCTGAAAGAATTGTTGAAGCTCGGTCAATGGTTTAAGAAGGTAGTGGAATGATTACATGTTTATCAAGTGTAATGATGTACTATAGAATAAAAAGACATCTAAGGATTGTTACACTGTTGTCTTTCCTTATGTTTTGAAAGTTTATGATGAATGGTATGAGTAAAAATGAAAGGTTATTCAGATATTTTTTTGGAAAGTGGATGATATGCGCATAATGAAGTGATAAAGAGAAAATAAAATGTTTGACAGTATTCATGAGCTTATGATTGATATAAGGACTAAGTGATATCATTGTTTGAGTATATATAATTTTGAGGATTTTGGTATGTGGGAAGTGTTAAATTTTAACTGCATTCAGGTTTTCACTAAGGTATTCAAGAGAATACATGATTAAGGACTTTGAATGTTTGGAATGTGACCTACAAAACATATCTTATGATATATGGGGATCGACGATGGTGTTAAATCTCTGGTAATCGTTTTCACTATGTTATGAGAGTGGACTGTAGTATTATGGATAAGCCTAAAGATTGGAATGGATTATGTTGGACATAAGTTAGTATTGTTTAAGGATAGAAGTTTTTTTTCGATATTATTGATGGGATGTTATTGTAATGTAGTTTTAGAAAAAGGACAACCTGCAGGACGGGCGACAGCCCATCGCGTCGGACAAGGATGTGGGAATCGAACCCACAACCGAAGTGCGACTGGCCTTTATCGCCTACCACTGGCCTACATGAAGTCCCTGTTTATTAGAAACTAGTTTTATTATATTAAGCAGTACGATATATGAAGTATAAAGTCCTTTTTAGGAACCATATATGATTAATCTCACTATCGATCGACTTATGTATATAATTTTTTTTGCTAACCTTTTGTTTGAGACAGATGGAATGACCCGTCATTCTATCACATGATCTGCTAACACTTCACGAATAACAAATTCAACTTCATTTATTTAAGGGATGAAGTGGAAATTGTTAAAGGCACGAACAACAGTGAGATTGTACCAAAATAAAGTAAGTATTTATTCTAATTCAAATTCTTTAACTTTAGGGAAACGATCTTGAAAACCAAAAATGTTGTCCTAGTGATCTTATATCTGATGAATCAGATGGTACCTTAGATCGTCACAAATTTATGGCTTTGTGAATGCTGGCTTTTCCATAGCCATGTTCTCTACCACTCTCCATCAGAACATGATGGTTAGATTTCTCTTCCATATCCATATTTTCACCTATGTGGAAACCCAGTTATTAGTTTATTTGGGTAACCGTTACGTTTCATACTTTTGTTTTTAAAGATTGGTTTTGATATTCCTTTTTACGATGTGGGTTTCTTTTAAAGAAACTTTTGAATAGTAAACCATTTATAAGCCCGACGAATTTCGAGGGCGAAATTCATTTTTAAGGGGGGTAGAATGTAACAGCCCAAGATTTTATGAAAAATATTATTTTTAATTTTATTAATGTCTTGTGTTGTACGCTACACCAAAAGGAGCTTGCACAACACGCATCCTCGACTTTCCTTGCATTACACGCAATCGCAACCTTCCTCGATAGCGTGTGTAGTACGCAATACTGAGTTTCACGAAACAACGATATGCTATTAAAATATTATTAAAACTAGCCGTTATGAATAGTAATAACCTCTTTTTGAAATTTTGTAAATTTTATTTTTCAAAATGGAATTCATTTTTAGATTTGGAGTATCGAATTTAGCTTAAGGTGAAATTTTGGTACTTTTCGGATAACTTTCATTTTCTGATGAATAGTGAAAATTACTAAATTATAATTAAAAACAAGTTTTTTAATCAAAATAATTAATAGTGATAAATTATTAATTTGAGTGGTTTTAAAGTATATTTAGAATATATTTTTACAATTTAATACAATGTTGGTCATTGGATGTAATTTCACATTTAAACCAGACATAAACAAGTGTCAATCTTTTGATAGATATTGTTTCTTAAAAACACGCTATTTATTTTAACAGCGGGATTTAATTATAAAATTAATTAATGCAACTTCTATGTTATGAATTTGGTAAAATAGACTTCATTTTTTAATTCGGAATATGAAATATAGCTTAGGATGAAATTTTGGCATTGTTATGAAAAACATCAATTTTTGAAGAATAGTGAAACTACTAAGTGGTAGTTAAAAAAACTGAATTTTTCATAAAACTTAATTTTACCGCTTCTGTGAATGGAATTTCAAAAATCCGAGAGACACGGTTAATATCAAGGACTAAAATGTGGTTCAATGAGATGAAAATAATTTTTGGTGAATAGTAACTTTTTACTTTTATTTACCACGATTAAAAGTAAATAAGGTAATTAAGGGTAAGAATGATATTAATATTACCCTAACACATGTCCTAATTCTATTGGACAAGTGTATCTCGACCCAAAACAACTTTAAGTGTAAAATATTATCATTTAGGCCCACTTGGATTAGATTAGGACATTTATTATTAATTTATTTAAAGAAGGGTTAAAAGAGGTAAAATCAAAGTTTATTTTCTAAAACATTTTTAAATTAGAGTTTTACATAAGATAAATTAGATTGTAAATATTCATTAGAAATATAAACAGATTTCCTACATAATGGTATTTTATTTGTAATTTTTAGACATCACATAATTTAATTTATTTATGACACAACGATGATGCAGTAATTATCTTATTTATGAAATATTGACATAATTGATGTTATAAACACAAAAATAAATGTAATTTGAGACTTTTTATGAATTCCACTAATTTTCTAGGTTACTATGATATATTAGTGTTAATTTAATCAACTTGGTTCGAACATATAATTCTGTTATGACTTTCACAAAAATCATATATCAAATAGTGTTAAAATTGACACAAAATAGTTTTTAAATCAAATATTATATTATTAATTGTTATTTTATTCCTAAAAATCTAAGGTTCGGCCAAATGACTTAGATAAGGATATATATATTAATAATAAACAATTTGGGGTTCGTTTGGCATGTTATAGTAAGTGTATTAACCATATAGTGAAAGAAAACAAAAAGACACGGTAAAAGTTAAATTATTTAACTTAGAGTTAAATCTAATTGATAAGGTTAAAATAATACCCTAAACTTGTCTATATCCTATTGGTTGATAGGATTTCGACCCATCCCCACTTTAGCTTCGAAATAAGACCCTTTGGAACCATTATAAACCGATTTTGACCTTAATATAAAATAATATTTTGAGATATTCCTAAGGTGCCCCTCTCCTCCCTTATAAAAGGGCACCTCCTCCCCCTCCTCCTCACAAAAATTTGAGCACTCAAGCTCGGCCAACCCCTGCCATTTTCTCCTCTCCACTTCCCTAGAATAATCCTAGAGGTCCTGGTCTTCTTCAAAGACCAATCTTAGTTCCCTAAGTGGAGGATTCAAAGAGGCATTCCAAAGAAGAGGAGGTTCAGACACTTACAAAGCAAGTCGGACCTAAGGTAAGGGAAATATCACAATCTCATTCTTATCCGAGATTGTTTGTACTTTGAAATTTACTGGGGTATATTTTATCATCCTCATCCATGTTTCCTCAATATGTAATGTTATTTACATCCACATACAATTGTTTAAATCCAATTTTACCCTTCGGTGAGTTTTTAGTAAAAGAATATGAAAGGAATCTTTTGTCATTTTTTTACGAGGTACTTTTTGACTTTTCCGAAAAAAGTACGAGAAGAATGTTTTTTTTAACTTATACGGCATGAATGGATTTTTAAAACATTATTTCCAAGAAGCTTCCTTTACAAGTTTTCAAGTTTATTTTTAATCATCTTCTTTTGTTTTTAAAGTCGTATGACATGTTATGAAAGGAAAAATGTTTTTGAAGTAGAAAGGATATTTTCCTCAAGAATGGAGTTCAAGTATTTTATCAAAATTATTTTCTATCTAAGATAATAAAAGGGTTATGTTTTTATCCCTATTATTACATGAATTTGATTATGTTGTGATGGAAATATTTTTATGAATTCCTTTATCTTATATGAATTGTTTTATGATGTCATGTTGTTTAAGAATTCCATTTTTATTACATGGGTTACGCTATAATGTATGGTTTATGATTATGTGGCACACATAAGAAAGGATTCATTATAAGATGGGTGGGACCTATATCTCCCTCCAATGCATTGGGTAAAGATTTTATATCTCATGAGATAGACATGGCTGAAAAGGTAGGTTATACCGGTTCTGTGAAACAGGACTGAAACGAGGGTTACTCGATTCAGAAAGGGACTTTGTCCACTAAGATAGTCTTGGCAATTAGTCTTGACTAACAAGAAATGATTTTCTATGATTATGTGTGCATGCCACAAAGTTTCAAGTTTCATGTTATGATTATGGGGATCTCATTTTCACTTCTATGATTTGTTCCATGTTAAGATATTATGATCTCTTTTGCAGGTTATGATTTTCAAAAAGATATGATATGATTTTTATTTCCTTTATTTTCCCTTGCTGAGCATTTGAGCTCACCCTTTTATGTTTTCTTTTCCCCAAGATATAAATAAAGGTTTTAGGTATAAAAAAAGTGGAAGATCTTTATGGGAGATATTGAAGATCTTTCACCACGATTAGAAGATTACGTTCCGAGTTTCCAAAGACACTAAACTATTACGATCCTTGTGTGTGTGTTTTTCTTATGTACTAAGTATTCCGCAAAAGTAATGTAATGTCCATGTACGTCAAGATACGGGTCTCTACACTTGGCTTGAGACGAGATGTTGTCAGTGAAGTGTGGTCCTCATTGGTTGGTGTCTTCGGTAGAGTGTGGCTCGTGGTGTGTCAGCCTTTTGTTGTTTTCTGGATTTGAAAGTTGGTTTTTAAGTGTTTTTGAATTTTGAATTGGCCGGGACATGCAGGTACTTTTGGATTTGGATTTATGTCTGAATTGTTCTTGAGGGAGTTATCTGGGATAATTTTCTTTTATGTTTTTTACTAGTTGGACTTGTCTTTGGTTCACACTTTTCCTTTAAATGTGTCATTATAAAATAAAAATTTGGATTATATTACTAATAAGACCAAGAAGTAATAATTTTTTTGGGATTTATTCGTCAATCACAATAATTAAATAAATACTAACTTGAAAGTTAGTAATTTAATAATGCTGATATATAATATTTATTTATCTCTTATTATTCTCAAGATAAATATAATTATTTATAAAATAAATAAATAATTTATTTAGTTTTTTTAATATTAAAAAAATATTTATTCACCAGAATACGAATAAAATATTTATTTATTTATTTGTTGAATATTATTTACATAATTTATTTTTCAATAATTAAATAAAATTTTATGAGGATAAACATTCCGTGTTTCTAGTTCGATGAAAAATATTAATTTACTAGATCACAAAAAAAAACAATATTTATCATTGCATGGGTTTGTGCACACCATGTGATATAATACTAATATTATTTTATATGGAATGATGTTCATTATGGGTTTAATATATTACTACTATAACTTTTTCAAATTAGTTAAATTTTAAATTGTAACCCTGGGTCTATAAATAGACTACTATGTCATTTTTGAAAATGTCAATCATTGTGCACAATATTCAGCTGAACCACTTCCTCTTCCTCTATTCATATCAAAACTTATAAAAACAAGATAGATTCTTTAAATCCATAAGTAAATTGCATCAATTATTGGAAAAAATGAAATATGATCATTTTTCTATTCTTTCAACGACGATTCATTGGTGTTTTTCAGGGTTTACCACTAGAGGGGATCTACTTTGGGTCTTTGTGATGAAATGAATATATAGTGATAGAGTTAAAATGATCCACACTATCAATTTAGAAAAAAATAAAGACCAAGGTAACCTTTATTTTTCTGTTTTAAATTAAATATATATTATTGTGATAAGTTCCTATATCATAGTATTCATGAAAAAATTTATCTAAATTCTTAATAAAAATGTCAACATCCCAAAAATTGACTTCTTATACATTCTAGATTATCCATTGATTACAAAAGGAGAAGAGTCACACATTGGCCAAATAGGTGAATCCATTTTATCTAAAACCATCAGAATCTAATCATTATGATACCAAAATGAAGAGGCTCCTTTACCATAATCCACCCAACATAAACCAGCATCACCACCTACCCATCATTCAGAGTGAACAACCGTACTCATAAAAATATTAATGTTCCTAGAAAAATTCATTATGATAAAATGACCATTTGAACACCTTACACTCTATGAATATAATCTTTATTTCAATTTACATGGGTAATTTTTACCTTGAGAAAGATATGATACTCGAGGGGCTATTAGCCCCTAGATGGGTGGCCCATACTCTGTTCCATATGGGGAGTTCCTTACCCCATCATAGAAGAGGGAATACAAACTTCCATAATAATTCTAAAATAAAAGGAAGTCTTGTAATGAAATCATGATCAAATGGGGAGATCAAAAAACCATAATGTGTATCCCCACCCACTTATCCCATCTCCATTAGTGTGGCATATTGAAGGGAAACCTAGAGAAACATGTGAATCATAGGTCCCCAAACACCAAACCTATCTACATAGTGTAAATATAACCATCATTATACCACCAATGAGATGATTCAACAAAGGGACCCTTGCATCAAAAGTGAACATAAAATTATTTAGGGTGCTACCAACCTTAGGCATCTAAACTACCCATGCCATTTGAACTCTTTAACCATCACATCACCACTTGAAAATACATCGGGATACCCATGCCTCAACTAGGAATCTAAAATGGGGGAGGGAGTAACGAACCCATGGAGGTCAAGATTTACTAAGTAGAACATCATCTCCATTGAAATATTAGGTTTCCCACACCAAAAAGTGGAATCTCTAAGAAACCATAGCTTAGATTGGAGGAATGACACCCTTTATCTTTGTGGGAGTATTGACACCAACAATATAAGGGATGTACGACACCTCAACACATGATAAAAACCTGATAGAGTACCCAAATCCCATCTACATATGAATTCCACCTTGAAATCATCATAACTAGTGCTCTAATGAATGAGCCACTAAGAATAGTCTAGAATAGCTACTCTATCATTTTCATCCATAAACTCAGGTCAATTGTGGGAGAGTGAAGTAATCTACCATATTATATAAATATTATCGACAAAGGCCGGTAAAATATAGGTGTGAATAATCAATTAACTATCATATAATACAATCCAAAATCAACGACTCTTACTTCGGGGTGAATGGGAAGTAGAGGGTCTTCTCGAGTTCCACATCCATCTATAAGTTCCACCGAGCCACCCTATCACATAAAGTGTACTACCAAATACTATATCAAACTTCTATGTTAACAACTCTCAATACCATCATCATCACTATAACTATATGATACACAATCATCCTTGGATAATGATTCCAACAGTCTATAATAGCGAAGAGGAACTAACTATTGAATTCTATATGGATGGATGGATGGAATGGATTACAAACTTGGTAAAATCCACCTATAGGATGAGAAAATGAAAAAATCCCATTATTGAGAAGGTACATGGTGTGTAAAAAGGTATAGATGTTGTGTACACCCAGTTTGATCATCTAATCATGTATAAATGCTTCCACATCATGAATATTCCATATACCCATGAAGCATTAGAGTATACATGACTTGTATTATCAAGTAGTCCACTTAGACATATGCACATTCCCATATTTTCATTTATATCCCAAATACAAGGTTTTTATCAAGGAATACATGGAGTGAAGGTCGCATAAAATAATGGGTCATGTTAAATTTCTCAATCTACATCATGTAATGTAACATGGATTATATTACTACACACTATATACCTTGCATCAGGTGTCTCATTGTATAATTGGATGAAAACCAAGTGTTGTACTCAAAGGTATGACATAGAATTTTCATATGGAAAATACATAATATAGAAACCTTATTCACCCCTTCATTCCACCAAATAACTAAACAATGTTTTCTCATAAACTACACATTGTGTTATCTGGATATCCAGGAATAAAATTCCTAAAAACTTCCCGAATCTACTTGTTTCTTCACAATTCTCTCTTACGTCAATATTTCATCATCAAATATGTACAAAGCCTACCAAAAACATTATAGAAGACAACCCAAAGTAAAAATGAGGTGGAATTGAAATAATAAGAAAAAACTCATGGTGAATCACTGAAACATCAAGGTCACATACTAAATATTCAAGCTCTATACCACTGTTCCCTAATCTAGGTTAGATCATCCACCATGCACAAATCTAGTCCTCTCTCTCCCTTCAAATCCCTTAATTTTAGAAACATCAAAAAGGGGATGGATTATAATCCCCATTATTCATAATGGGAGGGAGAATACAGTTTGAAAAAAAATTAAATTAAAATAAACACCCATTTAAAGACCTGAACCAGGACATGAACAATGATTATACCTCAAATTAGTAGAACTGCCTACTCTAAATTCAACCAAGAAGTCATAATTTCTATATAGAGATCCATTTAGAAGATATTGACACTTATAAACATAGAAATAAAACATATTTATTTTTTAAATATTAAAGAAACCTAAAAATCATATGGATCATAACTCCAAGGGTAAATATCCCATATTGAGAAAAATAAAACCATCATAAAAGTATTCCAAATGATGTTTTCTATGTTATATTATTATTTTACCCTTATTGAGGTCTTGATTCTCCATGACTCAAAAATGAGCTAATTCTTCTTCGTGAGAAAACTGTGGCTACTATATTCTCACCAATATCGTAACCATTCATCATTAAAAGGGAAACAACCCAAAATAATCTCTAAGAATCCCACAATCTATTATGAAATGTGAAGATAAAATACCTAATAATGATCACCTCTAGATTATGAAGGTACATATATCCAGTAGGAACAAAAAATTTATCCCCCTTCAGAATGCCTCCCTCCCATGTCACTCATTTTAAGGATACCAAACATGAGATTCTTGTTCCCTAATGAATACCAAACAGGCTTAACCCACCACCGGTGGAGATTACTACACCATTATTACATTCTTTTATGAATTCAATTAATTATTTCTTATAAAATCATAATCCTCCAACATTGGTATTCCCATCAATGCTATCAAGAAGAAATTCCACTAACTATCAGTATAACATCGATAAGGTCTGTCCACCAAGGAACTTACCATGCGATATTTATGACCCCCCTTCAATAATGGAAACCTAATAGAGTATCATGTAGATAAAATCTAATAATAAGATTATACTTTCTTAGGAACCTCAACGGGATCATTTCACCACATCACAAGGTCCTTCCATCTCTCCCTATCAACAATCAACAAGCACAGAAATTGATATTTTCTAAATCAGTTCAAGAGGACAACATTGGACCTTTTATACTTTAATTTTTTAAAAACTATAAGAAAAATGTTTCTGAATGAATTAACTCAGTTAAGTTCTTACCATCTATAGATGGAGTACTTTATCTACTCTATAATTAAAGGACCACATTTATCCTAAACTCAAACATTCGTAACCACTATCATATAGAATGTTATTCCACATAGAACATCTGAAGATTCTATAAGGGATCACCTACTAAAACTCTTTCCACACCACCATGATGGATGTATAGCTAAGATGGATGACTACTAATCAATCAGATACTCACAAAATTTGAACTCACAATGTCTTTCCCACCTATTCCTTAGTAAATAGACAGGACCATTTCTAAGGACTTCATAGAGAACTATGCATGAGGATATATCCTTTAGAAAATTCTTATTGTGAGACAACAGAACCTACAATTGTGATCCCTAAAAACTCCGAAAGTATGTTATTTCAATAATATCAAAATCCAGTTATCTACGCTCAATTTGGGATATCTACTAGGGAAATAGACCATCCCCATCTCTATAACTACAAGACCAAACTAGTGTATCTACTATAATGCATGAATCCATCTAATGAAATAAATAATTTCATCTTCTTGATTATTTTCCTTATTCATTGTTGGTATCTCACTTACTAATGAAATAAGTCCTCGATTAATCTACCTGATCATAAAATGATCCACAAGTATGAAATTCCACCCAAAATCAGATTTTGGGTGATTATTTATCACACAAAACATCATTAATTTTCCTCAATCTAAATTGTAATGATCCTAGTAAAACTTATCTACCAAATCCATCTCACACTGGTGGTAAAATATAGGAAAAGGCTTACCTCCAATTTCATTCTCAAGTCATAATGTGACTGTCTAAAGACTCCACTAGGATCTATAGATTTTTTTACTAACAACTCAATATTGATAGGTAATGATATGATAATTATGATCAATTATGACCTCCAAGAAAATTCCCATAGATCACACCAAATGACACGTCAAGAACTACCTTATAAAGGCCATCCATAACTCACACTTGAAGAAAATAATCACGGTGATTGTCATCTATTATTTGTCTAAAACCTATAAGATAAGATCTTCACAAAATGGATTCTCAATATGCACAAGTGGGAATATCCCATCAAGCTAGGTCTCCCAATATTAGAATTTGACTCATCACACTCACCTCCTCTAACTAAAAGATCCTTATAGGCTACCCTAAACCTTGTAAAAGGATCACCCCAAAGTTTTACTCTCAATAAGGAGATACCAATCAAACACCATGAACTTGATAAACTCTTACTAAACACTGAACTATGGTGATGTAACCACACCTCTCTAAGTGTATATAAACCAAATGAGGGAGTAACTAAACTCACTAGTGGTGTATTTACACCAATTTAACCACTATAGAAGTATCACCCATGACCTGTATTAGGGGGCAGTAACTCCTTTGTAGTATAGGGTACTAACTCTATATTAGGATCAATGGAGTATTTCCACATACTTGTAATGAATGTAAATAATTCGAGTTAACAATTATCACTCCCATTGAGGACCCACACCTAACCCTATAGGGAAGTATCAACTTGAATGGATTATAGAACAACAACCTCGTCTCATTAAGAACAACACATCCTTTAGATAGAGTATCTCTACCCAATATAGTAGGGGATTACCAAAATGAAATATAGTATGTGGGACTTGTATATCATTGGTACCAAGGGAGTTCCAAACCCTATGCATGAATGGAGGACCCTCATGACATGAATAATAGTCTATACCCTTATATCAATGAGGGAGTAATGAACTCAAAAATCCCATATGGGGGACCTATATCCTAGTATCCACATATCCTCCTGGGGGGTACTATCCCCATATAAACCAAACATTCAAGGACACTGTGATCCATGTTCCTACAATACAATTATTCCCAAAAAATAATTTAGTCATCAAACCACTAGATTAATTAGAAAAAATCACCAAGGAAGATCACATGTCAGTGAGTGGTCTCATTTCACCCATTATCCCTAGAAGGACTATCCCATAACCATAGAGAAATAAATTTTATCTGGGAATCAAAGTAATCATCTGATAAAGACATATTTATTGTATGATTTCATGTTCTGAAACTGATAATTAACTAATAGTTATATGTTTAATGGATATTCTAACTGTACCCTACAAAACATCCCCATGTACTCAACTTACTCAAAAAATTATCAGATTCCTTGCATAAAAATACATTTTCCATCATACCCTACTTGGGTTCCCCAATTTGTATAAAAAATATAATAAAATTCAAATATTTTCACCTCATAAGTATCGATCCTAGATCATGAGACACCTACCTGCAAACCCCATCCCTAAAACCACTAGTTCCAATACCAATTTGAAAAAACCTAACCCACTAGGTCCCATGCTGGGGTTGTGGTGAGATAAGTGTGCCACCCAAATCCCAACTTCAATAGTTCATTAGATAGTGAATGGAACTAAGAATTCATAAATCATATATGGGAGATCATAGCCTATACAACCTACATAAGTATACA
Organism: Viscum album; assembly: GCA_963277665.1. Classification (NCBI taxonomy): domain Eukaryota; kingdom Viridiplantae; phylum Streptophyta; class Magnoliopsida; order Santalales; family Viscaceae; genus Viscum; species Viscum album. Next base: position 326,336,385 of record OY728130.1, read on the forward strand.
TTACCAACCATCTATTTCATCACATCCACATTTAAATACATTACTTTCTAAAATTTAAAATGCAAGTAATATCTTTATAGATCCTAAAGAAATACAATAGGAATGAAAATATAAAAGGTCATAATAATACAAGGCCCCATACCCCAAAATATAACTCATCTCGGATGAATTCTTATAAGGTAATCACAATGTCTCACCTATTATAGAAACACATGGAGCTCCTACAACATATTACTCTAGAAGAAGATTAAAAGGGATAAAAAGAAAATAACTAGTAGAATATCACAATTATACATATTTAAAAGGTTCTGGAATAATCCCTTTGTCCATGGAGTGATATAGAAATCCACTATTTTAGGATAAAATTATGTAGAAATTCCCAAATTACAAAAATAATAGCTATAAATCACCTTATAAAGCAACAAAGTTCCATAGTAAACCACATTTATAATTTTCCAAATCCACACAGTAATTACACCATGCTATTATAGTGGTGGAGGGAAGTCTGCGGATCTATAATACCCTATTAGTGTTGCAATTCACATGCTACTACATTAACATTTTCAAATCCATGATTCTATAGTAAATCTATTGGCATTACAATTCAGATTTACGGTCTAGTGTATAGTACGAGATACTTGATGTTGGCCAAAATTCATCACATAGATTAGGCTACACCATTCCAATAGTGCCAACTTCGATCTCGAGCACTGAATGACATGAATTACACTAGGATACACTAATCTTTGACCCTTATATCTCTATAACCACTGAAATTACCACAAAATTGTACACTATATTCATAGGCACAATATGGCCCCATATTGGGGTGAGTATAAAAATACCCAATAAGATGACTCAGAAACAAAATGGGACTTTGGTCATTTCACAACCAATGACCGAACCATTTAACCACATGACTTGATAAAAGGGAGAAACTTCATCTAGGGAAGATTCCGCAAATTCTTTTTCTAATATTTTTTTAATCCCATCCCATGAGGGATACAAAAGATAACCTAAATGTATTATATTTCAATAAAATGAAGTCTCTGGGAAAAAACTCCATACCTTAGTAGACATAAAATCTCCCTACTCATCTACCTCAGTGGAAACACCTCCTTTCTCATCTTCCCTAGGGGAAAATCCTTATCTCTCACCCACTTTAGGGTAAAACCCCTCCATGATCACCCTCCTAAGGGGTGATGAAAACACATATGTTCACACAAGGGGAATTGAAACCCAAATCACCATGTTATAAGAATGGGATCTATTTGAGTTATTTTTCTATAATTAATAGTTTTTTTACTTTAGATTTCAGGTATATTCAAATAAGTGAATATAAATAAAATATCTTATTACATATTGTTCATTGTTCTATGTGACTATAATGTAATATTGTCTTAGTATATGCATAAAATTTAAAATTTCATAGAAGTTCTACACTATGATGAGAACCTTGAAATACTACGATGATACACTGGAATATTATCCTACATTTTAATAACATTCTATGATGCGACACATAGTATTTTGATTGTCATATGCGAGTAATAATAACTGGATGAGATTTATTTCTATGAAGTTCACACTTGGTAACATCTAAGATGATAGATTATGAGAACACACCCACCTATATGAAATCCACATGTTTATGTTTCATTGTATATTTTTCTCTATAATCATGTCTAATGATATTTATACTTTAATATTATAATTAATTCTTTTCATGAATCATATAATTTGATGTGATGACTAAAATAGGGATATCATATATTCATGTGAAGTATGGTACATTTGGTGCATCCTAAATGATGTGTTATTAATGAATAAGTTGAGGCGGTATATATCCCTTCCATATTAATGTAATTTGATGTCTCAAAACATTGATTGAAATAGAACTGCCTCATTAAATTTTAGGTCCATTGTGTATAGATGATTTTATTTTAGATATTTATATAACCACATTTCAACTATATCGGTTGATGAGATGGGTGTGAAACATGTAAGATAAGATATCCTAAGAAATGGATTATATAACATAGTGATCACCGATATATTGTTTTATTAGTTTGGAATACCTTATTCCTATATGGGTTCCTTTATTTATTACTATATATTATTCAAGGAATTTATGAAAGACCACCTAATGCCACCGAGGAAGAGGCTTAGAGGGTCATACACAAAGTGTTTCCATTGATCTCAATCAAATATTATTTAGATTAAATTGCTGGAAAAAATATTATTCTTTAGACTATGAAGTAATATATATTTATGATTCATTCATAAATCTCTAATATCAAATAAATATTAAATATTAGGGGGAAAATTACATAGATATAAAATATGTATTTATCTAATGTTATTTGCAAGATAATATAAAAATATTTACTGAATAAATAATTTAATAATTTAATTATTTAAATATTAAACCAAAATAAATTCACTAGACTATGAATAAAAAACTTATTGATTGATTGATTTATTAAAGAATGTCTATTTAAATATTTAATAATGAATTTAATAAAATATAGTGAGGACCGATGGATCAAGTTTAGAGTCTCATGATAAATATTTATTTACTTGATTATAAAAAATATATTTATCATTATGTGGGTTTTCACAAAACATGATATAAAATATTATTATTATTATTATTATTATACCTATAATGGGGTTCATTAAGGGTTTACTACATTACTAAGGGACCTTGTTTAATTAATTAAATACTAATACCTATCCCCTAGACTATAAATAGTATACCAAGTCACATGTGAAGAGGTTAATTGTTGTGCAAAACATCCCTATGAACCTAAGATTTCTCTCTTACCCAAAACTCTGAGAAGAATAAGGGATATACCTATAATATTGAAGGAATATATAATAATCATGAGAAATAATTAAATATGATCAATCAGTTCTGCTAGCACCCGACGCTTCATTGGTGTTGGTTAGAGATAAAATGAGCATGTATGGATCACTGTTAGAGGATATTTTCTTTGGGTCCTCATGATAAAATGATTATAGGCCAATCATGTTTTAATGATAAACACTATTGAGGAATAAATAACTCATGACAAAAGTAATGTTTTTTCGTGTGTTTTAAATTAATTATAAGTTAAAATTAAAATATACTCTCTGTTAGTTTTGGTAAAAATATCTATCAATATTATTTAATCTTTTTTTGTTGGTCATAAGTTTCAAATCATTTACATTGTTTATTATTTATTGAAACTAAAAATAGCTGACTGTGCAATAGGTCCAATAGTCGGTTGTGCTGCATTTGAAACCATCAAGTGATAACCAAGTGATCACATCACAATATGACCCCAATACCATCCCATGGAGGATACAATGGATAATATCAAATGTATTCTCCTTCTATGGAATGTGGAATCCATGAAAAAAATACAATATGTTTATGGAAAAAATCTACCTACACATCTTGTTTAGTAGAGAACACCTCCATGCTTAGGGGCCTCAAAGAAAAACTCTTCCTGGATCACCCAAATTAGGAGAAAACTCCCCATGATCACCCACCTCAAGCGTGATCAAATCACATAGGTCCACATAAGTGGATACATAAACCAAACCACTATATCATAAAATGATGATCTAATCTGGAAGATCCCAATCCGAAGAGTATCAATGAACATAACCCACCCATCTTACAGAAATGTCACCATCCACCTATTACATAGGGTAAACAACAGAACTCATCAGAGTATCATTTTTCCCATAACAATCCCTCATGCCACAAAAGACTATATGAAAACCACACACTTAGATCCCAAAACTAACAATTTAATCATATTGGGGAACCTTCACTTTGATAATGATATAATTTCTAAGGGGACAAGATATATAGATGGGTGAACCATACCCAATTTAATAGTGTTGGTGGGGGTGAGGGTGGGGGGTCTCCACCACATCCTATAAGATGGAATAAACACTTCCCAAACCACTCTTGAACCAAAGGAAGTGTTGAGAAACAAGAATATTTTTGGATTCAAAATCTCACATCGGACATCAAACGAGTAGTTTTGGATGAACCAAACATCTGACACTCCTTGAAGGAAAATTCTATGGATGATGAGTGGGTTGCAAAAATGTTTATGTGGGTGAGTGAAAATATAGAGTTTCACACACAAAACACTTTCCCAACAAATGTGATGATGGTTTCTGTGAAGGTCCCCAACCTTGGAATAATTTCTAAGGGAGATTCATGCAAAGAGGAAGGTATGTGCTGAAAATAATATCTTTTCCCATGACCTAGCATCAAACCATGTAGTTATGTGAAAAATGAAATTCCAAACTAGAATTATTGTGCATAAAATCCCCAATGACAAAGGAAGGAGAAGTACACAAACCCTGTTGAACACTCAATTAGTTGAATTACAACAACCAAATATTTTAGCTATAAAAAGAACCTCACCCACAACTTGAATTGGATATCTGGAAGGCGAAGCAATGACCTATTGCACACAACTCTTCCTCTTCAATGAAAGTGAAAAACACCAGGGATGATAGACCCTGAAAGGTAGAGAAATTGTGTGAAATACCACCCATGGGAGCAAACATGACTTGGCCTATGGTAGAGTGATCCCCACACTAATGATCCTAAGGCTGGTTGGGTTTGTGCAAAGAGATGTTGCCTTCACGTAAACATAATCTCCCTGCAACTCATAATTCTTCATGAAACTATGAATTTTTAATCCATAAGTTTCCCCTATGCTAGATCACCCTCCTCACAAAAATATTGTGTGCAACTCAATACAATTGTGCAAAACAAATTTATAGTCTCATACATGATGTTCCCTACGCTTCTAGTACATCCGGTAACTTACCTATTTATCCTAGGCTTAGGTAACCTAATGTCTATTGATCCTAGGAATAGGGAACCTCAAATCATGCCTCCTAATTTCCACTTCACAATGTTAGTTCCAATGACATATCCCTTCTAATGTAACATGAGCATTGGTCACGTAACACATTGAGGTGGAATTATTTAGGGAAATTGTGCACCTATCATTATTGAGGGTCCTAATGTTGAGTCTTTCTCTCACCTTATCATTGTTCCCCTTGAGGAGAGAGCCCTTACACATCTGAGTTGCATGACATAAAACTTATAAGCTCTACATCCTAGTTTTACGATGCTAACCAACATGAAAATTTCATCAACATATTACATAAAACTATAGCCTTACCCTAATTGATAAACACAAGATTCCCCATGTATGACCATCTTGGGATGCCAGCTCTTCCCCCATAATGGGATATGAGACACCCACAAAGGGAAGCTTCAATGCATAATCCCCACACCATCCCTCATTAATGATCTTTCAATGACACAAGAATCCTTACCACATGATGTTAAAGTACATGGATTGGTCTTGTCATATGACCTTAATATGTGACATCAAACTATGTGGTTTTTAATCCCAATCTCCTATACATGGTGCCTTGGACACCTCATAGAAGTTCAATCCCAACAACCACCATCCAAGTCTGAGATATTAAATTCTAGGGTAACACTTAACCACCTGAACTATCTCAATAGGACATTCTGATCCATCTCCATGAGATGTCAAAGAATTGGTACAGACCCCTTCACCCAAGTGTATATATTCCCTTATATGGAAAATCTTAACTATCTGATACATCTTAATAGGACGTTTTGATCTGTCTCCATGAGACATTAAAACTCCAGGACATACCTCTTTACCCATGTAAAACATCTCCCCTCCTAAGGACAAAGTTATCCATTCAATCCATCTTAATTGGATGTTCTGATCTGTCATTTTGAGACATTAAACCTATGGGACACACCCCTTCACCCATGTTTGATATATTACCTTATAGGGACACACTTAACCACCCAATCCATCTCAATAATACATTCTTGTATGTCTCTATGAGACGTTAAACCTATGGGACAATCCCCTTGACCCATGTGTGACCACTTTCCTCCTAGGTAGACACTTAACCATCTGATCCATATGTATATAATGTTATGAATAGTCTTCATCAGACATTAAACTTTCAAGACACACCCCTTCACCCAAGTGTGACATATTCCGTTGTTGGGATACACTTAACCATCTGATCCATTTCAAAAATATGTTTTGATATATCTCCATGAGATGCCAAACCTACAGGGCAGACCCATTCACTCATGTGTGACATCTTCCCTTCCAAGGACACACTTAACCACCTAATCTGTCCCAATATGATGTTCTAATCCACCTTTGTGATACATTAACCCTTCAAGACACACCCCTTCACCCATGAATGACATCTTACCTTAAATGTACACACTTAACCATATGATCTCTCTCAATAGGTTGTTGTCGACTATCTTCATGAGACATTAAACCATTGGTACACACCCTTCACCTATGTTTGACATCTTCCGTCACAAGGATACACTTAACCGTCTGATCTGTCTCAATATAACATTCTGATCTATATCTATGAGATGTTAAACACAAGGGTCACACCCCTTCACCCATGTGTGACATCTTCCCTTCTATAGACACACTTAACTAGCTGATCCATTTCTATAGGACTTTTTGATTCATCTCCGTGAGACATTAAACCTATGGGACACACCTCTTCACCAAAGCATGAAATCTTTCTTCATAGAGAAACACGTATCCCCTCAATATATCTCAATAAAATTTTCAGACTGCATCCCTATAATATATTGAATATACACCCATTTTTTCCCCATAATACATTAAATTTGCACATATCATGTCCTCTCAATACATTAAACCTGCACCCAATTGTTACCCACAAGACTTTAACACTATGACCATCTCCACAAGACGTTAAACCCATTCCATATTCCAAAACTCCTACCCCATGAATCAAATGTTGGATGTGTGATGCGTGAGGTAGAAATCCATGGAAGACTTATAACCATGGTGTCAATTACCTCATGATCAACATGAAATTATTTTGGTTCCATGCATAATATGAATCGTAAAAGATTACCTCCAAAATAGGAAGATTGATACGCTCTCAATATACCCAATGTCTAGACATACATAGATGTTATCAATGTGACTACTCATCCAGAACGAATGTCTATGTCATATCGAGACAAAAAAACTGTAACTAACTAACATCCATGTAATGAATTTTTTTTATCATTGCACGTCCCTTCTTATAATAATTTCATGTGGTATAAACACATAATATAACACAATAAAGTATTTATAAATGATGAATTAATGGAATACGAAGCATTTCTATAAGTTAAGGAACCTATACTGTTGAAATAGTAACTTGAACATTGAAATAGTAATATGAACTATAGGAATAGTAAACCAAAAAATTGAATAGTAACCTCACCAATGATATTATAAATAAAATGTATCCATATTATAAGTTACACTATGATATAATTATATCATAATATAAGTAAATAAATATTTTAAAAATTATTAACTAATTATTGGTATTTTTTGAGGATATAAATATTTTTTTATATTTTTTTGATTAATTTTATAATTTAAAAGAAAATTTACTTTCATAAAATGAATTCCTAAATTAGTATTTTTATGTATTAATATTATGAGATAATTTTATAAGACCTTAATTAAATTTTCAACATTGTATAAAAGAAGCTTCAATTTTAAATTTTGTATTATCTAAGTAAATAATGATTTTAACTAAAAATTATATTTCTCATATTTCAAAAATTATTGTCACAAAGGGGAGTTTATTTTTTAAATTATACATGTTGAAAAATTATTAGTTTGAATTTTTGAGATTTTCTTGAAATACTTTATTTTTTGGTTACGTTATATATACATTAAAAGATAAATACACTATTCATTAAGTCATGGTTGATGTGAACACATTCCATTCGAACTAAAATGATCTAATTACCTTATTTACTCTCAATAATCAACACTATTTCTTTTCATTAGAAAAATAATAAACTAATGAATTAAATAATGATAAAACACCCCCTCCTCCACTATAAATACCACCCCTCACCACCACTTATCCTTACACCTCTCATGACTTGAGCATTGTCTATATTCTACCCATTACTCTTCCCAAACCTATTCCCCATGTAGAAAATATATTTTTTAAGAAAATATCAAAACAAATTCCATATGGAGGTTCTCAAGAAGAATAAATTAAGAGGTAAAACCCTTTTTTGTTTTCTTCCAATTTCTTTTTCAAGTTCCTTTCTTTTCATTTTCTATCCTCACCGCCCCTCATCAAAATGAAATGAAAACTATACTATCTTATATATAGTTTATTTTTATCATGTTTATGGAATAATATTTATCAAATTTATTTTCTTCTCTATTTTAATTTAAGAATGATAACATCATCCATGAGGTGCCGATTTACCACCTTCGTGGGCGACATGCTTTCATCTTTGAATTTCGTCTTCAAGAAAGTTCATACAACCATTTTTATTGTTGAAAAAAATTATAATATATGAATTATAAATTATCTAATTTTTTAGAATCATTTTGTATAAATAATATTAATTTATAAAATAAAATCAGTTTGTTGTGATACAAAAATGATAAATTAATCTAAATGATTATCATTAATGATATATCTATTGAATCATCCTAACTTCTGAAAAAATAGTCTTTTAATATTATATATGTTCATTAATAACATTTAATTTCTGTTCTGGACAACTATCTTCATTATACATGATTTTGCATACACATATTCAAGTACAGTGATCATGAAAACCAAGGAAACTAATTCCATCGAGCGATGAAATTGAACCTATTAACCCATAAAAAAGGCCTTTAATGAAATTAATAAAGTTATAATAAATAAAATAAATGTATAAATAATTATTTAATTATTAATTAATGAATATTATTTTATTATTCATGACATTAAGATAATGTGCAGAATCATTTCAGAGATAAGGTAAAGGATTTTACCCGAACTTCCTTTATTCCTTCAGGTTACTCTGTCCCTATTTTTACTGAACTAAAATTCTCTCTTATTTTTATGTAAATCTTATAAATTATGTTTATATGTTCCAAAATCATGTATAATAATCCATTCGCCCTTCTTTTTTGGGGATAAACATGTTTTCAAAAGGTTCCCTAATCAATTCTTCCCGATAAGCAAACCCGATTTAAGGGAACTTCCCGATTTTTTACCAATTTCCAAGTGTGATATATAATCTATTTTAGTCCTCCAATATTATTTCTAAAATAAAAAAATTTATCAATATAAAATACTTTTTTTTTCAATTCTAGTATTACACAAACAATTATTCCTTTTCCATTTTAAATAATCTTGATGTTTTCCCAAAAGCATACTAGAATGCTTTATTTATAAAGTTTCTTAAACACTATTTTTAGTTTAGTTTTACACCACTTATCATGATATATGACTATACTCACTTATAAATTTCTATTTATGATTTCAATACATACTTTCATGGACACCACTATGATATTCCCTTTCGATATGCCTTTTGACATAATTATAATACCCAATTCTTTCCTTGGGTAACCCTTATTTTTATGTTTGATTGAATATGTATAATTATTTATGTGGAAAAAATATTCATTAACATGATATGATGGGTGCAACTAGATAATGATTCAATGAATTGGGTAATTTTTAGTCTAATGAGATGTTTTGTGCAACGATCTTGGTTGTTATCCTTGAATCATGCTCTTGTATGTGCAAAAATCCATGACTCATGCTCCTATATGTGCAAAGAGATTTGAATCATGATAAATTCATATTTTATGTTTATTACACATTACTATTAATCCATGATTATATGATATCATGTTATGATTCCTTATGTTTAACCATGTTCCATACCTTTTTATATCATTATTTTATGCCTTAAACCCATGTGATAAGTTTTATTTTAATGTTAATTACCTTATTGTCATTTTTATCTCATAGAATTTTTCATGTTATCCCCAAGATATCCTATGAATATTTGAGGTCTTAAAGGAAGATTGGATCTCATAATGGATGATAAATAAAGAAACGTTTTATTTAGTCCCTTGTATTTTGTTTTATGTACCTAGTCTTCCAAGACACTAGACTCTATGATCCTTGGATTTTAATTTGTTCTTTAATTATTCTTAAAATCATGTAATGATATGTATAAAGGAAATGTTCACTATAGTTTTTATTAGAGGAAAATTTAGTTTTTTTGGAGACTAAGAATAGAGAAATTTAGTAAGAACCCTAGGGATAAGATTATTTATGAGAAAACTTCCCTAAATGTTTGTTAGTATTCAGTAAGTGGTTTATCAAGGAAATGCATTCATGTATGGATAGTAAAATTGGATGTGGTTATGGAATAGATGTACCTAGGAGTAACAACTCCAATAAGGTTTTTTGGGCCTCAGTCGGGGTAACATAGTATATGATAATGATCCTTACTGCGCAGCTAGTTTGACACTCCCAGGGGATATGATTTTGTAGATTCATAAGCTCATTACAAACAATTATTATGGGATAAAATAAAATTACCATATTAATATATGTTACAAAATAGATCATGAATAACCTAGATTGAAACATAGGGAATAAAAAGTTAGTATATAATTTTCCTTTAACATTTAATTCTTTTATGTTTAAAGTTTCCTTTTTATGGTTATTAGCTAAGTATACAAGCCCCCTAATTGTACTTTATTTTTCTTAGTTAATGTTTAGAAATAGAAAAACACATTCTAACAGTCAATTCGATAGGAAATGTGATGAGTACCCTAATTATATTCCAAAAATGATGGAAATAGGTACTCAAAACATCATGAAATTACTTTCTCTTCTGGCTCAAGTTATGAATAATAACTTGAATCACATGGAATTCCTTCCTTATCTAAGGAAATATAAAGTTTCCATTAAATAATTCATGAGTCCAAAACCTCCCATGATTAGTGGATCTTCTGATCCCCTCCTTGTAGAACAATGGACTAACTCCATTGAAAAGACAATCTTTGTCCTACAGTGCTTTGAAGAATATAAATTTGTGATTGAGGTCTTTCATTTTGATGGGGAAGTTGATCAGTGGTACACATTTATCAAAAATAAAAAGTCCAAGGAGGAAATTTATCCTACTGAATGGGGAAATTTCGGGAAAATATTTTTCAATAATTATTTTCGACGATCTGTCCATCTCAAGATGGAAAGAGAATTCCTAAGACTCATGTAGAATTAAGATGTGTCCATCGGGGTGTATAAAGAAAACATTAGAAGGCTTGAAAGATACGACCCCTGCTTTTTTCATGAATATAGAAAGAAATGTGGGTCACTTATTTATTAGACTAAAATCGAGTATATGAAAAGTATTAGTGATTTAAGACTTTGACAGTTATGAGGATAATTTATGTTATTACCTCATTGTAGAAATGAAGATTGGAGACTCTCAATGGTTTCATGGGCTCGGTGAAAAAAAATAGAGGAAAATAGAGTCTAATATGGGTGGATCTACAAAAAAATATCATGATAGAAAAATGAAGAAATATCACGCATTTTAAAAACTATGTAAAGAAGCCTCATTGGAACTATCTAAAGGAAACCAGGGAATGCTTCAAATGTGGAAGAATGGGGAATGTGACTAAGAACTACCAAAGGGATATGAAGAATCCCACTAATGTGGAAGAAGAAAGCACACCTCATACTAATGTTCAGCTATTAGTGTAGTGTTTTTACTATAAGGAAGATGGGAGTTTTGAAAAACAACGCCCTAAACCTAGGGTTTTCATAGGCAATCAACAAATAACTCCATGGAATAAACGAAGGGATTATGCTATCCCTATTACTAATGTGGATCCAGAAAATGATGTGGTAATAAGTACACTGGTTATTCATTCAAGAATATTGAGCGTACTATTTAATTATAGTTCTATGTATTCATTCTTATCTTGTAAGTTTAGTATAACTATTCAAAAACCACCTCAAAATTTAGTGGTTGAGTTATCTATGAGAATAGAAAATGGAGCAATTGATTCATAAAAAGCACATAACTACTCCTTGGTTAATGTTTGTGGAATGAACCTCCTAGAAAATCATGTCATACTCAATGTGGTAGAGTTTGATGATATTTTGGGCATATATTGGATATCTTTATACAAATACAACATCAACTATCGAGAAAGGGAGATCACTCTTCAAATATCAAAGCATCGTCCAATTCATTAAGAGTTTAAGGAGGAAGATGAATCTCCATCAGAATCATCATCTCAAGTGTGTATATTATTATCTTATAAGAAATCATATCTCACTCAAATGATTGAGACAAATGAGATGATCGTTCTTGAAGATATTCCCATCTCGAGGGATTACAATGATGTATCCAATGAATAACTGCATATTCATACACCTTAATGAGAATTTGAGTTATCAATTGAACTTATTCCTAGATCTATGCCTATATAAGAGAAACCTTATAGAATTTCCACTGTTGAGATAGAAGAACTAATTAATCAGTTATAAGAGAATCTAGAAAAGGGTTTCATACACTCGAGTGCTTAACCATGGGGTGTGCCAATCCTATTCATCAAGAAGAAGGATGGATCAATGGGCCTATGCATCGATTACAGTGAGCTCAATAAAATCACAATAAAGAACAAGTATCCCCTTCCACGGATAGATGGCTTATCGATTAGCTATGTGGGGCCAACTATTTATCTAATGGGGACCTTCGGTTGGGATATCAAAAATTAAAGGTGAGGAAGGATGATATTCCAAAGACTTCTTTTTGGATGAGGTATAGACACTTTGAGTTCATAGTGATGCCCTTTGGATTCAATAATTTTATAGTAATTTTACAGGTATTTAATGAATATATTTTTTAGATGTCACCTGAATAAAACTTTGGTATTCTTTATCGATGATATTTTTATATACTCCAAGACCAAGGAGGAACACAAGTAGCATTTGAATACTATGCTAAAGACTTTGTAAAGGGATAAACTATATGCAAAGTATAGTAAATATGGGTTATGGATGGAGGAAGTATCATTCTTAGGGAATGTTATTACAAAAAAAAGAAATATCTTTGGATCCTTCCAAGACAAAGGAAATTAAAGAGTGGCCCAATAAATCATATGTAACAGAGATCCAAAACTTTCTTGGTCTAGCCGAGTATTATCAACGATTTGTGAAGAAATTATCATAATTTTTAAACCCAATAACAAATTTGACATGGAAGGGAGTGACATTTTTTGAACTCATGAATGTGAGGAGAGCTTTGTGGAGATCAAAAAGATTCTTATAAATGTGCAAGTACTCACACTCCTAACTAGTGGAGAACTATTTGTGGTATATAATGATGCTTCAAATAAAGGATTAGGCTGTGTACTGATGAAAAATGATAATGTTATAGCCTACTGCTTAAGGCAGTTGAAAATTTATGAGCAAAAATATCCTACGCATGATCTACGGTTGGTATCTGTGATCATTATTTTGATAATATAGAGGCATTATCTCTATGGGGAGAAGTGTGAGATATATACTGATGAAAAGTGTCTCTAATATATATTCATACAAAGGGATGTTTAATATACATTAGTGAATTTGTTTAGATCACATCAATGATTATGACTTCTCAATCCACTACCATCATAGCAAGGATAATAAGGTGGTGGATGCTCTATGTAGAAAGGATCTTACATATTTATCAAGGTTCAGAATTTAGAAGGATCCAATAATCTTAAACAAAAAAGGATGGACATGGGAATCATTAAAGGAGGAACATCATCAGTCCTTTCTAAAATAATTTATCAACCATCCCTTATAGAGAAAATAAATAATTCTAAAATAAATGAGGTGGAAATTCAGGAAAAGGGTGGAAGAAATCCAACATGGGAAATCCTATGAGTTCAAGATCAGTATAAATGGAGTCATAAGATTTGGGTCATGACTATGTGTACCATCTAATCCAGAGGTAAATAGATATCTTCCAAATAATGCACATATCTCAACCTTCTCTATTCACCTAGGGAGCACAAAGATGTATCAATATATATGGGAGAAGTTTTTGTGGGATAATATGAAAAAGGAGATTGTTTAATATACATCAAAGTGCCTGGTATGTCAGTAAGTGATGGATGAAAGGAAAAAGTCTAAAGGTATAATGAAACCATTACCCATATTGACATGGAAATGGGAAAACATCCACATGGACTTAGTCACTGGACTCCCAAAGACATCCAAAGGAAACAATTATATATGTGTTATTGTGTATTGTCTTATGAAGACATATCGCATTATCATAATTTGAGAGGACTTATCACTAGATCAACCTGCATGGATATAGATTAACGAAGTGGAAAGGCTAAAAGGAGTACCACTATCTATGGTATCTAACCAAGATTCGAGATTCACCTACACATTCTGGAAATGTCTCCAACATGCTCGAAGCAATGAGCTAAACATCAGTATGACTTATCATCCTCAAAATTATGGATAATTTGAGTAGACTATTTAGAAAATGGAAGACATATTGGGAGAATGTTCTATGGAATTCAAAGGATGATCAGACCAACATATAACACATGTCGAATTATACTACAACAATAGTTTCTACTCTAGCATCCAAATATCTCCATATGATTCCCTTTAAAATAAAAGGTGTAGAACACTAACATGATGTGAAGTCGATGAACATAATATTCTAGGACCTAAAATGGTATATGAAATATTGAAGAAGGTGAAAATCATTCAACAGAACATCAAGGAAGCCCAAATTTGACAAAATAGCTATGCAGTAGATCATCAACGAGAGATGGAGTTTAAGTTTGGTGGCATGGCATTCCTCTACTTATCTCCATGGAAGAGGATCAATAGATTTTGGAAGAAATGGGAGCTAAGTCCCAGGTACATTGGCCTCTTTGAGATCCTTGATCGTGTCGGAGCTGTGGCCTTTTGACCAGCACTTCCAACAACCATGTCTCAAGTACACGATGTATTCCACGTATCCCACTAAAGGAACTACATATCGGATCATTCACATGTACTGAATTTAGAGGTGGTATAGTTGGAGAATGATCTTTATTATGAGAATACGCAAGTGAAGATCTTGGATCATAGAGATAAAGTTCAACACAAAAAGAATACTCACCTGGTAAAAGTACATTGATGGAACCATAAGTATTAAGATGAAACATGTGAGCCGAAGGAAGTAATAAAGGATGTGTACCCATTCCCGTTTTTACCTTAGTATGTAAAACAAAATTTTGATGGTGAAATTTCATAAGGGGGGAAGAATGTAATGACCCAAAGTTCTATCATTGAAAATTCCCTTATTATAATTATTTCATATGGTATACAAACATAATAGAACACAATGGAATCTTTATAAATGATGAGTTAATGAAATAAGAAGTGTTTCTAGATGTTAAGGAACCCATACTAATGAAATAGTAACTTGACATTGGAATAGAAATGTGACCCTCATGAATAGTAAACTGGACAATTGAATAGTAACCTCACCAATGAAATTATAAATAAAATTTATCCATATTTTAAGTGATAATATGATATAATTATATCATAGTATATGTAAATAAATATTTTAAAAATTATTAATTAAGTGTTGGTATTTGTTTTGGTCTTAAATATTTAATTAAATTTTTTGATAAATTTAATAATTTAAGAGAAAATTTATTTTCATAAAATATTTTCCTAAATTATTATTTTCATATATTAATATTATGAGATAATTTTATGATAGCCTAATAAATTTTTAAATATGTTATAAAAACAATATTAATTTTAAAATATTTATTTTCCATGTAAATGATGATTTAATTGAAAATTATATTTCTCATAATTAAGAAAATTATTTTCAAACAATGGAGATCATTTTTGGGATTTCTAAACATTAAAAAATTGTTTTAGTGAATTTTTGGGATTTTTTTGAAATAAATGAACTTTTTGTGAATAGTAAAATATGGTAATTTACTGTATATATACATTATAAGAGGAATACACAATTAATTGAGTCATGGATGATGTAAGAAAAATTGGTTCGAACACACATGATCTAATTAATTTATTCATTATCAAAAATCAAAACTATTTCTTTTCTTGAGAAAAATAATAAACTAATGAATTAAATAATGAGAAAACACCCCCTTCCTCCACTATAAATAGCATACCTCACCACCTATTGTCTTAATACCTCTCAAGAATTGACCCTTGTATATATTGTTCCCAATAAACCTCTAAATCATCTTCCCCATGTCTAAAAGATTTTTTTGTTAACAAAAGACCAAAACAAATTCCCTAACGAGGTTCTCAAGAAGGAATCAAGAGGTAAAAGCCTCTTTATTTTCTTTCAATTTCTTTTCAGGTTCCTTTATTTTAACTTTATATCCTCACCTCCCCACATCCAAATGGCCTGAAAACTATATTCTCAGACATATACTCGAATTTTATCATTTTGATGGAATAATTCATCCTCAAAGATCTTCTCCTCTCTCTTTTACTTGAAGAATGAGAGCATCATCTGTAAGGTGTTGATTTACCACCTTCATGGATGACATTCTTTCATATATAAGTTCCATATTCAAGACTGGTCATGAATCTATTTATATGGTAGATCCAGATTATAATATATGGACTATATATTATGTAATTTTATGGAATTATTTTTTACACATAATATTAATTAATAAAGTGAAATGAGATTGTTGGGATAAAAAACACTAAATTAATATAAACGATTATCAGAAATGGTCTATCTAATGAATCATCATAACTTAAATAAAATAAATGATATTTCAATATTATATAAGTACATTAACAACAAATATGTTTAATTATGGATAATTATCCTCATTCTACATGATTTTCCTTACACATATGCATGTAAATTGATCATGAAAACCAAAGAAACTAACGCTCCCGAATGATGAAATTGAACTTATTAACCCATAAAAAGGCCATTAATGAAATTAATAAAGTTATAATAAATAATATACATGTATAAATGGATATTTAATTATTAATTAATGAATATAATTTGATTATTTTGGACATTAAGATCAAGTGCAGAATCATTTCGGACATAAGGTAATGGATTCTACCCGAACCTCCTTTATTCCTTCGAGTCACTCTTTCTCTCTATTTACCGAAATGAAATTCTCTATTATTTTTATGTAAATAGTCTAACTTATGTGTATATTTTTGAAACTCATGTATCAAAATCCATTAATACTTCTTTTTTAGGGATATACATGTTTTTAAAAGGTTCCCCACTAAAAGCTTCCCGAGAAACGAGCCCGAATTAAGAGAACATCCCAAATTCTTACAATTTTAAAGTGTGAAACATAATCTTTTTTAAGAATCTGTTATTTTTTCTAAAATAAAAAATTTAATCATGAAATAATACCTTGGTAAAATTATGGTTTCTGTAAATAGTTATTCCTTTTCAATTTTAAATAATCTTGAATGATTTCCCAAAAACCATACTAAAATGTTTTATTTATAATGATTCTTAAACACTCTTTTCGCTTCAGTTTGACATCTCTTATCATGATATATGACTATATTCCCTTATTAATTTCCATTTATCATTTAAATCCATCATTTTATGGACACCAATATGATATTCTCTTTTGATAATCCTTTTGACATAATTATGACACACAATTATTTCCTTGGGTAACCCTTATGTTTATGTTTGATTTATTATGTATGATTATTTATGTGAAAAATATATTCATGAACAGGTTTTTATGTTTTCACCTAAATATAACTCTAATGAATTGGGTTATGTGTAGTCTCATGAGATGTTATATGCAACAGTCTAGGCTGTTAGCCATGACTCGTTCTCCTCTATGTGCAACGATCCATCACTCGTGATCCTCTATGTGCAATGAACCTTGAATCATGATACTCTATGTGATTTGAGACTAGAATATTGATAAATTCATGTTTTATGTTTCTTAAATGTTACTATGAATCCATGATTATATGATTCAATTTTATGATTCCTTATGTTTAATCATGATCCAAGCCTTTTTATGTCATTATGTTATTCCTTCAAACCCATATGCTCAGCTTTATTTTAATGTTTATTCCCTTACTGGTATTTTTTAGAGAATCCCATTATTCATGTTATCCCTCGGTTATACTATACCAATGTAAGGGATCAATGGAAGTTAGGAGCTCATAATGGATGATAAATAAGAAAATTTTTTATTTAGTCCCATGTTTTCAGGTTTATGTACCTAGTCTCCCATGACACTAGATGTTAAAATCCTTGCATTGTAATTTGATGTTTAATTTTTCGTAGAATCATGTAATGAAACATGTAAAAGACTATGGTCTCTATAATCAACATAGAGATGGCACCAAGAATGAGTTCCATGAACAATACTTAATCTATGAGGGAGACTTGGACTAGGCAATGAGCTCGAAGAAGGAATCAATTGTAAGATGAACCAATATCCAATCGTACAATTACAATCAAGGAGAAAATATTGATGATTAAAGTGATTAAATATTCCCACCTTTGGAATGTTGGAATGCGGGAAAACAGTAGCTGCACATATGACATGTCAGTGGCCCCAATGAATGTGTCGAATGAAACAATAATGGACCCAATGTGGAAGACTTATCCATAATCATGGGGACTAGTAGAATTCATGGTATTATTAGATTTTCTTGTCACATGACCTAGAAATTTAGATCTAAGTCCCACTAAGAAAATGGTGTGCGTATCATGAAACTCACCTATGCATTGGGGATGTTAATTTGGGAACCCTCAGTCCGCGACATTGTCTGCATGGATCCCTCTCCATATGAAGAAGATTTGATTATGGTGGGGAATTGGGAGTAAATTATCTTATACATGATCTTATTGATAAATCCACCTTCATAACATGAATAATTCTATGGGAAAACAACAACCCATTGGTCATAGGAACTAGGGAGGGAGGAATCTTGATTCGGTAATCCTATACAACTACACCTCTGCCACAACTTCCACCATGAATTTTCCTATGGTGTGACCATGCCCCAAATCACCCTATGAGATCATATAGAGGAAGGTGATCATCACCCTGGTGTGCTGATATAATCCATATGGGTCATTACTATATGGTACATGTCCTAACAAGACCTATAGGCATTAGAACCTCATCGACACTGCCACCCCCAGGGGGAACACATGGGGCCATCACCCCACGTTTCAATAGAAAACCATTTCAGGAGGCTCTACATGGAGAAATATAATGAATAACTACCATAATCTATGGAGGTAGGTGTTGTTCGAGTCACACTAGCATCAACTACCATCCAAGAGCCACCTAGGAGGGATCCTACCAGGCCAGGACAATGCCAGTACCAACCGATCCTACAGGTAGGCCGTGTTGACTCACTCAATAACCAGCTCCTCCAAAATCCATTACCAGCCATCTTATAACATGGAGAACCAGTGTGTAGGTCCTCCCCACACTGTCACCAACTATAGTGGAGGTCCTTCTCACTCATTCGACAATCAACATAGAATTCCTCTTCCTACTTCCAATCAAAGAGGAGGTTATCCCTGCTTCACCATCACCCAAAGAGGATGAATTATTTTCTATTTTAATAACCCACATAGTGGTCCTACCCATGTTATGAACAACTATAACAGAGGTCCATCCCATTCTGAATACATACACTTCCATATAGAACCATCCTAGGGCCGGAGGTCTAACACTTTCTATCGGAGGTGGAACCCTGGAAAGTTCCACGTCGCCATTTACCTCATTGACCTCTCATATTATTAGGTGATATATGAATCAATGATCTGTCCTTCACCACAAATACCAGAGTCTGGGGTAGGATCTAGAAAATTGAGATTCTCAATCCCAGAAGTAGAGGTCTATAGGATCCCTAGATCCATCTATAGGTACTTGAAGGTGGATGACGTTCTATCTCCCTTCAAGGGGTTCGCAATGCAGCCATCTTTATCACCACCTGTTTCCATCCTATCTACCTCCCAAAAATATTTTGGGATATTTTAGGGTATGGGTTGATTCCCTCAGATGGTGAGCACTCTAGTCATCCACAAATGGATACCACTACCCGCAAAAATGAGGTAGTGGTGAAACCCACCTTATACAGAGATGTGATGATGAGTATGGAACCACCTCTAAGAGAAGTTCAAATATATAGTATTTTTTTGAATGATATGGTGACTTCTATCTAGGTAAACTAATTACAGAACCAATGTATGTTGATGTTGCTACCCATATATTAGCCTTCGCCAATCGGGGCTAGGACTGACCAAGTACATGACCCTCCCTCTGAGTAATAGGGCTTTTGAGGGGATCTGGACACTTATCAACTATAATTGGTGTTTTGTCCACCCACTATTTCATATATTGACATCCTAAAGTCCCTTATAGAGAAACACAAAATGTGTCTCTTTCAGATTATCTTGGTGATGATTCACCACCTCTACAATCATCATTTGACCTATCCAGGGAGTCTGCTGCTTGCCAATGCCATCAACCAACAGTGCAGAAAGGATAATATTGTCGGAATCTGAAAATCTTAATTCCCTAATTCACATTGCTACTACTAGATCCTTAAACAAACCTACATCAAGATACTTACTATTCTCCTCTGAGTTATGGAAGAAGTGTCTCATCACATACAGATTAGAGGGTATGGATAGTACACTACCCTCCATTTCAGCCCTATCTTGTGACAGTACAACCTATCTGTCGATGATCAAAACTCCAATCAAACATCCGTAGGGAATATGGTTATCTATGAAATGATATAGAATCAGAGGAATAGGGTCACCAATGAATGTCATGCTAAGGAAGATCAACCTCATGAGGCGATGCAGTAATAGGAAGACCCTCTAGTAGGTGACTCACCCATAAATAGAGGAAGGAACTGGGAATTATTCTCCAAAATGAGACATCTATGCCTACCCATCAGATTATTGACAAGGGAAAGGGGTATGTAGAGCCCTATGACCCATTCTAGGATGTTCCAAAAGTAGAGATGATGCCCACAGTAGTTACATTTCTCTAGAAGCTTAAGGAATTCAAAATGTTTAAAAAAATATCATTACTAAGTGGCACCCTAATTATGGTAATTGCATGATGGAACCCATATCTCCTCTATTGGAGAATTTGGGCCTTGTTGTATAGGTACCCCATTTAATCTTGGTATTCCCACATATCCAATCATAGTTTAAGTAGGGGGATAAAGAATGTGACTGAGGTACGAGTCCCTAAACCCCCCAACCAATGTAATTATCCTCCTTGATATTTAGGCTATATTTATTTTAGAGTTTATGAGTCTTCTCCAGGATTTAGTGATTCTATAAATGCATTGGTGGTTATAGATCATCACTAATATGACTTAATATATGCTCCCACTTTCTACCTTGAGGCCTTGGAAACCTGACTGGTGGTGATCCTGCCTGATTGAAAGCCATACCTAGTGTGGGGGGATAGTTGCTAAGCACCCATTGAGTTTGGAAACTCTAGCCTCACCCCATTCAATAGGATGGGTGACCCACTACAGCACTTGTACCACTTTTCTTTAAGGTGTGGACCTATGTTGGGGACCCTTGAATAGTAGGAAACTTCTAAGCTCTAATGTTTCGTCCATATTCTAGAAGGACCTGCATTCATATGGTACAACCTATTGCCTATATGGTCCATTTCTATCATGGAGGATCTTAAATGAATGTAACTATGTCATTTAAACTCCATTTCATGAAATATAAGTATTTCTGACCTCTTCATGTGAAAGAAGAGGCCTGACAAACGAGTTGTAGACTTTGTTTCCTAGTCAAAGGCCTCATATATTCACTCAACATGCCACTATCCCTAGAACAAAGACTAGTGATGTTCATGGAGAATGTTAAGACTGATATACGTTATAACTGTATCATCCAAAACTACCCAAGTGAATTTTAGGGGATTTCCAAAAAGGATTAACACCGAGAAGAAGCTTTGCGGTAAAATTGACAATAGTCATGCCCATTCTCTATTCCAACTCCCATGAGAAGACTTAAAAAAAGAAAAAACTCTCACTACTCTAAATGAAGAGGTCCTTGACCATGTGCACATAATGGAAACTTTCTAGAATACCCTCACTGAGTTTTGTCCTACCTAGAACAACTTCTCCCAACATAGAACAATCTGAAACGACCTTTCCATGTGCATCTTCTGTGACAAGGGAATGTGGCCCAAACCCCTCTTTAAGAAAAATATCATAGGGTTCATTTCTTAAATAGATGAAGTCGTACCTGTTAATATAATTATTAATAGGTCCCAAGATAATTCATATATGCCTAGGATAAGGGAATTCTAAAATTTCCAGAGTGAAATAGACCCAAAGAGGTCAGGCTCAATTGATGTTCCAGTCATTTCATGTACCACATGATTCATAGACACACCAAAAAATAATGATTCATATTCAAATATTGGCTCCAAAACTAAGTGGACCATGGCCTAGTCATGTTTGTTGATGTTTTGGCATAGGTGAAACATGTATCTACTGATCCCGATAGTAAATATGAGGGATATAGTAATTGTCTTATGATCCTAGAAATGAGATACAAATATATGATGGATAGTTAGACCACAATCATATTTATCATTATCATGGTGTCATTCATAATTGTATGGTAGGACCCAAAAATCCTTTGATTTCCTTGCTTCATTCAGCAACTACCTCCACCAATGTATCAAATCCTTACATGTTTGGGAAGAATAGGCATCAACAATTCAATGGAAATCATATCCCCCCACCAGTGCTGATTATATTTCATACTCTTGGATATTTCATGACTCCTAGGGTAGAAGATGCACCCAAGGTCCACCCAGCATTGGATTACCCCATTGATGTTTTGCAAGAGTATGCCTCTACAAATCCCATTGATATAGTAGATCATTTCACAATGCCCAATAGTTAGGAATTAAATGAAAACCCCATAGGTGACTCTAACTGATGTGGTTGAAGGAATGACTGAGGACATGAAAGGTGTTAGAATGATCATGATAACCAAGAAATCCATGATACAAAGAATAGGAATCCTGTTTTTCATAGATCTCAAAAAGACGTATCTTCCCAGTCTACTCTTTCAAGAATGAATCTATAGCCGAAAATGTTATTTATTCAATAAGATAATCCATGAATATATTGTTATTAGATGCGGTTACAAAAATCCAAGCCTTATCTAATAGATAGTTAGCTATATGTTATTTTTAGTAGTCTGGTTAGTTAGGAGAAATTTCTTCCAACACTAGTCAGACCCCAGTGGTTTAGTCAGAAACATCTATTTTCCCCCCTTCCAAAGAGAGACCATTTTCAGGAAAAAATGAAATTGGAATGAAGGTGTGATATTTTTAATCACCATTTCATCATACCTGAAAGGATTTTGATCCTTGATACCCTTTAATTTTCAATGTAAACGTGTGATGCCCTTGCAAAAGCATTGAAAATATCTCCCCAGTTCAAAGCCAGATTAGCTTATATTGGGGCCTACTAGGTAGATGATTCTAATAAAGAGGAATTACAAGACATTATCTTTCTTTTTATGGAAGAAGAGGGCATCATCATGTAGGGTTACAAATGCATATTGTAAATCAAAGTCTAGTTCAATGGTGTAGTGATATTCCGCTTCCTAGTGGATACTAGTTTTAGGATCAACCTTACCTTGACTTGGAAAATCCACAAGCTGGGACTAACAATGGAAAATCATACTGCCTATAACTTGATGATTCAGTGTTATGATAAGAGTGAGAAGATATAGAAAGAGATGGTTTAGTTGAAGACCCAATTTGGCGGCTTGATATCAGGCACTGAATTCATGGTGTTCTCGTAGGATACTACCTATAATGCACTTTTGGTTTGTCCTTAGATTCATTTTCATGTAGTGGTCGCCTCCCCATATCACAAATGCCTCAAATACTACCCTAGTGGTCGAGTAGGGGTACTCTAGGGTGATAAAACCTATTTGACTCTTTAAAAGACCATTAATTAGATGTTGACTAGTACTAGAGTGAAGGAAATCATGTTCAGACTGACAGAGTTGAGGGAATAAATTCTCCAAATGATATGAAAGCAACTGTGGTTAATCCATGGGAAAACATGTATGAAAACATCATTCTACAGATTCATCAGTTAGAGACCACAATTCCAGACATTGGGTGTTATTTCAATATATTCAAGAATAATAGATTCTAATTCCCTATGAAAAAGGAGAAGCCATAGATTATCTCAAACCCCGACATTGAAAAATCCTAGGAGATACTAGAAGCCCCTACTCATACGAAGTACCCATAATTTTTACCAATAGAAACAAACCCATGGAATTCCCACATGGTTCATAGAGAAAGGTTTAATCGATGGAAGATGACTCGCCACCATTTATTTGCATCAATAATGACTGTGCAGTCATAGGAAAAATGGAATTAGCTCGACAACTGCTCTCTCTAGAGCTTTAGTAGAACAAGAAATCTTGAGTGAGGATTTCATGTACACTAGAGCAGGCATCAATGCTTCCCCAGAGTCGACTGACCTAGAAGAACCACCTCCTTTCAGTAATTATAATGTATCAAATAGTGAATATGATTTAGAGGATTCCCCTCCTGCATTTGAAGAGGTTTTCTCCACTATTGTAGATGATTTAACCTTGGTGAAACCTAGTACTGAGGAAGATATGAGTCTGATTTTTTTTGTGAATCCCTGTATTCAGAGGAGCAACAATTGTATATGGCCCTTCAAAAATAGAATCCTGATTTATTCTAGTGGAGTTATGATGGGATACCAATCCTGGACCCACAGGTCTCTGTTAATACTATTGGTCTTCTAGTGAGTCATTGTGTGTTCAAGAATCCTCATAGAAAGATAAAACCCTCCCATGGTTCTATGGTGAGGCCTAAGTTTACAATGTTTTCAAATTAAACTTCACCATGTAAGTCCAATTCCATAGATGGATAGCCAACATTTTCCCAGTCAGGAAGAAGAATGGGTAGATCAGAGTCTGTATAGTCTTTTAGAAACCCAACTGGTATTGAATGAAGGATTCTTTTCTTGTTCCAGTGATAGAGATATTAATTGATGCTACAACTAGATTCTATCCCCTCTCCTTCATGGATGGATACTCCAGATATAATAAAAAATGGTTTTCCCATGAGGATAAGAAGTACACAACCTTCAGGGTGTCCCAAGGGAATTTTTGCTATCAGATGATATCATTCGGCTTGAATAATTCATGAGACACTTATTAGCAGGCCATGTACTACATCTTCCAACCAATACCAATGACATTGGTAGAATTATATGTGGGTGACTTGGTGGTCAAAGCCCGCCAACATCAGGACCATGCCAATGACCTTGTGAAAGTGTTCAGCTTCCCATGCTCTCAACATTTGAAGTTGAACCCCTTGATGTTTTCATTTAGGTTTACCTTAGGGAAATTTATTGGCTTCATTTTAATATATATAGACATCGATATTGAACCGATTAAGATCAATTCCATCAATAATATTCCTCCCACATGATACCTCCAAGAGTTGTGAGGCCTTTAAGGCCACTTATCCTACATACGCCAATTTATTTCAATTTTTTGGGCATGTGTAATACCTTCTCAATGATCATGAGATAAGGAACCATTTACCAGTGGGATGAAGAGTTCTATACGTTGTTTTAGAACATCATAAAGTCATTCTACAACTTTTATTTTTGATTCCACCCATCTCGAGAAAGACTCTTGTCCTCTAAGTGACCACCCTAGAAAGGTCACTCAGTTCCCTTTTTTCCCATAAAAACAATGAGGGGAAAGAAAACAATTTATACGATCTCATTCACAAGATCATTGATATAGTGGCCATATACTCCCTTAACAAGAAGACTTTCCTCACACATGTTTTTTAAGTGAAAAATTTTCATCATTATACATAGAATCATGAGATACAGTTGGTGTCTTGAGTATACCACTGAAGTATTTTATCAATCTCCCCATGTTTACAGGGAGGTTGTCCAACTGGGTGGTGACCCTCTAGTTTCTTGAAATCAGGTTAATTTCACAGAAATCCATCAATTTCCAGGCACTGGTAGATTCTCTAGCCCAAAATATGGATCTTGAAGAACTACCACTATACATAAATTTCATATATGAGGCTATCCTATCAGTGTATCAAGTTATTTGTATTCGAATATTCATTTTGATGGTTCCTCCTAGATCCCGATCAATAGATGAGTCCACAATCCCAATCTCAACATATTAGGTACAGAGATCATCTTCATCACTCCTGTAAATTCTATCTTATCATACACTTCACTAATTTTGAAATTATTACTCAAAAATGAGGAAGAGGATCGGGCTCTCATTACTGGTTTCAAGTTGGACCTCGAGATTGATTTTCCCCACCTTCATGTGAAGGAAGACTCAGAGTTAGTCATCAAATAGATAAATGGTGGCTATATCGTTTGAAAGAAAGAGATCGCTCCCCTTCTAGAGCATACTCGCTAGCTAATAGATTAGTTAGCTTATTATACATAGATGAATCAAATTCCCTAGTCACAAATGGTCAAGCCTATTTATTGGAATGTTTATCCAGAACTCTTACAGATCCTAAAGAGGATGATATCATCATTAATGTGTCATACTGTAGGTTCATTACCCCCACCACTTTAGATGATGATAGGAAACAGGTAAACCAAATGGGTATCTATGCTTTCATGATAGTACCCTCAAGTTACCCCCATAGTAGTGTAAATTCTTGATTGTGAAACTCTTTTCGATGAGTATCTCCATCATGGAATTCTATCATCAGACATAGTCGAGCATGAGTGAATATGTTAACATGCACATAAATTTTCCATTTAGAGTGGACCCAATCTTTATAAGACTCTCTAGAGAAGTGATTTTTATGTAATTAACTTCTATTATATTCATAGATATGAGATACCTTGGGTTATATAGGAAGTCCATGCCAGTTTCTATGGTTCCCAATAGGAAGGATTAAAAATATGTCACCATATTCAGATGTTGGGATACTATTTTACCACCATAGTCCACAATTTCATTAAGTTTTCCAAGTGGTTTCATGTATGTCAGATGATGCTAAAATTACACATTGACCACTAGATATTCTCCACACTAGTAGGTATTATTATCCCATTTAATTATGGGGACATGATGTTGTAAGGACATACACTTTGGGGAAGTCTTTTTAGTGTAGTTTCATCCTGACTGTAACTCAATTCTTATCCAAATGGGACGAAGTGGTTCCACTCAAAGAAGGCATAGCCTGGTATGTGATCGAGTTCCCGAGCTCCCACATTTTTCAATGATTTGGAGTTCTTAATTCCATTTTCATAGAAAAAAAACAAACTTTTAGGCTACTAAGTAGAAGGAATGGTAATAAAAAGTACAATATCCCATCCAACTATACTTCCATCTACCATGAATAAGAAAATGGAAATATTGAGGCATTCAACAAGACCTTATCTCACATTTTGAGAAGATGGTGGGGCTGATCAAGAGGAGTTGGATAGAGAAGATCCCCAACACCGTCTGGACCTATCAGATGATGAATTGGAATTCCACCCAGGAGACCCAATAATACCTGGTATATAGAGTATAATTAGTCTTTCCCATTGAGGTATATTTTCCATATCTCCTAAAAACTATCTATGACTAAAAGATGCTGGATATAATAGAATAAGTCTTTCTAGATGAATTTTAACCCTTGAAGATAACAGCCTCCAAGCCTTGCAAAATCTAGAGAGGTACCCGAATAAGATAACAAGAGAGTTAAAAAAGAAGGTTCTCCTCCCTTCTTTACTTGAAAGTGACATGGTACTTTCTCTCAGAACACCAATGATACTGGAAAAAATGCCACCAAATTTAGATCCCAAATGGGAAGGACATTACATCACCCTTAAGGTATATTCCGATGGAGTATACTATTTGATCACAATGAATAGAGAGTGTATCAAAACTCCCACTAATTCAAAGTTTCTTAATAAGTAATTCACATGAGGAAACATATGGTCTAGGAAATATGACCTTAAACTATTTTTAGGGGTCTAATCTTTATGAAAAAAATGAGTAGAAGACCTGAGGTCTAGGAAGTATGATCTTAAACCGTTTTCAATTAGTCCACGAATTATGACCTAAAACAATTTTGAGCTAATATAGTCAAATTTGTATGACATTAAACTACAAATCCTCAAATCCTCAGTGAACGATGTTAAAATATGATCTTGCCCCATGTAAAACTGGGATTCCTCAAACAATAAGCATGGGATGATCCAAAAAATCATACCCTGTATAAAATTGTGATTTCACATATGGTAAGTATGAGATGACCGGAGAAATATTACCTCATATAAAACTAGGATTCCTCATATGATAAGTATGGGATGATGTAAACATTCTAAGTACATGACCCTATACTATATCCTTACCCCATGTCATGAACACAAGATTCCCCCATCAAATAGGATTTCCAAAAATTTATTTTTGGACTCCTACCATGGAAAGTTCTATAACTATATGTGTCAGGATTCACACCCTCACGGGATATGTAACGATTCCTCTACCTCCCGTCTTTGGTCCCAACCACAAATTTATTAATCCTTCATCACCATGGACCTGTTTAATATCCAAATATTGTGACCCTATACTTCATTACGTTTTTCTCAACATATGCATGTGGTACACAAACCTCCTTAGATCCTTTCATGTTGGGATTTACCTCTTCTATGCCACACAAGAAACATTTTAGAAAAACATCCTCCTAGTCCAAGCATCATTACTTTAAACTATTTTCCACATTCAACATAGTCCAAGCATTACAACCTTGAACAATATTCCATTTGTTGTGAGATATTTCTGTGGTATGTGGGCCATCATGTCTCCCCTTCATATTGAGTCTACCTATTTCGTTCCATAGAAATACCCTAAAAATTATCCTAGTCTAATAATCGTGAATTTAAATTATTTATAGTAGTCCAATCATCCTGAATTTAAACTGTTTTCCATGGTCTTGGATTTATGACATTAAACTTTGTGAAAATGGCTTTAGGATCACATCATGTGGTGCAAGCCCTCCATGGATCCTTTCATGTAGGTTTTTAACCCTTTTTCAATGCATGCAAATCCTTAATCCCCCACCTAGGGTCCAAAAATTATGAAATTAATCTATTTTCAATTTTTTTCATGTTCTATGAATTTAAAATAAGATAATTTCATTAAGAATTATGACCCTAAACTATGTGCTTTCACCCCTCTTTCACATGGTTGGACTCATCCCTGATGTTTATGTGAGACCATTCATCCAAATGTTTCTAGAACTACATATGGATTTATTCCCAAGATAATGGGATATTTAGTGACTCCTAGCCTTTCTATCTCCTAGAACAACCATAGATTCACCGCAAAACCTTCTGTTACCTATGGTGCTATCATTCAAAAATGATCCCGCAAGCCTCATTTTTTAGGTGTAAGCCCTATTCATTATCTTGAACCACTAGTGGGATGATAGCCCTCATGGATCGCCATGAGGAAGAAAATAACATGCATCATGATGTGAAATCCCTGACAAAATACTTAACACACAATGTTAAAATGTGATCCTACCATTTATAAAACTGTGATTCCTCATGCAATAAGTATGGGATGACGATAAAAAAATTAACCCGTATAAAATTGGGGTTCCTATTAATGTGAGATGTTTTACCCCATATAAAACTAGGATGCCCCATATGATAAATATTGTCCGAAAAACCCAAATATCCCCAGTGCACGACGTTATATTACGATATTACCCAGTATAAAATCAGGAGTCTCATATCCTAATATTGGTGTATTCAATATCCTCATTCGAGAGGTTATACACTTCTGACATCGGTATCCTACCGTGCAGCTTCCCAGAACTACATTCGGATTGATTCCCATCTTTATGAGATACATAGAAATGTTTGGGTATTTTATCTTGGGCCCAAACCTTCATTAACTAATTGATGTTCTTCTTTTCCTTATCATTATTGGGCCGAATTGGTGTATGTCTATAGTGTTTTGTTTTGGAAACGGGTCCCTTTGGCCTTCCTTTCATGTTGGGTCATCATAATTTCATGCCACACAATCCCTTTTGTGAAACCCTTTCCCCCTTTTGGTTAGAGATACATGAACTTAAACCAGCAACTATAGTACGAGGTCAATGAATTTAAACTATTATAATCTACAGTCCTAGTTGTTTGAATTTAAATTGAAAATCCTAACATCCCAATTAGACAACATTAAATTATAATTTTACCCCATATGAAATTGGGATGCCTTATATGATAAGTATGGAATAAAAGTAAAAAAATTAAATTAACCGGTATGCAATCCAGATTCCCCATATGAATAATATGGGATGACCAAAAATTTTACCCCATGAAAACTTTAGATTCCTCTTAATGTGAGACGATTTTATATTCTCGTTTGAGAGGACACCACTCCACTGTTAATGGTCTCATATCATATCGTTTCCCAGAACTACATGTGGCTTGATTCCAATCCTCATGGGATATGTAGTGATGCCCCGATGTCTCATCCTTGGCCCAACCCTACCATTAACTCACATTTGGATATTTTTCCCCTTTATTAGGATTGCTTCCCACCTTCCCACATGTTCATCTGGTGTGTTCAAGCCTGGGTATAATTGCTAACAAGTCCTATAATATTACCTTAAATATATTCCCTTATTCCTCTTTAGGACATCACATTTTATTTGATTTGGATAATATTCATCCTCTCGATATGAAAAGCCTCTCTAAAGGAACAG
This sequence comes from Viscum album, assembly GCA_963277665.1. Classification (NCBI taxonomy): domain Eukaryota; kingdom Viridiplantae; phylum Streptophyta; class Magnoliopsida; order Santalales; family Viscaceae; genus Viscum; species Viscum album. Next base: position 326,367,170 of record OY728130.1, read on the forward strand.
TATCATGCCAGACTGGCTCACCTAACATCCTAGGATCACACCTTGAAGGGTATTCAAAAATAAAAAATAGATCTTCTGTTTTGAATTTGGTCAATCGCCAATCCTACATTTTTTCACCCCATATTTACCAACCTGGGAAACTGGTGTGTTGAACATAGTTTATAGTTGTTCCCCATCCATTGGTTACTTTTATTTCACTATATTGGTCTTGGAAGTCGCAATCACCCACATGGTAATTTTTCATCACTTTTTCCCCATGGTATGTTATCTCTTATGAATACTAGGGACCCATTAACACTCTTTGATTAATTTATTGATAATGGATCATGCAATTTTAGAGATTGGGGGGGGGGGAGTTATCCTCAAGCAAGGTTGAGATGTGTAGGTACCCCATTCTCTAAACTATATGACCATAAACTTGGATTCGGAGTCCACAAATCATGACTCTAAAATATGTCTGTTTGAGATGTTGGTCCAAGAATAATGACCTTAAACTCTATGAAAATTATCTCGTAAATATTATGTTCTGCATCAACTGGCCTTCTTGGCCCCTCCTTTCACATCAGGTTACCACCATTTGATGCCACATTTTCTATTTCAATATATTCCACCCTATGGTTTAAACATCATGACCATGAAGTATGTTCAAGTTGTCTCATGTTTTTTTTGCGATGTTAGGTGCCCTCTTAGTCCCCACAATTAACATCTGGTAAACTTTTCAATGTTAAAAACATTCCTTGAAGAAAAAGAGCCCTCTGGTCTAAGAATTAGGATGTTAAACTATTTACAACCTTCCCCTTATATATGTTTCATAGGTCCCCCCTTGGCCCCCCATTCACATTGGGGCACTAGAACTTCATGTCACACCAAAGAGATTTAGGGTGACCATTGGTTTAAATTACATGAACACAAAATAAGAGCCCATGGCTAAGATCAATGACCTCAAAATAGGTTTCCAAGTATGAGAATCATGAAATTAAAATGTTTACCAGTGCTCTTGGTAATTTTACACATGGTGTTGGGTCCCTTGGACCTCATTTTACATTGGTTTATTACTCCTCAACACTACAAATATCGGTTTAAGATGCTCACCAGATGATCCAAGCTCTATAACCATAAACTATGAGTCATGTTCCACATATCATGAATTTGAAATGTGTGAATTCAAGATGTCTGAATGATATCCCATGTAGAAGGCCATATTAAGATCCTCATCAACATCTGGTTAACTCTCCCCTATTCGACACATATCCCATATGATACATCCTTTTGATTCAAGCATCATGACTTTAAAAATGTTTGTGACTCTCCCTAGAGTCCTTCTATTGGTGTAGGGTCTTCTAATCCCCCCTTATTTTTTCCTTATAGGCCCCTTTTGGGAGTTCCCCCATTGTGCTACCAACATATACCCCCACCACTATGGATGGGTGAGTATCATTCATATTTGTTTTCATGTCTGAGCTACAAGACATAAAACTACCTATCTCGACATCCCAATCACATGTTGTGAAACTATGTGATCACATCCCAAATCACATGAATTTAAACTATGTGATTTAGTATCCTCACTGTATGATGTTAAAATATGTGTCCAACATCCTTATCATATGATGTTAAACTACATGTCTATCATCCTCATTGAATTAATTAAAACTATAAGGCATCTTACTCCCTTACTGTAAAATCCATCTTCACTGATGTCAGTTACCTACCACATCATTCATGTTATTTGATCATCACTCAGCATATGATATGATTCCCTAATGGTGGAAAAGTTTGACCTTTGTTCAAACTGATACGACGACCCAATGTTCTCAAATCCATGGTGGTTAATTCAAGGAGGGTTAGAACCCATTCTAAGATTATATCACCTCATCTCCATGCTTCACATTTCCCTTTACATGGATCCTCATATTCTACCATGTCTGAATGGGTCCCCCATGAAAAAATTATCCCATGCCATACTGGCTCACCTACTTTCCTCAGTGTACTCTATGGACTTTGGAAGAAATTTTGAGATAGGACCCCATGTTGCGAACATGGTCAGCGGTCAATCATCATTTCCTTTCCGTAATCCTAACCAAATTGATAATGGATGATGTGTTTCAAACATGATAATTAGTTATCCTCCATCATCATGCCACCCCATCTGTGTTTAAAATATTTTTTGTATCGATTCAAATCCTTCATCCCCCGTTTTCCAGGTAGAATTTGATGCTTCTGATGTTACCCCATTCTTTCACTAGTTCACATTGTGAAATAAATTTACATTTTTAGAGATCCCCATTCTCCAACCATAACCTCTCTCATCCCAAACACTCCTGGTGAAAAATTGGTAAATTTAGATATCTAGTTCTCAAATATGGTCTTTCACTCTCTTATAAATGAGTATCCACATGGGCATCCATTATTTCTTATACTGATCACAAGTCATTTGAGGTTAGGGATTGGTCATTGGTTTTCTCACAAATATGATTGAAGTGAGATAGTAAAATTTGATAAGAGAAATATATCTATGCATTCTAGAACGTTTGAGACAAGTAAACCTCAAAAATTGGTGAGGGTCATCCACATACTAGAGCCTCTTATATGTCCAGAAAAAAATCCCCTACAACAACACCCTGGAGATCAAGTGCTTCTATCTTGCAATCCTTGGGTGTGTGGACTCCAAGTACTACTATAGTCTCATGATCTTTGATTTATCCTCCTCAACTAAATGATTAATATTTACAGCCCTGATCCACAACTATTCCTTCTTATCCTGGTACACATCTATCTTAAATTCTTCCCCCTTCGATTAATCTTAGGCCACCACCAGACGATCCTTCATCTGATTAATGACCTCTGCTTCAGCATTGAGGAAGGATGAATTCTCATTCACCTAGTCCTAGAGACATTGAATTTATTTATTGGACTATTGGAGCTTCTGGGTGATATTATATTTCTCCTTGTTATAGTAAACATCCAAATACTGGATACCCACACACACCCGCTCCGCAAGGTAGTCACATACCATCATATTTAGAGTGCAAGAGTCCACCACTTTGGTGCCCAGGTTGTGTAGACAATGGATAAGGGACCCCATTCAACTCCCTATGTATGGATCTGAGGTGTGGGTGATGAAACTATGCATGATACTCCATGCCCTATATCGGAAAATATAGTTCTCTACAGTGATGTCAAACCTAGGGTCTTCTAGATCCTCCATTTGTGTGGGCTCATATTTAGGGAATGACATAAGGAAAATAGTGACATGGCCCTCCTCCGGGATCCTCTCAGTTGGGTTAGGATTAATTTAAATATTTTGAACACCTTTATATCACTCTTTATCAGTAGCACATCCTCCTCCATCATCAATCTTTTCCCATAAAGTGGAATCACCCATGACCACAACAAGCTACCTGCTTGGAACCAAGGTTGGGTCAGCTTGAATGATCAGCTACCCAAGAGATGGTAAAACCACTAAATAAGGTACCCCATGTCCCTTGGACACATACACTTACTAGGAACACACCCTCTCAAACACTAATTGAAATAAGATCACATCATTTAGTTTGATCAATGACGACAAGTGGGGTAACACATTACACATATACGGGTGAAATACTTATAGAGGATGAGTGTTTTGGTTATGATTAGTCCCAGAACATTGATAGGGAGTTCCAATACAATGGACCCATTGATGCTAGTCAGAACCAGACCCCCCAATGTTGGTTAAGCAGAATCTTCATTAGAACAAGAACACACATTGACGTAAAAGCTCCATGAATGGTTTAAAAGTGGCTAGATGGATTCAGATTCAGTCTTACCTTGAGGAAGAGGGATCTTGATGATGACCTTCCCTAGGAGAACTTCATCACCAGTGGTAGATGCCACTATTGGGATGCCGGCGTATGATCCAATATAGATGATATAGAGAACGAAGGGCTCCATGGTAATCACTTTAACCTCATAGATAGACCCTAAAATTGCATCATCTTTAAGAATAGGCCACAAACCATACTCTCTAACACCCAGTGAAGTACCATCATACCCTCCAACAAGGCCCCCTTATCCATCATCATATTTTTCATTCACAATATAAATCCTTCTTAGGGCCTCTAAATAAGTATATAAGAATGAATAGAAGATATTAATAAGTTAACCATCTTACCTCAAGGAGCTCGACCATGGTAAAATCATCTGAAGGAGGGATTTCACCACTCTCTAGGGGACTCGACTAATTAGTTGATGACCACTAGGATTATATATTACTATATCCCTATGTTCCATCAACATATGATGACTCCTTAGTTGATTACCCAATATTTTATATCTCCTCATATTCAGGTGCACCGCCAAACATCACCCGCATTAGAATGGAGGGAATATTAAGTGCCCCATGATGGTGGAAAAGGAATCCATATCTATAAGGTATTCAGAAATATTGTAGAAGTTCACATTAAAAGTGATCCTGGCATGTAAAAACATTTTAGCTCAATCCCTTACAAGTTCATCATCCACCATAGCTCAACCTCCAACATGTTCATCCTTAGAATTCCCCAGGCTTCCCAATCTGTGGAGAAAGCAACATTAGTGGTTGGTTCTTGGAGATACCATAGATTCATTATAGGATCCTACCTAGATCTGATGGTTCTGATTTTAGAGCACCCTTCTTTCTTCCATGACTTCTTCTCAGGAAGGCCCTCCCCTCTAGGAGGATAGAGTGAAATAGTTCGTTACGGTGACCCCACTACAACATCAGCTCAAACTGCCACTGATGCTTAGATCTCCCCTCAATGTGTATCCCACATTCCACGTTACTTCTCTGACACATCACTGACCATCACAATCAACCTTATGAATTGACACACAATTGCGCTTAGGTACGCTACTACCTAGTTTCTAGTGTAATCCTTAGACACGACAAATTTGAAATTGGACAGAGGCCTCCTAATGTTATCTCCCAATACCTCTCCTATCAAAATCCACCATAGTTGAAGAAGGATACATGGATTATACAGCTCACATACCCATATGTAGACTATCTTTGTTGGAAACTTGATACATCAAAACTACCAAGAAAATTGAGATAGAGTGTACAACTCACAATAGGTTTTTCCAATGATTCTTGCCATTTGGACTCCGCCTCGGAAGGCCTATAAGTATTCTCTCTGATCCAGTGTCCCCTCAAAGTTTCCACCATATAACCAAATAGTTTCAATAATTGGTGAATGTTGAATTTCATTTAGTTTCCAATGCCAATAATGACCCTGACTTCACTGATCCCCAATGGATGAACCCCAATTATATTGAGTAGTGAGGGCCACAAACTAGCATTTGTTGGGGAAATAACATTTGAAAATTCATAACTTCTAAATTTCACCACAATCCATCAATATAAGAAATTAAACATTCCACACATCCTCCAGGGAATGTCGACCCTCACCTCATGACCCCATTGGTAATCAATCTAGGCCAACACTAGTGCCACTATATGAACCTGATTTCCAACTGCAATAGTCACCAGCATCACAATCACCCCTGAGGACAGGTCTATGTGTGGGTCTCCGATTGAGAGAATACATCCGCTAAGGAAGGTTTCAAGGAATGTAGTGTATCAGACTAACAGATTCTAGTCTTCCACCATGATGTAGCCTCACTGATCATATATCCCTTCCTCCGAGACCAACCAGTATGATCCTAGCCTCCTCTTTCATGGTTCCGTCAAACAATTATTTGGTTTCCTAGACATTTTCACAATGGGATCCTTCTTCGATAACATAAAAAACCATTTCTTGAATGTGATATCTTTTTGGATGTGGGAATGGTGATCCAATTTTCTCTTCATTGCCTCCAGAAGGCGCTTCACTGGGAGAGGTGTCTACATCTTGTCACCCCAGGTGTTTGGTACATGGATAAAATCATCATACTAGAAACCTTTTAGTGAAATTCCATTGATCCAATCTACAAACCACAAGCTAATTACTATATCCCCATAGTGATGGTGTAAAGTGTTGGTATTTGGAGACCAACAGCTGAGGATCTCTAGAAATATCACCCTTTGATGGTATGTATGGAACTGGCACATCAACACTTCCATGTACAATATGATAGAGAATATCATAGCTTTAAAAACGTGACTTAAGAAAATTGATGCCACTGTCTACTACTATTACATTGGGATATTGCAAGGAATAAAATTTATAAGGACTAAATATTTTAGTAGTCTAGGTAAACCAAATATATACATAAGTCTTGTATTACAAATAAATACACTAATTATAATATAAAATTTTTATTTCTTGGATAATAACATTATTCCATCTAGTGCATCCTTGAATTTATTTCTTAGTACACTTCTTGGATTCCTTGGGAGAAGAAGATAAAAAAGTGTGAGAACAATTTCTCAATAAGGGTTAAGGATAGATGAAGAAATAATGAATCAATGAGAATAATAATTATTAAATGGTATATAACTAAAAATGTATTCCATATAATCCATAAAATGAAAGGATAAACAATATAGAAATGCAATAATTGAAAAGGCATTCCATTAAAATAAATAGATAAGACATAATCAATATGGAAAGGAAAATAAATAAACCAAATTCCATTAAATCAATGAACTAATAATGAAATTTATCCATAGATATGTTGACACAAAATATCATGGATGAATAATAAGTGAATCTAAATGAGCGAAATTATTAATTATTGTATTCCATGTTTCCAAGGTACATGGTACCTTTACCATCAATACCTTTCACTAGACGGTTTAACATATTAGAAAAAAACCATATAAGTATATCCAACTAACATATCCCATGAGACTACCAATTCATTGAGGGGCTATCTATAACTAGGCCCCAACTGAATCATACCTATCCAAAACATTCCTCATATATCAAATAATCAATTTAACAATATGCCTTATCAAATATATGTACGGACTAGAAGATAAATATTTATCAATATTTCCCATGATATCAAATAACCTTTAATGTGAGAACCATATGTAAAAATTGTATACAGTTTAGGAAATAATTAGATCAATGTTAAATGATATAGACATTTAGGGGAAATTTAGTGTTTAGTGATCATTGTAAATTAAATATTTCAAGTTGAATAATTTGAAAATAAACATAGTGAATGTAAATAATATCCTTGGTAAAATGAGTCATAAAACATCCAAAGGATGAATAATGATGGAATCAATAAAAATATATCACAAGTGTAGTAAAATAAATGGATGTTTTTGTTGATGAATATACATACCATAAAAAGATATTTTAAATCATTTTGAGGAAAATATACTTTTTATTTTGGAATACCTTTTGAAAATACTTATCATTAAAAATAACTTTTAAAAACATTTTCTTTTAAAATCATCATTTTAAAATTACAAAGAAAGATTCAAAGAAATGACAGCTGGTAAATCCATACATGCCTTACAATATAAAAATAACATTCATTTTTCACGTTAAAAAGATAAGGAAGTTCATTTTTCGTAAAATTAAAAGAATATTATTTCGATTAAATTTATAAAAAAGGGAAAAATTTCATTAATAAATAATTTTGGAAAGGGTAAAACAATTTTAATACATTTTTAGGAAATTTTGTTTTAGAATAAAATAAGTTCTCTGATTAAAGAGGGAGATGAAGATGGGTTTTATTAAAAATATTTTCAAAAACTTTTTGAGTAAAAAATAGTGGAAAAATGTTACCAATACTTGAAAACATTAATTAATAACCATATGAGAAAAAAACAAAAAGTTTTATTGAAAAATAGGCATATAATTTCATCAATTGTAAATTCAAATTTAAATAATCACAAATAAAATGAGATTATGAAGTAAACCCTTGGAAAGACTATAATGTTTAAGTGAGAATAAATCAATGAATAGATTACGTGTATCAACTATAAATTCACATAAGATAAGTATAATTACATCAATATATAGTGATAAATTATTTATAAACATAATCATAGAATATTAATGTCAATAGAAAGTAATATAATTCAATAAAAAGGAATTGAGTTATGAATTTATTTACCATTTGGTAACATTAAGTTCAAATACCTGTAGGTAAAATAATTAAAATTGACACTCAAAATATTAGGAATAATGAATAGATCTTTATTTTTCATGTAAATTTGTAATTATATAAATCATTTTTAAGAAATTTGGTGCATAATAATGAAGCATGCCACAAAGAATGGAAATTGAGATGAAGCCCCTTACCAATATGGTAACATATGAATTGGAAGACCCAAAAGTACTAATAATCATATAAATAATTTAAATACAATTAATATAAAATAATTCGTTATATATTTCATCAAAAGTTTATGTTGTTACACTACACAAAATAAGTAAGCGGTGTTAATGGCATATGGCTCAACAAAAGAAATGTGAGACAAGAATCCCTTACCTTGTGATTACTTTTAGGTGAATTTCCTTTAACATCATGTATAATGGTTTTATAAAAGATTAGAACTTATAACAAATTCATAATCATATTCATAATACCATATATGATCATGTTATAATATCTTGTTACCCATTAGTTAATAATATTTATTCTTTCAGAAGACGGCGGCGCGAACCCTAGGACGATGGTCGAATCTCAGTGAAGATGATAGTAGTAGCACCGGTCCCTCCTCCCCTGGCAGAAGAAGGACCTCTGACGTCCTCTAGAAGAGAAGGGCCTCATTTCCGCCCCTTCTCTAACCCTGACAGTCTTCCTCCCTTATCGAAAGCCTTGCTAAGTCCCAAGGTTGCAGATCTACTCGACGGTCTCCCCAATCATCATATTTCATCTCCAAAGTTCAAAAAATCCACAATACTTCTGAATCTCACCCTGGTAGCTCGGTTTAGACAGAGGATACCTTTAGTGGATTCTTTTGATAGGTTCGTCTTCGGCACTTGGGACCTTCATGAGAGGGAGATAGTGGGTCTGCTTGGAAATCAACATTTCACGATTCGTTTTTCTTCTAAGATGGACCTAATCAAAGAATGGTCGAGTTTCCCCCGTATCATCGAGGTTTTTCATTTCATTATTTTTTGTTGGTCTTTTGATTTACATATGTAGTGGGATCCACCTTCTACTACAGTTTGGGTAATGTTTTCAAATCTACCTTTACCATTTCAAAATGCATCCATTATCAGGATGATTGGTAATCTGGTAGGTAGATTCTTATGCTCTGATAGTCAAACTGCGGTAGTTTTCCACCCAGTCAATCCACGAGTGTGTGTGGAACTATACCCTTCTATTATTCCTTTTGATTATGTTTGGATTATAGTCGGTGAGGAGTATAGGTGTAAGCAGCGGGTGATTTATGAAAACTGGACCGATTTCTGTTCTTCCTGCAAGAGTTTGGGTTACTCCTCTAATGTTTGTCGTCATGGGTCTGGGAAGCGTAGAGGTAGGGGAATTGGCCACTAACCCTGCTCAGAGTGCAAGTGGTCGGGCCACTCGATGGAGGCTTTCCACCGGGGAGTTATGTACAGGGAAAGGTCGGAGGATTGTGGTAGGGGAAAAGTTCCAAAACGTGAGGACGTTGGCCCGGGTCAATCGACAGAGGGTATTGACGGGGGGGGGGGGGGGGTCGGGGATCCCATTTTATTCAAGCGGGGGAGGAGGAGCATCTCCAAAAAGCTTTAGTGGAAGGCAATGCGTCTGTAGAGGGGATTTCCTGAACTGATCGAGTGAAGAAGGCCTCTGTTTCTCAGGCTAATTCGCTCGGGTCTGAAGTGTTCTGGAGGTTGATGCAGTATCTGGATGGACCCTCCTGTGAACTGCAAAGCAATGGTTTAGTTCTGATTGAGACTTCTCAAGTTGAAAATCAGCTGAATTGGAGTACAATGTTTATGGAATGTGGGGAGTAGGTTTCCCCAATCGCTCTTGACACTAAGGTTGTATTGTCAGACATTGGCGATGTTTGTAAGGGGAGGCTGGGAGCTTCTGCGGATACTACAAATTCAACAAGAACTGGTAAATCAGGGGGGTCAGACTATTTGATCCAGACTTCTATCTACTTGAGCAACTCATTTGGAAGCCATTCCGAGGTTGGTTTGAGTTTGGATCCAAATATTCGGGTTCATCATGACGAGGTATCCCGGAAGGATCCCAATGTAAGTAAACTAGAGCTATTGGTTGATTGTGATTTAAGATCGAGAAGTAATAAGAGTATTAATAGGAGGGGAGGTAGGAAGGAATAATCCTCTTTACCTCCTCCTCTAGAGACCCGATTTGAGAAAAAGTACAATAGAAAGAAGACGACTGCTGAATTTTTGAGCAGACAGAGAACAGAGGACCAGGGAGTTCAATCCAATGAATTAATTCATATGTTCGATGAAGAAGTGATTGAGCAGGTATTACTGCTTAACGATAATGAAGAAGAGGCATCTAAAATTATAGGGATGACACTAAGAATGTCTCTTAATAAAGAGAAATACTTATGGATTGACAAGAAAGATCTAATTCTGGTGGGGGGCTTTAATAAAGGGAAGATTTTCATCAAGGAGTACATTCAGATATGGGATCAGCTGGCTTCGGAATTTGAAAAGTGAATGAAGGTGGTCCCCGACACCTAGGTTTCTTCCTTATCTTGGAATTTTGTTTGGGAACCGGATCCTGGTAATCTGAATTTCATTTTTAATGTGCCTGTTTAATCTGATGTTAGGTGGTTTCTTTTGAGGGGTTTGCTTTTTAGAGCTGTCTGCTCTTGGTTCTTTCCAATTTTTGGTTTTGTGGTGGAGTTTGGAGCTATTTCAGATGGGGACCAGAGCATGAAGGCTTCATCGGTGTATGTAATTTAGATTGAGACGACTGAGAGGGTATGACTTTGCCATCGGTACCGGGCCCGTGCTTTTTCACGAGACACTTTATATTTGACATGCTTTGGTGAAGGCTTATCATCACGATGTAATTTCTGGGGATGTACAGATTTGGTTTCCAATTTTTCTCTGATTTGGTTGTTTTATGGTTGTTTTGTTGGACTTTTCAGTTTCTCACTTTCCCTCAAAAGTCTTTGATAATAATAAATTAATTTTCAGTCAATAATATATATTTTTTCTAACTATTTCGGGTGTTAATTTCTTAGTTTTTCGAGAAGGTTTTAAAATTTAACTTGTTGTTCCTTTTAATTAGATCATGGTTTCATCATATAAAGAATGTAAACCATGATTTGAATATTTTATATATTTATTAAATATTTATCTAAAATAATCCATACAATTTTGATATAGGAAATGAAATGCATCGTTCATGGGGAGGTTGGTTGTACGTACGCATGAACACTACTTTTATTTCTTTTTCATATTTAAAATAATGAAAAGAAAATTATATATATATACATATATATATTATAATTAGAATATCCCATTTATATCTTATATTTCTATATTTTTCTTAATACCATATTTTATATACATTCAATGTATAGTGTAGTCAGATCACATCGCTTTGTGGAGGTGATAGTCCACACTTCCAAAAACAATTTTCCCTATTTACACAAAAGAGAAAGTATAATGGTTTTTGGTATAAAATAATTCCCAAAGAATAATACATAATAAATATAATATATATCATATATTAATAGTGTGTTCATCATAATTCTCAACCATGAATGGTGGTAAGGGAAAAAACAAACAATCATCATTTCGTGAGGCGGTAGTTTGCCTAGAACGAATGGTAAGTTCGTTTCCAATTTCATGAATGTGTGCAAAGGTTTAGGTATAAAACATAACATAATAGAATCTCATTATATATTGGATAATTTTTTATCATATAATCTTGGAATATAATTATTTTAGGGGATGGAGAATGAAAATTAAACTGAAGATCTTGAGGAAGGATGTTACCTATTCTTGGGGTAACTTTTTTTGGTTTTCCCCAAAGGGATTCTAAAGTTTGATTTCGTTAAAAATGGAGGATTATAGGATGACGGGGGGGGGGGGGAATTCTATGAGATTATTTTATCATATTTTTGATGATCCAAAAGGTTTTAGAGCTTTGAATAAATGGGATGGGTGATTTCCTTTTAATATGGAGGAGTGGCATTCCTGAAAATTTTTAAAAGGGAATTCCATCCACATTTTTCCAATTTTAAGTGGCTCCAATAATGGTAATTATTAGATAAAAAAGATGATATTGTAGAAATATTTCCATAAAAGTTATTTTGGACAATTTTATAGGTCATTTTGTCACTTAAGTTCAAGGTTAAGTTCTATGTTAAGTTAATTTTTCTTTTAATTGATGTAATTAATTTTAATTACATTCACGAATATTTTGGGAAAAAAATAAGGTGAACTTATTAATAATTATAAATTATTTTAATTTTAAATATGTAATACATTTTTCAAAATTCGAATCATAGAAGTTCCAAAAATTATTTTAAATTTAATCCCACTAAAGGGATGACAGAGCGAGTTTTTAAAGTAAGAATGTTTAAAAGTTTGCTAAGTTTTTATATCCAATTCCAAAGCATAACTTATTAAAATGAAATAAATTCTTTTAAATTATATAAAATTTATTTAATTAATCTTTAAAAAAAATCTCTAATTTAACTTAATAAATAAATTTAAAAAAAGAGAAGATTTCGATTAAAATTCATTATTTTTCACTATTCATCTACAAATGCAATTTCACCAAAACAAATTCACCATAACCTAATTTGACATTTATTTTCCAAAAATTATGTTTATTTTAACATATTAAATTTATAAAATCATCAAAATTATTATTTAAAATAGGTACACCATTAAAAGGTGGTAAAAGTGCCATTAAAAAAATATAGCTTTTTTATGTGTAACAGTAGGTTCGTTCTTATCTTATGACTATAAAATTTATTGGATGAATGTGAAAAAATTAGATTGAATATATATATATATATATATATATATTTTACATTAATATCACTCATTAATTTTAATAAATTTAATTTATTTAGATAAAATACCCTTGGGAGCAGAAAAATAGTTTTTTATAAAAATAATACCCTTATATTCAATTGATTATTATATTAATTTCAAATTAATTATAATCCAATTAATTAATTATATATTTTTTTAAATAATATATTTTAACAATTTAGTTAAAAATATTCATAACTACTAATTTAAGGGCTGGGTTATATCTTATTATATTAAATAATAATATTTTAATAATATATTTTTGTTTGGTAAAACTAGGTCTTTCATGTAATTCAAACTATCGAAGAAAGTTATTATTGTGTGTCTCACATGATAATTCATTATCACATTAAGGTGAAGTTATATCAAAGATTGAATTTAATTAAAAAATTAAATATATTGTAAAGTATCTAGATTTAATATTCTCTTACACACTTAGTGTTGCGTTTCATACACGCTATTGAATAAAATGTTCTTACTTTACAATTTCGGGGTGTTACATTATACCCAACATAAATAAATTATGTCCTCCCAATTTAACCCAAATATTATATATTTAGGGTATTATATTTGAATATTACTTTGTTGAAACCCCACATATTGAGAATAGTTAATTAAATACCCTCTTAATAAGAGATAATGTGAAGTACAAAGGTCACATTGAATAAAATATAACTAGGTCTCTATGTAAGAGAACACCAGTGGAATGTGTAGATATGTACAAGGAAGAAAAGAGTAAATATTTATAGGGAGTGATTGGGGTCATCAACCACAAATAAGTGATTGATAAATGGAATGTTGAGGGCCCCAAATCCATAAATCTTTAATGATTTTGAAAAAATTTGTTCAACAAAAATTAAAGTATTAAAGAAAAATTTTTCTTTCCGATCATTTTACTAAAATTGAGTAATTTTCTTTCTGCCTAAGTATATAAAGATATTTACTTACTTGATAAATTTATATAAACACAATTTCATCCTTAGGTTGTGATTCTATCAATTTCCAATTCATCAATTACTTCAAGAAATGGATATACAAAAAAGAAATTTTATTCCTAAAGCACTAAAATAGACATTTAATAGATCATAAGGCCCATAAAAGGGTGACAAGTCTTTCCATTTTTCTCTAAATATTCTCCAAATCCAATATAGTTAATCCATTAATCATAAATCCTAAATAAATAGAACTATAGTTTCATCATAAATATTTAGTCATTAAATTGTCTAACTAAAAACAATTACATATTAATCAAGAAATTTCATAGGTTAATGGTTAGCATGAAACCCTTATCGTACTTCGGTCATGGGTTCAAGTCCCACAGCCTTTTAACACTTGATTGGTTATCACCTAGAATATATTTTGTCCTTTTCTAAAACCAAATTAATATAATTTGCAATATAAATATAATTGAAATCCTTTAAATAAGTTTAATTACCAAATATACTTTTAACTAAGGTTTTCAATACAACCTTTATACATAAATACTTTGTCAATTTTATTTCAACATAGGTCCTTCTTTGTCTAAAGTTTATCCAAATTCATTAATTTTCATTATCTATTTGAATCCTTCATAATGGTTTGTAATGAAAATGTGAACTATCCTAAGAGTATCCCCTAGGGTCTCAAACCATGTGAGTATTAATGCCCGTGTTCATTTACTAGACTACACTGAGTTAGGCCCAAGATGCCTTGTCCAAATTGTTACCCCTAGGTACATCTTTTCTAGAACTATGTCCAATTGTAGTATCCTGACATAGATGTATTTATAGGGAAACCCACATTATATCTACAATACAAAATTCTAGGATGTTCTTATATACATATCCTCAAAGTGTTCCTCAAGGTCATGTTCTCTCATCTATGTTTTCCAAATTCAAGTTCCCAAGGTTGCTACTAAACTTCCTTTGAAACCAACTATAGCAAACCAACCCCAGAAGCCCGAAGATGGTGTCTACTGCAATTAAATTGGAATGATTTTGAGGAACTACATTTTGAAGGTATGAATAGTTTAGTAGTATTGGTATACATGATACATACATTGTTCTTGTATTACATTAAATAAAATTATTACATCATAATTTCTTTATCAGATAATAACTTTATTCCATATAGCTTATCATTTTATATATTTCTTAGTACACATCTTTGATTCCTGAGGGAAAAAATAGAAAAGGGCAAGCTAAAATTCTTATTAAGGGTTAATCATAGTGAAGTAATAATGAATCAATGAGAATAATCTTCATAGAAAAGAAAATAACTCAATAAAAATGCTGTATAATCAAGAGAATGATTAGATAAACACTATAGAAATGTAATACCTGAAAAAAAATTCCATTAAAATAACTAAACAATGTATAATCAAAATCTAATGTAAAATTATTAAAACACCTGATATTTAATTAATGAACTAAGAATTAAATGTATCCATAGATATTTCAACGCAAAATATCATGGATGAATAGTAACTGAATCTAAATGAGGGAAATAACTAATTATTTAATGCCATGTTTCCTAGGTACATGGTACCTTTATCGTCAAGACCTTTCACAAGAGGGTTTAGAATATCAAGTAAAATCCCATCTAAGGCTAGCCAACTGACTCTTCCCATGAGACTACCAATGCACCGAGGGGCTATCTATAATCAGGACCCACCCAGGTCATACATCTCCAAAGAACTCCTTATATCTCGAATAATAGATTTAAAAATGTGTCCTACCAAATATCTATATGGAGTAGAAGTTAAATATTTATGAATATTTCCCCACATATTAAATAACTTTCTAATTGAACACCATATTTAAAAATTATAGAAAAATTAGGCAATAATCACATCTAATATTAATGGTACAAATATTTAGGGGAAATTTAATGATCAATGATAATTGGAAATTTAAAATTTCAAGGGGACTAACAAGGAAATCAATTTAGTGAACGTCAATACCATCCCTGATCAAAGGAGTCATAAACCATCGAGTGGATGAATAAGTGTAGTATCAATAATTCATATCAGATGTGGAGTAGAATAAAGGATTGTTGTAATTGATGAATACAAATAATATAAAAATATATTTTAAAAATATTCTTGATGAAAATATTCTTTTTTAATTTGATTTTTTTTAAATCCTTTTCTTTGATAATCATTTTTTAATATTTTTCTTTAAATATTACCCCTTTAATCATTCAAAGGAATCCTCGAAGAAATAACAATGAGTAAATATTCAAAGGCTATACAAAGTAAAAAGAGAATTACTTTTTAATGATAAATGTTTAGAAAAGTTCCTTGTTTATAAATAAATAATAAAATTCCCTTGAAAAAATTTTTGAATGAAAAAATACAAATAAAATCTTTAATAAATCATTTTGGAAAGGGTAAAAATAGTTTTGAAAACATTTTTATAAAACTGGTTTATTAGAAGAAAACAGGTTCTCTAACTAAAGAGGGAAATGAAGTCGGGTTTTCTTAAAAACAATTTCATAAATATTTTGAGTTCCAAGGAATGAAAAAATGATTCTAATACATTAAAATGGTCATGAATAACCATATAAGAAGAAAATTAATTATTTTATTGAAAATGTGGTCATATAATTTCATTGAATGGAAATTAAAGTATAAATAATCCAAAATAAAATAATATTGTAAATTAAACCATTGAAAAGACCATAAAATTGAAGTGAGAATAAATCAATGAATAGATTATGTTTATAAATTTTAAATCACATAAGATAATTTTAAATAAGAAAATAAATAATAAAAATTATTTATACACATAATCGTAGATTATTAATGAAAATGAGGTTATAATATAACTCAATGAAAAGGAATTGCATTATGAAATTCCTTTACAACTTGGTATGTCACACCCGACCAATTCTCAATTTTAATTTAATTATTTTGGGTTTCAATTTTGAGTTTTGGTTTGAACGGGTTCAATTTTAAGGGAAATTTGTAATCTTATACGAGTGCACGACCGTGCGTGAGACCCTGTGTAGCGCCCAAAATTAATAAGAAAACAGTTTATGATTAAATTTTTTATTTCACTGGCACGTGACTATGCTGCAACCACGCATGCGTCTATGTGTGGTGTATGGAATCAATAATTAACGCAATTATTTTACGACTGGTTTTATTATTTTAGTTTTATTATTAAGATTAATTTTTTTTCTATTAATTAGAATTTTGTTTTGATCTTTAATTTTTATTTTATTTTTCTAATTTATTTATTTTTTTCCTATTTAATTCTTGTTTTATTTTTTGATGTATTCTTATGTATTATTAATTTTTTTTCTTTATTCCGTCCTCCATTTCTCTCTCCCTATTTTCTTTTTTTCTTTTCTCTTTTTTCTTCTTCCATTCTATTATGATTCCCTCTTCCCTACGTGGACCCCACTCTCCCCTCCTAACCCTACCTGAGCCATAAGACACCCCTCCCCTTACCTTCCTCCCCAGCGCAGCCTCCTCCGTTGGAGCCTACTCCGGCACAGCCTCCTCCGATGCGACCTCCTCCGGCACGGACCTCCTCCCCCCCTTAGATCTTTTCCGGACCGGCTACCACCAAAATATCCATTTGCCGCCTCTCTGACCACCTCGCACCGCATATCCCCCAGCTCAGAACCCTCATCGTTGGCATACCAACCTCTTTTGACGCACCAAAACCCCTACGTGCGCCTCCCCTTGCTCGACCGAACACCCGACGAATTTTTTTTTTCAGAACCGCGCAAGCCCCATAGCCTCCGCAGAGCCTCGGATGACCTCACTCACCCTTTCTGTAGGTGCATTCCCCTCAGACCGGGATGTTCTTCCATTTTGAATAATTTTTTTTGGTTAGGTTTTGGTTTGCGTTTGGTTCGTTTATGGTGTAATTGGTCAGATTT
This sequence comes from Viscum album, assembly GCA_963277665.1. Classification (NCBI taxonomy): domain Eukaryota; kingdom Viridiplantae; phylum Streptophyta; class Magnoliopsida; order Santalales; family Viscaceae; genus Viscum; species Viscum album. The sequence goes on from OY728130.1 coordinate 326,384,941, forward strand.
ATTGATTTTAGGGCTGGGTTGTTTGGTTTGCGGTGCGATTGAAGTACAATGCAGTTTGCACACTAATTTTGTGAAGTTTCGATACCTGAGGTTATTGTTTCAATATATAAGTACTATTTTATGAATTAATTTGTGTGTTTGATCAATTTAGTGTGTTATTTGATGAGTTTTCTTAGTGAGAATATAGTTTTCCTTGGGATTTAAGGTGATTTTGATGTGTTTAGTAGAGTTTTTATTTGATATGAATGTTATGATTTTGTGAAAACCCAGGATGAGCCTTTCTTAGTGTTTTAAAAACTTTTATGTTGGTTTATTATGTTGTGAAAGGGCTGTGAATTCTATTTTGTCATGTTATTGGTCTGTGTTTGTCTTCAAAGGTTGGTTTGAGTATGCAAATGGGTTAGGAGTGGATTTATTTTATGTTTTAAGGGGGTTTCATTATAAAATGGGATGTTTTTGTTTTATAAATTGGGAATGGGGTTTCCTTTGATTTATGTGGTTCTTATTGGAAATATTTAGGTCTTCCTTTAGAATTGTGTTTGAAATTTCAGATCATTAGAAATGGGGTTTCAAATGTTTATGAAATGGGTGAAGGCCCGGTTGGCACTTGTGATGTGATATTGATTTCCCTGGTTGAACCCTCCTATTGCATATGATAATTGTGGTTTATGTGATTGACTCTTTTGTTTTAATAGATGGGTGTGTTATTGGTGAAGACCCTTGGTGTGTCATTTTAAAATGTTTTATATATTTTTTTAAGTGTGTTATTGTTTATTTAAATTATATGTGTAGTGTGTTGGATCTCACCATGATGGTTTTGGGGCGTGGGTTCGAGGTATCCTACATGTACATGCATAGGGTAAGGCATATATATATATATGGCCTCTTTGTATATATTCCATCATGGAGCGGGGAATATGTGCAGTGCATCTAGGGATGTATATATATATATACAAAATGCATGTGCGTGTATGTGACAAATGTCGGTTCGAGTGGTTGTCGACAAATAACAACATGTTTGAGATAGGTACCCTATGCCTATGCCTTTAATTTTAATTTCATAATTGCTTGATTGTTTTAAAAATATGTTTTACATTTACGCTATATACAAATGTTACGAATTTGATTGCGGTTTCTTAAAATGATTATGTATTTGTTTTGGAAATTGAAATGTATTTCTACCACCATTGGTCTTAAGTTACATTTTTATAAAATTGATTTCCTATATGTTTTTCAAGTGATAATGAGTATTTTCAAAGATGTTTTTCTTTTCAACTGGTTAGTTCTAAAAAGTGCTCCCTTTATCTAATTAAATTCATTTGGCACTTAAAGAATGTTTTATGAAAAATAAAAAACTTCTCTTGAGGCACACCCCCTTGGTTTTAGAAAAATATTTTTTGGTTAAATGTGTTATTATGTGCCTAATTTGACGCTTATGCATTGTGTGGCGTGAAAGAGGTGGAATGTGCTTATGGAGGGAGAGTGGCGGTGAGTTTTTGAATGGGTTTTTGATAAAGAAAGTGTTATGTACATATATGTTTTCTTGATAAATAAAACTCAACACCACTTGAAATAGAGCACAATGGGAAACATTGTTATCTAATTGGGTGACCAGGACTAGTACGCTGGATGACATGGTCAGGGTTCATCCCAGTTCATCAAGCAGGATTGATGCAATAACACTAACTAAACATATGAACTTCAGAGGGTCATGGATTCTAATCCACGGTTACTGAGGGTCGTGGTTTATAAGCCACATTTTCTGAGGGTCGTGGATTCTAAGCCACATTTCACTTAGGTACGAGGTCACTAGGGTCCCACTTGTTCTTGATACCTATAGGGATTACCCATGGTGCTCATTTGCGACATGATGCTTGCGATGTAATTTTCATTACAATTGCTTCATACTTGATGTCTTATTTGTGAAAACCAAATTTTAATCTAAATTAGTTTCCTTTCATTTGGAAATGTTAATGCATTCATGGAACTTATTTTGAAAATGTAGTGGGAGGGAAATGATTTATTTGAAAATGAAAACTTGTAACTTGAATTTGAAAAGAATGGAAAACATCATTTTATTACGTTCTGTTTTCAAACTAGCATGTTTTGGATTTCATAAAAAAGTCAGTGGCATAGGGCGTTGTTGTATCTTGGCATTCTTACTGAGCATCTTGGTTCTCACGCCTACTTTAATTTTCAGTTTCATGTCCCTATAGTTTTGGATTGCTCTTAGAGCGAGTGTAGTTTATGTTCCATGGTGACCCACGGGGTCACTTGAGGTATGTCGCGTTGCTTCTATTATTTCCCATTCGGTTGCCAAGTTGTTCAGTTAATTTTCCTTTATTTATCTACTTTTTCTTTTTATGTTTTTTTATCTTTGATATGTGCCAAATTGTTCCCAACTGGTTTATTATGGTTCTTGGCATTAGTTTCTAGACCATGGGGATTGGGAACGGCCTTCGGGCCATGTTGTGGACCGGCTCGGATGACTGGTTCAGGGTCGACTCCGATTGGTCAGTGACAAAATGGTTTCAGAGAGGGTTTTGTTTATTATTTGATGTTTCAGGTAGATCAGAGACAGGATTGTTGGTAATTGAGTGGTAGGTGCGGGAAGAGTGTCGTGAACTCTTGCTTTTTCGATCCTCGAAGTAACCAGGGGTAGTCCGAGATTTATGTTTTTGGATTTGGTCTGTGTGGATAGAGGATGATAGTAGGAGTAAACCGGTACTGCGCGTAGTCTCAAATGGAGTCGCGACCCATGTGATGCCCAAGATTATTGTTCAACACTTCTATTTGTTGGATCTTGCCTAGGGCATGGTCTGGTAAACCATTTAGCCGGGTTAAGCATGGCCACTAGTGCTTCATCCAGGTGCTTTAGTGTTGGTAATTCCATGTTTCAGTTTTGGGTTGGTAAGAATGGGTTTTTAAAAGTAATGAAGAATTTCGGATTGCTCTTATTTGTTTTGGTGTGTGTTTGGCATGATTTTTGGGGTTCCTTTTGCATGGACCTTGTTTTTTGAATTTGGTATCTGATTTGATGAAATTGAATTTCTAAAAGAATATCTCAGGTCATTTGAAATCGAAGTGGGTTATTTTGGAAATGGTAAGCATTTTGAAAGCATTTCTTGAATTTATGAAATGGTTTAAAAAAGGTATTTTTGGAATATTGGTAATGTTTTTTTTGAAAGCGGAAGAGCATGGTTTTGCCCAGTGGTATTATTATGGGTTCTCCTGTGTTTATGTGGACGTGATTAATGGTCGTTAGTAGATCAGTGGTGAGTGATTGATTTTTAAAGCTGCTTATTATTTCCTAACAATTGGGTTTTTCTCTAAAAAGTGTTTTTGTGTTAAATGCTTTTGGAAATTGGAAAATTGGTTTTGAGCTTGGAGTGAAAGTTATGGGTTCAAAAGGGTTGTTGGGCTTTGTTGTGAAATGATTGTTTTTTCAAGCGGGTGATTTCCTTTAAGAATACATCAGTGATTTAAATTGGAATTATTGGACTTTTTCCAGTATGTGGATGTTTTTTTATGATGTGTTTGGATTTGTGGGAGTCTGTTATCTTGTTTCTTGTTTGAGATATGCCCCCTAGAAATGTCCCATGGGTTTCCAGTAGGTCTCTCGGTTCTTGGCTTAGCCCAAACTCCTAGGGGAGTGGTGGAGTTTAGTTCTGCGCGGTTGTGTCGAATGTTTGTAGATGTCGAGGTTGGTTGGATATCATTTAGTGCTTTAGGAAAGATATACGTGCCTTTAGTTTTTGAGGAACCCAAAATGTTTTGTAGGTGTAAGTTGTCTCGAGTATTTTTGGAGGAGCGAGACTACACCGACAAACAGTGATTGTTCTGTTTTTTTGCGAATGGGATGTTGTGAGCGATCATCAAGACTAGGCTCATTTCATGGTTGTACCTAAGGAAGTGAAGGCAAGGGAAAGTTGTGGATATTATTGGTTCTCAAACAATTAGTAGGCGGAGATGGAGGTGTGTTGACCTTTCTAATGAGATAGTTTCATATTCCATAGAGGCTGTGTGGAACAATCAGTTTAAAGTTCGTAATAGTTGTTGGTCTTTCTCATATTGTGGTAAGTGATGGTTACTCATCCGAAGAGGAGTGTGAACCATTGGGACCTATTCTTGGTGTGCCCTTTCCCACAGTTTTCATCATGTGTTTGACGAAACGTTCAATCTCCTATATCTAGTGTGGTCAGGTGGGCACTCTAAGTCATTCGCTACAATTCTCAGTGGGTATATTGACAGAGTGGCCGCTTGGGGCATGAGGAGAAGTATGTAGGGTGCTTTTCCAATGGTGGAAGTTCCAGTCAGTGGTGGTCATCTTATGACTACAAGGTTTTAGATGCTTTAGACATCAGGGCTCCATCCATCAACCTTGGGGTGAAGCTTGCGCGCAACAAAAATTCACCGTACGTGGGTTTATCTTAGTACAACTTAAGTCCGCAGTAATGGGATGGAGACGACATAAATTTCCTTATTCTGGTATCTTCTCTGAAGGCGTCATTCTTGTTGTGAGGGGCATAGAGCCCTTTTCTCCTTGTCACGATCTTATTTTAAGGGAGTTCCTCTTGGGCTGTAAAGAGGTTTGGAAATCTGTATTCTTGTAAAGCCAGAAGGCATGCTCTATGAACCTTCTTGTGGTTGGTTGTGGAACGAAATTGTACTCATTTCATAGATTCTCATGTATTGTGGGATTGACATGTGTCTATCTAGTGTGTCTCTAGGTTAGGGGATTCCACTATCAAAACCATCTCATGAAGCGGAGTGTTGTCCACTCTAGGAATAATCAATGTAGTTTGGATTGTGTTGGTGGGTTTGTGATGAAGAGTTCAGTATGTATCTCTCAATGTAAACTAGGAATGCCTGCACGAGTGTCATGGTGTTAGTAAAATTATAAAATGGTGGGTAGACCCACTACGGGTATCTTCGGCATCTCCTCTTATGTTGGTTTGGTTTAACTTAGAGATCATGGAGGGTCAAAACAGTGTTAATCGTTTGAATGGGATTGTGAGTCATTTTGGTTTGGAGAACCAATGTCGAAAAAGAATCTTAATATGGTGGGGAGACCACCATCGATATAATTTGGGGAAAACTCTGTTTTCTAAGTGCACTTGGTGGGGAAAGCCCTTACTTCTTCTCCGCCCAACCTCGACAATGCAAATCAGTTAGCTTGGGTAGTGGGTCGCTGGATGAGTGTTCTTGGAGATCTCGAGCGACCTCGGTGATCCCTAAGTTAGGGGTTATGGTGTCCCATGTTGTAGTTCTGTTTCGAGGTGAATTCCTTACTATTGGTCATTTCTCTTGGTGATTCTGGTTTTGAGATATTTTGATTTTTATGTCATGGGTGTTTTGAATGCTCGGTCATCGGGTGATTGAGTTTTGTTTTAGGTATCTTCACAATCTTGTTTGAAATATTGGCTTGGTTAACTCTTTTGGGACTTTTTGGGGGCATATAGTGTCATGGTGGGGAGAATTGTCACACTTCGACCAATGGTTATTTTTAATTTAATTATTTTGGGTTTTACTTTTGAGTTGTGGTTTGAACAGGTTCAATTTTAAGGGAAATTTGTAATCTTATATGGGTGAACGACCATGTGAGCGACCATGTGTAGTGCCCAACATTAATAAGAAAACAGTTTATGATTAAATTTATTATTGCATTGGCGTGCAACTATGCCGCGACCATGCATGTGTATGTGCACGGTGTTCGAACTCAATAATTAATGCAATTATATTGTGACTAGTTTTATTATTTTAGTTTTATTATTAATATTTTAAAAAAATTCTATTAATTAGAATTTGGTTTTTTTCTTTTATTTCTAATTTATTTTTATTCTTTATATATTTTTTCCTCTTTAATTCTTGTTGTCTTTCCTTTATGTATTATTATTATTATTATTTATTTTTATTTTCCCTCTATTTCCCCCCCTCCATTTCTCTCTCCCTCTTTTCTTTTTTTCTTCTCTCTTTTTTTCTTCTCCCTCTCTCTTCTGCTTCCCTCTTCCCCGCGTGGACCCCATCTCCCCTCCTAACCCTACCCGAGTCATAAGCCACCCCTCCACTTGCCTTCCTCCTCCGCGCAGCCTCATTCGACGTGGCCTCCTCTGGTGCGGACTCCTCCAGAGTGACCTCCTCTGGCACGACATCCTCCAGTGCGGACCTCCCCCTCCCCTTCGCTCCTTGTCAGACCGACGACCACCGAACCAACTGTTGCCGGCTCTCCGACCACCTCGCTCCACACAACCCCTAGGTCAAAACCCTCCACGCTTGTAGAGACCCGAAGCCTGACGTACATTGACATTACATTACATTTGCGGAATACTTAGTACATAACAAAAACACACACACAAGGATCGTAATAGTTTAGTGTCTTTGGAAACTCGGAATGTAATCTTCTAATCGTGGTGAAAGATCTTCAATATCTCCCATAAAGATCTTCCTTTTTTTTACCTAAAACCTTTCTTTATATCCTGGGGAAAATAAAACATAAAAGGGTGAGCTCAAATGCTTAGTAAGGGTAAACAAAAGAAATATCAATCACATCATATTCATAAGAACATAACATTTTGGAAATCATAACCTGCAAAAGAGAGCATAATTTCATAATCATGGGATAAATCATGGAAGTGAAATGTAATCACAATAATCATAACTTAAAACATGAAACTTTGTGGCATTCACACATAATCATAGAGAATCATTTCTTGTTAGTCAAGACTCATTTCCAAGACTATCTTAGTAGACAAAGTCCCTTTCTGAATCGAGTAACCCTCGTTTCAGTCCTGTTTCACTGAACCGGTATAACCTACCATTCCAGCCATGTCTATCTCATGAGATATAAAATCTTTACCCAATGCATTGGAGGGAGATATAGGTCCCACCCATCTTATAATGAATCCTTTCTTATGTGTGCCACATAATCATAAATCATACATCATCGCATAACACATGTAACAAAAATGGGATTCTTGAAACATCATGACATCATAAAACAAATCTTATAAGGAAAATGACTTCATAAAAATAATTCCCTCACAACATAATCAAATCAATGTAATTAAAGGGATAAAAACAGAACCCTTTATTATCTTAGATGGAAAATAATTTTGATAAAACACTTGAACACCATTCTTGAGGAAAATATCCTTTCTTCTTCAAAAACACTTTTCTTTTCTTAATATGTCATACAATTATAAACTAAAAGAAGTTGATTAAAAATAAACTTGAAAACTTGTAAAGGAAGCTTCTTGGAAATAATGTTTTAAAAATCCATTCATGCCGTATAAGTTAAAAAAAACATTCTTCGTACTTTTGTCGGAAAAGTCAAAAAGTACCTCGTATGAAAAAAACAACAAAAGATTCCTTTCATATTATTTACTAAAAACTCACCGAAGGGTAAAATTGGATTTAAACTATTTTAAGTGGATGGAAACAATATTACATATTGAGGGAAAATGGATGTGGATGATAAAATACACCCCAGTAAATACTTACGAATAAACATTCTCGGATAAAATTGAGATTGTGATATTTCCCTTACCTTAGGTCCAACTTGCTTTGTACGTGTCCAAACCTCCTCTTCTTTGGAACGCTTCTTTGAATCCTCTACTTAGGGAACTAAGATTGGTCTTTGAAGAAGACCAGAACCTCTAGGATTATTCTAGGGAAGTGGAGAGGAGAAAATGGCAGGGGTTGGCCGAGCTTGAGTGCTCAAATTGGTGTGAGGAGGAGGGGGAGGAGGTGCCCTATTATAAGGGAGGAGAGGGGCACCTTAGGAATATCTCAAAATATTATTTTATATTAAAGTCAAAATCGGTTTATAATGGTTCCAAAGGGTCTTATTTCGAAGATAAAGTGGGGATGGGTCGAAATACTATCAACCAATAGTATTTAGACAAGTTTAGGGTATTAGTTTAACCTTATCAATTAGATTTAACTCTATGTTAAATAATTTAACTTTTACCGTGTCTTTTTGTTTTCTTTCACTATATGGTTAATACACATACTATAAAATGCCAAAAGAACCCCAAATTGTTTATTATTAATATATATATCCTTATCTAAGTCATTTGGCCGAACCTTAGATTTTTCAGAATAAAATAACAATTAATAATATAATATTTGATTTAAAAACTATTTTGTGTCAATTTTGACACTATTTGATATATGATTTTTGTGAAAGTAATAACAGAATTATATGTTATAAACAAGTTGATTAAATCAACACTAATATATCATAGTAACCTAGAAAATTAGTGGAATTCATAAAAAGTCTCAAATTATATTTATTTTGGTGTTTATAACATCAATTATGTCAATATTTCATTAATAAGATAATTACTGCATCATCATTGTGTCATAAATAAATTAAATTATTTAATGTCTAAAAATTATAAATAAAATACCATCATGTAGGAAATTTGTTTAGCTTTCTAATGAATATTTATAGTCGAATTTATCTTATGTATAACCCTATATTATAAATGATTTACTTATTAAACTTTGATTTTAACTATTTTAACCCTTCTTTAAATAAATTAATAATAAATGTCCTAATCTAATCCATGTGGACCTAAATGGTAATATTTTATTCCTATGTTTGTTTTTGGTCGAATTAAACTTGTCCAATAGAATTAGGACATGTGTTAGGGTAATAATAATATCATATTTACCCTTAGTTACCCTATTTACTATTAACCGTGGTAAAAAAAAGTAAAAAGTTACTATTCACCAAAAATTATTTTCATCTCATTGAACCACATTTTAGTCCTTGATATTAACCGTGTCTGTCGGATTTTCGAAATTCCATTCACAGAAGCGGTAAAATTAAGTTTTATGAAAAATTCAGTTTTTAACCTACCACTTAGTGGTTTCACTATTCATCAAAAATTGAAAGTTTTCAGAAAAGTACCAAAATTTCACCCTAGGCTATAATTGATATTCCGAATTCAAAAATGATTTCTATTTTACAAAATTCCCAACATATAAGTTTCATTAATTAATTTTATAATTAATTTCCGCTGTCACAACAAATAGCGTGTTTTTAAGAGATAATAACTATCAAAAGATTGACACTTGTTTATAACTGGTTTAAATGTGAAATTACATCCAATGTCCAACATTGTATTAAATTGTAAAAATATATTTTAAATATACTTTAAAACCACTCAAATTAATAATTTATAACTATTAATTATTTCGATTGAAAAAGTTGTTTTTAATTAAAATTTAGTAATTTCCACTATTCATCAAAATATGAAAGTTATCCGAAAATTACCAAAATTTCACCTTAGGCTAAATTCGATACTCCTAATCCATAAATGAAGTCCATTTTGAAAAATAAAATTTACAAAATTTCAAAAAGTGGTTATTACTATTCATATCGGCTAGTTTTAATAATATCTTAATAGCATATCGTTGTTTAGCGAAACTTGGTGTTGCGTACAACACACGCTATCAAGGAAGGTTGTGATTGCGTGTAATGAAAGGCAAGTCAAGGATGCGTGTTGTGCAAGCTCCTTTTGGTGTAGCGTATAACACAAGAAATTAATGAAATTAAAAAGAATATTTTTCATAAAATCTCGAGGTGTTACATTCTACCCCCCTTAAAATGAATTTCGCCCTCGAAATTCGTCGGGGTTATAAATGGTTTACTATTCGAAAGTTTCTTTAATCGAAACCCACATCGTAAAAAGGAATACCAAAACCAATCTTTAAAAACAAAAGTATGAAACGTAACGGTTAGCCAAATAAACTAATCAATGGGTTTCCACATAGGTGAAAATATGGATATGGAAGAGAAATCTAACCATCATGTTCTGATGGAGAGTGGTAGAGAACATGGATATGGAAAAGCCAACAATCACAAATCCAAAATTTTGTGATGATCTAAGGTACCATCTGATTAATCAGATATAAGAGCACTAGGACAACATTTTTGGTTTTCAAGATCATTTCCCTAAAGTTGAAGAATTAGAATTAGAATAAATACATACTTTATTTTGGTACAATCTCACTGTTGTTCGTGCCTTGAACAATTTACACTTCATCTCTTAAATAAATGAAGTTGAATTTGTTATTCGTGAAGTGTTAGCAGATCATGTGATAGAATGACGGGTCATTCCATCTGTCTCAAACAAAAGGTTAGCAAAAGTTATTAAATATACATAAGTCATTATATAGTGAGATTAATCATATATGGTTCCTAAAATGGACTTATACATCATATGACATACAACTTAATATAATAAAACTAGTTTCTACTAAACAGGGACTTCCTGTAGGCCAGTGGTAGGTGATAAAGGCCAGTCACATTTCGGTTGTGGGTTCGATTCCCACATCCTTGTCCGACGCAATGGGCTGTCGCCCATCCTGCAGGTTGTCCTTTTTCTAAAACTACATTACTATAACATCCCATCAATAATATCGAAAATCTTCTATCCTTAAACAATACTAACTTATGTCCGACATAATCCATTCTAATATTTAGGCTTATCCATAATACTGCAGTCCACTCTCATAATATAGTGAAAATGAATACCAGAGATTTAATACCATCGTTGATCCCCATATATCATAAGATATGTCTTGTTGGTCACATTCCAAACATTCAAAGGCCTTAATCAAGTATTTTCATGAATACCCATTGGACCTTAGTGAAAACATGTATGCAGTTAAAAGTTAACACTTTCCACATACCAAAATCCTCAAAATTCTATATACTCAAACCATGATATCACTTAGTCCTTATATCAATCATGAGCTCATGAATACAATCAAACATCTCATTATCTTCTTATCCCTTCATTATGCTAATATCATCTGTTTACCAAAAATGTCTCAATCACTTTTCATGGTTACCGGTACCATAAAATTATTGAAAACCACAATAGACCAAAACATAAATATTCCAATATTCCACGATACTATATACAACATTATTTTGGAATCCCATTACATAAACACTTAATCATTCCACCACATCGTTGTCATATTCAACATCGCCAATAGTGATCGCATGTGACTTCCCTTTGTCCTTTGCCTTAATTGGTTTATCATGTTGATCATCACTAACCCTTGGATTAGGGCATTTATTAGCATAATGTCCCATTTCCTTGCACTTGAAGCATTGAAGTGTTGGTGGTGCGTTCTCTGCAGTCTTTTCTTTATTCACATCATTAGAAACCCTTTTCCCACTACTTCGACACTCAGCTGCTCGATGACCTTCTTTTCCACACTTAAAACATTTTCTAGTCCCTTTAAGACAATCTCCACCATGCTTCTTTCCACACTTTGAGCATAAGGAAACATTCATCTTATTTTCACCATTATTCTGAGATTTCTCCTTGAACTCCATCTTTCGTTTCTTGTCAAAACCTTGAGATGGATATGTAACACAAACTTCCATTTCTACCTTGATAGCACAACGCACAATTTCTTCATAGCTACTGAAGTCTCTTATAGCCAATGCCCTTCGAAGACTTGGTTTTAAGCCACTGAAAAATTGATCAACTTTACTTTCAGGTTGGATGATAATACCAGATGCATACATTGCAAGTCTTGTAAAATTCGCTTCGTATATACCAACAGATTCATCATCCTTCTGCTTCAGCTCAAGAAACTCCTTTTCCATCTTTGTTCGAAGAATACGAGGGAAGTACTTACTGAAAAACAAGTTCTTGAACTCGTCCCATTCCATGGACTCAATTTCATCTCTTGGCCTCGTATTCTTGATAAGATTCCACCATTGATCAGCTTCACCTTCCAAACGATATACTGCTAAGATGACTTTATCATGTTCAGAACAGTGAAGAACTGAAAATATCTTTTCAGTGGTACTGATCCATTGTTCAACAACAAGTGGATCAGAAGTCCCACTGAAAGAAGGTGGACGTTGCCTCATGAAGGACTCGATAGAATATTGTTCCCTTCTCTGCTCATTTGGAAGTCCAAAATGATTCATAGCTTGTGTAAGTATAGAAATAATATTTTGCACTCCATCTCCCATAACATTTGTTTGTTCAGGAGGGCAATTATTGCATTGTCCATTGCATTGATCAACACGGTTCCTTCGGGTTCCAACCATCGTCTAAAATCCAAAAAGAATAGTGTGAGAGGCAAAAATCATGCTAGGGAAAACAACATAATAAAGGGGGAGTATCCTCAATATCTAACTTCTTAGGTTAAATTCTAAGATCGTTACCATAGTTATAGGACTGTATCCTATACTTATACTTATCCTTAGGGACATCCCTAGACAAACCTTATAAATATCTCTAGGGATCTCACTAAAGTTCTCGCATCCTAGTTTCCAAAGGTTGACTAAACCTTTCCTCTAATACCAACTGTAGAGACCCGAAGCCTGACGTACATTGACATTACATTACATTTGAGGAATACTTAGTACATAACAAAAACACACACACAAGGATCGTAATAGTTTAGTGTCTTTGGAAACTCGGAATGTAATCTTCTAATCGTGGTGAAAGATCTTCAATATCTCCCATAAAGATCTTCCTTTCTTTTACCTAAAACCTTTCTTTATATCCTAGGGAAAATAAAACATAAAAGGGTGAGCTCAAATGCTCAGTAAGGGTAAACAAAAGAAATATCAATCACATCATATTCATAAGAACATATCATTTTGGAAATCATAACCTTTAAAAGAGAGCATAATTTCATAATCATGGGATAAATCAGGGAAGTGAAATGTAATCACAATAATCATAACCTAAAACATGAAGCTTTGTGGCATTCACACATAATCATAGAGAATCATTTCTTGTTAGTCAAGACTCATTGCCAAGACTATCTTAGTGGACAAAGTCCCTTTCTGAATCGAGTAACCCTCGTTTTAGTCCTGTTTCACTGAACCGGTATAACCTACCATTCCAGCCATGTCTATCTCATGAGATATAAAATCTTTACCCAATGCATTGGAGGGAGATATAGGTCCCACCCATCTTATAATGAATCCTTTCTTATGTGTGCCACATAATCATAAATCATACATCATCGCATAACACATGTAACAAAAATGGGATTCTTGAAACATCATGACATCATAAAACAAATCTTATAAGGAAAATGACTTCATAAAAATAATTCCCTCACAACATAATAAAATCAATGTAATTAAAGGGATAAAAACATAACCCTTTATTATCTTAGATGGAAAATAATTTTGATAAAACACTTGAACACCATTCTTGAGGAAAATATCCTTTCTTCTTCAAAACACTTTTCTTTTCTTAATATGTCATACAATTATAAACTAAAAGAAGTTGATTAAAAATAAACTTGAAAACTTGTAAAGGAAGCTTCTGGGAAATAATGTTTTAAAAATCCATTCATGCCGTATAAGATAAAAAAAACATTCTTCGTACTTTTGTCGGAAAAGTCAAAAAGTACCTCGTATGAAAAAAACGACAAAAGATTCCTTTCATATTATTTACTAAAAACTCACCGAAGGGTAAAATTGGATTTAAACTATTTTAAGTGGATAGAAACAATATTACATATTGAGGGAACATGGATGTGGATGATAAAATACACCCCAGTAAATACTTACGAATAAACAATCTCGGATAAAAATGAGATTGTGATATTTCCCTTACCTTAGGTCCAACTTGCTTTGTACGTGTCCGAACCTCCTCTTCTTTGGAACGCTTCTTTGAATCCTCCACTTAGGGAACTAAGATTGGTCTTTGAAGAAGACCAGGACCTCTAGGATTATTCTAGGGAAGTGGAGAGGAGAAAATGGCAGGGGTTGGCCGAGCTTGAGTGCTCAAATTGGTGTGAGGAGGAGGGGGAGGAGGTGCCCTTTTATAAGGGAGGAGAGGGGCACCTTAGGAATATCTCAAAATATTATTTTATATTAAAGTCAAAATCGGTTTATAATGGTTCCAAAGGGTCTTATTTCGAATATAAAGTGGGGATGGGTCGCAATACTATCAACCAATAGGATTTAGACAAGTTTAGGGTATTAGTTTAACCTTATCAATTAGATTTAACTCTATGTTAAATAATTTAACTTTTACCATGTCTTTTTGTTTTCTTTCACTATATGGTTAATACACTTACTATAACATGCCAAAAGAACCCCAAATTGTTTATTATTAATATATATATCCTTATCGAAGTCATGTGGCCGAACCTTAGATTTTTAGAAATAAAATAACAATTAATAATATAATATTTGATTTAAAAACTATTTTGTGTCAATTTTGACACTATTTGATATATGATTTTTGTGAAAGTAATAACAGAATTATATGTTCGAACCAAGTTGATTAAATCAACACTAATATATCATAGTAACCTATAAAATTAGTGGAATTCATAAAAAGTCTCAAATTATATTTATTTTGGTGTTTATAACATCAATTATGTCAATATTTCATTAATAAGATAATTACTGCATCATCATTGTGTCATAAATAAATTAAATTATTTAATGTCTAAAAATTATAAATAAAATACCATCATGTATGAAATCTTTTTATCTTTATAATGAATATTTATAGTCGAATTTATCTTATGTATAACCCCATATTAAAAATGATTTACTTATTAAACTTTGATTTTAACTATTTTAACCCTTCTTTAAATAAATTAATAATAAATGTCCTAATCTAATCCAAGTGGACCTAAATGGTCATATTTTATTCCTAAGTTTGTTTTTGGTCAAATTACACTTGTCCAATAGAATTAGGACATGTGTTAGGGTAATAATAATATCATATTTACCCTTAGTTGCCCTATTTACTATTAACCATGGTAAAAAAAAGTAAAAAGTTATTATTCACCAAAAATTATTTTCATCTCATTGAACCACATTTTAGTCCTTGATATTAACCGTGTCTTTCGGATTTTCGAAATTCCATTCACAGAAGCGGTAAAATTAAGTTTTATGAAAAATTCAGTTTTTAACCTACCACTTAGTGGTTTCACTATTCATAAAAAATTGAAAGTTTTCAGAAAAGTACCAAAATTTCACCCTAGGCTATAATTGATATTCCGAATTCAAAAATGATTTCTATTTTACAAAATTCCCAACATATAAGTTGCATTAATTAATTTTATAATTAATTTCCCACTGTCACAACAAATAGCGTGTTTTTAAGAGATAATAACTATCAAAAGATTGACACTTGTTTATAACTGGTTTAAATGTGAAATTACATCCAATGTCCAACATTGTATTAAATTGTAAAAATATATTCTAAATATACTTTAAAACCACTCAAATTAATAATTTATAACTATTAATTATTTCGATTGAAAAAGTTGTTTTTAATTAAAATTTAGTAATTTCCACTATTCATCAAAATATGAAAGTTATCCGAAAATTACCAAAATTTCACCTTAGGCTAAATTCGATACTCCTAATCCATAAATGAAGTCCATTTTGAAAAATAAAATTTACAAAATTTCAAAAAGTGGTTATTACTATTCATAACGACTAGTTTTAATAATATCTTAATAGCATATTGTTGTTTAGCGAAACTTGGTGTTGCGTACAACACATGCTATCAAGGAAGGTTGCGATTGCGTGTAATGCAAGGAAAGTCAAGGATGCGTGTTGTGCAAGCTCCTTTTGGTGTAGCGTATAACACAAGACATTAATGAAATTAAAAAGAATATTTTTCATAAAATCTCGGGGTGTTACAATGCTAGTTTCCCAACCTCCTATAGCGCACGAAAACCCCTGCCCGTGCCTCCCATTTCTCAGCCGAACACCCAACAACTTTCCTTTTTTTCCAGCACCGGGCAAGCCCGACAGCCTCCTCAGAGCCTCAGATGACCTCCCAGACCCTCACTATAGGTGTATTCCCCTCCTACTTGGTTTTTCATCCATTTTGCATAATTGTTTTGGTTAGGTTTTGGTTTGCGTTTGGTTCGTTTATGGTGTAATTGATCCGATTTCTTGATTTTAGGGTCTAGTTGTTGTGTTTACGGTGCGATTGATCTGCGGTGGAGTTTGCGCACCGCGTTTGCGAAGTTTCGATACCAAAGGTTATTTTTTCCCCATATAAGTATTATTGCATGAATTAATTTGTGTGTTTGATCAATTTAGCAGGTTATTTGATTAGTTTTTTTGGTGAGAATACAGTTTTACATGAGGATTAATATGATTTTGATGTGTTTAGTAGCTTTTTTATATGATATGAATGTTTTGATTTTGTCAAAATCTGTGTTGAGCCTTTCGTAGTGTTTTATAATATTTTCTGTTGGTTTATTATGTCACGCAAGGGCTGAAAATTCTGGTTCTTCATGCTATTGGTTTGCGTTTGTCATGAATGGTGGGTTTGAGTATGAAAATGGGTTAGGAGTGGATTTCTTTTGTGTTTAAAGGGTGTTTCCTTGTTAAAAGGGGTGTTTTTGTTTTATAAAGTGGGAATGTGGTTTCCATTGATTTAAGTGGTTCTTGTTGGAAATACTTAGGTCTTCCTTTGGAATTGTGTTTTAAAATTCAGATAGTTAGAAATAGGTTTTCAAATGTTTATGAAATGGGTGAAGGACAGGTTGGAACTTGTGATGTGATATTGATTTCCCCGGTTGAACCCTCCTATTGCAGATGTTGATTGTGGTTTATGTGATTGACTCTTGTTTTGTAATATATGGTTTTTTATTGGTGCAGACCCTTGGTGTTCCATTTTGAAATGTTTTATAGATTTTTTAAGTGTTTAATTGTTTTATTAAACTACATGTGTAGTGCAGTGGATCTCACCATGTTGGTTTTTGGGAGCAAGTTCAAGGTATCCTACATGTACATGCATAGGGTAAGACATATATATATATGCCCTCTTGGTACGTATTCCCTCATGGTGTGTGGAATATGTGAAATTCATCCAGGGGGTGTGTATGTGCCAAATGTCAGTTCGAGTGGTCGTCGACAAATATCGACATGTTTGAGGTAGGTACCCTATGCCTATGCCTTTGATTTGATTTTCATAATTTTTTTTCTTGTTTTAAAAATAGGTTTTACATTTACACTATATACACATGTTATGAATTTGGTTGCGGTTACTTGAAATGATTATGATTTTTTTTGGATATTGAAATGTATTTCTACCGTCATTGGTCTTAAGTGACTTTTTTTTTAAAATTGATTTCCTACGTGGTTTTGAATTGGTAAGGAGTATTTTCAAAGGTGTTTGGCCTTTCGGCCCATTAGTTGTAAAAATTGTTCCCTTTATGTAATTAATCATGTTTTGAACTTTAATAATGTTTTATAAAAAAAAGAAAAAACCTCTCTTGAGGCATGCCACTTGGTTTTAGAAAATGATTTTTTGTTGAATGTGTAATTATGTTCCTAATTTGATTCTTATGCATTGTGTGATGTGATAAAGGGGGAATGCGCTTAAGGAGGGATATTAGTGGTTAGAGGTTTAATGGGTTTTAGATAAATAAAGTGTTATGAACATATATGTTTACTTGATAAAGAAAACTCAAAACCACTTGAATTAGAGCACAATGGGAAACCTGGGTGTCTAGGTGGGTGACCAGGACTAGTACACCAGATTACATGATTGGGATTCATCCCAGTTCTTCTAGAAGGATTAACGCAACAACAATAACTAAAAATAAGAATTTCTAAGGGTCATAGTTTCTATGCCGCGATTTCTAAGGGTCGTGGTTTCTAAGCCATGTTTTCTGAGGGTCGTGGTTTCTATGCCACGTTTCACCATGGAATGAGGTCTCTAGGGTCCCACATGTTCTAGCTACCTATATGGATTACCGATGGTGCTCATTTTCGACACGATTCTTGCGATGTAATTTTCATTTTAGTTGTTTCATACTTGATGTGTTATTTGTGAGAACCATATTTTAATCTAAATTATTTTCCTTTCATTTTGAAGCGTTAATGAATTATTGGAACATATTTTGAAAATGTAGTGGGATAGAAATTATTTACATGAAAATGAAAACTTGTTACTTAAATTTTAATGGAATGAAAAAAATTATTTTATTACGTCCTATTTTCAAACTTGCTTGTTTTGGATTTCATAAAAAAGCAGTGGAATAGGGCATTGTTGTATCTTGGAATTCATACTAAGAATATCAGCCCTCACACCTACTTTAATTTTTAGTTTCAGGTACCACTAGTTTTGGATCTATCTCGTAGAGAGTGTTGTCACTTGAGTTATGTCTCAATGCTTCATTTATTTCGCTTTCCGTTGCCAAGTTGTTTAGTTTATTTTCCTGTATTTATCTACTCATTTTGTTTATGTTTATAAATCTTTGTTATGGAATTAATCATCCCCAATTGGTTTATTTTGATGCCCACCACTAGTTGTCAGCCCATGGAGATTAGGAACACCCTTCGGGCTATGTCACAGACCAGATCGGGTGACCGGTTCAGGGTCGACCCAGGTTGGTTCATGGCATGCTAAAATTATGTTCAAATCCCCTTAGATGAAATAATTAAAATTGAAACTCATAATATTAGTAAGAATGAATGAATCATGATTTTACATGTTAAAGTGGAAGTATGTACTCTATATGTTAGAAATTAGTTTTAAAAACAATAAAGTATGCCTTAATGAATGGAAATTGAGATGAAGTCCCTTCCCACTGTGGAAACACATGAATTGGATGACCCAATAATAATAATAATAATAATAAAATGAAACATTTAAATAAAATGAAGATAATAGAATTCCTGATATATTATATCAATAGGGGTAGTTGGTACCCCCAGAAAAATAAGTAAGTGGTGTTAATGGAATATAGCTCATGGAAAGAAAAGTGATACAAGAATCCCTTACATTATGTTTCCTTTAGGGTGAACTTCCTTTAACCTCGAGTATAATGGTTTTAAAAATTTCACTAAATTATATCAGAACCATAATAATATTCATAATATCATATTTTATTTTCTTAAATTATCTTGTTACCTTTTTGATAATAATATTTCATTATTTCCACTATTTTGGGTGTTAATTTCATTGTTTTTTAGAATGTTTTGACTTGTAACTTATTGTTCCTATCAATTACATCATTGTTTCATCATCTAAAAAATTTATACCAGGATGTAAATAATATATATATATATATATTAAATATATATATATATATATATATTAAATATATATATATATATATTTATAATAATCCATAAAATTTGGATATTGGAAATGAAATTCCTGATTCATGGAGACAGAAGGTCGTTTGCACGCATGAATGCTACTTTCATTTATTTGTGATATTTGAAAGAATGATATGTAAATTGTATATATATATATATGTATATTATAATTACAATTTAATATTTATTTCATAAATGTCGTAATGTTTTATTAAAACCATCATTTATACATTCCATGTATAGAATAAACAAATCACATCGCTTTGAAGAGGTTGTAGTTCACATGTTCACAAATGATGTTATCGTATTAAAAAAATAGAAAGTATAAAGTTATTGTTACTAAATAATCATAGAAGCATAAATACATAGTAAATATCGTATATGTCATATATTAATTTCTTTTCCAACATAATTTCCAACAATGAATGGTGGTAAATGAAAAACAAACAATCATTATTTCGTTAGGTGATAGTTTACTCTGCATGAATATTATGCTCATTAACAATTTGATGGAAGTGGGTGTAGGTGTAGGTAAAAAAAATAATACATCTAAATATATTAAGTATACTAGTGTTATTATATAATCATCGAGTAAAAATATTTGAGGGGGTGGAGAATGAATATACAACTAAACAACATGAGGAAGGATGTTACCACTTATTTGGGTAACTCCTTTTGGTTTACATCAAATGGATTCCTTGGATGAATTTATTCCAAAAGTGATTCTTATAGGATAAGGGTAGGTATTTTCGGAGATTATTTTATCATAGTTTGGGAAAGAAAAATGTCTTGAGATGTGTGAATAAATTTGAGGGGTGAGTGCCTTCTAATAGTGGAGGTGTAGTGACATTATTGTAAATTTCTTAAAAAGGAATTATACCAATGTATTTCTCAAGTAAAGTGGCTCAATTAATAGTAAAAAGTTTAGATATTGGATTATAGGGTCCAAATATTAACAAAAAATGGATTTTTACAAGTTTATATGTCATTTTGGCCCTTAATTTTATGGTTTCGTCCCTTGTTATGCTAATTTTCCTCTTAATCATTGTAATTAATTTTATTTACATCCACGAATATTTTTGAAAAAATAAAATTTAGTTTATTAAAAATTATAAATTATTTCAATTTATAATATGGAATCCATTTTTTCAAATTATAATTATATAAGTTGGGGGAATTAATTTGAATTTAATCCCACAATTGGGATGATAAAATGGGTTAATAAAGTAAGAATGTTCAAAAGTTTGCAATGTTTTTATATCCAATTTCAAAGTGAAATTGATTAAAATGAAAAAAATTGGATTAAATGATATAAAATTTATCTAATTTATCTTTGAAGAAAATAAATAAAATAAAATTTAACCATATAAATAAAATTGATGAAAAATAATTTTTGAATTAAAATTCAGTATTATTAACTATTCATCAAAAAATGTAATTTCATAGAAAAATACCAAAACTTCATCCTAAGAAAATTTTGAAATTTTAATTTACAAAATGAACATTAATTTTTCATATTATTTTTATAAAAGTTTTCAAATTAATATTTAAAATAGGTGCACCATTAAAAGGTAGTAAAAGTGTTGTTTTAAAAATATTTCATTTTATGTGTAGTACTGGGTTTTTTATTGTCTTATACCAATAAAATATATTGGATGACCATAAAAAATATTCGAGTGAATGTATTTATATATATATATATTACATTAGTATCACTCAATATTTATAATTAATTTATCTTATTCGTACAAAACATCTTTGTGAGCATAAAAATAGTTTTCAACAAAAAAATTCTCTTTTTATTCAATTGGTTTAATTATCAATTATAATTAATTTTTAAATAACTAATTCATTTTACATTTGTGTAAACCATACATTTTAATAAGTTGGTTAGTCCTATTCATAAATTCTAATTTAATGGCTAGGCTATAACTTATTATATTAAATAATAACATTTTAATAATATATTGTTGTTTGGTTAAACATTGTCTTTCATGTAATGGAAGATATCAAAGAAATTCATTATTGTGTATCACACATGATAATTCAGTATCATGTTCATGCAAGCTATATTATATATTGAATTAATTTAAAATAGTAAATATATTGTAAAGTCTTAGGATATTATATTCTCTTACATGCTTGTTGTTGCATGTTATACACGCTATCAAATACAATATTATTACATTATAATTTTAGGGAATTACATCAATGTTATATTCTATGAAGGATAAGGGTACCCAATATTCCTAGGCCCACTGATTGGTGAATATTCATCTGCCCTATAGATCTCAATCCTTTATCCATCCCTTTCTTTTGTCCTGGATACTGCTTTTGAAGATGATGGATGTGTGAACCAGGAACCCTTCAGTCTTCGGTTGCTCCAAAATAACTATTATCATCCTTCAACTTAGTGTTTATAAGGAAACTTATTCATACTCCAAATAAGGGTGACCTTTAACGGTGATGTTTCTGAGGGAGGAATTTTTATGGAGACTGAACTAAGAGCATGATGTGTTGACCTCAATTCCTAGGATGGCCAACTAATCCATCAATCTAAAGTTATTCAACATAAAGTGTTTTCTTAGAAAATAATTCATATGGGAACTCGTTAACATGAATAGAAGTGCCTAGTTATTTGAATGACCCGATTAGAATGAGGAATATCTTGGATCACCACCATTTCTCTCCTTTGGGTGATGGAAAAAACATCAATCTCAACATTATTTGGTTGGTTGGCCATTTTAGGAGGATCTTGGAGTTATAAGGATGATGCGTTCAAGAAGGGGCTCTATGCATGAAAAGCTTGTAGTGGTGAATAACTATGGAAGAGTACATACAAAATTAACACTTGGTCCTAGAAGTAGCTTCATAAAAAATGGATTTATCTGAAGTCATGTTCGAGGCATAGGATTTCTCACAAAGGATGAGTTCCATAGATGAGAGAAAATATTGTCGCATGAGAAGCTAATGCACTATACAAGGGTGACCCTCACCCAATATATAGACTCTGTTATCTATCATGCATGCTTCGAGCTACACAATTTCATTCTTAAAAATGATATTTTCCTAAAAAATGTAAATGAGAAACTCTATTCGGCTTTTCCCTCAGAAACTGACCTTCCGATCCCCTATTAGCTCAGATTATGAGGGGGGAATTTTTGGGCATTGAAATCTCACATAAGACCCCATATGACAAATTTTGGATGAACCAAACTCATAAACTAACCTGAAGGACCACTCTAGGGATGATGATTGGGGTTTTCACAAGATTTATTGGGTATGAAAAAAGATACAGTTTTGTGCACAAAATAGTTGTGTGCCAAAGGAAACAAGGGTTTACATGAAGGCTAGTAAGTCCAAAAAGATTCCCAAGGCCAATGTCCACAAATAGGATGGTCTACACCAAAATGAATAACTTTTCACATAACCTAGCACACAACCATGAATTTTTTTGACAGAGGTGACGTTAAACCAGAATTGTTGGTGTCCAAGACCCAATGGGAAAGGAAATAGAAACACAAAAACTTAGTTTTTCATCCCAGGAGTTTCACTCTAGTAGCCAATGATTTCAGTCACAAATAGAACCTCGCCCACCACATGGAGAGTATATCTGGAATATGAAGTGATGATCTACTACATGAAACTCCATCTCATCTATGAGAAAACAAAACACTCGAGATAATGTACCCTCAAAGGTGTGGAGATTCTGAGACAAACCTCATGTGGAACCAAATATTACTTGGCTTATGGTACAATGATCCTCATGCAGCTACTCCTACTATTGTTTAGGATCTTGAAAAGAGAAGAAACATTCACGCAACCCTAATATGTGCATAGCTCAAAATCTTGTGTGCAACTATTCCACTTTAATCCATAATTTTCCATAGTACTAGAGCCCGCTTCTCATGAAAATCATATACAAAAATCAATAATGTTGTATAAAACAACATCACAATTCCACACCTAGTGTTCCCTATGCTTCTAGTGAGACCTCTACCAGACCTGTTTCTTCTACGAATAGGTAAACTAGTTCCCTTTGATACTAAAAATAGAAAATTTATTGTTGGACCTCCTAATTTCCACTTCAACAAGGTAGTTCCAGCATAATGCCCCATCCCGAGGCACATGTACATTTGTCACATAATCCCTAGAGGTGGAATCTTCAAAGGAAACTATGCACCTGTCTTGATTATGGGTCCTTGTGCTGGATCTTCCTCTCACCTTCACACAGTCCCCCTTGAAGAGCGATCCCTTCAGCATTAGAGCTACATGAAATAAAACTACATAGCTTGATGTCATAGTCATATAGTATTAAACTACACTACAACATCCTCAGCGTATGATGTAAAACTATAGCCTTACATTGTGTGATGAACACTAGATTCCCCATGCATGATCATCATAGAAATACACCCTCTCACTACCATGGGATATAAGACACCAAAAGAGGGCATCTTCCAAAAGTAATCCACACGCCATCCATCATTGATGCCCTTTCTAGGAAATGATCACCCATACCATTCAATGTTAAACTATATGGATTGGTCCTCTTATATGACCTTAAACAATGGGATAAAACTATCTGGGTATTGATCCTTATTTCATAAACATGGTATGTAGGATGTCCCCCTAAGTTTCAATCCCAACAACCACCATCCATGTGTGAAGTCACAACATTTAAGGACACACTTAACCACCCAATCCATCTCAATAGTATGTTATAACCAATATTCATAAAAAATTAAACCCACCCTGCTCACCCCTTCACCCAAGTGTGACATATTTCCTTCTAGGGATACACTTAAACATATGATTCATCTCAATATGATGTTTTGATCTATCTTTGCGAGACATTAAACCTATGTGACACACCTCTCTTCCCAAGTGTTACATCTTGCCTCCTAGAGGCATACATTATCATTATATCTGTATCAATAGGGTATTCTCACATGTATTCATGAGATGTTAAATCTTTCGGAAAAATCCCTTCACCAAAGTGTGAAATCTTCTCTTTTTGGTACATAATTAACCACTCGATCCATCTCAATAGGATGTTCTGTTCCATCTCTGCAAGACGTTAAACCCCCAGGACACGCCCCTTCACCCAAGTGTGACATATTCCCCCGTTATGACACACAAAACCATATAATACATATCAATAATATGTTTTGATCCATGTTTGTGAGACGTTAAACCTATAGGAAACACCCCTTCACCCAAGTGTGACATATTCCCTTATAGGGACACACTTAACCATATGATCCATATTAATAGTATGTTATAATACATATTTGTGAGATGCTAAACCTATAGGACACACCCCATAACCTAGGTTTTTAATCTTCTCTCCTAGGGAAATAGTTAACACCACAATCCATCTCAATAGGAAGTTCAGACATGTGTCTGTGATACGTTAAACCTGCGAGACACACCACTTCTCTGATTTGCAACATATTCCATTATAGGGACACACTTAACCATATGAGATTTTTTAATTGGATGTTATGATCCATATCCAGCAGACTTTAAACCTACAGGACATAACCCATAGCCCAATTGTGACATCTTCCGTACTTGAGACACAATCAACCATCTACTACTTCTCAATAGGATGTTTTGATCCATCTCCATAAGATGATAAACCTATGTTACACACTCCTTCACCCTAGCGTGACATGTTACCATCTAGGGACACACTTAAGCCCCCATTCCATCTCAATTGGATGTTCTTATCAATCTCAGTGAGGCATTAAACTTGTGAGACACACCATTTCACCCAAGTGTGACATATTCCCTTATAGGGACACACTTAACCCCTTGATATGTATCAATAGAATGTTCTAATCATTTCCACACAAGACATTAAATCTTCCCACATCATGTCCCCACAAGACATTAAATCTATTCCATCATGTCCTTCCAAGACTTTAGACCGATTCCCAATCACCCCCACAATACAATAAATATATGCCTATCTCATCAAGACATTAAACCCACACCCTGGTCTAGAACTCCCACCCCTTGTAGTAAATGTGTGATGCAAGATTCATATGGTAAAAATCCTCAAAATACTTAATCCTATTGAATTAATTAGCTCATGATAGAGATGATATGCCTTGGGTTTGGAACCTAAGATTCCTCAGATTAGATTCCCTCTAAATGTGGAATATTTATAGTATTCCAATATACCCAATGTTCAGACATGACCAGATGTTCCAAACATGACTACTCACCCTGACTGATGGTTCTTTACCTTTCAAGAAACAATTTCTATAATTAGCTGGTACCCACACATAGATGGCACTAGGAATGAGTTCCATGAACATGAATTAATCTATGAAGGAGACCCAGACTAGGAAGAGCGCTCCATGGAGGATCCCAGGGAAGGAGGAATTGGTATCTCATAATCCCATTTCAATCAAGGAGTATACATCATTGATGAAAGTAATAAAAGTTACCTACCTTTAGAAACTTGTAATGTGATGTAAATAAAAGACACCAGCATGACGCATTTCCAACGCCAATGAAAGAGTCGTAAAAAAACATAATGGGGTAGATCAACCAACCACAAGGTTAATCCTTTGCCACTTAGCCATACTTTTTTTGAGTGACATACTGAAGGGGAAATTGAAGAATCCTATCCACCGTGGGTATAAAAATGAAAAACCTATCAATACAGTTTTGATACCACCATTATTATACCATTGATATGATATATAATTGAGGTACTCATTCCTCTTTGAAATACATAAGAAAACTTTGGTAGAGACCAACACAAAGCATCCAAACTATCCTCATTAATCGAATTCCATATCCATCATCAAAAAACTCAAAAACACATTAGGGGGCCCATGCCTTATTGGGAAACCTAAATCGATAAATGGAATAATCATCCCATGAAGGACCTCATTCCTCCCCAAAGGCCAAGATTGAGCAAGTAAAATACAAAATCTATCCCTGTATTGGTTTTCATATCCCTCAAATATTGATATATAAGAAATAATATCATAGCATAGAGGACATGTACCCCAAATCTCTAGGGCATTACGAAATTTACAAATATAAGGGATGAGGTACACCTCTTCCAATGATTCAAACCTATGGTAGGACCCAAATCATGTCTCCATAACTCTCCCACATAAAAATCAACACAACTAGAGGTCCATGTAATGATACAATGAGAATAATCTAGAATAACTAATTTTCATATTATGTAGATACAATTAAGGGTGGAACATGAGAGAGCGAGATAAGACATCTGTGATCTTCCAAATAGACTACGTGTAAGGAAAAATATAAAATGGGGGTGAATGGCCAATTTTCCATCACCTAATATAAAATACATACCTAAAATTTAACTTTGATGTTCATGGGATAGATGGAATCTCCTGGACATCAACATCCATCTATATGTCCCATCAGCCCACCCTTCACAAGAAAGGACACCACTAAAGACTAGACCAAACTCTAGAATTCACGACTCTCTAACCTTTGAGGCTCCAAAAAATCCAAACAACTCCTAACTTGCACCAATCACCAACTACATTTTGGGGTTCCATACCCATATATTAGAATGGTTCTTTTGGGATCCCCATCCTCTAAACTACCTAGGATCATCACATGGATCCCATAAACATCACCATGGGGAATGATCCATAACTAGACCTAAATAATCTCTTTAATGAGATTTTATAGTGAATATGACCCCAACATCATTTTATATGTGGAAAGATAGTTGGAATGGACTACATATTCATCCAAATCATAATTTAGGGTGAAAAAATGCGCAAAATACTGTTGTAGGGTAGGTACAGGACACGTACTATGGTATACATGATATGTTCAATAAGAGTCTTCATATGGGTTCCTACTAATTACATTGTGTCATGTATTTTCCTTACACACAACTTTCACAAGAGCATACAATATGTGTATACTCTGGGAATCCACTAAAGAATATACCTTAACCTACCTCATCGTGTTTTTTTTCTAATAAAAATCATGCCTCAAGTAATTCATGGAATTTAAGCCATATGAGAACCTGGGACCTTTAATCTAGCTCAAGTGGATTCATTTAACTTGACATGTCATACACTACTACATGTCATGTAGCAAACATGGGGTCTCTGGCTTTGTAATCATGAACACCTCGAGTTACGTACCTAAAAACATAATATGGTGTGTTAATATGGACACCACATTGTATGGATATCTTCTTCACCCATCATTTCATTGATGGAAAACATGATGTTTGTTCATGAACTACACATTGTGAGATTGGGATTTCAAGACATAGAATTCTTACAAACTACTTTAATCTCCACATTCATTCACAATTCGTTCCTCCACCGATAATTCATCATCTAACAAATAAAAAACCCACAAAAGAGGTATATAAAAAATTAAATAATAAATGAAAGGTAGAAATTAAATAATTAACCCTACCTCATGGTGAATCACTGAAACATCAAGGTCACACATAGATGATCAGAACTCTACAGTCACTAATTCCTTATCCAACTCCAATTTTACTCCTCAAATGAAACTACACCTCATTTTCTGTTTTCCTCTCTATTGGTTCATTTTTAATGTTGAGAGGGAGTCTCCTCCCAATTTTGTGTAATGTAGAGAGGACACCGTTATGGTGGAAAAATAAAAATAAATAAAAATAAATTCTATCATAAAGGCCCGAAATGGGATCCAAAAAAAGTTTAGACCTTTCATGTGTAAAACAACATGCTCCAGACTAAACCATGATATTAAAATTTATATACGAAGATTTATTCAGAATATATTGACACTCATGAATTAGAGATTAGAGAATATTTATTTAATAAATATTAAGTATCCAAAATAAACTTTTGTCTAGGAGTTTCTTTAAATTTCACCCAAAGGGAAAGCATCCCACCACAAGAAAAATATAACTATCAAACAAATTTTATTGATCATGTTTTCTAAGGTAAATGAATATTTTTCTATTCTTAATGGGATATGGCTATAGAACTCAAAAATTATCTTTGCTTTTGGCATCAAGAAATTATGATCACTAAAATCACTATTATATTTATTCATAAAAAAAATTTCAAAAGAAGGATAAATAAAAACCATGGATTTTGAAATTTTATAATGACACTATATGAATAAATAAATAACATGAGTATAGTTATAAAATACAAGGAATCCAGGTCTCTTTGAAATATCAACGATGTAAAAAACACTATAAAAAGAATACAAAACGTTTGAAATATGATTTAAATTTTAAAAATAAAGTATAAAGACACTTGAGTAAAAATTTAATGAATATTCAAATTATTGAAATAAGATGGATTAATTTGAAATATAATGAATATATAACCATTGGAAAAGTAATTTACCATTATAATAATAATTGATAATTGAGCTAGAAATTTGGTTTTTAAGAGTAACGAAACACGTAATTATTAATATTTTCCATGAATAAAAAAGTATATATAAATACTATAATATAATAATTTTTTTAAATTATATAACTATATGTTGGTATTAGCATACATTTTTAGTAAGGTATTATTTAACTTATTTAGTATAACATTAATTTCTATGTTAAACACTAAATATTATAAATACCTAATATAGAAATTAATATTAATTAAAATATATATTATAATTAACTGTCAAGTGTATTCTAAAAAATAAATAATAATAAATATAAATTTATTCACTCATAGAAAATGTAATTGTATTTATCATTGATAATTGTTTCTATGTATTATGTGATTTTATTTAAAACATAATTTTACAATATTTCAGAATTAATTTATTGAATTATTTTTTAATCAACATGTAAATATTATCTTAGGGTTCAATTTTTGGTATTTTTTGGAAACTTTTATTCTTATGTGAATAGTGAAAATATTGATAATCCTTAAATCTTATGACATTCTTGTGATGTAAATATTTTTGAATAATTTTTAATAAAATATAATTACAAAAAATGTATTTATTGTGCAAAAAAATAAATTAAATAACCATAAAATTATTTTCTAAACCTATAAATCCATTTTCAAAACCTAAGTAATATTTTATTCTACTAAAAAAATAATATTTACATTGATTAATATATTAACAAGATTCAATTCAATTTTTTGAGAATTTAAAGGTCAAATATTGCCCATCCCATTGCATACACCTAAATAATAAAATAGTCCCTGCTTTTCATTGTCCTCGGCCTAAATAATAAAATAATTAATATTTTATTCAGTAATGCCCATCCCCCTTCCCTATATAAACACACCCTCTCCACCCATTCATCTTCACTACCAAAACTCCTTCCTTTTCCATATATGTACCAAAATAACTACTTGAATTCTTGTATCCACATCTTTGATCCCCCTATTATAACCAGTAGTCCATTCTTTTAATGAATCAAACTCAATCCAAATGCGATGACTTAAAATTTATGGTAAGGGTTCACGAGTCTCTCTTTACATATTTATATGAGATTATTTTTTCCTAAACAATTATAAACATATTCTTTATTTTCTTCTGTGATTAAATATCCATGTTATTAACATCCATTTGATCCATTATTAATGATAGATTACTCATTCCCTCTCCTCAAACTCTTTTCATAAGTCATAACCAAGTCGAAGTAAGAGTTTCAAAACCCATGTATTCTCATTGAAATTATTATCTTCCACATTCCAGAAAATACTTAATTAATAAAATTAAATTTAAAATTTTAGTTTAATTATTCACTAATTTTTTTAAAAATATTATATTTATTAGTTTTTCTATTCTTTTAATCTATTTAAAAACACCACTCATCCATTGTAGATTTATACTACCTAAGTGAATGACGATGTTTAATTGTTTAATTATTCCTTTCATATATATTTGTAAATTATATTATATGATTGAATATAAAACTAATAATCAAGTTATTTTAGGTATATGGTTTTGAAATGATAAAATAGACATGATAATAATGATATTAAAATTAAATGATTGCAGTTATTTTTAACCATTTAAAACAAGGCTGCAAAGAAACACTTGCTGGTTTAGAGAAATTTTCATAAAAATATTAAACTATTGAGCTCCATTATTTTTTTAATGAAATAAACCTTACACTTTGAAACTTTTATAGATTATGGAATAATTTGAAAATGACCTTTGACTCTAACAATTACATCAAATAAGCATTTGAATTATTAATAGAACACCATCAAATGATCGACATAAATAATATAAAACTAATAAGAGAAGAATAAATGAATAAAAAATAATATAATAATGAAATAGTCATGATAAATATTATAAATCATGTAAATAATTACCAAAATTTTATTATTTAGGAAGGTAATGTAAATATAAATTAATCAGGGACTCAAGGTATGAGTTTTCTTTCAAAATCATCCAACTTTTACTAAATTGTTTTCCTAATTTATATCTTCATTTCTAATTAATTTATCTCTATATCTGTTGAATTTATCATTTTCTTTAATGTAAATGTTCATTATAAAATAGATATATTCTATAGTTTTTCACAATTTATATTTTTTTCTCCAATACTGACTTGATCATATACCGTTTAAATATTTTGGATAACCTATATTTTATAATATAGAATAAAGTGTGATTAACTTGAAAGTTATTTAATTTATTTTATTAGGGAAATATTTTCAATCCATATACCTTTTATTTACGTATAGATATTTTTTGATTACTTATCCATTTGTATACATGAAATTCCTTATGGAATATTAAATATTTTATTTTTTATTCATTCCTTTCATATGATGAATTCATTGGAAATATTAAGTGGTGAGTGAGGAAAAAAATTATATATCCCCTCGATGCCTCAGTAGGCCTCATGACATAAAATAAATTGTTTATTAGGAACATAAAAAACCTTTTATGTATTATTTTTTACCATGATGACTTGACAGCATGATTATGATGTTCATCATTATGAATTCCATCATTATGAGATGTTTTATTATTATCTATGCGATTATCTATTTCCATTTTTATAAATTTAATATGTCTTGGTATTGAATTATATAGAATTTATTTTTTATGTATTCCAACCTATTATGTATGTCATGACTATTCCGTATTATTTTCCTTCGTACACTACACCTTATTGTGCGTATGAGCTAACCACTTTATTTTGAATCCCCATTTCCCTAGGAAACCATAATTAACCTCATATATGATATAAGGATATGAAGTTGATGGATAATAATTAATTATGTATTTTATGGTGTAGTTTAACTTTCCAGTATGTTGTGATGATCATGTATGCATACAGTCTCTAGATATTACTAAACTTTTGGATCTGGAGTATTATTATTTATGTTTTCTATTATCAATGTAAAACATTACCATTGACTCCAGATAACTAGAGTTAGGATTGTTAAAAATTAACTCAACCTCAAGGCTGAAAGAAGAAAATTATTAATGTATATAGACTCAAAACATTTTACTTTATTAATATCATAAAATACAGGTTAATATAAATTATGTACTCCCAATTATATCAAAAAACTATGTTTTCCATTCAATGTGAAATACTTTTAAATATTATCCCACCCTTAGGAATCACCACTTCCAAAGGACATAGATCAAATTTTAAAATGTATATCATGTACCCTTTACTAAAACCACTCAAATTTAGTATAGTTTTTAGATGTTTGAGGTTGAACTACTAGGAATAAATAGTATTTCAAAAATACCAATTTAAAGTTATTCTTAATTATTGATTAGTTATTTTCAAAATTAAAAATTCAATGAAAAAAATATAAATAATGTAACATAGGCCAATAATCAATTTTTATATTGACAAATAGATATATGAATTCATTTCGCAGAATTTATTTACTTATAATTATGATTTTCTTATGTTGTGTATAGGATTGAAATAATTATTTTCCGGATTCCTAATGGTAATAAATATTTATTAGGATAGTGTCCATTAATACTATACTAACTCTTCTAGTTCTTTACAGAAATAATAACCTACTTAAACAAATATCCATTAAGTTCTAATATATATTTCAAAGGAAGTGTCAAGACTACTATCATAGTCAAAATCATATTTTATAACACTATGTTTTCTCTCGTACCCATTACATTTCCAAAATAATAAATATAAAATAAGGTAAATATTAGTCATAACTTAATACTAAACAAATAATATTTTATCCATAAGGAAAGTCAATTATTTAAAAGAAAACACCATCCTTATATTCCTTAATTCATTATAACATAAGAAAAAATCACTTATAACTTACATAGAATTAATAAAAAGTGAAGATTTTATCTTACAATATGTAAAATATATGAAAATAATAGAGTTGATCAAATAATACATGGATTTTTTTTTATAAAATTAAATTTACATTCAAGATATCAATCCAATTCATTTGAAAAAATTTTCTCCACGTCCTAGATCTCTATAGAATTATAAAAATCTTCCCAAATTATCTACTCTCTTTCGAAAAAAATGAAAACAATAAATATTATCACTACATCACTAAATCAAAAATTAATGGTATTCAT
Organism: Viscum album; assembly: GCA_963277665.1. Lineage (NCBI taxonomy): Eukaryota > Viridiplantae > Streptophyta > Magnoliopsida > Santalales > Viscaceae > Viscum > Viscum album. The sequence goes on from OY728130.1 coordinate 326,417,585, forward strand.
CTCTTAGTGGTACATGTGTCATCAATATCCACATATCCATTTCCCACTAACTTGTTTTATATTACTTTTCAAATCTCCATGTCTTCAAAAATTATATTGTAAAGGTGTAGTTTTCATTGTGATCTTCACATATCTTCATCTAAAATTTCATATCTATAACAACTATAGTGTAGCCTTATGAGAATTTTATAAATGGTTATATCTCTATGTGTTCTTATATATATCATTTAGACTATAATTGGTGTTATGATATTATATGTGGAATTGACATGACATAATCTATTATTCCTTCACACTTTCAAATTAAAATTTCTCTTTAAACCATGATTATTACTTCATAACATTTTCAAGAACTAAAACCTTATTAAATGATTACAACATAATATTTAGATTCACGGAACAAGGGTCCCTATTCAATTTCCTAAAGAGTTACTCATACATGATCCTTTAAATGTGATGTGAACAATTTCCTTCACGATTTTTATGAAATCAATGATACAAATCACCCGAAACCAATCACATAATAATTAATGTGAATTTAATATTATTTTTCTCTAAATATTTTAACTTCTACCAATCATGTCCAAAGTCTACAAAAATATTTATCCTACTATATATCATCAGAAATAATAAAATTTAGATATTATTTGATCTAATTTTCAGTTAAATTCATATTAAAATGATATATATATATATATATATTAGAGTTATAAAATTCATCCACACTAAATCCATAAGGAAAATATCAACATAAATCAAAAATTAATCCATACATTAATAAGGGAAATATTTAATTTATTAGACTCGTAAACATAAAGTCAAAATTGAGAATTATAAAAATAACCCAACTCATCTAACCAATTGTGTTATGGTCTTATCTTATTTATAACTTGAACTAAAAACTCATATCCTCTTCCACACAGATTATTCAAAATTTCAATAATATCCTTGAAACTTGGAGTCACATTTGTAGAATATAATTTCACTCACCACTCAAGATCATTTTATTAGAGTTATTTCAAATATCAAATATATATAATCTTTGGGAAATTTTATGTCAATAATATTATTTATTATCAATGGTTTTAATGAATCAAAATACACTTATTTATGGTTTTTATTTAACTTGGAGTTTTTTTGGTTGAATTTTGTTTTGTGAAAACTTATTGTTAGATCATATATTTCAATGAATTAATATGAATAGTGTATCTATTGGAACATGGTAATGCGCTATAATAGCATGCGTACTATAACAATTTGATGGAACTGAATGAATTCATAAGAGGATAGATCAATATCCATCTAAAGAAGATTAATATTCCAATACTATTTGCAACTTTACAAGAATATTTTAGAATGAGACCATTGGAGTTTGTTATAATGTCGGCTATAAATTTTACTTTGGACATTGAGGAATTGTAGAAGTGGTAAAACATTACTGATATTGATTAAATTGATGTTGAATTTTCATCATATCTATTTTTGGAGCACTTTATATTATAATTTTTCATTTAGGGGGGTTTTTATAAGAGATTTCATTACGTGATTTATCTTTTTAAAGACCTTTACTTCCCTTGTAATTGTTATTTTTCTAATCTAGCATGATCGAACGAGTTACATGTCTTGTAACCCTTTTTTTCTTATTGATATGTTTGAAAAAATTATAGGGAGAATAATTTATACCTTTAAAAATTATAATAGCCAATAAATAATAGAGAATTAGAATATTTTTAGATCTAAGGGTTAAAAAAGGATCTCAACGATAAAGCATCCTGGTGAAGTTACAAGTTTAGATCTTGATATCTTCTGTTAGTTTTTCAATTAACAATGCTCTGGTGGGATCTAGATACCATAGATAAGGTTATCCAACCAACTACTACTTTAGTTTAAAACTAAATTACTCCCTGATTAGTATTTTTTAATAACAAATATCCATTTATAATTTTAATGATTAATATCCTTAACTCTATGAATTAATTTTAATTGTTTTTAAAATTTCAACTACCTATTTCTTTGTTTCTTATATCAGTTATGTGTCTATCATTTTGAATTTTATTTTATACAACATTTAATTTTGGTAATATAAATTGATAAAAATCATAACATTTGATTAAATTAATAGTTGACTAAGAGAAAAATTATAAGTCAACCTTTTCCTACAATTCAACCCCTCTTGTATTGAAATATGACTCCACATTTAAGAAGAAAATTGGCACCAAATAATTTCTATACTTAATTTAAGCTAATAAACATTGTATCATACCTTGTATATTTACGTTCCATTATTTTATTGGAATATATATGTCTCCTTACACTAACCATGTCGTAGAGGGAAATCTTTTATTTTTATAGGGTAGAACCTTCAATATGATCCGTTGAAAACCTGAATCCTAGTCAACAACCAATTTCAGATGGGGAAGATTATGAATATTGGCGTGTAAGGACGAAAACTTTTGTTATCAACACTAGTTTGGAACATTTTACTAGGATTATTAGAAATTATAAGATTTTAGAATACAAAATTATTTAGTTTACTCAAGAGGGAAAATATGAATATTTGAATGATTATAAATTTAAAAATACTTTTAATTTCATGATTAATAGAAATATCTATAGTCAAATTTCATCATGTGACATAACTAATAGAATATAGATAATGTTGGAAATCACTGACTTTGTAACACGTAAATTTCACGATATGTGAAGGGAGATTTATTGAGTTAATTATCAAGACTTTTATTTTCTACCCGATGAATAAGTGACACATATGCATCATTCTTTTATGATGGTTGTTAATGGATTATAATCTTTTTGTAAAAAGAAAATTATAGATGTATAGCTTGTATAATATAATATATATATTCCTCAAAATGAATGAAAATCTAAATAGATAGGGATAAATGATACTATGTATATAATAAATCCTTGTTTTGATGATCTTATTGGGATTATAATTCAGTGTGAGAATTGGATGAAGAGACATGATAAGACAGAGAAGGGAAAAAATGGGGTTTTTTCACTTTAACTTTTAATAGATTATCTTAAAATAAAGAAAATTCAAATTCTACTACCACTATGAAGAATAAGTTTAAACATCAATCAAATGATTGAAATTAAGAATCTAGATAATGTGATCTTTCTCAGATTCCACTATATATGATCATAATTTTTGAAAAGAAGAAGTTTAATTATGTTTTTCAATATAATAGAAAAGATAAGTATGAAAAGAATGAATCTTTCTATAGTATTGTTTTATGAGTGTAAAAAAATGGGTCTTATAAAATCTAATTTTCCTAGGATAATTAATTTAATTAAAGATAAAAAATCATTAAATAGAAATAAAATAAAATAATTCAAATCAAATAATGATACATTGATTAACAGTGAGGATCTATCTTCCAAAAGTAGAAGTGATTTATAGAGTGATGATGGGAAAAGGATTATCGATTTTTTAAGAATATTCCCAAGATTGAACAATGATTAATGGGAAATTAACTATTAATTCACATTAAAAGTATTATCTAGATATGTTTTCCATTACATCAGATTGTTATAGTAGTTCATCATCGTCATCATAAGACGAGAATTCCATTGTATCATTGAAATAAATGGTTAGATACACGACTTTCCCAAAAAACAATTGTTTTGAAGAAATATATCGATTCAGATAAGGTATACTTTACTATAGTGGATGATAGAATTTATAGACATACACTTCAAATTTATTAATTAACATCCAAGTTAGATGATAAATCTAAACTTATTTTAAACAAAGATAATAAAAAATTAGTTATCAAGCTAAAATTCACAGTTTTTAGTGTAGGAAGATTCTATTTAGTTTTCTGTCCATTTGGGTGAATGTTTTTCGGCTATTAAGAACATTGAAACCAAATCATAAATATTTAAGAATATGATTTAATTCTATAAAGATACATTTAAAATCAAAAAATTTATTCAAAAAATCTAACATTTTGTAATAAGTATCAAGGAGGTGTAAATTGAAGAAATAAAATTGTAATTACCCAGGCTAGGTAGAGCACTGAGAGTGTGAGAGGAATTAGTATTTTATTTATTGAAAATTCAATATTTTGAATGGAATATCCAGAACTTGTTAAGGTTCTCGATCCAATTAGTGATACATCATAATCTAACTTCATATGAATAAATAATAAGGCAGAACACAACACATGTTATTTATAAGGATTAGTAAAATGTCATACTCCTTAATACAGATGATGTTATAAATAATGTTTTTATGTCAGTTATTTAAAAACCGACGTAAAAAACATAACATCACAGTGTTTATCACATTAGATAATTAATAAATGACATGGAAAAACCAGGGGGTTTATAACGACAGTTATTATATAACCGTCGTGATAAACCGGGGGGATTTATCACGTAGGTTATAAAATAACCTACATGATAAACCAGGGGGGGTTATCACATCAGTTATATAATAACCTACATGATAAACCCGTGTGGGGGATGTTTATCACATTGGTTATTTAATAACCGACGTGATAAACCCCTAGAAAATGGTTTATCACGTCGGTTATATAATAACCGACGTGCTAAAACAGTCTAGGGGGGGCTTATCACGTCAGTTATTTAATAACTGATGTGATAAACCATTTCCCAGGCCTTTTATCATGTCAGTTATTAAATAACCGACGTGATAAACCATTCAACAGGTGTTTATCACATCAGTTATTCAAAAAACCGATGTGATAAACCCTTCTCGATTCCATTATCATGTCAGTTATAAAATAACCGATGTGGAAGACCAATTTGTTTTTTAAAAAAAATCGAATGCAGTCCTCTGGTCTCCCCAAAAACAACCAGAAACCACATCAAGAATTCGTACTACAATAACAGAAATAGATCAAAACAAGAACTAAAGCAAAATTAAGCATTTACATTGATAACATTTAAAAAATACCCCACTGGACAGCCCTCCCACCACCCCCTAAACATCACCCCCTGACCCCACTTGACAGCCCCCACCACACCCCTGGACTGCCCCCCGACCCCCTGGATAGCCCCAAAAACCCCGGGACAACCCCCACCCTCATGAATACCCCCACACCCTAGACAACCCTCCTCCACCCAACTGGACAGCCCCCACCACACCCCTGGACTGCCCCCCGACCCCCGAGACAGCCCCAAACACCCCTGGACAACCCCCCACCCTCATGTATACCCCCCACCCCTTGGCCAGCACTCCCACACCCCTGAACATCCCTCCCACACCATTGAAAGAGACCAAAAAGTTACCAAAACAAACCATAACCCCCTCACCCCACTAGACTACCCCCACCACACCCCTGGACACTCCACCCACACCCCTAGACATCACCACCACCCCTGGACATCCCCCACCATCTTGTAGACCCCCACCCCCTGGACAACACTCCCACATCCCTGAACAGCCCTCCCACACCCTTGAAACAGACCAAAAAGTTACAAAAAATAGACCAAAACCCCCTCAACCCACTAGACAGCCCCCAACACACCCCTGGACTGCCCCCCCCCCCCCCCATCCCCATGGACACCCTGGACCCCCCATTAGACATCCCCCACCCCTGGAAACCCCACCCCACCCCACAAGACACCCCCACACCCCTGAACACCCCCAGGAAAACCTCCCACTCCCCTGGACAGCCCTTCCACCCTCCTGGAAACGCTCCCACCCCTGGACTACCCCCCACTCTCATGGACACCCAGGACCCCCCCCCCCCCCCCAACCGGACATCCCTCCCAGACCCCTAGACACTCCCCACCCCACTAAACACCCCCCACACCCTTGGAACCCCTCCCCCAAAGACCAAAATCCATACCAGAAAAACCATCATAAGTAGACGATAACAAGAAGTAGAGAAAAATTAAACATTCACATATATAGAATTCAGAACTTATACTGTCAACTTAAAAAAAACTAAATCCAACCAAAAATACTACCAAATACACAATTACAATGACAATATTCAAAATTACATTTTACATTACAAACAACTAAAATTAAATCAAACCTATAAAATAATTTGACCACTCCACTTTTAAGTGTTTGATGTCTTCAACAGTATAGGGTTGAGGGTCATAAATAAGCTTAAAATGAAAAGTATAGTAGTTAATGTGCATAATGAATAAATCAAAATGTAATATTATGGTAATGTTTAAGAGGAAATATTATCAGGTCAAAATTCACAATTGTTCTAGTTGTTATTATTTCATACATAAATATTAACATATAATATCCACATTCGATGACGCCTTGTTGTTCATGACAATTATGTTTTAATGAGTGTAAATTCAATATAATATTTTTATGTAATAAATCAAAAAGTAAAATTATAAAGGGATATTTACCTTCGTATTTACATATTTGATCTTTTCACTCATTTTCTTTGTGTTTTTTCGAATGTAGACCCATCCTCTGTTAGAAAATAATATGAATGGGGTAAATTTAAAATTCATTATAATATATAAAACTATTGAGAAATTGAAACTTACTTTTCCAATATATTCTTAAAACTTTATCGCACATCATCATGGACAGAGCATATCCAATAAAGTGTTTTATCCCTTGGGAAAAAAACCCCTTACATCCAATGATCACTGATAAAAGGAAATTTAAGGTTAGTCGTTTTTTAATTTAAAAGATAATGAACTCTTTGAGAGAGATGTGTTTCATACCTCTCACAAAAAGGCATCATCCAACATTGTGCAACTATATTCTTTTCAAGTCTTTCAGCAATATAAAGCATTCTTTGTTCCTCATCCAATGCACATGCTTCGGGGGAAATCAATTGAGGGTCCATGAATCCATATACATCTGTCAGCTCATTCCCCTCACAAATTTTATAAATATACCTAATAAAAAATAGACATAAGTATACATTTTTAATAAATATAATGCAGGGAAAAGGTGTTAAGACTTACATGGAAAATATTTTCGCCATGTTGATGCCCAACTTATCTCTAGTAACAAGCTCCAGGATATCAGTTTTCATAATCCCCACAGTTATTGCATGTCCACAAACATGAGCTTCCATTGGAAACTCATAATGAACCACCAACAAATTTGAATATCTTGAAAATCTATCAAGACTACTAGAATCTGTATCTGATGTCATAGCCATTTCTCTTTGTTGTTGTCTATACAATATTTCTTTACCTTTGAAGTATTCATATAAAAATAAATAGAAAAATATATAAGTATTCAAATGATAAACCAACTTTAATAATAAAATAAAATAAAAGATATATCATTCATACCTCTATGGTAATGAGTTCAAGATGTCTGGATGGCCAAATTAAAAAATGGCTGATACTATGTCCAACTGTCATCACCTCATCTATAGGTATTGGTACTCGAGCTGATCTATCTATAATATCCTGTATAGTGACCCTATGATTCTCTACCTCTAATTGTTGATGATGAATTGTATCTCCTATACAATATACCAACCCATATGCAACTATATGATGTTGAGGATCATCAACATACAACTCGCAATAACTAGGAAGCTACGACGGAGGAGTAGGATAAAAATGGGGTCCGCTGGCTGAGGTGGGGGAGTGGGAGCTACTGGCAGAGGTGGGGGATAAATAATGGGGTCTGTAGGGGGAGGTGGAGGAGTGGGAGCTACAGTCTGAAATTGTCTTTACATGTCTGCAAACATAGACTGTACCGACACTCTAATCTTTTCCTCCATCGTCGCATTAATATTATGAACTTTAGCCTCTAAGGATTCTGTTTTTTTATAAAACCCCTCAACGTTAGAATTTGAAGAACATGGAAACACTTTTCTTATCGATACACCTATCAGATATCCTCTTACACGACCAGGATGTTCGGGCTTTCCCAATGCTACAGATAAAATATCTTGCCTCCGTAAATTCCCCCTGTGAACTCTGCTCCTCAAGAGAGGCCTGTATTAATTAATTAAACATTTCTGTAATGATTTAAATTATATGAAGAAAATAGTTAACTTAAATAAATAAAATAGATATCTTACAATCCTCTCAGCTACGATTCTCAATTCTTCCGAAAGTTATTGCCCTTTTTTTCCCATCCGAGCTCTCTTCCATTTTTCATGTCTAGATGGAGGGGATGGAGGGGACACCTCTCAAGAGTTTGAAGACTTATCTCTTAGTTGTTGAAATTTTTTCGCCATCATTTGTTCTTCCAAAAATGCATACCCTCCCTGAGATAAACTATGAGGGTATACATTTTTAGATTGGATCTCCTGATGAGCTTTCCTTGTTTGTTGTAAATTAAGAATAATAAATCATTAACAAAACATTAATAAGATCATTCATATAGGAAAGATTATAAAAGTTTGCATTGCCCTTACCAAAAATGACTCTTTTCTTCTACTTTCAAAAAAATGTCTCCATATGTCTTCATCTATTAAAGGATATATATGACATGGATTTTCATGACTCCTATGACCATAAATGAAATCAGATGAGAGGGTTGATTTGAAATCCCTCTATCTCCTAGAAGCCAACGATAAGAATTTCTTCCTAACTCCTCTAGTGTCAGGAATATCAAATTTCATCTGATAAAGAAGAAGTTTAACATATTATATATTCTAGAAACATTTAAAGAATAGTCAAACAATAGCAAAATATCTTACCAAAATCGTCTCCCACAATGGAGAGATTATCGTTTTATCCACACTTCTCCAATCATCACATAGAATGATTACTTTTCTCTTAGCCTGAGTTGAAACAAAACTCATAAAATCTTTTGCATTTGGACCTCTAGGAATATCACCATCATCAAACTTGATGAGTTTATTCTGATCCTGTGTATGGGAAAGTGCTAATTTTGGTAAATTTTTTCACCCACGTTTACCAACCTTTAAACTCTTTGTCGTAATAGGAGAACATGAGGAATATTGGGGAACATCAAGAGGAGCATGTGAATGTTCCCCCCAAAGGTATGACCAATATGCTCATCTCCAGAATCATGTGGTTGATCAAATGAATGATCTGTCATTATCCATCAAATCAAAAAAAACAAACATTAGTTCATAAATATACAAATTCAAATATTTTAATACTACTGTAATCAGAAAATAGAAAAGTGTACTAAGTTACGTAATAGTAAACATTGTTAATATAGTAAGCATGTTGAACAATGGTAAAGATGGTAAAGATGGTCAAGATGGTAAACATGGTAAACATGGTAAACCTGGTAAACATGGTAATGTAATTGTCACTGAACAAAAATAATAGATATATAATTCATGTAATTGTAAACATGATAAAGTAAACTAAACAAACATAAAACAAAAAAAAAACTTATACTTATTTTGTTTTAAAACATGTTTTAATAAAGAAAAAACAAACAATATCTAACATTTTATGAAAAAAATAAATGTAAACAAGAAATAAACATATTTTACCTATAATTTTAGGAATGTAAAAATGGATTGTTTTCCCAAATTCCTTCGTCGTGATTGTTCATTATGGAACAAACCATGTCTTCAACGTGATCATCATTAATGTTATGTTAATCTTTCCATGGAAGTAGGGATCTCACATAAATCAGCATCTTCATCAAGTTTATCCTCACCAACATATTTTTTCCATTGTAAAACAACAGCCCACTGCATATCTGATTGATCTACTATATAGAAAATTCGTTTTTCAGGTGTTTCCATTATAAAAGAATCAGCCGGGTCTTCCAATCTATTCAGATTAATAAGTGTCATTCCAAATTCATCGTGTCTAACACTGTTGTTACCTATAAACCATTTACAGTTAAAAACATGAACTTTAATTTTAAAGTAATCAACCTCCCATATGTCTTCAATCACTCCATAATATGGACTTGATACAGAAATTGGGTTTTTTTCCTTAGCACTCGAAAAATGCACTGCTTATGCAAACACCAATACACCAATATTCTAAACTGCACTTCTATTGTCCTGAGCTTTCGTATGAAATGTATATCCATTAATGTCATAACTGGACCATGTTATCACATTTAAACATGAACCACCCACTATCCATTTTAATGTCTCTGATACATCTCATCTAGCAAGAAAGGACTTTTTAAACCATGACAAAAATGTTTTGTTGTGATCATTCAAAATCCACATTTCTTTCTTCTTTGGATGACATTGTTTCAACTCATTAATATGCAATGTGATATACGGTTGAGCATCAGCTATGTTATTCAAGATGTATGATTCTAACTTCATCATCTGTTCAGCTAACAATGATTTGACTTTCAAGCCATGAATCCCCTTCCCCTCATTATTAACTCGTTCATGGAGAGATAGAGGCAAACCTATGTGTTGCACCGCAACCAAGTAGCTCGTAAAAAACTCTGCTACCTCCTCAAAAATATACTTTTCAATAATAAAGGCTTCATGTCGATATGGATTCTTAACATACCCCTTTAATATTTTCATATACCATTCAAAGGGATACATCCAACGAAGATATACAGGTCCACAATGCTTTATTTCTTAAACCATAAGAATCATTAAATGCACCATTATATGAAAAAAAGTTGGGGGAAAATACATTTCCAATTGACAAAGTATAAAAATTGTATCCTTTTCCAAAATGTTCAAAGCATTCACATCAATCACCTTGTTACAAATTGAATTGAAAAAATAACACAACTTCATTATAGTCTTTCTAATACGGATGTGCAATATTCCATGTAATGCAACTGGTAGAATTTGTTGCATCATGACGTGACAATCATGTGATTTCATACCTATCAAATTCAAGTCCTTCAATGAGACAAATTTTTTTACATTTTAAGAATAACCTTGAGGCACTTTGATATCATGAAGACATTGACAAAAGATAATGTTCTCCCTCTTCGATAATGTATGACAAGCCGGGGGAAGAAATGTTCATTTTCCTTTAGAAGTGGGGGCTAACTCGAAACATATTCCCATTGATAGTATGTTTAATCTTGCATTCAACCCATATTTTTTTTCCATTAATATCTAACAATGTTCCAATAAAACAATCACAGATATTGTTTTCCACATGCATGACATCAATATTAGGTTAAATTTCTTGATACCTCGAATATGGTAGCACAAAAAATATTGACCTTTTTTTCCAAATATGTCTATCATTACCAGATTTCTGTGTCTTTCCCAATGTCACATCAAGGTTTTTCACCCTCTCAAAATACAGATCAGGGGATAAAGGTTTTGAAGAAGTATCAAATTCTTATGATCCATTGAATTCCTTTTTTATTCTTCTATAACGGTGATCCATAGGCAAAAAATTTCGATGACCCATGTACACTGTTTTCCTCCTATGATGCAATTGACAGTATGATGTCTGTTGTTCGCAAATTGGACATGCTTTATGCCCTTTAACACCATATCCAAACAAATTTACATATGATAGGAAGTCATTTATAGTGAATAGAAGCAATGCATGTAATTGAAAATATTCCATTTTATAAGAATCATACACCCTAATACCATCAGCCCATAAGAGTTTCAAATCATCAATAAACGGTGAAAAGTAAACATCAATATCATTGCCGGGTTGCTTTGGACCAGAGATCATTATACTCAACATGAAATATTTTCGTTTCATACAAACTTTAGGAGAGATGTTGTTAATTACCAATAAAATAGGCCATGAACTATGTGTGTTACTGAGGGTTCGGTATGAATTCATTTCATCTGTGCACAACCCTAGTCTGAGATTTCTAATTTCATTTTCAAATATAGAATACTGCTCATCAATTTTCTTCCATTGTGGACAATCAGCTGGATGAAATATTTTTCCATCACATACCCACTCATCAACATCCCATCTTATCCTTTTTTCATCATGTGAATTAGAAAATAAACGTTTGAAATAATGAATTATAGGAAGATAACAAAATACCTTTAATGGGATCTTTGTAATCTCTACATCAGCCTGTGATTTTTCTTTCGCCTTATACTGTGATGTCCCTCATTTAGGACACTCTGACAGAAATTCATATTCCATCCAATATATAATGCAGTCATTTGGATAGACAAGTATTTTATTGTATCCCAATCCCATCAGGCATAATATTTTCTTGGCCTTATAATGTGAATCTGTAAGATCGTTATCTTTTGCAAGAATGTCTTTCATCAATTGTGGCAGCTCAGTAAAACTTCTGTCACTCCATCCATGTTTCGTATTCAGGTTAATCAATCTTAACACCTCCGAAAAAACCGTAAAATCTGTACAACCAGGATATAATGGTTTTTCAGCATCACCATATAGATGCGCAACTATCAGTTCTATCTCAATTTGTTCTGCTACAATATCGTGAATCATTTATTCAATTCCATTGGAGTTACCATCTTGCGAATCATCATCATCAGTGACATTCCGTCCAGTTTCCCCATGCCAAATCCAAGGGCTATAACTTAGATTAAAACCATGACAAATCAGATGATCTTTTATCTCTCTACTTTTCAACTTCTTCATATTCAAACATTTCAGGCATGGACAGAAAAAAATGTCACTACTTGGAACATTTCATTTAGCAAATTCCAAAAAGGCATCAACACCTTCCTCATAGTCATTACTCATTCAATGTGCCGTAATCCAACTTTGACTCATTATTACCTATAAAAAATATCAAAATTATATATATTTTTAAGATAAGACAAATATATGTTTATATGGAAAAAATCATAATTTTAATATAAAACAATTTTCAAATATAAAACAAATCTACGCGTATTTAAAAAAATATTCTTGAATATTATTTTAAAAACAAAATATAGTTAGATATAACAGTTTTAAATTACATTGAATCAAAGAAAACCATGGGGCCCATAATGGTTGATATAAAATTGGAGAAAATGGAGTAAACCTGAGAATCAAATCAAATTTAAAATAAAAACTGAGATGTAGAAAATCACAATGTAAATCCAATCATCATGGCACAATCATCATGTCATAATCTCAGAAAACATGATGCAGTAGTCAATCCCAACTGACACTTATCCCCCACCCCCTTGGACACCCCCAAGACACCACCACCCCCTTGGACAGCCCCCACACCCTGGACACCACCCCCACCCCCTTGGACACCCAATGGACACCACCACACCCTTGGACAACCCCCCCCACCCATCATGGACACCCCCAACCCTTGTACAACCCCCACCCCTCTAGATAGCACCCCCACCCATCCTGGACACCACCCACACCCCCTACCCCCTTGGACACCCCCCTGGACAGTCCCCACCCCTATAGACAGCACCCCCACCCCTCTTGGACACCACCCCCACCCCTACCCCCTTGGACACCCCCTGGACACCCCCAACCCTCTTGACATCCCCCACCCCCTGGACAGCCCCCACCCCTCTGGACAACACCACCACCCCTCATGGACACCACCCCCACTCCCTACCCCCTTCGACACCCCCCTGGACACCCCCAACCCTCTGGACAGCCCCCACCCCCTGGACAACCCCCCAAACCCTCTGGACAGGCCCCACCCCCTTGGACAGCCCCCCCCCCCCACCCCCACCCCCTTGGACACCCCCTGGACACCCCCACCCCTCTAGACAGCCCCCACCCCCTGGATAGCCCCTCAGCCCTCTAGACAGCACCCACCACCCCTCCTGGACACCACCCCAACCCCCTACCCCCTTGGACACCCCCTAGACACCCCCAACACTCTAGAAAACCCCCACCCTCTATACAGCACCCACCCCTCCTGAACACCACCCCACCCCCTACCCCCTTGGACAACCACCTGGACAACCCCAACCATCTGGATGGCCCCACCCCCCGGACAACCCCCCAAACCCTCTGGATATGCCCCCACCCCCTAGGACAGCCCCCACCCCCTTGGACACCCCCTGGACACCCTCAACCCTCGGGACATCCCCCCACCCCTGTAGACAGCACCCCCACCCCTCCTGGACACCACCCCCACCCCTACCCCCTTGGACACCCCCTGGACACCCCCAACCCTCTGGACAACCCCCCCCCCCCCCGGATAGCCCCACCCCTCTAGACAGCACCCCCACCCCTCCTGGACACCACCCTACCCCCTTGGACACCCCCTTAACACCCCAACCCTCTGGATATCCTCCCACCCCCCGAAAAACCCCCCAAACCCTCTGGATAGGCCCCCACCCCCTTGGACAACCCCCCACCCACCCACCCCCTTGGATAGCCCCCCACCCCCTTCGACACCCCCACCCCCTTGGACCCCCCCCCCCACACACACACCCCCATGGACACACTGGACATCCCCCAACCCCCTGGACAGCCATGAACCCTCTTGACTGCCCCCAGAACCATGGGATTTTAACCTCAAGCTACTAGTTTTGACATATCTAGAGATTTTAACCTCAAGATACTAGTTTTGGTATCATGCCATTATTCAAAATGAGAACCATGAATTGTATCTCCTACTAGTCTAAAATTATCTATTGTGAAATGAATCATGTTTTAATAGAATATGAAGACTTATAATAGTTCACGAAAATAAGCGACATAAATAGATTATGGAACAACAAAAATTGATACCCAAAATAGAAACAACCAAGGATCCAAAACAAACATTCCACCATGAAAAACCATATATACTTATAAAATAAATCACATAGGTACACGGAATGGGTGTATCACAATGGTTTACATATAAATTTCAGTAATATAGTTGAATGAGATCATTAGTTGTCAATGACAACAAAAATTACCATCAATGTCATGCATTCACGAAACAAAAACAAACAAAATAGAAGTAGGTGAGGCTTACGTGAATATTGCGAGTCGATCTAATAGATATGGGGATAATAAATAAGATGATGATGGAAAAACGAGGTAAGAGGGTTTGAAATCGAATAATCTTACCTAGATTAAACAAAAAAAAATTGAAAAACGTAAATATAGACTTTCCGGAAAAAAAATCGAACGAAATAATGTCGTGGGAGGCTTACGTGAGTGTTGCGAGTCGAGATGATAAATCTGAGGAGAGTAATGATGATAAACGATGATGAAAAAATGAGTTTAATGTAACAAGATCGAAGAGTCGATTACGGTTTTCCACGTGAGAGAGACGAGTCGCCAGACTGTCGATCGAAAAATCGTAAATGACAATCCACGAGGCGAGTTAATTTTTTAAAAGTTTTATAATGTCGGTTATTTAATAACTGATGTTATAAACTATTTTTATTACATTTATAACGTCGGTTATTATAATAACCGATGTTATAAATGTATCAGATACCTCTTTTTTGCATCATTTATTTTATAACCGATGTAAAAAAATCCACATGTTGGTTTTTTACGTCGGTTATAGAATAACCGACGTTAAAAATACATCACAAATTACAGTTTTTTACATCAGTTATAATATAACAGATGTAAAAAATTCTGCGGGTTGGGTTTTTACATTGGTTATCAAATAATCGACTTCAAAAAGGCCTCAAATGCCGCATTTTTTTACGTTGGTTATTTTATAACCGACGTAAAAAACACCATGCTTTGGTTTTTTTATGTTGGTTAATTTATAACCGACGTAAAAAATGAATGTGCGAGATTTTTAATGTCGGTTATTAAAATAACCGATGTTAAAAATTTACTCTCCGCATATTTTACATCGGTTATAAAATAAACGATGTGAAAAACCACGTCTCACAAATTATCACGTCGGTTATATATAACCGACGGAAAAAATGGTGATGTTAAAAAAAATTTCTACACTAGTGCCAAAATGGATTCTCAACAATAATATTATAATCAATTATAATGGTCAATACTAATTAACACTATATATCTCCTAAATATGCACATGAGGTTATTTATACAGCATCCCATAGTGTTACTATAACCCACACTATCCTACTAAAGAATCTTTATTATAGACTTCTACTCCTAAATTGAAAAAGATATTTCCTTATCCCAACTCAAACTGAGAGGCTTCATCATTTCTTAAAGGATTTATCCACTATATGTTTTTGTATTTATCTACTCCATGATCTTGATTAATATGACTTTCTTGTGTACCTATTCATGTATCTTTAGTAGTCAATAACTGTATTCTGTCGGTCTTGATCATTCAATTCGGATCACATGTATTTGATTAGTTTCCTCAGTAAAAGAAATGGTCAGGAAATTCTTCCTTCTATTGATGTAGTCTTAGACAATTCATTCTAGTGGTGCACATTAATTATTAAATATTATTATATATAATAATAATCACTCACAACCTCAAATCAGTTACTCTTGAATTATCAAATTAAGTACACTTCATTTGTGGAATGTGTAGAATTTGAAAACCCAGCACATTCATTATGTTATTTTCTATTATGTGATTCTCAAATATGTTTGAGTTATCTTATCACATTCATACTTATTTATAAATTAATGAAAGTGAATGAACTTTCCATTGTACTCTTATTTGTTTCTTTTCACACACATGCACACACGAAATATTCCTCAATTTCTTTAACACGTTTTCATGAGCATGTAATGTTGTATGGGTTTCATACATTTTTTCAATTCCTCACTATTTCATATGAAGCTCATGACTTGTCCAAGATCATGCGATCAAGTGTGTCTATTACTTCCTTTGTGAGAAGGAATATCCCAATGTCTCACTACCTCCTTCATATGACCATAGAGGATTCATTTGATTGTATTGATACCTTCATATTATGACTAGGGAGGATTCACATGAATTTCCCCTTCAACCACAATACCTTTTCACAGGACTAAGAAAGTTTCACATGATTTATGTTCTCATCATTCCCATATTCTAATTAAGGCATCAAGGTTATCCTACTTCCTTCACAAGAAAATTGGGTTTTCCATATGATCTTTTTCATGAAACGAAATGTCCACATTTTACCTTATCATGAGAAAGAATTTTTTTTGTTATCTATTCACATGATGAGATTCATGTGGAATTATTATCTTTCTTGATTTATAAAAAACACTTCAATTATATTCAACATACTTAACTCAAATTGTATAGGCTGAGTTGCTCCGAGTTTCAATACATGTCAAGGAATTATTTAAAATCCCTATGATATTAGGGTCTCTTTAATAAAAAAACTCTCATATTCTTTGAGCCTCATGAAACACTGAAGGGATCTTATGTATCATGTGATACCTTCACAGGATCATTTGGTTGATCATGATACACCCCTATTGATTTCTAGTTATTCAGGCGACACCTTCTTACTAGATAGTCGCTTGACAACCAGATGATAAATCCGAATAATTCACATGAAAATATTTGTAAAAGAAAAATACTTAATGTGATGAAAATGTACATCATTTTTCATGTGATTATGTCATGTGATATTTATATTTCTTCACATAATCCAAATAAGATCATTTGATTCCATTTATGACTATAATTCATTCATCCAATAAACTCATGAAATGAAACTGAATTATACGACAACTTTGTGTGATGGATTCATGTCTATCACATGCTTTCAAGACATTTATTTCAAGCATGTTCTTAGTATGATTGATCATTTCTCAGTACATTTGAATGATCATTTGGTATGGAAATTTTTTCCATTCATGTGAGCAGAAGCCTCATCGAGAGGTTTAATAAGATAGGCTAAATTAAATATGCACTGCGAAGGATTCAATAGATAGGTAAGATTAATCCTCTGGGGTGGATAACATTCTTTCCATGTGTTTAATATAGGAGGAATAGTATGGAACCCATTTCTATCCCACATCAGGCTTCACTTTATTCTCATTCACATTCCTACTCACTATTTAAGTTGGCTATAGGGGATCGACACCTATCACACAATTCACACACAACCATGAGATTTAATGCACCAGAATAAACATCATAAATCTGTGGACCTTATATATAATCCCATATGTGCTTCCGAGAATGTGCTCCCATGAGACATAAACACCAGCCTACCCAAACTTCTTCCTCCATGTGCAACCTCCTCTGATAGGTCCTTCAAAGGGCTTTCCCCTTGGGTCCCCCCATGTGTAGTTGAGGGCTAGGCCTTAAGGGATTTAATGGTTGTTGGAATTATTTTTTATGAAATACCAATTAAAATTTAATTCTTGGAATTTTTCTAAGAAAAACATAGAATTACAACCATTCTCAAATAATATTCGAAGACCAAATATTTATCTTTTATATACAAAATGTAAATACTATTTTCATGGCCTAATTAAAATCCTATTCACATAATTATGTTTATATTGTATGAAGATTTCCTTTTTTATCTTGTAGTAAATAAAGTTTCATCAATGACACAAGTCTTTGGAACATAAGATCACTAAAATGATCGTCATATTTATTAAATAGAATTTTCCAAGTGGGACATTAAATTTCATTACATGAATGCATAATAATTATCCAAGCATCAAAACATCATCCACCAACACATATGGACTTATTGATAACTAATGAAACCAAGGATCTACAATATCCCCATTTGTTTTTTGTTTTCAATAGAAACACATATTATTCTAGTTTATATGTGATGAAAACCGTATCCCCAATATTGGAATCACAATTCAAAGGGTATATGGCGTCCTTTCATCTCATATTTTTTTTTCAAATTATCCTCCCTTTGAAGTTTATTTCATTAGGAATTCTGAGATAAGGATGATATCACATTGTTATCTTAGAAAAGTTCCTTTTAGTTAATGAACACTTAGTCTACATGAGCTAAACCAATGTAGAAAACAAGAGAGATACAACCATGTTTTTCAATGTTATCCATAAACTAAAATTTATGTTGAATCATGGTCATAAATTATCAATCCTCATTAAAGGGTTTTGAAATAATCATATTTATCAATGTAATTCAAAATCCTCCACACACTTCCACAAACACATCAGAAATTTCAAGTGAAATAGATAAATCTCCCCCTTTGTCTCATTTTATCATCAACTAATTTCTCCCCAAAAATTGATATGACCAATTAAATTAAGAATTTGGGATAAAAGTATTAAGGTCACACATCATCTTAAAATTTTATAAATTTGTTTAGATGTTCAACATTCACTATATCGTAGATATTTAACAGCTTCATCTCATCAATTGTCCCCTTTACGTGTTGAATCCATCTCCTTCAATTCAATTCATGTTTGTAAAAAAATAATTCATATATAAGGAAATAATAAGGGATTATTACAGATGGAAATTGGGAATTTTTTAGGGAAACCGAATGGTCTGACAAAGACTGACCAATACACCCCTCTTATCTTGTGAAATGGATTACATAGTTAAGTGATTCACATCGGGTTCACCATTTTTTGTTCCCCTCAGATATCGCGCCATGTGATGGTCTGATATTTCTGAACTGTTTCCAATGGGTTTGTTCATGGATCCAAAATCACCCAATGGTTCAATATCCAAAGGGACCTTCTATCCAACAGTATATACTCATTAGAAGTATTGACCAATATCGCTTAAGAACTCGCATTGGACGAGAGGATAGGAGGTCAGTCTCAATACACCCTTTTGGGGGAATTGTTTCCTACCTTAGGTCTCTCTTATAGATTTAATAAATGTTTGTGAGTCATTCATTAATTCCCAAGTATGATGTGGGTCATCCCAAAATTAGAAATTAATTATTATCATGTACATATCTTAGAATCATCTGTATGTATATGAGGTTCTTCATCAATGGAGATATCTATATGTATCAGATGTTCTCCATCAATAGTATCCTCTTCAATACTACTTATAAGTTTTTTGGTCGTTATTAAGATGATACTGTTTTTCTATCCTCGCATTTGGTTACGATGAAGTTTATTGTCATCCTAGGTGACGAAGGTCACTTTAGAGTTTTTAATCATCCACAGTGATAGGATTTGTTTTGATGTTGCGATCTAACCCATAGATAGGTTTCTTACATATACTTGTGAAAGGTATAAGTAACCATGTCATTTGGTGCCATTTAAGAGGGAAAATCGTACCTTTTAAGGTCATGTGATAAGCATGCAACCGAACAGTTTAACTTCATGTGGCAAGGATGTCTACGCAGAAGGTGCCAAGTCAAAAAATAGTGTGGGACTTACATCGAAGAAGCCCAGAAAATCTAAGAGAAAAGTGTATTATCATGTTGAATTAACCCTATTGGGAATGTGGCCATGAAATAATAGTGTTTATTTGGGGTGTTGCGTTGGAACCTCATGGGGGATTCCTATGTATCCCATTTGGATGGGAATCAAAGCCCATGTAGTTTAGTGAATCTTGTCGAGGAGTATGGACTGTTGAGATAATTATGTTGGGGATTACTCATAAAGAGGATGTTGTGTAAAAGGGACAAAGATTCATATCATAACCAATGGTGTCATGGGGGATTAACTCAGGGATTAATCCTATAGTGGATACCCGGAGTAAGGGAATTATTTTTGGGGCTTACTCCTAAGGATGATGCTCATTGAGCTTGGGCCTTAACTAGGATTCCTATGTATCCTGGTTAGTAGGAATCAGAGTTTTCAAAGTGTAAAAGATCAATTCACACACTCTAATGTATCGTTATGTTATTATGGGGGTTTTTATTGGGGATTATTCATAATAAGTATTCCCATTGATCTCTGGCCTTAGGTTGTCATCATACGAATCTTGGTTATAGAAGGAATCCGATTTCTCATAGTTCAATATGTCGCAGGGATCGTGCGGGTTTCATGATCATCAATAACCTATAATCCCATGTGAGTCATGCTCCATGATAGAAACAAGATGGAGTGGAATATTAAAGAAACCACACACTTTTCCTCCTTCTCTAGTGGAAGAGGAAGGGGCAACAATGGAAGAGGCTAGGGATATGACATTTCCCTCTCTTAATTTCACCCCAAATAGGGAATGAAGGTGAAGGACATGGGGGTAGAGAGAAGAAATACTAAAACATACTATAATAAAGGCTGTGGGATTACACCTGAAGGAATTCCCTTTTGATATTGGGTTGGAAATTACTCCTATAGAGGATTACCATTATACTAATTCAACCTAGAATAGGATTCATCTTATGAGGTTTTCAGAGTCTCTTGGGGAGTTTATCTACTCAAATAACTAGAGGAATCCATGAGGGGGGGGGGGTATCAACTCATAACATATGAAAGGAACCAAGAAGAGTATATAGACTCCAGGAATATCAGGGAGTGTGGAGGATTATCTAAAATCATGGTATTCATGTGGTGGATGTTAAGGTCAGACAATGAGAAATCCAAAATTTCCTCAACCTGACCCAATTTTTTTTTCATGATACTCTCTATTTTTAATAGAGGGTAGTGGTGATAGTAAAGGGACCAGTTCGAAGGGTGAGGACCATAGGAAGACCCTGATACCGAGTAGGGGTTTAGGGTCGTAGACTACATGGTATGGATTAGGAGGAACATCTAGGTAGGTCATATAGGTAAGGGTAGCCCCAGCAGGTCATGCAAGTGTGTCGTGCAATTGGGTCACCCAAGTGTGTCACCCAGGTGGGTTTCCTAGGTGGGTCGCGCATGTTGGACACCCAGGCACGGGTCAACCAGCTTCTAGGATGGGGGTCTCACCCTATTGAGGGAGAGAAATGGTAGGTCTCCTAAGTAGTAATGGACTACTTGGGAAAGGGATCTATGTGACCAGATCCCTCTCTTGGATTATCCATCTAGGAGTTTAGTTGTCATCCAAAAATTTGAGGCAGAGGGGTCTATTTATAGACCTGCTGGGGATCTTCCTAGATGGACATGCATGGATGGTCTTGTCCAGATGGGCCTATGAAGATGGGCCTGTGTGGATGGGCCTGTGCGGATGGACATGGATGGATGGTCATGTGTGGTGACACACTTTCCTTTAATTTTTTTTCAATATTCTGAGATGTATAACTTTTTATCTGTGAGTATGTTTAGGATCTAAGACTACTCAAATAGAATCTCTTGAAGAGATCCATGATTATTGATTTGTTTAATACACTAAATATTCTCAAAATAGACTAAAAAATTTCAATTTGTTTTATCGTAACCTTTTTATCAATGATCTAGGAAATCAACAGCCTACTACTTGAGGAGGATCTTTCCACTTATCCTCTATTCTGGAGCAGTCTTTCAGAACATGAAAATATAGCTTGTATATTTTTATATTATAGAGATAAATCTCTGCCCAAACTCAACATTTGTTGTCTAAGTGAGGATCAGATCATGAATTTTTCAGCAATGTGCAGGAAAACATATTTTACGGTGTCAAGAAAGACCCTCTAGTTTTTCAGGAGTAATATTAAGGTCGAGAGAAACCTCCTAGCCTGGGAAATTCTTTTCTCATAGTCATATTCATTAATTTTTTTGAATTATCCTTGTCCATTATATTCATTTGTGTACATAAGGTCTCATTTGATTTCATTTTAAATTTAAAAATATCTCACTAATTATGTATAATCTCCATATAGTTGTGTGGAGCATGTCCATATTTAGCATACCTTCCACACAAGTCATCATATTCATGTAAAATTAATTTTTACACAACAATATCTATAGAATATTTCTTTCTTTTATCATTATGATGTTTTTTATCTTTCTTTAACTATTCATCAAATTTCAATTTATTTGGATAGACAACTAGGCACTCTTTCTTAACATTCCCAGATTTTTCATAATTATTACATAACTTACCGATATTTTTCTATTGTAGAATCTTCCCTCTCTCATCATTGGGAATAACTCTTGGAAGTATTTTCATGAATTTTTCAACTTTTTTACCCTTCTGATAAACTCTTCCACTAACTACTTTTAAGCATTCATATCTATTTTTTCGTGGAAGCTTGGATGAATTGTTTGTCACATAATTATTTCTCAAATAATGTTTTATCATTTTTTCACTATGAATCCCCCTCTATTCATTATTATTTTAGGGAAATTAAATTTTATACTATATGTAGTAGGTTGTTTTCCCATATGTTTCAAAACACTAGAAAATACCACTGAACCGAGATCTTCCACATTTATATGTATTCCATCTAGAAACCTATTATTTTTGTACTTTTTAAAATCGTGTCTTATTTTTCCTATGGGGTAGTGATTTTTTTGGATCATTTAATTCTCCCTCTGATATATAATATTATATATCATTTTTATTATTGGTGAATGTTTGTTTAACTATATTCTTGTTTTTTTCACATATATAGACTAACTTGTCTCCCTCTCTTCCTACATGCCTTCAATTTTTTCTTGGTCTTCACTTAAATTCATCGTATGATATGTCCATTATTGGTACATATCAACACTCATCATAAAAATGATCATTTTTGTCACAATACACACAAAAATATTCAATGAATTCTTTTTGATTCTTTATTGACATATTCATTTTCTATGAGTTTTTCTTCTCTGGAGTAGGTCTTCTCTTTTCTTTAGATTTTATCCCCCAAAATGTATGACTTATGTTATTTTCCTTAATTTTATTATTATTCCCACATTCCAAATATGCATGGAAAAATTTCAAGCAACACTAAAAATATCATATTAACATTTTTATCTTATTTTGTAGTGTAATACGTATAGTTTTCAATGATTTTGAACCATGATTATTTTTTGTGGCACTACAACTATTTAAGAAAATTATTATGGAATCATTATTCATAATATTTTTCACATTCACCCTCAATTTTTTGGCTTTAACATCATTTTTTAACATCCATAATTTTTTAGAGTTTGGTTCAAAGCCTCTACAAACATTTGAAACATCATTAGTGCATAAAATAGTATCTAGGTTATTATATATCTTCATTTTAAATGATGATATCATTTTATTAGAGGATGATATCATGTTATTTATAGAATCTTGATCCTAAATACAAACATTAGTTCAATTATCTCTTCTTTCAGTTATTTAGGAAGTTCCAGATTGTGGTGATTCTGGATTTTTCAGCCTCACCTCCAGATATAAAAACTTCATGTTGAGGGAGTTCTTCTCATCCTAAAATGATCTCTTAGTGGATTCATAATACTTCTTAAATTATTCATCTATTATTCATTCACACTTCTTGATTAATTGTAAATAATTGTCAAGATCCTTTAAATAGTTATCTTTGTCCTCTAATTCTACAATTTGAGAACCATATAAACTTTTTTCATTTTGTAAAATTCATGGAAATATTTTATAAATATAACATAATAGAATTATTTCTCATAAACACATCCTTGAAATTCTTCAAAATAATTATAATGAAATTCATTACAATGAGAAATTTCTTTTACTTTTCTTTCATAAGTTTTAAGATATTATTGGATATCACAACACAATTATCCAATGTCTCTTCCATAAAATTCAAATATTATTCCAATTGTAATTTTTTATCCTAAAGTCCCTTTATTCCTAAACAATTATGGTTTACCATGTCTCTAGGGATGTTATTCATATATTCATCAAATACAGAATGAAAATCACTAAGTGATCCATTATCATTATAGAGACCTAACCCCAGAAAGCTTGGACCCCATGTATTCTATCAATTACATTGGAATGATTACAAAGAATCAAATCGTAAATTATAGAGAGTTTAATATTATTAGTAAATGAGATACATACATGAGTCTTTCACTAAAATTAATACACTAATTATGAAGAAAAATTTCAAAATAAATAATTTTTATGAAATCTTTATTCCATATAGTATATCCTTGCATATCTTTCTGAGTACAATTCATGGATTCCTAAAGAAAGGGAAAAATATAAGGTTTATCTCAAATTCCAAACCAGGGTAAAGTATAACAGAAGTAATAAATAATTAATGAGAATAATCAATATGGAAAGGTAAATAACTGATAACACATGCAATGCAATCAATAATGGAGAAGAAAGTGAGTAAATAATAAGGAAAGGTAAATAACTGAAAACACATGACATCCAGATAACTAGATAAGGAAAAATAAATATGTCAAGGTAAGAAACTAAAACAAATAACATTAAATAAATTCACTAAAAATGAAATGTATCTATACATATTTCAACACAAAATCTCATGGATGAATAATAATTGAAACTAAATGAGGGAAATGCTTTCCTAATGGACATCATATCTGAGGAACATGAAAAACTATACTTTCAATACCTTTCAAAATTTGGTTTAAAATATTCTTATTTATGCAGCTAATTTTTCTCATGAGAACCTATTGATGCATCGAGGAGTAATATAAAGTCTAGGAACCACCTATCATTACCACTCTAAACAATTCCTTATATCTAATAACAAAAATAAATAATATTCCTTATAAAATTTTTCTATTGAATAAATAATACAAAATTATCAATATTTCCTAAAATAATAAAATAACTATCAAAGTAGACAGCATATGTAAATTTTTTTATGGTTTATGAAATAAAAATATCCATGAAATGGATAATTTAGGGAAAATTCAATGTTCTATGATTATAAGTCACAAACCAACCTAGGTCGACCCTAAACCGGTCACCTGAGTCGGCCTGCAATATAGCCCAAGACGTGTTCCCGATCCTCCCAGGCTGGCAAAAAGCACCATGCATCATCAAAGATCGAATGGGAATGATTTCCCCAAATGAAAATAAATATAGCAGTAGAAAAAGTAGAACAGCAAAATATAAATAAACAACATAAAAAATAAAGAACAACCAACAACATACACCAACCTATCCACGACTAGAAATCCTCGTAACCCTGAGAGTCACTCTTCAAACCACAACCAACCCTCAACCATGGTGAATAATCTCAATTCAAAACTGCAACATAAAATAAAAACAAGAAAAAACTATAGGCATGAGTATTAAAATATAGTAGGTGTGCCCAAAAATCTATTCCCAATGCACTACCGTTAAATAAATAATTTTACTAATTTCAAGTTTGAACTACATTATATAAAATATAATATTTCACCCACACTATCATTTCTAAAGAAAGTAACATTCCATTTACCTTTTAAATTTAAAATCATGTTTAAGGCTTGAAGGATAAAGATGCATTACATATAAAAAAATTGTACAAAAATTTAAAATCCAAATTTTTATTGCTAAATAATAGGAAAACCATATAAAAACAAAACACACAATATGGGCAATGGAAAAAGAAGTGTGTGGGGGCCATCAACAAAACTGATAACCTCAATTGTCCGCCACATATGCAAAAATGATAATGAAAACATTTGTTGATCCTTGGAGCTCATGAACAATCTAGAACTTACTATATGTTTGACTCATCCTGAAGGAATGACCTACTCAATGACGTTATGACTCCCAAATGCTCGGTATTTCCCTACTTGGCCTATCTAAGGGGCCTAATCCCCTAGTAGAGAAAAGTCCAAACTAAGGGCCACCATCTATTGCATAATGTAAACTTGTGTAGCAATCATTTTCAGAAGATTCACTTACTATGAAAGGTTCCCATGTCAACACGTGTAATAAAAAGGGTGTGAGTCAACAAATTCAATCAAGAAACCAATCACCATGCATGGACATCATTCACAACAACTCATTCAAACAACACACATTGCAAGGTCATCCCTGAATCACCTTAAAGAGAGTTTTCAAAATCATTTACTTTATTAAAGTGACAAAGGAGACTTAACCAACCAATCAACACCAACCTATTTTCAGAAGAACCAACACACGCCAACTCAATTCCAAAAAATCAAAGAAACACCACTTTCAATCTCAAAACCATTTGAAACCACATTTAATTAATCCATTTTAGCAACCCAAGCACAGTTTCAACCCAATCCATTTAAAAAAAACACAATTCACTTACAAAGGACCAACATGCAATTTGATAAACACTTCGTATCTACATTTAATAGGAAACATTTTCAGATAATTGAATCACAAGAAGGAACTAATATATTTCACAATAAAGATTATATCTAAAACTAATTACATGATATTATTTACCATTAATTTTATAATAAATTAAATTACAAGAAATTAATAAATTTCATATATATTGGTATGTGAAGTGGGGGACCTACCTCAAAATGATGCTATTTGTCGACAACCACTCAAACCAACCCTTGGCATATACATGAACATGCATTTATACATATATATATAAATCCCTCTATGAATTTCACATACTCACCATTCCATGAGGGAATATTCACAAAGAGGGCATATATATATATATTCCTTACCCTATGCATGTACATATAGAAAACCTCAATGCTCGTAGCCCAAAACCATCACAGTGAGGTCCAACGTACTTCCCATAATTAAAAAGGACCATTATAAACCATTAAGGACCTTATGTTTGATGGTTCAAAAACCATGTAGTAGAAATAAGAATAAACTAAGTAGAAAAAAATACCTCAAAACCTGAATATTGTGATGATGGAATCCCCAAACCGATTCACCTATACACATATACATTTATATATATATATATATACCCTTTGACACAAGTACATATTCCTCATGTCATGATGGAATATGATCAAGGAGGATATACATATATACATGCTTACCCATGTATATACCTATAGGTCTTTGTTGCTGATGACCAAAACCCATAACGCGATGGAAAAAACACCCTACAACAATGCAAGGGTGTCCAATAACTACCACAGGATCCAAACAAAACTAAAATAATTTCACCTCACATAAAATAATATAAATTATGCGCCACACATAAAAAATACACCTTTCATTAAAAACAAGTCACAAATCCAATTTTCATCACACTCACAATTTAATAAATCATTTACATAATTAATAAAACTTTTCGAATATGTAAAACAAAGTTTCACATTAAAAACATACCACAACTCCCCTCTTTAAAATTAAACTCACTATAAAATATTTTCCACACATGGTTCGCGCCTTTTTATGATTAAAATAAACCAATAAAATAATTTTTAAAAAAATTTATGTAACACCTTAATCTTCCTCGCCAAACTAAACATTCAAACCCTCTTGAAGAATTAACCGCACACCAAATCCACATCAAAATATAATTCACAGCCCTCACATAATTTAATAAACTAATCGCACAAGTTATAAAACACCATTAAATGACATAATAAGAGTTTTAATCAAAACGCACCCCATTTCTTATGAAAAATCTACATAGAAAAAGTAAATGAATATTAAACCAATTTAAAAACTAACTTCACCCCACAAAAATTAATTAAGGAAACTAATAAATTAATTAAAAAAGAAAAATGAATCAGCAAATAATGATTATGCACCAAACCAGATACCTTTGATGTTGATATTTTAAAAAATAATTGTGGAACTCCAATCATCGCACAACTGTACCACATGGTGATCAAATCAAACCCTAAAATAAATGCATCAAACCACTTGCATTAAAAATGAACCAAATACAATAGAAAACCCTAACCTGACAACCTATCAAATGGAAGAAAAAACCCACCAGTGAAGAATGCACTTGCGGTGAGGGAGGGGAAGGTTAGTCGAGAAAAATGAGGGGCTTCTGGAGGTGCGCCGCACTAGAAATGGGTATTTTTTGGAGGGTTCAACCGAATAGGGGTGATGTGAGGTGGAGGGGAGAGGCGCAAGGGCTGGCGAGGGCAGCGTGAGGGTATGGCATCAGAGCGAGGTGGTCCACTGGGAGGAAGTTTGAGAGTCGGCCACAACCAAGGGAGGAGGTGTGCAGTGCAACATCGTGGAGATAGAGGAGGGTTGGGGCGCGGTGGTGTATAGAGGGAGGGTTGCGGAGTGACCGAGAAGAGGGGTGAGGAAGAGAAGTGGGGAAAACGATAAATGAAATGGAAAATAAAAAAGGAAATGAAATGGGAAATAAAATAAAATAAAATAATAATAATCCTTAAAACATAAACCAACTAAAAAAAATTTAAAGTCATTACCGATTTTTGATGTATGGGTGTGACAATTCTCCACACCATGACACTTTTTACACCCAAAAATTCCCAAAAGACTAGGTCAACCAAGGGTTCCAAGAAAGACCGTGAAGAAACTTAAAACAGAACCTCAATCACCCGAAGTCCCAACATTCAAAACACGCATAATATGAAACTCAAAGATCTCAAAACCAGAATCTCCATGAAACATAACCAATAGCAAGAAATACACCTCCAAACACAACTAAGACATGGAACACCTTGACCCCAAACATAGGGATCACCAGGGCCGCTCGAGACCTCCGAGAACACTCGTCAAGAGACCCACTTCCTGACCTAACCAATTACCACGGTCAAGGTCAGGCAGAGAATAATTAAGGGGTTTCCCCGCCAAGCACACATTGAAAACATAGTTTTTTCCAAAAGTTCGTCCTATACTGGTCTCCCCAACATATTAGGAACCTTGAAAAACATTATTTGTCCAAAAAATAATGACTTAGAAAACCAGACAAACCTCTAACACTAGCTTAACCCTCCCAAATCCCTATGTATAACCAAACCCACTCAAGAGGAGATGCCTGTGAGACCAATAGTGGGTCTCCCTACAATTTTAGAATTTTCCTAACACCACGACACCCACTCGGGCATTCCTAGTTTACTTTGAGTGATAAGGATTGAACTCTTCATCACGAACCCACTAACATAGGCCGACCTACATGGATGATTCCTACATTGGACCACAATCCACCACATGAGATGGTTTTGATAGTAGAAAACCCCACACTAGTGGAAAACTAGATAGGCGCGTGTCAATCCCACAACACAAGAGCATCTCCAAAACGAGTACAATCTCGATCTACACCAGACCACAAGATGGTTCAGAGAGAATTCTCTCTAGCTTTACAAGAATACAGATTCCTTGAACATTTTTAGAGACTAAGAGGAACCCCCATAAATTGAGACCACATCAAGGAGATAGGGGATTCATTCCCCTTGAAATAGAAATGATGCCTCTAGAGGTAGTACCGTAATAGGGAAATTTATGTTGTCCCCATCCTCACACTGAAAACATAAGTCATACAAAACTCATCCCACATTCGATGAGTTTTGACTATGCACAACCGTTACCTTGGGACCTATGGATGGGGCCCTGATGCCTGAAGAATCTACCACCTCAGAGTCATAAGTTGACCATCCTTGAATCGGACTTCCTCCATTAGAAAAACAACCTACAGACTTATCCTTGTGTGCCAAGAAACCACTCCATCAACATACCAACTGTGAATTGTGGCGAACGAATTAGACTATCTGACTGACCACACTAGATATAGAAGATAGAGTGGTCTTTTATACATGCAACATGAATTTATGGAAGGATCATTTAAAGAATACGTCTCTTTGGTTTACACTTCTCATCGGATGAGGAACCTTCACTTACCACAATATGAACAAAACCAAAAACTATTATGAGTTTTACATTTTTATCTCCACACTACCTTTGAGGAACATGAAACTTGTAACACCCCGAGCTTCCGTGGTACGTTTCTCTTGGAATAATATAGTAGCTTGTGTTGTACGCAACTTCAAGTTCTAACACACCATAACCTATCAAACTAGCCGTTATGAACAGTAATACCCACTTTTTGAAATTTTAGAAATTTTATCTTTCAAAATGGACCTCATTTTTGGATTTTTAATGTCAAAATTAGCTTAGGGTGAATTTTCAGTATTTTTCTAAAAACATTCAATTTTTGATGAATAGTGAAAAACACTGAGTTATAGTTTAAAAACGATATTTTTTTAAATAATTATTTATTTTATTTAAATTTCTTTTATGTTAAAATAGATAAATAATACCTATATAGGTTCATTTTAAATAATTGGAGTCATTTTATAATAATTTTAGATATATAAAAATTTTATTGAACTTTTTATCGTCTTTTACCCACCTCCTAGTAGCATTTGTAAATTTGCATAAACCATAATTTTACCGCTTCTGTGAATTGAATTACAAAACTCCAAGAGACACGGTTGATACCATTAAGTAAAATTCGGTTCAATAAGATGAAAATAATTTTTGTTGAATAGTAACTTTTTTACTTTTATTTACCATGGTTAATAATAAATAGGGTAATTAAAGTTAAAAATGATATTATTATTACCCTAACACATGTACTAATTCTATTGGATAAGTATAATTCGACCAAAAACAACCTTAGGAATAAAATATGATCCTTTAGGTCCACTTAGATTAGATTCGGACATTTATTATTATTTAATTCAAATAAGAGTTAAAAGAGTTAAAATCAATGTTTAATAAATAAAACATTTTTAATATGGTGTTACATAAGATAAATTCGACCACAAATATTCATTAGAAAGATAAAAGGATTTCCTACATAATGGTATTTTATTTATATTTTTTAGACATTATATAATTTAATTTATTAATGACATAATGATGATGCAGTAATTACCTAAATAATGAAATATTAAAATAATTGATATTATAAATATCCAAATAAATGTAATTTGGGCCTTTTTATGAATTAAACTAATTTTCTAGGTTAATATGACATATTAGGGTTGGATATATGAATTATGTTCGAGGTAATAATGGTGCTATAAATTTATCAAAAACAAAATACCAAATAGTGTTAAAAATGAGATAAAAGAGTTTTTAAAACAAATATTATATTATTAATTGATATTCTATTCATAAAAATCTAAGGATCGGTCAAAAGACTTATATAATTATAGGTGTATCATTAATGGACCACTTAGGGATCTATTGGAATTATATAGTAACTTCATTAACCATATAATATAAAAATACCAAGAGACATGGTAAATATCAAACTTTTTAACTAAGTGTTAAATCAAAACTATAAGGTTAATATGGTGATGTAGAAATATCTAAAATATATTTGTTGAAAGGATTTCGACCCATACCCACCCTATCCACGAAATAAGTAACTTTGGATCCATTATAAATTGAATATGAATTTATTAAAAAATAATACTTTAAGATTTTCCTAAGGTGCCCCTCACCCCTCTTATAAAATGTCACTACCCCTTCTCTCAAATTCACACATTCAAAGCCATTTGGATTGACCAAACCCTGCCCAAATACCCTCTAAAATGTCCTAACTTAATCCTAGAGGCATTCATTTAGTCATAAATCTATCCTATGGATCCCTTATGATCAAATCAAAAGGAAGAACCTGCTGAACAGGAAAATATTTCATCACCTCTTTCAAGTTCGTTTATTCTTTCACGTCCTCTTTTTTTGTTGTTTACATTGTAAAATAATAACCCCAGTGTGTTCTCTATACTGTGATGTTATTATAAATAAGGTACATCCATATACACTATTCTATCCATCCTTTGAATGACATGTCACCATATGTGAGTACGTACGACTTATCATCTCCAAATCGAGGTGTAATTGTTATTCAATAAATTATTATGTGGATGGGTATAATAATGATGTGTAATTGATGTAAATAATAAATATAACATTATAATTATTATTTATATATGATATACCATCCAATTATATACTATTTTAATATCAAAAGAATGATATTGTCGCCCGTGCGTACGTACGGATTACCGTCTCCACAAATGCGATTAGATTCATTCCCCATCATATCCATTCAAGAACAATTTTCATTTTATGATTAAATTTTTTTAAGGTATTTATATAAATCTGGATATGAATAAGATACAAAATATCCATAAAAAACATGACTTATGTGACAAAACATATAAATGAAAATGAGTAAGTTAACACCCAAAATGACGATAATACTAAGATATTATTAAAAAAGAAAAGTTAAAAGATCATATATGATACCATAATAATGTATATGATTTTTTTATAATTTAATAAAAATTATTTCACCATTATAAAGAAGGTTAACCTACCCTCAACCAAGGGAAAATAAAAGGTAAGGGTTAATTTCATAATCTCTTTATTATCTGAGGTTTTTTACACGTAATTATCTTCAAGGAAATCTTTATCATCCACATCCATGTTTCTAAAAATGTATTTCAAAACATTTTTACTATTTACTAGACTATGGGTGAAAGTCATTTATACCCTTATTTGACTTTTATAATATGTTTATAAAGGAATCATTCCGTCATTTTCCAAACAAGGTACTTTATGACCTTTTCGACAAAATTATGGAAAGAATGTTTTTTTATTTATACGGCAGGTTCGGCTATTTTCCGCTGTTATAAAATCATCAATGTTTCCCTTATAAGATTATAAGAATATTTTGAATGTAAAGGTTTTATTTTATAATTATGTGACTTTTAAATGATTTCAAAAAGAGTTATTTCTCTCATATAGTTTTTATTTCATCTATGTCAACATCCTTGGAGGAATTTTAAGCTTATTTGAAGTTGATTTATGATTATACAAATCTTCCATATTTTATTGAAGGTTTTGTGATATGTTTTATTGTGGATGTGTTATTTTTATACCATTCATTGTTTATGGATAAAGTATTTACATTTCGTATTCTAGTCTGAATATGAATGTTTATGTTATGTTTAATCCTTTTCACATGAGGAATCCATTGGACTTAGTAAGTGATGGGTGGAGCCCACTATAGCTCCTCGATGCATTGGTAGGTCTCATGAGACGAACTAATATCTTGGTAAAAGGCCTTAACAAAATCTTATTTGTAGTCTTGGCACAAGGCCTTGACTATATGGTTATGAAATTCTGGCATTATGCATTCCATCATTTTGAAAGTTGTTATTGATATTTCATGTGATTATTCAAGTAGTATAATATCCATGTGAATAAGTAAATGGAATTATTTCATTTTGTTTTTTCCATATTATTCTGAAGTTCATGTTTAAAAATACTTTTGTTTTAGTTATACATTGCCTTAAATATTTTTTATTTTTTATGAAAGTTTCTGCTATATTGTTATCCTTACTGAGTATCTGAGCTCACCCCTTTATATGTTTTATTTTAAATAGTATGAATAGAAGTATATTATAAATGACCTATAGGGATAATATATGGGGTTTCAATGTTGTCTATGGAAACAATGTTGTTGTAGTTTTCTATTTAATGATGTAATGTAATCCTTATGAATGTATCTATTACTTCCAAGGCTACTAAACTAATCGGTCTTTCAAGACTTGATCTTTTTTTATCATGAAAATGTTACGTAATAATGCACTGACTTTGGGCTTATGGTGTCCGGTCATTATAGTTGGTATTAGAGAAAGTGTATTACAAACTTTGGAAACTAGATTTAGGTAAACTCCGATTATAGTACATAGCCCTAAGATGGACTTTGAGGATTATTATAGAAGAAATTCCTAGAATTTTGGTATTGTAGAGATTTTGTGAGTTTTCCAAGAAATACATCCCTGTCTGGATATGAGAAGGTAGAGGCGGCTCTAGCACAGATGTACCTTGGGGTAAAACCCAAAAACACAGCTTTGAGATAGACTCGAACGGGAACTGGTGCACAACAACGGGCTTTTCTGCACTCTTGGTTACGACACTACCAGGAGATATTCTTAGGATAATTGCCATTTTCATTACAAACCATTATGAAGGTTTTATGAGTATATAATTCCTTAAAGAAAAAAAATACTTTTTATGCTTTTGGACTATATCCATAAACTGTGAAATTTATGTTAAGTATTTTACAAGTTTGGAATTATGTATTACGATTCATAAACTAATCTAGTTTATTCCATTATTTAGAAATGGCGCCTAGTGGAAGGAATGGAAACCGTATCAATCCACGCAGTCCATGTAGGTATTTCCCTCCTACTCAAGAAAATTATAGTGGAGCTAGTGATGCAACTAGTACTGATCAGGTAATCACCATACTAGGACAACTCACTTAGGTTATGAATAATAATCTTACCCGTATGGAGCACCTTGATTCGTAGTGTGGAGGATCAATGTTAGATCGCTTCATGAGGCAACAACCACCAATATTCAATGGGGGTATAAATCCACTAGTAGCTTAGAAATTGGTAAATTCCATAGAGAAAATATTCCATGCAATGGGGAGTAGCAAAAGGGAAAAAGTTTTCATGGCATTTTACCGCCTCACTGGAGATGTTGATCAATGGTAGCCATTTATTCAAAACATAAAGGAAGATGATGAAGTATAAAATATGGAATGGATGGAGTTTAAAGATATTTTATTAGAAAAATACTTTCCTCGTGACCATCAAGTGGATATGGAAAGACAATTTCTGACTTTGAGGAAAAAGAAGGAAGAGAATGTTGCTAAGTATGAGTCTAACATTACAAGGTTAATGAGGCCTGATGCAGATTATATATGTCACCCAAGAAGTAAGATCGATATTTAATTTGATGGGAAATAACTATTTCTTCATCAAGCATTAGTCTCACAGTCCTTCTCGTCATATGAATATATTCTCTCATGTACTATCAAGACGGAAAATGAATTATCTAAGTCTTACGACTTTAAAGGAAATCAAGAGAAGAAGAGATCTGCCGATCACTCTATAAATGGAAATAAGGGGAAGAATGGAAAATCTGAATGTCCATCCTATAGTAAATGTGGGAAGAATCACCCTGGTACTTGTTTTAAGGGAATGGGAGTCTGTTACAAGTGTGGTGAAAAAGGCCACCAAGCTCGTGATTGCAAGGGGAAGAAAGAAGCTACCGATTTTCAATTCTAAAATTGTAGGTAGATGGGACATTATGAAAACGAATGTCCTAAGCATCAGGGAAACTTACCCCAGAAAAGGCCAAGGGATCAAGGCCAAGCTTATGTTATCACTACTACTGAGGTCAAAGCTCCGAAAGACATAGTGTTAGGTAATTTAATGGATTCGTGAAGTTTAGAAAATGCTTTATTTGATTATGGATCATCACATTGTTTCATATATTCCAAGTTTACTATGAAAATTAGATATTTCCAATTTTATTTAACAAGGGATTTGTTAGTCAAAACTCATAATGGAAGTATCATTGCAACAATGTTTTGTGAATCATTCCCCATTAAGGAATATAAATGTTCTTTATCTGATGATCACATCATCATACACATGATTGAATTTGATATAATCCTCGGTATGGATTGGCTTTCGGACCATGATGCAAATATTTATTGAAAGAAGATGGATGTTACTATTTTTGATGATGATGACAAAGAACACCTTATCTTTAGAGCAGAATCGTTACCACCTAATTCTTATCTAGATCCACCCGTAGTAGGTCAACTTAATTCAATTATCAGGGAGGAAAAGAATGAAATAACTGTGGGTGAGGAAAGGAATGTTTAAATTGATTATGTACTTATTGTAAAAGAATATGTCAATGTATATCCAGAAGATTTACCTGGACATCCTCTAGAATAAGAAATTGAGTTTTCCATTGATTTAATTCATAGATCAAGGCCCGTATCAAAGACCCCTTTAGAATGGCCACTGTGGAATTAGTGGAACTAAAGAAATAACTAGAGGAATTGAGTAATAAGGGATTTATTCGCCCTAGTGTTTCTCAATGGGGAGCCCCTATTATTTTTGTTAATAAGAAAGATGGATCTATGTGGTTGTGAATTGAGTACAGGGAGATAAATGCTATAATAACAAATAACAAGTATCCCCTACCCTACATTGATGATTTATTCGACCAACTTCATGGAGCTCAATATTTTTCAAAGATAGACATACGATATGTATATCATAAGTTGTGTGTGATGAAGGAAGACATTCCGAAAACAGCATTTTGAACTAGGTACGGGCATTACGAGTTTACAGTAATTCCTTTTGGAGTGACTAATTCACCCTCTGTCTTTATTGATCTAATGAATAGAGTTTTCAAGGAATGTCTTGATGAATTTTTAGTGGTATTTATTGATGATATCTTGGTATAATCCAAAATATACCAAGATATTGAAAATCACTTGCACATTATCCTGAAGACTCTTAGAAGACATGAATTATATGTGAAGTTTAGCAAGTGTGAATTCTAGCTTCAGGAGATTTCTTTTCTTGGGTATATTTTCTCTAAGGATGGAATCTCTATTGATCCTTCTAAGACAAGAGAAATACATGAATGGCCATCACAAATGATTATAACTGAGGGAGACAATTTTATGGGTTTAGTAGGTTTTTATAGACATTTCGTTCACAATTTTTCCCAGTTGGATAACCCATTAACAAAGCTCACACGAGAAGGGGTTAAATTTTTTTAGAAAAAAGAGCGTGAAGAATGTTTCGAAGAACTGAAGAGAAGATTAGTCAATGCTCATATCTTTACTCTACCACCAGGGAATGATGGGTTGGTTATTTATAGTGATGCTTCAAAGAAATGACTTGGTTGTGTCCTTATGCAGAATGATAGGGTTATTGCCTATGCATCATGACAACTAGAAATTCATGAGAAAAACTATCCTAGTCATGATCTTGAGTAAGCAACTATAATATTTTCTTTGAAGATTTGGATACACTCTCTCTATGGTGAAATTTTTTAGATTTATACTGATCAGAAGAGTTAGAAGTATATTTTCTCACAGAAAAAACTCAACACGAGGCAAAGGAAATGGGATAATATTATGATGGACTTTGTCATGGGACTACCAAAGACTCCTAGAAGGAACGATGCAATATGGGTCATTTTTGATCATTTTACCAAGTCATCACATTTTCTTGCTATAAGAGAAGATCTACCAATTTAAATTCTTTCCAGACTATACATTAATGATGTTGTGAGACTTCAAGGAGTACCCCTATCGATTGTTTCTGATCGTGATCCACATTTTACATCAACATTCTGGAAAAGTCTTCAGAAATCCCTGGATACTGAACTTTATTTGTGCACTGCCTTCCACCCTCTAACAGATGGAAAATCATAATGAACTATTAAAATCTTAGAAGACAAGTTGAGATCAAGCTCACTTGACTTTTAGGGTATTTGGGATCAATATTTACCTTTGGTATAATTTAACTATAACAATAGCTTCCATTCAAGTATTTAGATGGCACCATATGAAGAGTTACATGGAAAGAGATGTCGTGCACTAACTTTTTGGGATGATTTTGGTGAAAGAAAACTTGTACGCCCAGAACATGTTGTGGAAATGATGGAAAAGGTAATGGTAATCCAAACCCACATCAAAGCAGCTCAATGTAGGCAAAAGAGCTATGCTGATAACCGAAGGAAGGATTTGTAATTTTAGGCAGGAGATCTTGTTTTATTGAAGGTATATCCATGGAAGGAAGTTATACATTTCAGTAAGAAAGGTAAATTGAGTCCCTGGTACATCGGAGATTTCGAAATTTTAGAACAAATTGGGGCTGTAGTTTATTGTTTGGCAATTCCGCCAAATCTCTCCAAAGTTCACGATGTGTTCCACGTATCACTATTGAGAAAATACATGCTTGAACCAACTCATGTACTCACCTATGAAGAATTAGAACTGAATCCCAATATCTCTTATTGTGAAGATCTCATCAGGATTCTTGATACCAGAGAACAAGTGGTGAGAAACCGGACGACTCGTCTTGTAAAAGTTCTATGGAGAAACAATAAGATGGAAGAGGAAATGTGGGAACCCAAGGAACTTATGATGAAGAACCACCCAAGTATTTTTACGCAGTAATACTCAAGAAATTTTGAGGATGAAATTTTTTGAAGGTGGGGAGAATGTAACACCCCAAGTTTCCACGGTACACTTCTCTTTGAATAATACATTAGCATGTGTTGTATGCAACTTCGAGTTCTAACACACCATAATCAATCAAACTAGCCGTTATGAATAGTAATACCCAATTTTTGAAATTTTATAAATTTTATCTTTCAAAATGGACTTCATTTTTGGATTTGGAATATCGAAATTAGATTAGCGTGAATTTTTTGTATTTTTTTGAAAACATTCAATTTTTGATGAATAGTGAAAAACACTGAGTTATATTTTAAAGAAGAATTTTTATTAAAATAATTATTTACATTATTTAAATTTATTTTAGGTCATAATAGAAACATTATACCTATATATGTTCAATGTAATTCATTGGATTTAGTTTATAATAATTTTAGATATATACAATTTTTATTGAACTTTGTACCGTCTTTTACCCACCTCCTAGGAGCATTTGGAAATTTGCACAAAACATAATTTTTCCACTTATGTGAATTGAATTTCAAAAATCCGAGAGAAACGGTTGATATCACTAAGTAAAATTCGGTTCAATAAGATGAAAATAATTTTTGGCGAATAGTGAAATTTTACTTTTATTTACAACGGTTAAAAGTAAATAGAGAAATTAATGGTAAAAATAATAATATTATTACCCTAAAACATGTCCAAATTCTATTGGCTAAGTATAATTAGACCAAAAAAAACCTTAGGAATAAAATATGATCCTTTATGTCCACTGGGATTAGATTAGGACATTTATTATTATTTAATTCAAAGAATAGTTATAAGAGTTAAAATCAAAGTTTAATAACTAAAACATTTTTAATATAGGGTTACACAAAAGAAAAATTAGACTATAAATATTCATTAGAAAGATAAAACGATTCCCTACATAATGGTATTTTATTTATAGTTTTTATACATTAAATAATTTATTTTATTTATGACACAATGATGATGTAGTAATTACCTAATTAATGAAATATTAAAAAAATTGATATTATAAATATCCAAATAAATTTAATTTGGGACTTTTTATGAATTACATTAATTTTGTATATTAATAAGACATATTAGGGTTGGTTAGTGGAATTTTTTTGAAGTAATAATGCTGTTATGAATTTAGAAAAAACAAAATACCAAATAGTGTCAAAATTGACATAAAAGAGTTTTTAAAACAAATATTATATTATTAATTGATATTCTATTCCTAAAAATCTAAGGATTGTAAAAAAGACTAATATAATGATAATTGTATCATTAATGAACCACTTGGAGTTCTCTTGGAAGTATATAATATGTTTATTAACCATATAATATTAAAATACAAAGAGACATGGTAAATGTCAAACTTTTTAAATAAAAGTTAAATATAAAGGATAAGGTTAATATGGTGACCTAAACCTGTCTACAATCTATTGGATGAAAGGGTTGCGACCCATACCCACCCTAGACTATCAATAAGTCACTTTGGATCCATTATAAACCGAATATGAATTTATAATAAATTAATATTTTAAGTTTTTCCTAAGGTGCCCCTCACCCCTCTTATAAAAGGTCACTTCCCCTTATCTCATATTCACACCTTCAAAGCCATTTGGCTCGGCCATACCCTGCCCAAATACCCTCCCAACTATCCTACCTTTATCCTAGAGGTCTTTATTTAGTCATAAAGCTAACCTAAGGAGCCCTTTTGATCAAATCAAAAGGAAGAACCCAAAGAAGAGGTAAATATTTCACCACCTCTTTCAAGTACCTTTCTTCATTCACTTCCCCTTTTTTGGTTTTTTCCATTCTAAAATAATAACTCTAGTATCTCTTATATATTTTGATGCTATTATAAATATGGTACAACCATATCCACTATTCTATCCATCCTTTGAATGACATGTCACTATACGTGAGTACGTATGGCTTACCGTCTCCACGTCGTGGTATAATTGTTATTCAATACATTATTATTTGGATGGGTATAATAATGATGTGTAATTGATGTAAATAATAAATATAAAATTTTAATTATTATGTATATATGATATAATATCCAATTATATATGATTTTAATATCAAAAGAATGATATTGACGCCCGTGCGTACGTACGGATTACCGTCTCCATGAACGAGATGAGATTCATTCCCCATCATATCCATTCAAGACTAATTTTCATTTGATGATTAAAAATAATGTTTTAGAAAGTTATAGAAATCTGGATATGAATAAGATTCAACCTATCCATAACAAACATGGATTATAAAGCAAAACATATAAAAGAAAATGAGTAATTTAACACCTGAAACGATGATAAAACTAAGATATAATTAACAACGCAATGTTTAAAGATCATATATGATATCATAATAATGTATATCATTCTTGTATTATTTAATAACAATTAGTTCACTATTATACAGGAAGTTAACCTACCCTCAATCAAGGAAAAGTACAAGTTAAGGGTTAATTTCACAATCTCTTTTTTATCCGAGTTGTTTACACGTAATTATCTACTGGGACATCTTTACCATCCACATCCATGTTTCTGAAAATGTATTTCAAAACATTTTTAATATTTACTAGACTATGGGTTAAAGTAATTTAAACCCTTATTTAACTTTTATAAGATTTTTATAAAGGAATATTTCCATTGTTTTCCAAACAAGGTACTTTATAACATTTTCGACAAAATTAATGTAAGAATGTTTTTTTTAACTTATACAGCAGGTGCGTCTATTTTCCGCCATTATAAAATCGTCGAAGCTTCCTTTACAAGATTATAAGAATATTCTCTAAGTAAATGTTTTCTTTTATAATTATGTGACTTTTAAATGATTTCAAAAATATATATTTCTCTCAAATAGTTTTGGTTTCATTTATGTCAACATCCTTGGATGGATTTTAAACTTATTTGAAGTTGATTTATGATGATACAAAACATCCATATTGTATTGAAGGTTTTGTGATATGTTTGAATTTGGATGTTTTATTTTTATACCATTCATGGTTTATGGATAAAGTATTGAAATTTCATATGCTAGTATTAATACCAATGTTTATGTTATGTTTAAACTTTTTCATTTGAGGAATGGATTGGACTTAGTAAGTGACAGGTGGAGCCCGCTATAGCTCCTCGATACATCGGTAGGTATCATGAGAAAAACGAGGTGTCTTAGAACAAGGCCTTGACAAAATATTATTTGTTGTCTTGGCACAAGGCCTTGACTATCTGGTTACAAAATTCTAGCAATATGCATTCCATCATTTTGAAAGTGGTTATTGATATTGCATGTGATTATTCAACTAGTAGAATATCCATGTGAATAAGTAAATGAAATTATTTCATTTTATTTTTTCCATATTATGCTGAAGATCAAGTTTAAAAATTCTTTTGATTTGGTTAAACATTAGCTTAAATGTTTATTCTTATTTAAGAAAGTTTTTGCTATAATGTTATCCTTACTGAGCATCTGATCTCACCCCTTTCTATGTTTTATTTTCCCAAGATGCGAAGAAGTATATTACGACTGGCCTGGTGGGATAATCTAAGGGATCTTAGTGTTTTATAGGGAAACAATGTTGTTGTAGTTTTCCATTTTATGATGTAATGTAAACCTTATGAATGTATCTACTACTTCCAAGGCTACTAAACTGATCGGTATTTTGAGACTTGATCTTTTGTGATCATTCCAATGTTACATAATAATGCACAGACTCTAGGATTTTGGGGTTAGGGCATTACAAAACTGGCACATCGTAGGGTCAGCACACCTCCTTTATCATCTATTGACTGGTCGAGCACCCATGAGATCCACCACCTTTTCTCACCTTAACTTCCTTAGGTACAACCACAAGATGATGTTAATCTTAAGGATCGATCAATACACCCTCATCCACAAAAAAAACCTGGAACAATCACCATTCACTGGTTCAGTCCCACTCCTCCAAACATAATCAAGGCAACATACACCCGCACAACATTTAAAGTCCCTCAAAACCCAGAGACACTCCCAACTTTCCCAATGTAATAAAAAATATTCAACCGACCTCAATTCCTACAAAAAACCATCACAATTGAGCAGAACCCAACTCCGTCACTCCACAAACCATATGGCTTGAGACAAGAACTGAGAGAGTGTTACTGGAAACCCATGGTACCTTTATAGGGGGAATATCCTAAACAAGAAACACAATAGTAACCTTACAGAAAACCAAGCACCACACAAAACAAACAGCCACACTTTAGACACAAATCTGATAATTCCAACCCATGGAATCTAAATATTTTCCAAGAAAAACACCCACATGAAAAAGAAAAACAAGCACTTACCAAGAAAGTCCAAAAGATATTTTGAAACCATAGTTTACACTCTGCCCTCAAAACCATTTTCCAATTACAAATTCATTTAAGCATACAAACTCATTTTAGTGAAAAAAACACTTTTTAGGAAACAAGAAGTTGTATTATAAATCAATCACTCACCACTAATATTCATGGGTGCCTCGCAGATATGCGTTTCCATGTCACTCAAGAACCCATCCTCACAATCCACCAACTATCCACTAATCACGTCCACATGCACACAAAAGCACCCATAGGAATATCATGGGACCCAAAACAAGGCTCTACCGCTTTCAAAACAAAACATTTCTAATATTCCAAAAATACATTTTTCCAAAACCATCTTAAAAATTCGAGACAAATTTTCAAAACACATTCCATTTCCAAAAAAACTCACTTCAATTTCTAATAACCCAAGACATTCTTTTAGAAATTCAATTTCCAAAAATCAAACACCAAATTCAAAAAACAAGGTCCAACAGAAACACACCACAAAAATCATGCCAAACTCACACCAAGATAAAATAAGAGCAAACCCAAAGTCATCTTGCCTTTTAGAAACCAATTCCCACCAACCCAAAAATTAATGAAAACATCACCAACACTAATGCACCTG
The DNA here is from genome assembly GCA_963277665.1 of Viscum album. Classification (NCBI taxonomy): domain Eukaryota; kingdom Viridiplantae; phylum Streptophyta; class Magnoliopsida; order Santalales; family Viscaceae; genus Viscum; species Viscum album. The sequence continues at coordinate 326,460,974 of OY728130.1, forward strand.
GACGGAGAAATAGTTGTCGTGCCAGACCCAACTACATTGTTTAGAAGACCATGCCCTAGGAAAGCTCCAACCACTAGGAGTGTCGAACTGGACTCTTAGGCATCCCATGGGTCACTAATCCATGTGAGCCCATGCATAATATCATTTTACTCCTATTGTCATCTCCCATCCCCAAATACTAAATAAAAAACATAAATCCCCAACCACCCCTAGTTACTCGAGGATCAGAACAAGAAAAAGTTTGCGACGTACTTCCCACACCTACCACTCGAGTACCAACAATCCTATATCTTATCTACTTGATAACCCAAATAACAAGAAATACACTTACTCTGATTCCATTGTTTCAAGAACCAACCCAGGTCTACCTTGAACCGGTCACCTGAGTCGGCCCGTGACAAGCCCCAAGAGGTGTTCCCGATCCTCCCATGCTAATGACAAGTGGAATAGCATCAACAGAGAATGAATGGGAACGATTTCTCTCAATGTAAATAAATAAAGCAGTAGAAAAAGTAGAAGTACACAAAGTAAATAAAAGACATGAAAAAGAAAGAACAACCAACAACCCACACTAACATGACCATGACCAGAACTCCTCATGATCCCAAGAGTCACTCTCCAAACCATAACCAATACTCACCCACGATGAATAAGCTCGAGTTGGACCTATAACAGAAAAAAACAAGAGAACACTATAGGCATGAGTTTTATAACTTAGAAGCCATGCCCAAAAATTTATTCCCAAAGAACTACCTTTAAAAAAATAATTTTACTAATTTCAAATTTTAACTACATTATATAAAATATCAGTTTTCACCCACACTATCATTTTAAAAGAAAGTAATTTCAATTTTCAATTTAAAATCAAGTTTAATGTTTGAAGGATAAAGATGCTTTACATTTAGAAAAATTTCAACGAAAAATTTAAAATCTAAATTTTTTCTATTAAATAATAGGAAAACCATATGCACAAACAATAAAAAATAAGGTAAATGGAAAAATTGGTGCATGGGGTCCAACAACCAAACTAAGTAACTCAATTGTTTTCCACATACAAATAAATGCTAATGAAAACATGGGCTGAACCTATGAGCTCATGAACAATCCAAAACATACTATATGCATGACTCATCCGAAATTCACTTCCTACATAATGAAATCATAATTCCCAAACACTAGGTGTTTCCCTACCTGGCCTAACCGATGGGCCCAATCCCCTAGCAGAAAAAAGTCCTTACTAAAGGCCACTAGCTAGTTCTTAATCTAAAATAGTGCAACAATCATTCTCAGAAGATTCACTTACTATGATCTGTTCCCATGTCAACACGTGTAATAAAAATGGGGTGAGTCAACAATGTCAATCAAGAAACCAATAACCATGCACGAACATCACACACAACAACTCACAGAAACAACGTACATTGAAAGTTCACCCCTGAGTCACCACAAATAGAGTTTTCAAAATCATTTACTTTATTAATGTTCCCAACTGGCCTTAACGAACTAGTAAACACCAACCTGTTTTCAGAAGAAGCCACACATACCAATTCACATCAAAAGAATTACAAACACCACTTTCAATCTCAAAAACATTTGAAACCCCGTTTAGAAAATCCATTTTAGAAAATCAAACACATTTGAAAACCAATCCATTTAAAAAAACACAATTCACTTACAAATGCCAACCTGATAAACACTTGGTATCTACATTTAATAGGAAACATTTTCAAATAATTAAAGCACAAGAGGGAACTACTATATTTCAAATAAAACATTATTTATAAAACTAATTACTTGATATTATTTACCAATTATTTAAAAACAATGAAATTCTAAGAAATTATTAAATTCCAAATATGATGGTTAGTGTAGTGGGGGACCTACCTCAACATGATGCTATTTGTCGACGACTATCAGAACCAACCCTTGGTGTATACATTCACATACATTTATACATATATAAATATATATGCACCCCTAGTTGCATTGCACATAATCCCCACTCCATGAGGGAATATACACAAAGATGGTATATATATATATATATATTCCTTACCCTATGCTTGTACATGTATAAAACCTCGACGCCCATAGCCCAAAACCATCACAGTGAGGTCCAATGAATTACATATAATTTAAAAAGGAATCGATAAAAAAATTAAGGACCTTATGTTAGATTATGCGACAACCAAGAAGTAGAAATTAGAATAAACTAAGTAGAAAAACATACCTCAAAACAAGAAGATTTTGACGATGGCAGCCTGAAAACACTTCACCTATAGACATATACATTTTCATATATATATATATATATATATATATATACCCTTTTCCCCAATTACATATTCCCCACACCATGATGGAATATGTGCAAAGAGTATATACAAATATATATGCTTACCCATGTATATACCTAATGGTATTTGTTGCTGACGACCAAAACCGTCACTACGATGAGAAAAACACCCTACAATGATACAAGGGAGTCCAATAACAACCAAAGGCTCCAAACCAAACTAAAAAAATTTCAACTCCCATAAAATAATATAAATTAATCCCAACACATTAAAAATACACCTTTTATGAAAAAAATGTCTTGAATCCAATTTGCATCACAGTCACAATTTAATAAATCATTTAAAAAATTAATCAAACTTTCCCAAGATGTACAACAAAGATTCAATTAAGAAAACATACTCCAACTCCAATATTTAAAATTAAACTCACACTAAAATATTTTCCACACATGGGTTACACCTTTTCTATGATTAAAATAAACCTTTAATATAATTTATAAAACAATTTAAGAAACACCTTAATCTTTCTCGCAAAAGAAAACATTCAAAACCCTCTCCAAGAATCAATCGCACACCAAAAACACATCAAAACACAATTTTCATCCCTCACATAATTTAATAAAATAACTGAATAAGTTATAAAATACCATTAAATGACACGTTAAGAGTTTTGCTCAAAACACACCCAATTTCATATGAACATGCTACTTTAAAAAATAAACACGCATTAAGCCCATATTAAAACTAACTTCACACCACAAAAATTAATCAAAAAACCTACTAAATTAATTAAACAAGAAAAATAAATCACCAAATAATTCTTATGCATGAAACTGGATACTTTTGGTGTCAAAATTACAAAAACATTGTGTGGAACACCAATCCTCGCACAACAGACCACATGGTGATCAAAGCAAACCCTAAAATCAATGCATCCAACCACTTGCATAAAAAACAAACCAAATACAACGCAGAACCCTAACCAGACAACCTATAAAATGGTAGAAAATACCCACTTGTGAAGAACACACATATGACGAGCGAGAGAAAGGTTGGATGAGCAAAATGAGGGGCTTCCGGAGGTGCGTCGCGCTGCAAATGGGGTTTTTCAAGAGGGTTTGACTGAATAGGGGCGACATGCTGTGGAGTGGAGAGGCGTGCGAGATGGTGAGGTCAGCATGAGGGTAGGGCATTCGAGTGAGGTGTTTTACCGAGACGAAGGTGGAGAGACGTCTGTGACCAAGGGAGGAGGTAAGCAGCTCAACAACGTGCAGATGGGGGAGGGTTGGGGCATGAAGGCTTGGATAGGGAGGTTTGGGGTGAAACTGGTAAGAAGGGTGAGGAAGAGAAGTGGGAAAAAAGAGAAAAGAAATTGAAAATAAAAAAAACAAAATTAAACAGGAAATAAAATAAAAAAATCTTAATACATAAACAAACTAAAAAAATTAAAATTAAAATCATTACTGATAGGTGATTTCCAAGTATGACATCATAAGATATAGATTATTTCAAGGGGAATAAAAAATAAATCTAAGAAGTGAATGTGAATACTATCCTTGGAAAAATCAATCATAAACCATCCAAAGAAAGAATAAAGATGGTATCAATAAATTATATCAAAACATTATTAAAAAAAGGGTTGTTCTTATTGTTGAATTGAAATAAAAATATATCTAAAAACCCATTTGAGGAAAATTTCTTATTTTTTGAAAGACCTTTTTTTTCAAAAAAACAGTTGAAAAAATTTGTTTAAAAAGTATCCTTTTAAACAATCAAATTAAGCTTTAAATAAATGATGGTGAGTAATTCCATACTTGATGTACGAGGTAAAAATGACATTTCTTTTGGACAGTATAATGGTTAGAAAATTATATTTTTCAGAAAAAGACAACAATATTCCTTTGAAAACATTGGTCAAAGACAAAAAAGGGGTAAACATTTCTTTACTAAATCATTTATAAAAAAAATTATAATTTTTTGATGAAACATTGTTTTTATAAGAAAATTGTTTCTTAGACTAAAGAGTGAAATAAAAGTTGGGTTTTCTTAAAAAATTATAAAACATTTTGAGTACCAAAGAGTGGGAAAATGGTACTATTACTTAATAAAGGTCCTGAAATCCAGATGATAAGAATATTAAAGGGTTTATTAGACAGTGATAAATAATTTCATCTAGTATAAATTTTGCTGTAAACAATCCAAAACAAAATGAGATAGTAAATTAAACACTTGAAAATGTAATAATAACTACTGGAAATGAAAGGTATACCAACTATTGAAAATCATTGGTATAGGCTGTAACACCATTGGTATAAATTATACCAAAGGTTTTACAAACCGCAGCCATGTAAGCCGTGATAATAACATATACCAACAGTTTCAAAGAAACCGTTGGTATATGTGAATAAATCTATACTATACCAACAGTTTTATATAAACCGTTGGTATAGAGATGAGATATCCGAATGGTTATAAACCATTGGGGTAAGCTTTACATAGACTTTTACCAATGGTTCTTAAGAACCGTTTGTAAAATTCTCGACTATTCACACCTGTACCAATGGTTTAAACCATTGGTAAAAGGTTTTTTTCCAATGTTTCTAAGAGAACCGTTGGTAAAAAGTGCACACATAACCTATACCAACAGTTTAAAACCTTTGGCATAGGTTTAGCTGTAGAATTCGTACAACATCCTGCTGCTCTGTGTGCTGCTTTGTGAATTGTACAATAGGAAATTATATAATCAATTATGAATACAATAAGGATACATAATTTAATAATAAATTATGAATACAATACAATAATCAATTATGAATACAATACATTAAAAACTGAATACGTAATTATATGTGATACAGAATTTACAATACATACAAAATTGCATTTTGTATAATACATACATGATTGAGTTCAGAAATTAGAAGCTAATAACCCAAAATAAGGAAATGAATAAATTAATTCAACCAAACACATATATAATGTCCCATGGTTTGGGGCGGGTGTCTTTTAACTTATGGGTGATGATAATGGGTGTGTATCAATGATATTGTGTGACTTAGGGAATATAGAAGTCCTTGGCATATTAAATTTTATGTGTTTTAGAATAGGGGTAGGAGCTCCTCACATGACAAGGGGATTGTAAGAGGCTGGACCATGGATCGTTGAGCTAATGTATCAACACAATCCGAATAAGTTTGGTTGGTTTTCTATATGCCTATTGTTTTTAGGTAAAATGATGTCCATTTTAAACAAAAGAGAGACATTTAGAGTGATACCACCCACACCGTGCCTTAGATTGAGGCGAGGTTGACTCGTACACATCATATATGACCCATGGATCATTGTCCTAAAGTATCAACACAATCTGAATGCATTTTGTTGGTTTTCCATAAGCCAGTTGTTGTTTTCACATAAAATGTTGTCCACTTCAAATAAAAGTGAGACACTTTGAGTGGTACTGGCCACATCGGGCCTCCGATTGCGGCTCGGTTTACTCATACACGTCATAAATGACCCATGGATTATTGTGCTAAAGTATCAACACAATCCGAATACGTTTGGTTTATTTTCAGTATGTCAATTGTTTTTACATAAAACAGTATCCATTTTTAACAAAAGAGATACACTTAGAGTGCTACCGAACACACCATGCCTTGGATTGAGGCAGGGTTGAATTTTATATGTCACAAATTACCCATGGATCGTTTTTTTAATGTATTAACACAATTCGAATGCGTTTGGTCAGTTTTCCGTATTCAAGTTGTTTTTTTCATTTAAAATGTTAATCATTTCAAATAAAGGTGAGAAACTTTGAGTGGTATAGGGCACATCGTGCCTCAGATTGAGACGGGTTTCACTCCTACATGTCAAAAATGACCCATGTATCATTGTCCTAAATTATCAACAGAATTTGAATGAGTTTGGTCGGTTTTTCGTATGCCAGTTGTTGTTTTCATTTAAAATGTTGATCATTTCAAATAAAGGTGTGACACTTTGAGTGGTACAGGGCACACCATGCCTCAGATTGAGGCGGGGTTGACTCGTACACATCAAAAATGACTCATGGATCTTTTTTCTAATGTATCAACAGACTCCGGATACGTTTGCTCAGTTTTCCATATGCCAGTTGTTTTTACTTAAAATTATATCCATTTTAAACAAAAGAGGGACATTTAGAGTGATACCGCCCACACCATGCCTCAGATTGAGGCGGGGTTGACTCATACACATCACATATGACCCATGGATCGTTTTACTAATGTATCAACACAATCCGAAAGCGTTTGGTTGGTTTTCTATATTCTAGTTGTTGTTTTCACTTTAAATATTGTCCATTTCTAATAAAAGTGAGACACTTTGAGTGGTACGGGCAACACCGGGCCTCAGATTGAGGCTCGGTTGACCCGTACAATTCATAAATGACCCATGTATTGTTGTGCTAAAGTATCAACACAATCCAAATATGTTTGGTCAATTTTCCGTATGTCAGTTGTTTTTACTTAAAACAGTGTCCATTTTAAACAAAAGAGAGACACTTATAGTGCTACCGGCCACACCGTGCCTCAGATTGTGGCAGGGTTGACTCGTACACGTCACAAGTGACCCATGGATTGTTTTCCTAATGTATCAACACAATACGAATTCATTTGGTCAGTTTTCTGTATGCCAGTTGTTGTTTTCTTTTAAAATGTTGATCATTTCAAATAAAGGTGATACACTTTGAGTGGTACCGAAAACACCGAATCTCAGATTGAGGAGTGGTTGACTCGTACACTTCACAGATTACCCATGAATTGTTATCCAAAAGTATCAATAGAATTCGAATGTGTTTGGTCGGTTTTCCGTATTCCATTTGTTATTTTAATTTAAAATATTGATCATTTCAAATAAAGGTGTGACACTTTGAGTGGTACTGGGAACACCGCACCTCAGATTGAAGAGGGGTTGACTCATACACATCAAAAATGACTCATGGATCATTTTCCTAAATTATCAATAGAATCCAAATACGTTTGGCCAGTTTTCTTTATGCCAGTTGTTTTTACATAACATGATGTCCATTTTAAACAAAATAGACACTTAGAGAAATACTGGCCACACTATGCCTCAGATTAAGGTGGGGTTGACTCGTACACGTCACATATGACCCATGGATTATTTTCCTAAATTATCAACACTATCCGAATGCGTTTTATTGGTTTTCCGTATGCCAATTTTTGTTTTCACTTAAAATGTTGTCCATTTCAAATAAAAGTGAAACACTTTGAGTGGTACCGACCACACCAGGCCTTAGATTGAGGATCTATTGGCTTTTACACATTATAAATTACCCATTTATAATTATCATAAAGTATCAATACAATACGAATACATTTGGTCGATTTTTTGTTTGTTAGTTGTTTTTACTTAAAACAGTGTCCATTTTAAACAAAAGAGAGATAGTTAGAGTGCTACCGGCCACACCATGCCTCATATTGAGGCGAGGTTGACTCGTACACATCACAAATGACCCATGGATCGTTGTCCAAATGTATCAACACAATCCAAATGCATTTGGTTGGTTTTCCGTTTGACATTTGCTGTTTTCATTTAAAATGTTGATCATTTCAAATAAAGGTGAGACACTTTGAGTGGTACCGGGCACATCACACCTCTGATTGAGGCGAGGTTGACTCTTACACGTCACAAATGACCCATGGATCATTTTCCTAAAGAATAAATAGAATTCAAATGCATTTGGTCAATTTTCTGTATTCCAGTTGTTGTTTTCATTTAAAATGTTAATCATTTCAAATAAAGGTGTGACACATAGAGTGGTACTGGGCACACCGCGCCTCAGATTGAGGCGGGGTTGACTCGTACACATCAAAAATGACTCATGGATAATTTTACTAAAGTATCAAAATAATCCAAATACGTTTGTTTAGTTTTACATATGCTAGTTGGTTTTACATAAAATGATGTCCTTTTTAAACAAAATAGAGACACTTAGAGTGATACCGGCCACACCGTGTCTCGGATTGAGGCAGGGTTGACTCATACACATCGCATATGACTCATAGATCGCTTTACTAAAGTATCAACACAATACGAATGCGTTTGGTCAGTTTTCCGTATTCCAGTTGTTGTTTTCACTTAAAATGATGTCCATTTTAAACAAAACAGATACATTTAGAGTGGTACCGGCCACATCAGGCCTCATATTGATGTAGGGTTAACTCATAAACGTCAAAAATATCCCATGGATCGTTTTCCTAAAGTATCAACACAATATGAATGCATTTGGTCAGTTTGCCATATGCCAGATGTCATTTTCACTTAAAATGTTGTTCATTTAAAATAAGGTGAGACACTTTGAGTGGTATCGGCCACACCATGCCTCAAATTGATGCGGGTTTGACTCCTAGATGTAAAAAATGTCCCATGGATCATTGTGATAAAATATCAACCCAATCTGAATACGTTTGGTCGGTTTTCTGTATTCCAGTTGTTTTTACTTAAAAGGGTGTCCAATTTAAACAAAATAGAGACACTTTGAGTGATACCAGCCACACCATGCCTCGGATTGAGGTGAGGTTGACTCGTACATGTCACATATGACTCATGGATTGTTGTCCTAATGTATCAATATAATCTGAATACATTTGGTCGGTTGTCCGTATGCCAATTGTTGTTTTCACTTAAAATGATGTACATTTTAAACAAAATAGAGACACTTAGAGTGGTACCAGCCAAACCATGCCTCAGATTGAGGCAGGGTTGACTCATACACATAAACAATGACCCATGGATCATTGTCCTAAATTATCAACATAATATGAATGCGTTTTCTAAAATTATACCAATGGTTTAAAACCATTGGTATTGTGTATTTCCAGAACTATTGCACAACAACCCCTCCAGTATCCCCTCCAGTATACACCTGCATAAAAAATAGCACAAAAAACACATACAAAAAGACATAAAAAAGTATTAAAAACACCTTCAATAGTAAGAAAAACACATAAAACCATAAAACTCTTCCAACCATGTCATGCACTACAATTCCCAATTTCAATCTTCATATGAAAATAGTGTTCCAGTAGAGTTGAATAACAGTTTCAATAACTGAAACATTATTTTCACCCATTTCAATCTTCATATGACAACAACTCTTCCAGTAGTAATTCAACTCAACCCTACACAACCCCCCAACCAGCACAACCCCCCACCTCCCCATCAAATTCTAATAGACATAATAGTTTGAGAAATACTTATTAGAGTTGAATAAGAGTTTGAAATTGTCTCAAATCCTAATTTTTTCCCCTAATACTAGATTTGGGTATATAATGATTTGTGATTCATTTTGGATTGAACTTGTATTTCAATATATTATGTGTTGAAAAGTTATTTTCTTAGGATTCTCATCACTTATGACCCGATGAGTGAAACTACCCAACTCATGAAAAAGATTTTGCGACTATCATTGATGAGTGAAAATTTCAGAGACAACAACTCTTTTATTAGAGACATGTTATATATACAAACTAAATGTCATAGTAATATAATTTATTCTAATGTGAAATAAATCATTTTCAGATGTGTTGGATAAAATACATGTAGATGTTCAAATTTGAAATGGAATATGTTCTTTGTAAAGGAAACGTCAGTTTTGATGCACTAAGAAGGAAGATGAAGGAGGTAGGGGTGTTAATGTAAAATATTGGGTGAATGATAATGGCTTTGTTGGTAGACTCTATAGTGGTAATAACATAATATACTTGGGTATTGGTTTTTATATGCATAGTGTTCATGTCCAAATTGGCTGAATAAGTGCATGTTGAACATGTGTCTGATCTAGAGTGTGTCGTGATGCATATGAGGTTGACAAAAAAATGTCCCCTTCCAGGATGGGTTATAGTCATACATGGTGTACTACTGGTTAATGTAAGGGAGACACTTCTTTATTCCCTGAAAAAATAATTGATGAGACCCTATAATGCTTAATAGTGAGATGAAAAGTGACAACACGTAATATCCTCAAAAAAATTGGATCCAACTGAATCATGCCCTAAATACCCTCTTTAACCCAACTATCATACCATATGACTTTGACAAGTGGAAGTATATTCCCTCACAACACTTTCTTGATGTTGTGAAATAAAAACCCTCAATTTTTGAAATTGTTTGGTTTTTGAGGATCATAATAAGATCGGTTGACAACAAAAGAACACCCAAATATGATATATCGTAAAAAAGTAACTTTTATGGATAATGAAAAATGTCTGAAAATGGATTTTACCTAATAGTGGTTTTCTTCTTTCTAAATCTAAAGAGAATGTTTGATGATGCATGATATGAAACTAAATTTGAAAAAGGGGTATGGAAACTGACCCATGGTTCAATGGTTATTACAAAAGGAGTAAATTATGGAACTCTTAACTTGATTTAAAATTCTGGGAGAACTAAAATGATCAGAAGTTCAACTTGTGATGGTCTAGAAGAATGGAACTGTAAGTTTAATAAACATAGTGAGAATAATATTAATGTTCTTAAGGATATGAACACTAAATGTTACATGTATGGTGTGATCTATTGATCAGAGTAGGATTCCACCACATCGTGCCTGAGAATGAGGTGGGGATGACTCGTACACGTAATAAAGCACCAATGTATCATTTTCCTAAAGTATCAACACAATCCAAATAAATTTGGTCACTTTTCCATATGTCAGTTGTTGTTTTCACTTAAAATGTTGTTCATTTCACTGAACTATGTGCCAACCATGAACGACATATTTTTTGGGAAAATACTATATTTTCTCTAAAAATACTGAAGTAAATACAAAAGAAAAATAAAATACCAAAAATATAAAAATTACCTCATAATTAAATAATTTTTGTGACACTTGGCCAACCATGAACCCACCTGGACAGCCCATCCCACCCCCGCCCACCTGGACAGACCCCGACCCCACCAAAACACTCCCCCTACCTTCCCTGAAAACATAAAATTGATATTAAAAATACCTTTAATATGATTTTTTTTCTTCAATCAATCGCAAATATTATGCCTTTACCCCAAATGATAAAAACAATGGCATGTTTTTGGAAATTCCCATGTTGTTCACAAGATTCACGGATGAATAAAATCAAGTTTTCCTGTGTAATAATACTCTTCATAGTGTTCTAAAATTAAATAGGCGGGTTTATAAATGAAAATTAAAGTGTTAGAAGTAGGCTTTTTATGGAGGGTTTTGAAATTTCTAATTAAATATTTCTAACTCATATAGAAGATAAAGATTTCAGAATATCCTATAACCAACACATAATTGTAAATGATGAGATTCCTCAAAGTGGTGTTAAATGAGGATAATTTAATTTGAAATCCAACAAGGGAGGTATCAGGAGAACACCCTAATGGATTAAGAATTCCTAAGGAAATCTATTAATGATACTGATATGAATCACCATTTATATATTTACATTGGTTTTATTGATGGATAATGATATTCTTTTTCATGTGTGGAGTTGGGTTGACCTCAAAACACAGAATGGGGTTCCACTCTATAGTTATGAGAATATATTATCCAAAGCTATGATGCTTCCACCTATAAACATGACAACTTTATATCAGTGCCTACTAAAATTTCATGACATTTAAGGGATATGTGTTTTTTAAAAAGCCTATGCATTATAGGGATATTCATGAATGATGGTTTTTTTTCCATATGTGTTTGGAATTCACTAAAAAGGATGGTTTATTGAATTTTACCAATGTTACATTGTATCTTTAAGATGAGTTCTTGCCTTTAACTAGTGTTGTAGTTTATGTTTAGGTGAGGTGAGTTAGAAACTAGGTTAGACATGTCATTAGAACATGGGTTCGTCCATTTAACCATGTAGTCTTGGATTTCAGGGATGAAAGTGTTTTGGTTGAGCTAATTACTACCAACTCTATAGTATGGCCAATACATCATATGGGCATACCCATGATACAAAGGCATGTTTAAATGGGACGTTTTCACCACCCCATTTGGCCAAACCTACTTTTCACCATAAAGGATTGGCCATGTGTATTTACATCGATATCCAAGTCATGTACTCTGTGTACATTCCCAGGAAACTATATTATCTTAGACACCATGTGAACCGTTATACAAAGCATGTGAACCCTTATACCATATAGTTATTATTACAACCATTAAAACAACTTATTAAACAATAGGTCATAGATAATCAAATTGAACATAAATCAATAATACTATTGGATATATCAAGTAAAATGAAGGAATAATATCTTAAATCCTAAATGACCACCCAAAACCATGATTAATGTCCACAGACTTACCCTTTATTCCTGATCAAAAGAGAAAAAATAGTTACAGAACAAAAAAAAGGTATAAAAAATAGTTGCAGAACCACAAAACCAAGGTATCACTTACAAATTTGAAGTGTAGAATAAATAATTTCTTTTATTTAATATGGATGGATAATTGGATGATGTTTGGGAGGGTAGTGAAGAAGAATATTCGATTTAGGGCACCAATCGAGTGGAGGGGGGCCTCCAATCGAGCGGAGGGGGAACATGACGCCCGATCTGAATTTAGGGGAAAACTTTCCCAACAGTTTTTAAAAACCATTGGGAATATATGTATAGTATGGACTATAACAATGGTTTGTATAAACCGTTGGTAAATGGAGAAAAAATGTGAGGCCTATACCAACGGTTCACACAAACCATTTGTAAAAAAGCCAACACATACCAACGGTTATTGATAACCATTGGTAAAAGTTCCTATACTAAGGCCTCTACCAATAGTTTTACAAACCGTTGGTAAAAACCGTTACAAAATATTCTATACCAATGGTTTTAAGCAAACCATTGGAATACATAGCCATTCCCAACAGTTTATCTAAACCGTTGGGATATAAGCATTGGTAAAAGTGGTATTTCTAGTAGTGAATGTTGGAGTAAGAAATAATCAATGAGTAGATTATGCGTATAAAATGTAAATCCACATATATAATAGGAAATAAAAAAAATAGATAGTAAAATGTAGAAAAGACATGATCATTGATTATTAGTGACAATGAGGAAGTAATATAATCCAATGAAACGAAATTTGGTTTTGAAATTCTTTTCCACTTTGTAACTTTTAACTCAAAACCCCCTTAGAATAAGTAATTCAAATTGAAACTAAAAATATCATGAAGAATGATTGAATCATGATATTATATGACAAATGGGTAGTATGTACACCATATATAAGAAATTAAGTGCAAAAAAAGAAAGTGATTGTTTCAATATAAAGTTAAAAATCACAAAAGTAATTGATATTGCAAAGAAAATCATTAAAAACATTCTTTAGGTCGACAATATTTAAACATTACAAAGTGTCCCATACCACTTTGAAACATTTGAATCATATCATCCATGATGTAACAACATTAAATGAAACTTTTAATATAATTATAATAATTAGTTTCATGATATAACTTTTCAAATGGTAGTATATACACCATATAAAACAAACTAGGTGCATAACAACAAATAAGTCTCAATAGATTGTTAATGGAGACAAAATCCCTAACATTGTGTCTGAATTGTCTCGTGTGTATTTATAGTAATAAATCACAAAATTGGGTTAATTTTTTACTTGTTTTAGAAACTTTTTCATGTTTATCATAACTTTTTTTTACTTATTACCATGTTTTATACAACTAATTATCCAATTAATTTTATGTCGGGTGTTTGAACCAAATTCAGTTTATGTGAAAAAAACATCGGTATGACAACTATGGTCGATGATATTATTACATAACATCTAAAGAATAATAATAATTAAATAATTATAATATTTTTAAATCAATTATACTTTTAAAACCAATCATTCAACATGGTTATGAAAAATGAACCAACGTTACAATCATGAAGACGGTAGATTGTACGTCTGCATGAGCAACGTTCATATTTATTAGTGATCGTTTTGGAATGAAGGTAAAAAAATATTATATAATTATAGAATGACTATTATATCATAAATAAAATTTTAATAAATCATATATAATTATATATAGAATATATTTGATGTAAAAGGAATCACATCATGTCGAGGAGGTTGTAGTCCAAACGTCCACGAACAACATTATCACCTTTTAAGTGTGTGCAAGGGTAATATATAAAATGGTATATATATATATACTCTCAAATTTTTAATTATAATTGTCCTTTATAGATTATACTTATCGTGTGAATGAAACACATTGCTTTCAGGAGGTGGTAGTCCACACTTCCAGAAACGACATAATCATATTTACATAAAATGGATAGTATAAAGATATGTGCTATAAAATAATTAAATAATATTAAAGACATGAAAAATATCATATATATTATATGTAAATATAGTTTCCATAATAATTTACACCATTATAGGTGGTGAATAAAAAATTAATAATCATCATTTTTCGAGGCAGTAGTTCGCCATACATGTAAACAGTATGTTCATTAACCATTAAAAGAAATTGTTTGTGAGTGTAGTTATAAAAATTATAATAACAACATAATAATATTTTGAGGATATTTTTTGTTATTATATATTCATGGAATAATAAGATTTTGGGGTATGGATAATGGGAATAAAACTAGAGAGCTTAAGGAAATATGTTACCTCTCAATCGGGTAAATTCTTTGGTTTGTAGCAGAAGGGATTCCTTAGATGTTTTTTCTACAGAATGTGAGCATTATAGTGTTATTGGAGTTATTTTTGGTATCTATTTTAGAATATATTTTTCTATAAAAATATGTTTTATAGGTGTGTGGAATTTGGAGGATAGGAGACCTTTTTATAGTGGAGGAGGAGAGGCACTCTTATAAATGTCAAGAAATGGAATCTCACCCATGTTTTTACATTTGAAAGTGGACACAATAAACGACCAAAGTATAGAAACGGTTCAATAGAGATGAAATATTAACGTAATAGGTCTCTTGTTTATGTTTCTAGGTCATTTGTAATCTTAAGATTATGGTTTAGTCCATCATTAAGCTTAATTTTACGTTATTCGTTTTAATTAATTGTAATTACTTTCACAAATATTTTTTGTAAAACACTAATTTTAACTTATTATAAATTATAAATTATTTGGATTCCAAATATATATTCAATTTTTAAAAATTCCAATAATATAAGTTCAAAAAGTTAATTTAAATTTAATCCCATAAACAAGGAAAAAATGAGGATTTTTAATATAAAAACATCCCAAAGTTTGTTATGTTTTTATAACCAATTTCAAAGTGAAATTTATTCTAATAACCTAAATTTTATTATTTGATAAAAATATGATCCATTTAAACTTTCAAACTAAGTAAAATTATAATTTATCCATATAAATAGGTTAGATGAAAAAGAATTTTTGAATTAAATGTCATTATTTTCACTATTCATTAAAAAATAGAATCTTCCTAGAAAAATACCAACAATTTACCATAAAATAATTTTTTGGTTTTTATTTCAAATGTGAATATTATTTGGACATATAATTTTTATACAAGTTCCAAAAAATGGATTTAAAATATGTTCCCCATTTAAAGGCAGTAAAAGTGCCTTAATAAAAATATAGGTTTTTATGTGTAAAATTGGGTTTATTTTTATATTATGATTGTAAAATAAATTGAATGAATATAAAAAATATTTTATTGAATTTAATATATATATATATATATATATATATATATATTATTAATATCACTGAATAGTTTTAATTTATTTACTTTTTAGGTTAAAATAGCTTTGTGAGCATAAAAATAGTTTTCTTCAAAATATTCCTTTTATTTTAAATTGGATCTTATATTAATTTATATTTAATTATGACCAATTAATTAGTTGTGTAAGCCACATATTTTTATAATTTAGCTAATAATATTAATAAATTCATGTTTATTATATCTTATTATCTTAAATAATAATATTTTTGTAATATATTTTTGTCCGGTAAAAACTTTGTTTTATGTGTAACACATACCATCTAAGAAACTCATTATTGCATATGTCTTACACTAACCCGGTATCATGTGCATTGAAATCTATATAATATAATGAGTTTATTAAAATAATAAATAGATTATAAATAATTAGGATATTATATTCCCCTATTAACTTTGTGTTGTTTTTCATCCATGCTATCGAATAGAATGTTCCAACTTTAGATTTCTAGGGCGTTACATTATTTCCACCTTAATTAAATTGCATCCTAGAAATTTAAGCTCGATCATATTGATATTTTTCAAAATTTCCTATGTTTTTAAATCCCACTACGTGAGAAGGGTACATAAATCATTCACTAGAAAAGAGAGAATGGGAAGTAAAACAGTCACATGGAGTAAAATATAATTAATTTTTTAATTAAGATAAAATTAGTGGAATGTAGATATATGTACTTGGAGGAATGGATTAATTATTTATAGGGATTTATTGAGGTGATAAATAAAAGAATATTTTAAGATAAATAAAAAGTTAAGGGCCTCAAAGTCATAAATCTATGATACTTTAGAAGATAATTATTTCAATAAAAATTAAGTTATTAGGAAAATATATAATTTTTATTCCATTTTCATAATGATGGGAAATTATTTAACAGCCAAAGAATATAAGGAAATTTACTGATATGATACATTTTAATTTGATGTGAAAAATTCCATCTTTTGGTTTTTCTTTGATCAAATTCTAATTCATCCCTTACTCCAAGTAATTAATATCCACATATTAAATTTTATTCTTGAAGCACTAAAATGAATATTTAATGGATTGTAAGGCCCATTAAAGTGTGACATGTTGAAATATTTGTCCCTAATTATTCTCCAAAGTCAGTATGGTTAATATATTAATTTCTGAGCCTAAAAATGTGCATTATAGGTACATCATTAATATTTATTCATAACATTGTTCAACTAAAAACAATGAATTATTAACCAAGACAATATATAGGCCATCCGTTGGTTTGAAAGCCATATCATCCTTTGGGTAGGGGTTCAAGTCCCGTAGCCTTACGGAATTTGATTGGTTGTCACCCAACTTACATGTTTTCCTTTTCTAAAACTATATTAATATAATTTTTCAAATAAATATTATAGACATCCTTGAAACAACTTTAGTCACTAAATAACCTTTTAAAAAATATATTCAATACAACCTCAATAAATAAATACTTCATTCGTTTTATTTCCACATAGGCCCTTCCTTGGTCTTGGGTTTATCCATAATATCATTAATAGGATTTCTAAATCATGACACATTATCATCAATCTAAAGAGCCTTAAGTTTAACCAAGTTTATTCATTATCATTATATTTTCTAATCGTTTATAATGGTTTTTAAAGAAAATGGTAATTATCATAAGAGTATCCCCCAAGAGTTTAAAACATGGTGCATAGTAAGGCTCTTTTTCGTGTACTAAGTTATGTCGGGTTAGGCCCAACACACCTTGTTGGTGTTTTTATTGATAGTTACATCTATAACAGAACCACGTCTACTTTTATTATCCCCACATGCATGTATTTATAGTAATATCCACATAATCACTAATTTATCAAATCTCTATGGAGTTCTTTTACACTTATCCTCAAATTATACCTTAGGGTTATGTTCTATAATAGATGTTTTCCAAAATCTAGTTCCCAAGGTGGATATCAAACCTACCTCTAATACCAACTATAGAGACCCAACCCTAGAAAGCCCGGAGCTGATGTATGCTATCAATTACATTAGTATGATTATAAGGAATCAAATCCCAATGGGATGAGAGTTTAGTAGTCTTGGTAAACTAAATACATACATGAGTCTTGCATTAAAATTATTACAATAATTAGACAACAATTTTTTATAAATAATTAAATTTGATGATTACATTATTCCATATAGTATATACATGCATATATTTCATAGTGTTCTTCTTGGATTCCTCAAGAAATTAAAAAAAAATAAGTGTGTTCTCAAATGCTCAGTAAGGGTAAAGTATAGAAGAAGCAATAAAAAATCAATGAGAATAATCAATATTTTATGGTAAATGACTGAGAAAAAATTCCATGTAATGAATAACTGAAAATCAAGTGAGTAAATAATATGGAAAGGTAAATAACTAAAAACACATGCCATTCAAATAAGTAGATAATTAAAAATAAATATTTCAAGGTAAAAAACTGAAAAAACTTCCATTAAATCAATGAACTGAAAATGAAATGTATCCCTCCATATGTATATGAAAAATATCAGGAATGAATAATAACTGAAACTAAATGAGGTAAATTCTTTCTTAATAAATGCAACGTTTGAGGAACATGGAAACATATACTGTCATGACCTTTCACAAGAATGTTTAAATAAGTATGATTTATGAAACTAATTTTTCCCTTGAGAACATTTTAATGCATCAATGAGATATTTAAAGTCAAGGATCCACCCGTCATTACCTCTCTAAATCATTCCTCATATCTAATAATGAAAATAAATAATATTCCAAATCGATTATCTATATTGAATAAATAATATATAATTTTTAATATTTACCAAAATAATCAAAAAAACTATCAAAGTAAACACCATATGTAAAATTTTATATTGTTTAAGAGATACTAATATCCATGATCACTAAAATGGATAATACAGGTAAATTCAATGTCCAATGATCATAGAAGATTTAATATTTCAGGGGGACTAACAAATAAATCAAGGAAGTGAATTTGAATATTATCCTTGGCCAAATCAATTGTAAACCATCTAAAGGAAGAATAAGGATGGTATCAATAAAATATATCCAAATTGGAGTACAATAAAGGGTTTTTTCATTTATGAATAGAATTAAAAATTTCTCTTAAAAACATTCTTGATGAAAATATCATTTATTTTTGAAAAACCTGTTGAAAATCCTTTTTAATGAAAAGCACTTTTGAAAAAACATTATTTGAAAGGTTACCTTTTAAACATGAAAAGGAATCTTCAAATAAATTACATTGAGTAAATTCGTACTTCCTGTACATGTTAAAAAGGATATTACTTTTTCATGGTAAAAAGTTTTGAAAAATGGCTTTTTGGGAATGCGCAAGAATATAACTTTGAAAACCTTGGCAATAAAAAAGGGGTAAAAATTTCTTTACCAAATCCTTTGAATTTTTTTTTTATTTTTTTATAAAAAAGGATTTTAGAAGAAAACTAGTTATTTGACTGAAGAGAGAAATAAAGTCAGGTTTTCTTGAAAACAATTATAAACAATTTTGTGTTCCAAAGAATGGGAAAACTTCACTATTGCATAAAAAATATCATGAATAACCAGAGGAGAATAAAATTAAAGGGTTCATTATAATGTGATAAAATAATTTCCTTTTATGAAAATTTATGTGTTATAAATCCTGAGAAAAATGTGATAGCAATGTAAACACACAAAAATATTATAATGTTGGATTGAGAATCAACCAATGAGTATATTATGTGTATAAAATGTAAATCTACATAAAGAATAGGAAATAAATCAATAGGTTATAAATTTAATTATACACATGATCATAAAATATTAACAATAATAGGGATGTAATATTCTCTAATGAAAATATATTGGGTTATGAAATTTCATTCCCCTTGGTAACTTTTAACTGAAATCTATGTTAGATTAAATAATTCAAATTGAAATTCAAAATATCATGAAGAATGAACGAATGATGATATAAATGACAAAGTGGTTGTATGTACACCATATACAAGAAATTGGGTTCACAAAAATAAAGTGATTGTTTCAATATAAAGTTAAAAATAACAAAAGGAAGTGAGATTGGAAATAAAATCATTAAAAATGTTCTTGAGGAGGATAATATTTAAACATTCCATAGTTTCCCATAAAACATTGAATCATTTGAATCATATTCTACATGAATAAATAACATTAAATGAAACGTATAATGTCCTTAGAACAATAATTTTCATGATATTACATTTTAAATGCTAGTATATACAACAAATAAAAGAAACTAGGTACTTAAAACCAAATAAGTCTCAATGGGAAATAAATTGAGAAAAAATCCCATAGCTTGTTTCTGACTTGTCTCATGTGTCTTAATATTAATCAATAAAAAACACATGTTAATTATTTAATATTCATTATAAAATTTTTCATATTTATCATAAATTTTATTTTACTTAATACCATATTGTATACAACTACTTAATCAATTAAGTTTATATTTGGTTTTTTGAGTAAATTAGGTTTATGTGTTAAAAACTATATTGTTAGGTCAACTATGGTTAAAAAGGAAATTACATAACATATATAGAATAATAATAATAAAATAAATATCATATTTTTACATAAATTATATTTTTAAAACCAATAAATAATTATGTTTATGAAAAGTGATCCAGAATTACAATCATGGAGACAGTGGGCCATACACATGCATGAGTAATGCTCCAATTTTTCAGTTATGATTATTTAAAGAAGTCAAGAAATTTTATATCATTAAAAAATTATAATCATATCATGAATAATTTTTTTAATTATATATAAATACATATATAACTTTTTTTATGTGAAAGGAATCATATCATGTCGAGGAGGCGGTAGTCAACACATCCATGGACGACATTATCACTTTTTAATTGTGTGAAAGGGTAATAAAGAAAATGATATATTTATATATATATATATTATGCTTATAGAAAGGTAATTATTTCATGAATATCATATATATTTTATTATGTCTCATATTTTTAATTATAATCAACCTTTATACATTCCATGTATCGTATTAATTAATCGCATTGCTTTTAGGAGGCAGTAGTCCACACTTCCACAAATGACTTTATCATATTTACAAAAAATAGAATTTATAAATATATTTGTTGTAAAAGAATTAATGAATATTAAATAAATAATATATATCACATATATAAAATATAAATTGAGTGTCCATCATAATGTACACCATGAGAGGTGGTAAAGAAAAAATTAACAATCATTGTTTTGTGGGGTGGTAGTTTTCCGTACACATAAAGGAGTATGATCGTTACCAATTATATGGAAGTGTGTCTGAGTGTACAACGAAAAAATAAAATAAAAAAATAATATTATATTAATGAAATTTTTTATATAATAATTTAATAAAAATAGTTGAGGTGAGTATAATGGAAATAAAACTAAAGAGCTTAAGGAAAGATGTTACCTCTTAATCAAGTAACTTATTTTGGTTTGTACCAAAAGGTATTACTTGGATTGCTTTATGACCAAGTTGATGCTTACAGGTGTAGGGGAGGGATTTTGAAGATATATTTGGGAAGATATTATTCCAGACAAAGTTTCTTAAGAGGAGTGATGAAGTGGGAGTATAGGAGGCCTTTTATAGTAGAGGAGGAGTGTCACTCTTGTAAATTTCCAGAAAGGGAATTTCACCTGTGTTATTCCCTTTGAAATTGGGTACAATAATGGACCAAAGTAGATACAAGCTAGGATAGGGTAAAAATATGTCTATAAAATGGATATTGTATAAGTTTCTGGGTCATTTTCTCCCTTGAGATTGAGGTTAGTCCCTTATTAAGTTAAATTTTACCTTAATCGTTGTAATTAATTTTAAATACATTCGTTAATATTTCTAGTTAAAAAATTGACCTTAGTAAAAATTATTAATTATTATGATTCCAAATATGGAATCTGTTTTTCTAAATTCAAATAACAAACTGGTATAAAATAATTTAAATTTAATCCCACAGATAATACAACAATGTATGGTTTTTAATGTAAAAACATTCAAAAGATTAATATGTTTTTACACCAAATTTACAAGTGAAATTAATTAAAATGGTATAAATTGGATTAATTGATTAAAATATGATCTAATTAAACATTAAAACCAATTAAAAGTATAATCTTACCTTATAAATAAATTAGATGAGAAAACAATTTTGAATTAAAATTTAGTATTTTCCCTATTCATTAAAAAAGTAATCTTCATTGAAAAATAACTAAACATTAACCTAACCTAATTTTATCTATCACTTTAAAAGATGAAAATTATTTTTACATATATTAATTATAATATATCAAAAAATTGGATTCAAAATAGGTTCACCATTAAAAGGCGTTAAACGTTCCTTAATAAGAATATAGGTTTTGTGTCTTTTTACAATTGGGTGTATCTTTATATTATGTTTATAAAATAAATTGGATGAATATAAAATTTTTTATATTTAATATGTAATATTTATATTACATTTATATCACTCTGTAATTGTAATTAATTTAATTTTTTAGGGTAAAATCGCTTTGTGAGAATAAAAATAGTTTTCTATAAAATATTCCCATTATTTTGAATTGGATATTATATATATTTCTAATTATTTTGTAACAATTAATTAGTTGTTAAAACAATATATTTTTATAATTATTTTATAATATTAATAAATTCTAGTTTATTATATTTTATTATACTAACTAATAATATTTTAATAATATATTATTTTTTGATTATAACTCGGTCATCCATGTAATTCCAGCCATCAAAGAAAATATTTGTTGCATCTATCACATGATAACTTAGTATAATATACATTGAAAGATATATAATATATTGAATTTTTTAAAATAGTAAATATATTAAAAATAATCGAGATATTATATTCCCTTATGTGCTTAGTATTTCATGTCATACACGCTATCAAATACAATTTTCCTACTTTAGAGGGATCTCTATCTGTACTAAAAGATTATTCTTCATCTTTATCGCATATATCTTATTTATATTCTTCTGAGTCTTGGTAGAAATTTCCAGATTTGTATCCTTGGGGGTAACTTTATTTTTATCTATATGATTTACCTCACTCATTTCCTAAAATCCACACTTCATAAAAGTTCTCTCGGATCTTTAAATCTAATACCAATTGTAATGCCCCATTCGAGATTGACCACTAAGAGGGGGGGGGGAATCAGTGGTTTAATTTATAAATTACTTCTTTTTTATTTTACCTATTGAACTTGTTATGGTCCCTGATCCACTCTGTTATATCTCATAGTCTTAATTTTTATACAGAAATAATAAAAGAGATAAAAACACAAAATATTTATAATGTTCGATCCAAATACCTACTATTTTTTGTGTTGGTTAATCTCCCCTACATGGATTCTACAATATAAAATTACAATCAAATACAATGGTCTATATATATTCACATTGTATCTCTCCCTAATCCACATCAGAGGTTTGTTATAGTATATCCCAGTGTTACAGGAATCCACACTAGCCTATTCCATAATCCACACTAGAGACCTCAAATCCCAAATCACATAACATAGGTCCTTCTCCCAGATCTGACCGAGATGATTCTCAATTTATTAAAGGTTTTATCCAATGTAGGTTGACCTATTGATATTCCTCCATGATATTTATTCATCTTACTTGGTCATGTACCTTTTCAAGTATATTCAATGACCCCTGATTGATGCATTTAGTCTTTCTCCTTCAATTATGATCACTAGTATTTGATTTGTTTCCTTATTGAAACAATTTCCCAAGTAATTCTTCCTTATGTTGATGAATTATTTTCCTCAAATAAATGTATGCAAGTGGTGGAAAAAAATTACCCAATATTATTCTATAAAATAAAAATATTTCACAAACTCAAACAACATATTCTTTAATTATAAATTTATGTACAATTCATGCATCAATTTCATGGAATCCAAAAACCTTGCACTTCCATTTATGTTTTTTGTTATTATGTATTTCTTAAATATTTTTCAGTAATCTTCTCACATAAATGTGAATTTATATATGTATGCAAGTTAATGCTCTATACATTTACTCATATTTGTTTCTTTTCAAAAACACACACACACAGAGACAATATTCCTCGTTTTATTATTTACATGTTCATGAGCCTGGAAGCACTCATGGGTTTCATTCATTTTTGGTCTACTCCCCACTGTTTTATGGCAAGCACATAACCAATACAAGGTTATGCTATCACATGTGTCTCTTACTTCCTTTCTGAGAGTGGATCTCCAAATATCTCACTACCTCCTTCACATGACTATGGAGGAATCACATGATTGTCTTGATGGATCCCTCCCGTGACCAAGGAGAGTTCATGTGAAATGAAATTTAAATCAAACTACCTTCAGAAAGTGATTTTAATGACAAAGAATGGTTCATGCGATCTATCATTTGTGCCTTATCATAATCCATGTAAGGATCGTGGGATATCATACTTCCTCCATAAGACAAGAGGAATTTAGGTTTGTGTTCCTTCATGTGACAAGAGATGTCCATGGGTTCACCTTCTTTTATGAAAGTAGTGCTTCATTAAATGTATTTGAATGATGATTTTTATGTAGACTCCTTCTCCTTAACATAACCCAAGTTGTTTATGAGATACTCCTTCACATGTTTTGATCATGCAAGACTCTTTTCTATGAAATTAATAAATTACATGGGATCATCTATTTCGATAGCTCCTCTCAATTTCTAATAAAATGTTGCAACTATCGTCAACACCCTAGCCTCATTTTAAATAGACATATTTTCTCTAAATTTTATGGTGTGTTTAGGACTTATCCAAAATCCTAATGATATTGGGATCTATTTAATTCTTAAACTCTCAGCTTCTTTTAGCCTCATGAAACATCGAATAGATCAATAAATTTTCAGGACATATTCGCTTGTCCACTTCATTGACCTTGTGAAACCCCTGATTATTTTAATGTATTCATAAGGTGAATTATCTCTATACATTCACTTGAAAATCAGATGATAATATGGAATAATTAATTTGAACATATATATAAATGAAAAAATATTAACGTGATGAAATAATTTTTTTTCATGTAATGATATCCTGAGATCGATAAATTTCTTCATATAATCCAAATAAGATCAAGTGATTCCATTTATGACTCGTTCATTCATGTAGAGAACTCATAAAACATCATTGGATGTTGTGCCAACTTCACATGATGGCTTTATATCTATCACATGCGTACAAGGCATTTATTTCATGCATGTGTTGGGTACAATCGATCAAGTCTCATTCCCTTCCAATGATCATTCAAGATGTCCTCTTTCTCTATTCATAAAATAAAAATCCTTGTCTAGAGGTTGGATATGATAGGGTAAATCAAATATATTTTCTTTGGGATTCAATAGAATGATAACACTAATTCAATTGGATGACCAACAACCTATCTGTCTTTATATTAGTAGAGGAATAGTGTAGAGTGTGTTTCTATCATACAATGGAAATGTGCTATGTCCTGGATTCTCAATATTAGAAATCCTATTCCTACTCACTGTTTGATATATCTATGATAGATTAGTATCTTTCACACCATCCACACACTACCACAGGCTTTGACCCAGCATTATAGTTGGCTTACCTCTGCGAGACTTATACACAGGACCATACATGCTTCTTAGTGTGCACTCCTATGAGCCTTATACACAGGCCCATGCACACCTCTACTACCATATGGGTCCTCCTTTGATAGGATCTCACATGTGGGTTGACGATTGGGCCCCCAATGTGTGGTTGAGCATATAACATGGGGTATTATGTGGTTTTTGGCCTTCTTTTTTATTAACTTACCATTCTTATATAATAATTATAATTTATATATATATATATAACATATAATTCCCTCAAACATCAAATAATATTTCCAGAAAAAGTCTGCATCTTCTTTATACAAAATGTAAATAAAATTTTTATGGCCTCTATCAAATCCACTTCATGAAATTATCTTTATTTTTCTTGGAAATATTCTTCTTCATCTTGTAGTAAGCAAAATTTCATCAATGACACAAGTCATTGAAAATTAAGATCACTAAGGAGAATTATAAAAGCATGAAATCTTATTCCAATAGATGAATCCATAGAAATTCTCAAAGAATCACCACTTCATCCACCGACACATACTACATTTTTGAGCACAGGAGTCAAATAGGCTCAAAAACATTATTATTTTATCATATTTAAATCCGTGGATTCTCATAAGTCTTATATTTTTGGAGAATTAGAAGTCATTCAACACTATATAATTGAAACAATATTGGTACCTAAGGTGATTTTTTATAACATTTCAGGACCCAAAAACTTTTGGGTGGTAAAATATTATATTATATTGATTTTATGAAGGTATGATAAGTACAAAAAATTGAAATGACTTGGTACATGGACAATAACTTTTCTCGGTTCCTGATTGGAGACAAGTTCAATTTCTATAAGATACAAAAATATAATGGAGGATGATTTATTTATGGAAAAAATGAACAATGTTATGTTATTTATGTTGTTGATATTATTTTTATTGATATGGATTTAATTTTTAATCTAAATTATGTTTAAGTTCTTAATAACAACCTTATTAGTTTTTATAACTATTTTATGAAGGATAGTATGTGAACTTTAGGGACGGAAAATATGCCATTAAATGTTCATAAGGAATATATATTTTATCTATCAATAGGAATGATAATATTTACATGATAAAATTATAAGACCTTAGTAATTAGAACATACCTTGTCAAATTTCTTTTTAATACTCTATATGGATTTGGAATTTGAGGTTAAGAAACTTCAATATTCAGATCATAGCTAAGGAGTTAAGGAAATTACTACAGAGGAAACTTTCAAAACATAATTTTAACTATACCATAGTCTGTGAATCTAATAATGTGGAAAAAAATATAAGTTGATATTTAAACCTACTATAAAATCATCAACTTATGTATATTTAACGTGATTTCACATGATATTCTTTAGACCTTAAAAAACTATGGGTATTAGAGGCAGACACTATGAGTATATCTTAGTTAATGATTACATTTGGAATACATGGAAATAATTTTAGAACTTAAATCAAAATTAATATTTATTTTAATTTCATTATAATGTTAGTTATTATTGAAAACTAAATCTTTTAACTATTATGGGTGATTATGGTGGTGATTTTATAATTTTTTTTGAAATATTTTATAGGAAAAAACGCATTACTCTTAATTTCTCATCACCATGAACCCAACAACAAAATATTGTAGTTAAATTAATGAATATAAACCATTATGAAATTACTTTTTCTATGTTGTGTAAATATTATATAGATAATTATTTTTTGGATGAATTCATGAGTATAAGTTAATACACTATAAATCATGTTTATCGTTTTCTGATCATATGTAAAGACCCTATAAACTATGGAATGTTAAAAAGCCTTAATTTTATTACTTCAGTTTATTTAGATGATTTGTATTCATTTTATATTTTAAAAACCATATTCATAATTTTTATCCAAAGGATTATGAAGGAATTTATATGGGAAAATTCAACAGTAGTAATTCGTATCGTGTTTTACACAAATGAACAAGTTTCACTTCCAAAATGAAAAAATTTATTTTTGATGAAAGTGAAACTTAAGTGAAGACAAAAATTATGGAAGTTACTTATCTAGATTTTATTTTATAAAATCCTTCCACTTTATTATAAGAAGTTGTATCTAATTTGTTGGAAAATAACAATTCAAAAACTAGAGTAATGGTATCTAGACTACTAGAATTTAGTTCAATGTATGTTAGTAATTTAATATATGATGATTTATATTCCCATTTACATTGAACTCTATCAAATATAGAGAATCATAAAAAATAATATTGGTTGATTGATCGGTTCAGTTTAAAAAAATCCTTGTGAAATGAATATGAGAATCATATATTCTTATCACAACTGAAACCTAAAATAGTTGGTGAATATATAGGTGATAAAATATATTTAATCACTATGAAAGAAGGTCCCAATGATTTTGAATAGAATAAATTTTGTACCCTGGCTGAGCAACCTAATGATATTATGATAATATGAGTAAATGAAAAGATACTGAAATTATTATTAAGAATAGAGATATAATAGTTAGTAAATATATATAAATAGGAATATGGAATAGATTATGGGGATACATTAGATTTGATTTTTAGGCTTGAATCCATTTATATACTAATTGCTTTTGGAGAACACCTTAGATGTACTCTATTTGACATGAATATAAAGAGTTATTTCCCTTATTAATATATTTTGGAGGAAATTTATATTGAAAAACTAATGGTTTTAAATCTAAAAATTTCTTGATCATTTATGAATACTTACCACGAATCTCTTTGTACTCTAATAATCCCCAATAGATTAGAATGGTCAATTTTCTTGAATCCTAGTTCATGATAATTTATTAAAGAATGGAAAAATCGAAAAAAATTAACCAGAAATGATTTTAAGGACACCATAATTTTAAAAATTAATTTAATGAAATTATCATTAGATCAATAAATGAAAACTATAATAGATATGTTTTTATAACTTATGTATATTGAGTTCATGATTACCATGATGGGTGACCTTAATTTTATCCTTGGATTCCAAATTACTAAAAAACTAGAAAGAATAATATCAAATCTACATATTTATACAAGATATTTACATAATTGTTTTGGTTTTCACAATACTTAGTATTAGTACTATGGTAGGACCCTCTTTTAGTCCTGACCTTGACAAATTTATGAAATCATTAAACTAAAAAATCTTTAAAGAGATGATTAAAATCTTACGTTAGTTAAATTCGAGTCAATCAAGAATTATGTACTCCATACACTTTTGTATATAGGTCTAATAAAATAGGAAGGAATTATATTTTAATGTAGTAAAGTGTATCTTCTATTATTTAAAAGGACCAAAAAAACATGGCTATTTTTATTCCTATGATATTTATTTAACTTTAAAGAGTTATTTTGATGTCAAATTCAATTTTTGTAGAATAGATCATAATATCACTTCTGATCATTTTATTTTCTTAGAAAGTATCTAGTTTCGTGGTGTTGTTAGAAGTAACACTCAATTTCACTTTCCAATGCTAAATATAAATATGTTCTTGGAGGAATTTATTACACTCTGTTGACTTAGATATAACACAAACTAACAAATTTTGGTTTGGGTTTTAGTCAATGTACCATTATTTATTATAGCACAATACCTATCTCCTTGTTCAGAAACCCCACACATATAAGAAATAATTTCCTTTTAGATCACACCCAAAAAGAAGATATTATTCTCAATATTGTTAGAACAGAAAATATACCTGTTGATATTTTTAATTAACTCTTAAACTCTGATAAATTTGAATATATAAAACTAAATAAAGGATTGATCAATATAAAGTGTTCGTAATTTCAACTTATCATTTCACTATCCTTCGATATTGAAAAAAATCCCCAAGAACATTGGAGTGAGTTACTTGTTTATAATTGAACTAAATTTTCATATATATTTTAACATTATCCAGAATTTTGTTGTATAAAAATTACCAAATATACTTTTTAATTATATCAGAACAATTCTAAACATGAGTTATATTATAGTTGAGTTTAATAGTAACTAATTCCTAAGAGGTATTATTTACCTCACGGTTTATTTTGGAAAAAATGACCCCTATTTGATTATTATGGTAATATATTATACATGGAAACTACATAAAGATATTTTTTTCAATGATGTTTTTATGTTTTAGAATTTTTTTTTCCAATTCTATGATACTCTAGAATTTACTTTTATGTGTTTTAACATTTTCTCTTAAATTTTACAATTTATTATTTTAAATAATTATATATATATATATATTATTAAACCTCAATAAATGGAGATTTTATTTCATTATCATATAAGAGTTTGTAACAAACAATGATTTTATGCTATGTCTTTTTTTAAATTCAATCACTTCAATAACATGAGTTACACAGAACACCGAGCATAAACAACATTTTAAAATATTATTATTTAATTGTAAAAGTAATCACATAAACATTGAAATGGAAGGAATGAATGAGATTAACTAATTTATAGTAATATATTTTACATATTTTTATAAAAATAATTCATTTTCAACAAATTAATTAGAATGGAAAATAAAAACCAATTGAACTTAACGAATGAATTTTTATAAAAAAACTATTTTTATGCCCATAATGGAATTTTATCTTAATAAATTATGTTAATCACTATTAGTGAAATATATTACTGAAATTTTTATGTTATATATTAAATAAAATGTCTTTTAATTCATCTAATATGTATGATAAACTTATGAAAATAAATAAATTTAATTACAAGCCTAAGAAGCTATATTTTTCTAAATGACAATTTTGCCACCTTATGACGGGGAACCAATTTTAAATATATGTTTTTAAAATTTTAAAATTTCAATTTAAAGAATAATTTTCATTGTTGAAATAAGAATAACAGAATTATTTTGGGGAGATTTTTTCTTATTTTTATGATAAGTTTCACTTTTTGATGAATAGTGAAAAATATTGGATTTTATTTGGAAACTTCTTTTTCATAAAATTTAATTTTATAGTTAAATTATATAATAAATTTGGTTTAAAGTATAATTAGTTCCATTATAAATTAATAAATAATATTTAGGTCTTTTTATCAAATTAAAATTAAAATTGGATATGAGAATATTTCAGACATTTGTACTTTTCACATTAAAAATCAACTTTTTTGTTGTGCATATGAGATTAATTTGAAATCTAATTTTTCCAATTATGTGAAATGAATAAAGAAAAACTAATTTCATATTTAGAATAATAATGTAAAAATTATTTCATAAGTTCAATTTCTTTTTTAGTAATAAAAAATTTACCATGGTAAAAAAATTATTTACCATAGTATATGAAAAATAGAGATGAGGGTTAAAATTAAAAGGTAAAATTTTAACATACCTAAAATATTTAAAAAATAAATGGTTTATTGATGTATTTATTTCCCATAAATAGCCTCCAAGAAATTTAATTATCAATTTAATTCTTTAAAATTAATTCCAACTCAATGTGGTTGTCATTAAATATAAAACAATCATTATTTTAATCACCTAAACCCACATCTCCTCAAGTAACAATACCACCCCTCAACACCCCATTTTGACCCAAAAATCATTAAAGCTCCTCAAATATATGAAAAAAACTGTAATAATCACAGTCTATATTCCCATGTTCGGATGGTATCATCAAAACGAAAAATCCATGGTCCCTAATGGTTCCTTTAAGGATTTGATATTCAAGAGGTAATATTTTCAAAACAACTCTCTTGTTTTTCATTATTATTATACTTTCTCCTCATATCCTACACCCATAACGTAATAATAATTATAGAATCTTGTAAATAATTTATTTTATTTTTCTAATGTGATGTATTATATACATCCCTTTTATCACCTCCTCTTATTCTAATAAGTGAAATAATTGTCCAAGTTATGCCAGTTAATCGCCTCCATGAATAATGTTTCAATATTTTTCTACTACCTCATATATGGCTGGTCATAGATGTATTATTCTGGTTAAATTGAATTTAAATAATAATATTATATCATATTTCTTGTCTTGGGACTAATATACATAAATAATATTAAATATGATAAACTAGTTCATGATGTTAAAAAAATGCCAAAATTAATTAACCATTTATTATCAACATTTTATCTAATGAATTATACTCATGCAAGAAATAAAAATGATATATGGGAACTTTATTACTTATTTATGTTCATTAATAATATTCCATTCCACTTATTGTATTGTAATCCCATTCTACAAGAGCATCCACAATTTTATACAAATAAACCGATGAGAAACCATGAAAAAAATTCACTTAAAACCATAAAAATAATGCTATATTATTAGTGAATGGGTCATGATATCTCATAAAATAATCACATAAGGTATTATAAATATGAATATAGGTTTTTAATGTGTTAATATAATTCCTTAAATCACTATACAAGAGTTTAAATTATGTACACTAAAGGGAAGTGTGAGGCATGGATTTTATCATATCACTTTTTTACTTCTGTGAGATATATGTTTTATTCACCACTTAGTCCTTGTGTGTGGTGTATATTTTTTAATTTGATATATCATGTCATGAATTTTATTTTATTCATGGTATGAAATGACTCTTTTGATAATTATTATTTTTATGGTTCATATGAATTGACATATTACGAGCGGTAAGAGACTTCTTAACTCAATATTCATTAATTGGGTTAAAATACCATTTCATTGATTATGTCATGATAAATATTTGTGTGAAATGAATTATTATGATATAGGGGTTTATTGCCACTTTTTTATTTGTATTTATAGTGAATTCACATAATAGGTCTATTTTACTAACAAAATGATTTTTGGGGACTTCATCTCAATTTCACTTCATTGAGGCATATTTTGATTTTATAAACCCACCTTTGTTATGAGATGTATATTCAACCCCTTTTACTTATCATATCATAACTTTTTTTATTCTCATGTTATTTAATGTATTATTAAATTATATTTCTTTAGGATTTTTAGGATACAAGTGTTTCAAAGTGGTATGAGACACATAGATTTAAAATTCTATAATTAAATTTATTATTCGAAATATGAAGAATGGTTGGGACAGAAATACGTAGGTGGGGCCTGGTTATATATATACCCTCTATGCATTGGTAGTCTCATGAGATGAATCAATTACTATATTATTAAATTGGTTATTACCTGTAGATTAAACCGTCCTGTGAAAGGTATTGATGGTACTGGTTCATGTGCCAAATATATGATTTCCAATAATTAAGCGTTAACTTCTTTTAGTATTAAGTTATCATTACCTAGAGGATTTACCCTATGAAGAAAAATATATGGTTGAATTTCATTTTTAGTTTCTTGATTAAATGTAATGTGTTTGCATTTATTTACCGTTTCATATTGGTTATTAATATTGATTCAAATAGCCTTCCAGTGTACATAACCCTTACTGAGCACTTGATCTCAACACATTATTATGTTTTATTTTTTACATAGGTTCCAAGTTTATTATGATTGATATGAATGGTTACATTAAGGAGAAAAATGGGGTTATCAAAGATAATATTTTTTGGATTTTATCTTCAAAATTTAATTTTAATTTCAAATATGTGTCTAGTTTACCAAGACAACTAAACTATTCTATCTTTTAGGATGCGGCTTCATGTATCATATGACAATGTAATAATGTAAGGTACTACTTTTGGACTACTAGAGTCAGTTTAATTATAATTGGTATTAGAGAATGTTTAGTAGAAACTATATGAACTATATTTAGGAAAACATAGATTAGGGAACATAACTCTATGATAGACTTTGAGGATAAGTATAAAAGAACATCCCAATGAAACCTTGTTTATGATTATTAAATTATCTATGTGTAAATAATTGATTTTATGTTACTCCATATTTATAATTATAAAAATTTAAAAATATTATGATCTAATATAATATATACCATTGTATATAAATGGAACCTAGAAGGCAAAAGGGTTTTAATAATTGTGACCAATAAAGAGATTTCCATATTAAGGAAGCCCATAAAGCTGGTATTGGAAATAGTCAAGTTACGAGTATGATAGGATAGATTAATCAGGAAATAATTAATAACTATACTACACCTATGTTGGATCATTTCATGCAATAGAATCCCCCATATTTTGGTAGGACTCCAAAACTAGTGGTACCTGAGATTTGGATCAAGTCCCTTCAAAAGATGTTTCTAGAATTGCGATGAAATGAAAAGGAAAAGGTTGAACTTGAACTATATTATATCAATAGAGATACTTATTAATGGTGTTTTTTGATCTAGAATACCATAGAGGATGAGGAAATAGAACTCATGGAATGAAATTATTTTTAGGACAAATCCTTCAACAAATATTTCCCTTGTGTAGGAAAAATGAGATTAATAAAATGTTACATAGTTTAAAGAAAAAATGAGAATGAATGTTTTACAGATTATAAAACAACCTTTATAGGTTTAGCAAGATATGATACGGATTACATATGTTAAACGTAATGCAAGATTGAAAATTTCTTTGAAGGTCTCAAACCAAGTCTCCAAAGGGAATTAGATTCTAAATCTTTCTCATCATATGATGAAATAGTTTTATGTGAAACTAGGAAAGAGAAATAATTTTCTACATCTCATGGATTCAATTGGAATGAATATATGAATATATCAGTGGAGCAAGATATAGATAAAAGTATAAAGGGAGATAAGTATTTTCCAACATGTGATAATTGAGGAAATAGACACCCCAATACTTGCCTGAAGGGAATGAGAGTTCGTTACAAGTGTGGAAAAAATGGTCACCAGGATTTTGATTTCAATGGAATGAAAGTGTCTGTAAATGTGCAATGTTTCAAATATAAGGATTTGGGGAACTATATTGATGAATTTCCAAAGAGTCAGGGGAATATACCTCAGAAGAACCGAAGGGATCAAGGACAATCCTTTGATATTGATATAACTGAAGTGTACAGATTAATTTTTTCCTTTACCTGTATCTTTGAATAAGGTTATTATATTATGTTATTTAGGATATCCTAGTTATAATTATTATTGAATGTGTAAGTATTTCAATGAAGTACTTTTTTATCAAGGATTTAATAACATGTGATGATCAGTACTAGTAATTAAGAGAAGTGATTCTGTGGAAAGTTAATCTTTTGTAAAGAAACACGATTTTAGGAAGATAACTTTAATATGTGCTTATGTTGACATAAAGATATGTTATGGGATAATACTGGTGACCATGAAAGTGGTAATTAATTTTATTGTTTATTCCGTATTTTCCGAGTCTACTATATGTTTGGATTTAAGGAATATATTCAACAATCTAAGATTTTATTTCTGGAATCACACTTGTTTTCATTAAGGTTTTAGTGGTGATCAGGGTGTTCTTATCTTTTGTATGTGAAAATAAGAGTTATATTATATTGTTAGGGGAATATAATATTGATTTTGGAAATATTTCAATCTTACTTCAAAATATTTTTACTATGA
The DNA here is from genome assembly GCA_963277665.1 of Viscum album. Classification (NCBI taxonomy): domain Eukaryota; kingdom Viridiplantae; phylum Streptophyta; class Magnoliopsida; order Santalales; family Viscaceae; genus Viscum; species Viscum album. The sequence goes on from OY728130.1 coordinate 326,496,173, forward strand.
ATTTTGATTGATTTATTTTCGATGAGTCTTAATGTTATCCACTTGTGGAGTAGATTAATTCGAACCTTCAATAGTATTATTTTCGATTAAAGTATGATTTATTAAATTGGATTACATGTTATAACTATTTTGGTTTGGGAAAATATTTCAAGACAAGGTAAATTAACTATGGATCTTATTATTAAAAGTGATTCAAGTATACAAATTTATCTTAAATATCCATTACCTCGTATAATATATGAAGTCAAAATAGATCGAAGAAAAACCCAGGATATGATCAGGTTTATGAAATGGAATTAAGTCAGGTAATTTTTTATTTTTTTTAAGTAAGTATCTGGAAAGTAAAATAATCCCTCAAATATAGGAATTTTTTTTATAAAAAAATTGTTTTCCATATACTTTTCTTAATAAGAAATGAATATTATTTTAATCGATCACAATATTTATGGTTTTGTGATGGTTTAATTTCTAATTACTATGTACTCTATCATTCATAATCAGAAATTGATGGTAATATTTATCTTCAATGTCCCAGTTTTCAATACTCAATAGTTTTATCATATTCAAAATCATAATTTTTTTTGTGTCATTCACATGTCACTTACCATATTATTAAGGTGATGTTTAATTAACCCTATTTATGATGTGGGATTCACACAAAGGAATTTTCAACTATCAACCTTTTATTTTATAATTTAAATTTAAAATAGACAATATTAAATTTATTTATGTAGGGTAGAATGTAACACCCCAATATTTTATGGTATGCCACTTTTTAAATCCAATCTATTCAATAACATACATTGAAAGAACACTAGCCTTAAACAAACTATGAAAATAATATTATTTAATTGTAATAGTCATCACCTAGATTTTGGAATGGTAGGAATAAATGCGATTAACTAAATTTTGGAAATATATTTTAAACAAATTTATAAAATTAATTAATTGGTTACTAATTAATTACCAAGGAAAAAAAACCAACTGAACTTAATGGATATGTTTTAAAAAAAATATATTTTTATGCCCACAATGGTATTTTATTTTATTAAATTAAATTAATCACTATTATTGAAATATATTAATGAAATTTATATTTTATAAATAAAATATTTTATTTTAAATTCATCCAATATGTTTCAAAGGGTTAAGATAAGAAATAAATCTAATGTAAAGCATAAGAAGTTATATTTTTCTAAAAGGCTATTTTGCCGCCTTTTATACGGACACATATTTTAAGTATAAATTTGAAAATTTTAAAAGTTATATTTTAAAAAATAATTTCCATTCTTGAAATATGAATATCAAAATTAGATTAGTATGTATTTTTTATATTTTTGATATGTTTCATTTTATGAATAGTGAAAAATATTGAATTTTATTTGAACAACTATTTTTCATCAAATTTATTTAAATAGTTAAATTATATTATAAATATATTTTAAAGTATAATTAGTTTAATTATACTTAAAAAGTCCAATTTAGGTCATTATAATCAATTTCACAATTAAATTGGATATAAAAACATTTCAATCTTTTGACCTTTCCTGTTTAAAAACCCGCGTTTAGCTGTGTGTATGATATTAATTTTAAATCTAATTTATAAAATTATGTGTCTTGAATTAATTAAAATATATTATATATTTGGAATCATAAGGTAAAAATTAGTTAGTATGGTTAATTTTAATTTTATGTATAAAAACATTACTGTGGTAAAAATAATTATTTACCGTAGTACAGGTAAAATAGTGACAATGGTTAAAGTTAAAAGGTAAAGTTTTATGATACCTAAAAATTAAATCATTTAAAGGTTGGATGAGATATTTATCGACCCTAAACAACATCAAAAATATTATTTAACAATATAAATCTTTGAAATTTATTCCATCTCAAGGATGTTGGATTTAAATATAAATTAATCATTATTTTAATCACTTAAACCACATCTTATAAAGTATAAATACCACCCCTCACCACCACATTTCTACACAAAAAGCCTTTAGTAACCTCAAATATCAACCCAAAACTCTCTTACTCCCTCTATGGAAATCCAAGTTTTTATGGTCTCACCAAAATTCCAAATCCAATGTCCTCAAGGGGTCCTCTAAAGAGGTGATATTCAACAGGTAATTTTCTCAAAACACCTGTCACGACCCGTCCCGATGGGGCCCGAGCAGCAACTCTCCAAGCCCGCCTCCAATAGGCCAGGGGCTGGTGACTAGCACCGAGTAGGCATGCTACTAACATGGGAGGCATTTCCTATAAACATGTACACACGCACACACATCTCCAAGCCCAACAAGCTGAAAAGTAAAAAATACTAAAAGGAAAAGATGCATGCATACACTAAAACCAAACCAACAGAGTATGACAGGGAAGTAAAGTATAGTAAAGTAAAACCCTAGGACAAAAGTAAAAGCTCACCAAAATAAAGTCTTCAACAAGATCCAACATTGAATGAAAAGTGATGGAACTGCAGTCTGTAGCAGTAGGAACACACCTAGGCCTGTTTGATCTCACTGAGTACCGTCCGGTCCTTGTCCGCCTATAATCCTGTCAAAGGTTCGCTCATCTGCACAAGACACGACACGTGTGGGCAAAGCCCGTGCAGGGGTGAGTATAACAATACCCAGTAAAACACCCCAAAAACCACAAAGGAAATACAACAAAGGAAAATTCCACAAAGAAAGGTACATTCAGCTCTACACAGTATATGTTTACGGATCATATAACAAGAATATACAGATATACTTGTACACAAACGACCATCACGAAACCACCACTAAGATCCATCTTGAAGATTCCACTAAGCATACAACCGGGAGAACACACTCTTATGTCTGAAGAGAGAGATACAAAGTACTCGTTCCGGGAGAACACTCTCCACGAGTACCTTGAGAACATGATACTCAGGTGAGGATCACAGCCAAGTCATGGGGTGATTCCGACAACTCAGAATGAGCTAATCCGCTAGGCAGAGAATCGGTGCCCAGGTAAGTTAGGTCACGTTGATACCAAGAACTCTACCTAGGGTATCAGGAATGAATAGAGGATCCAGCCTTAAATCCCATAGAGGGGATTCCAACAACTCTATTCAGGAAGTTCTGCTGAAGGGATCATACTGCATGAAACAGTTGATACCAGAACCTTCGGTGGATTACCGAGTGTACGAACCCTAAGAACTAGTCCATGTCATAGAAGGCAAGTGGCTCAATCCATGTAGAAAAAGTTACACGTCGTGTTCCTTGACCCTAGGTACTGCCTGTGTAAACGGCCTGTGTCCTTCGTTAAAGCCGTGCAAAACCAAACTACACGGCGTGTAGAAAAGTACAAGCCATGTTCCTTGACCCCGGGTGATGCCCCTGTAAACGGCCCGAGTCCTTCAACTTTTCAGATAGAAGACAACTACACAGAGAGTAGAAGAAATCACACGCCGTGTTCGAGTGCCTGGGCTCGCTTCATGTACGCTGGCCATGTGCCCGTACACGGTCTCTGCCCGTGTCCATGTCGCCTGCCCGTGTACCAGTACACGGGGTACCCCGGGTATCTGGCCGGGGAGGGGTATACATGGTGTGTCCATGGTTGTGTATCCTTCCTGTGCCCGTGTACTCCCGGAGTACACGTCGGGTAACCCTTCCAAAGAACACACGCCGTGTAGCCGATACTACACGGTGTGTAGTCGGGAAAATTCCAGAAACTGCGTCTTCCTCCCCGAGCCTCGGCTGATCTTCTGGATCTCGATTCCATCATCTGTTCACTACGAAACTCCAGATACCAGGTTGCCTCTTCTCTATGAAGCTGAATCCATAGGTTTCGGGCCTTCAATTGGCTCCAAAATCCGATTCTGGCCATCCAAGTGGAAATCGTCCAAAGAATTATTTCTTCCGATCCGCATCGATCCGTCCGCCGAAACCGTCATCGCACTTCCGCAAGACTGCTGCGGTGTTGATCCTTCAATTTGGGACCTTTGTGTCACATAATAGATGCGCAACGATTCGTTGTTCATCGCCCCACGAAGAATGCGAAGAACACCCATGAAGAACGAGAGAATTTGGAGAAGAACACACAACAAATTGAGAGGGATGAACCTCGATCGATGTTTGTGTCAATCTTGGTTCGTCACCGTTAAAAGGTTGAACGAAACCAAACAAAATAACCAGAATCAATTCCCCAAAAATCCCCGCAAAAGCCCATCCCGCAAGAACGATCGATCTGCGGGCTAATCTGTTCGTGGATTAGTCTGCGTTCGTCATGGAAATCAAAGACGGGGATGAATTAATATCACAACAACATCCTACCCGGATTCATTGCGTTTGCCGGTGAAGATCCGCTTTCCGCGTCATCGTCGCCGTCGAAATCCGTCAAGAACGTCACCGCCGCTGCGTTGGGGGTTTCCTCCAGAGCCGCCAAGGGTTTTCAGGGTTATGGGGTTTGTAACCATGGACCCTTGCGCAAGCCTCTATTTAAAGAGGAGAGAAAAAAAATTTAAAAGATCTAGCTATAGAAATAAAATATTTTTAATAAATATTTTATTATCATTGCATCCAAAAACTAGATTTCACCGCCAACCCGCGCCGGCCGACGTTAGGCCTCGCCTAAGGTAAAATCACTGTTTTGAACGCAACAGTGCCCTCAGATTTCTGATCTGAGCACCCGTTTGGGAGTTATCCACTTTTTCATTAAAAAAGCATGTGTGCGTAATTTAATTATTAAATTAAATTCAAACTTTTGTTCCAGGCTTACTGGGCCTCGGAACTGCACGCCATCTCAGAGCCTGGTCTCAAAATAATTCCCATATAATATTAAAATAATATATGTAAAAATCTGAGACATTACATCACAACCACCTTAGGTCTTTTACGTCCCTGAAAAGCCAAAACAAGGACTACTCAAAAAGGTGTGGGTAATACACGCGAATCTGAGCCTCCCGCTCCCATGTGATCTCCCAGAGATTCCCGTGCTGCCACCGAACACGCACCAAGGGAATATCTCGTCCACGAAATATCTTCTCCTGCCAATCCCCAATCTCCAATGGGTACTCAGCAATGGTCGCTCCATCATCGATGTCCAGCTCGCCCCAGTCGATGATGTGCGATGGATCATGCACGTACGTCCATAGCTGCGACACATGGAAGATGTTGTGTACCTGGTCCATCTGAGGAGGTAGAGCCAAGCGATATGCCACCTCGCCAACTCTACCCAAAAATCTGAAAAGGGCCAACGAACCTCATTGATAGCTTGCTGCCTCGGCCAAATCTCTGTAATCCCCGTCTAGGTGAGACCTGAAGGAACACATGGTCTCCTTCCTCGAACTCCAAAGGCCTCTGCCTCCGGTCAGCATAAGACTTTTTCCGACTCTATACAGTCTTCATCCGCTCCTGGATGACCTGCACCTTCTCTGTAGTAGCTCTCATCATCTCTGGGCCCATGAGTGCTGACTCTCCCGGGTCAGTCCAGCAAAGTGGCGACCTGCAAGGTCGCCCGTATAGAGCCTCAAATGGTGCCATACCAATGGTGGAATGAGAACTGTTGATATAAGAAAATTACACCATTGGTAGGTGATCCTCCCAGCTATGACCGAAGTGAAGTATGCAAGCTCGTAGCATATCCTCTAGGACCTGGATGGTCCGCTCTATTTGACCATCATTATAGGGATGAAATGTTGTGCTCAAGCGTAACTAAGTCCCAAATGATTCCTGCAATCCTTCCCACAACTGAGATGTGAAATGAGCATCACGATCTGAGACGATCATGGATGGTACTCCATGGAGCCGAACTGTCTCCTGCACGTAGAGGCGTCCCATGCTCTCTACTGAACTCTGCTCCCGTATGACTAGGAGGTGGGTCGACTTGGTGAGTTGATAAATGATCCCCCATATGGCATCGTGTCCCCTGGACGTACGTGGTAAACCTGTCATGAAGTCCATGGATATTCCGTACCACTTCCACTCTGGCACCTCAAGGGGCTGAGTCAAACCTGTTGGAACCTGGTGCTCAGCCTTTACTTGCTGACAAGTAAGGCACCAAGAAATAAACTCTTCCACACTCTTCTTCATCCCTGGCCACTAGAACTGACATCGGATGTCCTGGTACATCTTTTCCATGCCTGGATGAACCACCAAAGAGGATGTATGGAACTCCCTCAGAACCTCCTCCCGTAATGTCACTGGTACTACCATGCGTCCTCTGAAAAGGACAACGTGCTCTCCACCTTCTGAATATCCATCAGCAGCATCACATATGGATATCTGAGCACGTATATTCTCACATCTAGCATCCTTGTGCTATGATTCCCTGACTCACTATAAGAGTGGAGGGATTACAACCATCGACTGAAGGTATGCTCCCTCATCTCCATCCATGAAGGAAAACTGTAAAGAGCCCAACTGCCTTTTCACCTCATCCAGCAACTGCGAACTGGTTTTTTTACTGAGAGCATCTGATACCATGTTCCCCTTCCCAGGAGTATAAACGATCTCAAAGTCGTAGTCCTGGAGGAACTCAAGCCATCACGTGTGTCTCAAATTCAGATACTTCTGAGAAAAGATATATATGAGACTCTTGTGATTAGAGTAGACGGTAAACCTCTCACCCATCAGGTAGTGCCGCCACATCTTCAAAGCAAAGAATACTGCCAGACGTGAGCCATAGGCAATCACCGCTTTCCTCTACATCAGGACACAACCAAGCCCAGTTCCAGATGTGTCGCAGAATACTACGTACTCAACACCCTCCTCTGGTAATCTCATGATCGGGGCACTCGTCAGACTCTGCCTCAACTGCTGGAAATCCTACTGGAAACTCTCGGTCCACACGAAAGGCTACCCCTTTTGGGTTAAAGCTGTCATGGGTGCTACAATCCTAGAGAAATCATTGATAAATATCAGATAGTAGCTCTCCAGCCCAAGGAAGCTCCGAACCTCCGTCACGCTCCAGGGTGGCTCTCATGCTAACATTTCCTCCACCGTTGCTGGGTCCACTGCTACACCATCCGCTGAGATAACGTGCCCCAGAAAGTGGACCTCCTATAACCAGAATTGACACTTTGAGAGTTTCCTGTACAACTGGTGCTCTAGGAGTGTGTCCAGAACCATCCTTAGGTGTCTCAAGTGCTCCTCCTTGGACACAGAGTACACAAGGATATCATCGATGAAGACCACTACAAACCGGTCTAGATAGGGCTGAAAGATCCGGTTCATGAGTCCCATGAACACTGCTGGGGCATTCGTCACGCCGAAAGGCGTCACCAAGTACTCCTAGTGACCGTAGCGACAACTGAATGCCATCTTCGGTATATCCTCCTCCCGTACTCACAACTGGTGATAGTCTGATCGTAGATCAACCTTTGAGAACCATCGTTCCCCTCTCAACTGGTCGAAGAGGTCATCGATCATCGGTAGTGGATACCGGTTCTTCACGGTCACCTGATTAAAGCACCGGTAATCCACACACAACCTCAAGCTCCCGTCCGCCTTCTTGGAAAACAACACTGGGGCTGCCCAGGGTGAAATGCTGGGCCTCACAAAGCCCTTCTTTTGAAATTTGTCCAACTACATCCTCAGTTCACGAAGCTCTGCAGGAGCCATCCGATAAGCTGAGGCTGATATCGGGGTTGTTCCGGGTTGTAACTCAATGCATAAATCTATCTCTTGATGGAGAGGTAGCCCAGGGACCTCCTCCGGAAAGACGTCCTCGTACTCAGCCACCACTGTTGGAAACCGGAAAATCGTAACATCTGCCACGCCAAGGGCTAGGATAGCCAACTGATGTGAAATTGGTTGTGCCCTCCTATGCGTGAGTCCATCCTGCACTGCCTGGGTCTCTCTTTCACCGAAAAAAGTGAACCTCATCCAATCACTATGGACACACCACACCCTTTGCCTAAAACAATCAATCTGGGCATGAACTGTGGATAACCAATCCTTTCCAAGAATGACATCATAAGGCCGCGACGCTACCACCAAGAGGTTCCAACCGAAACTCTCGCCTCCAAGGGTCAGGTCACACTGCCTGCAAAGGTCTGTGGTCTCTGAATCTTCTCCAGTCGGTGTTTCCAAGCGTAAGGGTCGAGTCAACGACTCAACTAGAATATCAAGGTCTCAAACAAGATAAGCAACCAGAAAGGAATGACTAGCACCTGTATCTATTAATACGACAACCAAAGTAGAAAAGACACAGATAGTACCTCTAATCATTCTGGGAGTAACTGGGTCATAAGCCTCTGCCGCCTGCAGCTGCCCCTGCCTCTGTCCAACAGCTCCCTAAGCCTGGGGTGGACCTCCTGGGGGTGGTGGTGGAAAATGGTCGAAACACCGACCACCTCCAGCTGTTCTCCAAGCTCCTCTGTCGCGTCAGCCGCCTCACAGATCTGCCTGCTCCACATGTTGCCTCTGCCTCAATGGTCCATCCACTGCTCCCGTGTCAATAGCATGGTGGGTCGGACAATCTCGAGCGAGATGTACCCTGTCGTCACATGAGTAACATCACCTCTCTCAAGGATGGATGGAAGCACCCTGTGAACCCTGTACGACTGATCCCATATCCTGGGATCTCCTCTGGAAACGTCTCCCATGCCAGGGTCCCTGACGTCGGCTCCCTTCCGCCAAGGTCTCTGCTCCAGCTTGCCCACTACTGACAAATTTCGGTTGTCCCTGCTCCCCCAGGAAGCTCTCGACCACCAAAGCCCGCTCGACCACCCCAGCATAAGTAGGAATGATCATAGGGATGATGCTATCTCAGATATCTCTGCGCAATCCCCGCTCAAAAGTCTGAGCTCTGAAGTACTGATCTCTGACCATATCCATCGAGTACTGTGAGAGGTTAGTAAACCTCGACGAATTGTCAGCCACCATCATGGTTCCTGGCTGGAGCTGAAGAAGCTCCTGTATATGTACTGCTCTCAGGGTAACCAGTGAAAACTACTCTTTGAAGAGGTGCTCAAACTCTGACCATGCAAGAGTCTCCTCGTCGTGAGTCTGGATGACCAAACTCCACCATCGCCCTGCCGAGCCCTGTAGAAGGCTCACTGCCAGGATCACCATCTGGTCTGATGGTGTCCTGACCAAACGGAAGACTCTGGTCACTGCCTCAAGCCAGTCCTCTGCTGCCTGAGGGTCAGACTCACCTCGAAACCTGAGGGGTCTCTATCTCTGAAACTCATGGATGGTGCTCAGCCTGCGCTCCTCCTCCACTGGTACAGCAGGCGCTAAACACTTCCCAACAGGTGGTGGAATAACTGGCACACCACCTAGTGGTTGAACTGGGGGATCTTGTCCCTGTATTGAAGCTTCATCATTAAGGGGTTCATCCTCTTGATCGAGCTGCGGGACCCTAGCAGGTACGCATCGCGGAGGCATCATGTTTAAGAAAAAAGATGTATCACAGTCTGTGAGTATATCTGGAGAGCTGACTCAAGACGGACATTGAAACCACAACCCGTTCCTATATGATACATGTACCATTATTTTTTTCCAATGCAACTAGTGTTTTCATGTTCCGAGTCGAAAAGAAAGTTATCAGAGTCCTGGTGTAAGGATATGTCGGCCGCCGCACCAACACTGGGGTCCTTGGCCTGAGAGCCGAACTCGAAACACTTAACACTGTTTCCCCAAACCAACTCACAAACTCTAGTCCTAAGGTAGAACCAACCACCTCTGATACCACTCTGTCACGACCAGTCCCGATGGGGCTCGAGCCGCAACTCCCCAAGCCCGCCTCCAATAGGCCAGGGGCTGGTGACTAGCACCTAGTAGGCATGCGACTAACATGGGAGGCATTGCCAATAAACATATACACATGCACACACATCTCCAAGCCCAACAAGATGAAAAGTAAAAACTACTAAAAGGAAAAGATGCATGAATACACTAAAACCCAACCAACAGAGTATGACAGGGAAGTAAAGTACAGTTAAGTAAAACCCTGGGCCAAAAGTACAAGCCCACCAAAAGAAAGTCTGCAATAAGATCCAACCAGGAAGGAAAAGTGCTGGAACTTGAGTCTGTAGCCATAGGAACACACCTCGGCCTGTCTGATCTCACTGAGTACAGTCCGGTCCTGGTCCTCCTAGAATCCTGTCAAAGGCTCGCTCGTCTACAAAAGACACGACACGTGCGGTCAAAGCTCGTGAAGGGGTGATTATAACAATACCCTGTAGGACACCCTCGAAAACCACAAAGGAAATACAACAAAAGAAAATACCACAAAGAAAGGTATAGTAAGCTCTACATAGTATATGTTTATGGAACATATAAAATGAATATCCAGATATACTCATACATAGACGACCATCACGAAACCACCACTAAGATCCAGCTTGATGATTCCACTAAGCATAGAACCGGGAGAACACACTCCTAGGTCTGAAGAGAGAGATACAAAGTACTCGTTTCGGGAGAACACACTCCACGAGTACCTTGAGAACATGATACTCAGGTGAGAATCACAACCAAGTCATGGGGTGATTCCAAAAACTCAGTCTGAGCTAATTCGCTAGGCAGAGGATTGGTTCCCGGGTAAGGTAGGTCACATCGGTACCAAGAACTCTACCTAGGGTATCATGAATGAATAGAGGATCCAACTCTAAATCCCATAGAGGGGATTCCAACAACTCTATTTAGGAAGTTCTGCTAAAGGGATCATACTGCATGAAAGAGTTGATACCAGAACCTTCAGGGGATTACCAAGGGTACGAACCCTAAGAACTAGTCCAAGTCACAGAAGGCAAGTGGCTCAAGCCATTAAGAAAAAGTTACATGGCGTGTTGTATGGTTACACGCCGTGTTCCTTGACCCCGGGTACTTACTATTTAAATGGCCCATGTCCTTCGTTCAAGCCGTGCAAAACCAAACTACACGGCGTGTAGAAAAGTACACGCCGTGTTTCTTGACCCCGGGCGTTCCCCGTGTAAATGGCCTGAGTCCTTCGGCTTGTCAGATAGAAGACAACTACACATCGTGAAAAAGAAATCACACGCCGTTTTCGAGCGCCTGGGCTTGCTCCGTGTATGCTGGCCATGTTCCTGTACACGGTCTCTTCCTGTGTTCGTGTTGCCTGCCCGTGTACCAGTACACGGGTTACCCCATGTATTTGGCTGGGTCTAGCCGGGGAGGGGTATACACGGCGTGTCCGTGGCCGTGTATCCTGCCCGTGCCTGTGTACTCCCGGAGTACATTCCGGGTAACCCTTCTGACGAACACACGTCGTGTAGCCCATACTACATGACGTGTAGTCGGGAAAATTCCAGACACCGCGTCTTCCTCCGCGTGCCTCGGCCGATCTTTCAGATCTCTATTCTGTTGTCCGTTCACCACGAAACACCAGATACTGGGCCGCCTTGTCTCCGTGAAGCCGAATCTGTGGGTTTCAGGCCTTCAATCGGCTCCAAAATCCGATTCTGGCCATCCGAGCATAAATCGTTCGAAGAATGATTTATATAGATCCGCTTCGATACGTCCACCGAAACCATCATCGCACCTCCACATGACGGCTGTGGTGTTGATCCTTCAATTTGGGATCGTTGCATCGCAAAATGGATGTGCAACGATCCGTTGTGCATCGCCCCGCGAAGAACGCGAAGAACGCCCACGAAGAACGCGAGAATTTGGGGAAGAACACACAAAAAATCGAGAAGGGCGAACCTCAACCAATGTTCGTGTCGATCTTGGTTCGTCACCATTAGAAGGTTGAATAAAACCAAAAAAAATAACCAGAATCAAATCCCCAAAAATCCCCGCAAAAGCCCATCCCGCAAGAACGATCAATCTGCGGGCTAATCTGTTTGTGGATTAGTCTGCGTTCATCATGGAAATCAAAGATGGGGAAGAATTAAATTCACAACAACATCCTACCTGGATTCACTGTGTTTGCCAGCGAAGATCTGCTCGCCGCGTCATCGTCGCCGTCGAAATCCGTCAAGAACGTCGTCGCCGCCGCATTGGGGGTTTCCTCCAGAGCCTCCAAGGGTTTTCAGGTTTATGGGGTTTGTAACCTTGTACCCTGGCGCAAGCCTCTATTTAAAGAGGAGATAAAAAATATTTAAAAGATCTCGCTACAGAAATATAATATTTTTATTAAATATTTTATTACTATTGCGTCCAAAAACTAGATTTCACCACCGACCCGCACCAGCCGAAGTTAGGCCTCGCCTAAGGTAAAATCGCTGTTCTGAATGCAACCGTGCCATCAGATTTCAAATCCGAGCACCCGTTCGGGAGTTATCCACTTTTACAGGAACACCGCACGCGCTCTTAATTAAATTGTTAAATTAAATTCAAACATTTGTTCCAGGCTTACTGGGACTCGGAACTGCACGTCGTCTTAGAGCCTGGTCTCGAAATAATTCCCATATAATATTAATATAATACATGGAAAAATCCGGGACATTACAACACCTATGGTATATTATTTTATTATTATAATTTATCCTTATATAATTCATCCATAAATGAATAATAATTCCAAAATCATGTAAATATTTTAATTTTATGCTTCTAATTTAAGATATTATATGAATCCCTTTTCTTACTTCCTCTTATTTGAAGAATCAAAACTATTTTCCAAGTTATTTCTGTTAATTGCCTCTGTAAATAATGTTTTTGTTCTTTTTCCATTACATCCTTCATGGATTGTCAGAAAGTATTATTCAGGTTAAATTATACTATAATAATTATAGTATATACTATTTCATGTTGTGGTACTAATATGAAGACATAATATTAAATAAGACAAAACAAGTTTGGGGTGTTCCATAAAACGACCCAAATAAGGTAAACATTTATCATTAATGTTTTATCTAATGAATCATCCTCATATAAGAAATAAAAAAGATATATGTACTCATTAATTATTATTGAAGTAAATGAATACAATTCCATTCCAGTTATATTGTTTTAATATTATTTTACATGAACATCCATAATTTTACACAAATGAATCGATCGTGAACCCGTGAAATGAATTCACCTGAAACCCTAAAAATAATGAAATATTATTAATTAATGAGTCATATGATGTTTTAAAATCATCACATAAGGTATTATGAATATTAATTTAATTTTTTATGAGTTAATAAGATTCTTAAATCATTATACAGGATGGTAAAGTATGTACCACTAAAGGGAAGCATGTGGTAAGTATTTTATCAGTTAACTTTTTTCTTATGTGAGATATATACCTTATTCACCACTTAATCCTTATGTGTGGGGTATTTACTTTCCTTTTATATATCATATCATTAATCTCATTATATATGGGTTATTAAATGTATCTTTTGATAATTATTACTTTTATGGGTCATATTATTGAACCAATTACAAGTGGAAAGGGATTTATTAAATCAATTTTCATTCATTAGGTTAAAATTCTATTTCAATGATCTTTTCTAATTATGGTTATTTCTGGAATTAATTTCTATTATATCATGGCGTATTTCTAATTTTTTATCTGTATTTATTAAGAATACAAATAACCAATCCTTTTGATTAAGTAAATTCTTTTTTAAGGTATTTCATCTCAATTTCACTTCAACAAGGCATATTTTGATGTTGTACACCCACATTGTTTTATAAGGTGTATATGAAACCCCTTTAACATACCATATCACAAATTTACTTATTCTAATTCTCTTTGATGTTTTTTAAATGTTATTCCTTCATGGAACTTATTATTCAAATGATTTAATGTGTTATGAGAAGAATTTATTTAATAATATATAATTAAATAGATTATTTGATATATAAGGAATTATTTGGATAGGAAGAAACTGATGGGGCTTTCTTATAGACGTCCCTTCAATTCATCAGTATTATTACTGTATGAATCATTTAATACAGCATTAAATGTTTTATACTTGTTGATTAAATAATATTTAGAAAGGTATTGACAATCGTGGTTCATGAACAAGATAAATTATGCCCAATAATTAAGCATTACCTTCTTTTAGAATTATTTTATCATAATCTAGAGGATTTTCAAAATGAAAAAATATATGGAAGCTTCTCATCTTAAATTTATTGATTAATTTTCATAATTTTATAGTTATTTAACTTTCCATATTGATTATTCATATTTATTCAAATTATCTCCCTCTTTATTTAAACCTTACTAAGCATTTGAGCTCAACCATTTCTTATATTTTATTTTCTATAGGTTTCCAGGATGTTTATTATTATTTATATGTAGGGTTATGATATGGGTAAAAGTGGTGTTCTCAAAGAAAACACTTTCTCGATATTATGTCCAAAATGTGATTTTAATTTTATATATTTATTTGGTTTACCATGAGTACTAAACTATTTTAACATTTGGTATTAGATTTCATGTATCTTATTCCAATGTAACAATGCGAGGAACCGACTCAGGGCTACTAGAGTCGAGGTCATTACTGGGTCTATTCAATATTTATACATAAGATAATTTAACTTATTTTAAACTTTCTCTAGAACCATCTTCATTACAATAAGATATTTAATAAAATTAAAATATAAATTTTGTATGGTTCAGTCCTTTCACTCTTATAATCCATTAATTATTATAATTGACATAGAGTACTTACCATATGTGTTTTTAAAGGAGAAATTTTAGTGTTCTTCAATGTTAAATACAACAAGATTCATTGGATAGTACATGAAGTTTTCCTTTTTAATAATTGTTTAGTATTATCTCCATGTTAATTTTTATCCATGTCTTGATATTTTTAAAACAGGGAGGATTATTGGGGTGAGTTTTTTCCAATCAATGTTTTTCTTATCCTTATACTTAATGAATCAAAATAATATTTTTTAATGCTTTGATTATACTTGGAGTAACATGGTTGTGTTTTTTGTGTATATTCTTATTTTTTGAACATATTTTTTGATGAACTAACCCAAATTTTATAACAATAAGAATGTAGTGAATCTCTATAACAGAATGCATACTAAAATGTTATGATGGTGCTGAATGAATTCATCTGAATATAGAGTCACATCAATAAAAAGATTTTTAATCTTTTGATTTTGTTAAAACTCTACCTAAAGATATTGAAATAGAACAATTGGAGGTTATTACCATGAAATATATAAATTGGGATAAGGAATTTGTGGAACTGAAGAAATGGTTATACTTTGTTGAGTTTTCATTAAGTAGTGTGGAAGTATGAATCATCTTAATATTTTGAGGGCTTATGATTATAATTTTATTTTTTAAAGATTGTTTTATATGTTTTGTCATTGTGAGAGGTTTCATTCGAATGATCTTATATCCCCTTTTAATTTTTATTTGTCTTATTTGTTATTATTTAGGTGGTTTGAGTGCAATGACGCAGACTTGTTTCTAATTTCTATGATCAATGATCTTCAAGGGAGAGGAATTTATACCATCCAATTGTTTTATAGTTGATGAGATCTATGGGATTAGAGCTACTATCAATCAAGTAGATCAAATAGGATATTAAGGATAGAAAATCCTAGTTAAGTAATCATTTCGAATCATGATAACATCCAAAAAGTTTATATTTGATAGATTTCCAATGGTACGTGGATAAAGTGGTTTAGGTTATTGATCCGAATTACTCTTTGGTTTAAAAGAAAATACTTGTTTGATTGTAATTCTTTTTGTTTTAAATATCATTTTTGGAGTTTAAGGATTGTTATCCATAACTGTATGCATTCTTTAACATTATTGTTATATAATATATTAATTATATCTTTTTTTATTATTTTAGTTAAGTTATTATCTTATAACATTTAATTTTTCAATAAATTTGATTTTTTTAACTCTGATTTTATTTTAAATTGATAAATTATGGTCAATCAAATTCTAGAGTGATAAAAAAAATATCATAGCTCATAATTATAATTCCCCACCGTATTGTAGTCCCATATAACTCGCTATCTAAAACAACATGTAATCTATCCATAAGATTGAAATTTATCAAAATATTCACTTAGAAATAAAATTATAATAATTAATAGGGATTTTAAAAGGTTTAATTTCAGGTTTAAGGTCATGTAATGATTAAAAATTGATGTTTATAAATGAATCAAAATTCTTAAATTGTATTGAACAATTTTTAAATTATATCAATGAAAACAATTTTCTTCAACTCCTAGAAAATCATCCACTACCACTAATATCTCTTATTTTCCTCATATATTTATACTTTTAACATTAAAAATGAAAGTGATGTTTATTCCTTTTTTTAATGGAATTTATACAATAGCATGACCTGCACTCTAGAAAGAAAAAATAAACCATCACCTCTATCACCACCATCAATATCCTCCAAACACTAATTATAATAGGTAGAATTATAATGGAGATGGTAGCGAGACAAATTCCAATCCAATGAAATTAAATTACTCTTTTTTTTAAATAAAAAATTATCCATAATAGAAAAAATGAAAACAAATTTTATTCCATTCTCCTAAAAATCAAGTGAGGACATATCACATATTTCAATATATGATAGAATAAAATCCCCAAAACACCATGAATCTTTCCAAACATCCTATTTAATCTCAATTGATAACATGAAATAATAAAAAAATATTTTAGAAAGGATAAACCATAATGTAATGTGGATTCTTATTTAGAAATTCATGATCTCTATGGGCATAAAAAGGATCAAATACGGGGTCAGTTTCAAGATAAAATGGGCTAAAAACATATCCAAATATGGAACCAACCATTTTAGTGTTGTTTAAATTATTCATACTTTGAGAATGATAAAGATGCAAGTTCTAGTAGTGATACATATCCCAATAAACTATAAAAAAGAGGTAACTCAAAAGAATTTGTCAAAGGGATTTAGAAAACATCTCAAGTATGGGAATAAAATGTATTGTTTAATCATATCACTATACTATTGATAATAATAATTCTATATAATTTAAATTTATAAATATTAAAATCAATTACAGGAATCATATCTGCAATTACTTTAAAAAAAACTCAAAATTGGAATGATCATACTTCTTTCATTATTTTTCATTTATTTCCATTGATTTATAGCAATTAAAATTTTATAATATATAAAAATAAATCATTTAATTTATGGAATCCCCAAGATTATTAAAGGGAAAAAATTAAAGTTTGTATAATGTTCTACCCCCATACATAAATTAAATAATGTATATAATTTTAATTAAGGTGAAAAATATACCAATGAATATGATTGTTTTTATAAAAGAAATGTCTCAATTCCTAAAACAAGATGAGATTATTCCCAATATAAAAACATTTTTAACTTTAAAATTTATATGGAATTGATTAAATTTAATCTGTACGAATAATTTGGGTTATTGGTACATTAAAATTATGTATAAAAAGTTCCTACACATTGGAAAAAAGGTAATCCAAAAACAATATATTTCAATAAAGATAAAAATGGTAGTATTTATTAATGAGGTTTTATATTCCATGTAGTTCAAAAATATGGGAAATATAATGATAAAAAATTATCTCAAAAGGATAAAATACATGGAAAATACATAAGTATGAGAAAATACATGGACAAAATATTTAAAAATTGGAGGGGGGATATATTATGACTCTGTGGTGTCTATATCAGCCTCTCTAATAACCTCCTCTCCCTCCAAATTTTGTGGTGCGATATTGTACACAAATATTTCTTAAAGTGACTTATCTCTCAACCACTTAACCTCCTCTATATTTATTGGCAATATAGAATACACATACTGAACTAAAGGTTATTGTTGAGTAGTGGGAACAATTAGTGATTTTTTGTCTCACCTCTCAATAAATATTCCAATGACCTTATATATATCTCCTGATAATATTTAATCAAAATCATAAAATATAGTCTACTATTGTATATTGGGACCAATTAGGTAAATTTTCTATCACTTATCAAATTATATATCCCAAAATCTCTCATAATAAGTAGACTTTGAGAATATAGATCTAATTAAACAATAGAGTATTCATGTTTTCATGATGGAAGAAACCTTGAAGGATGGGGTGGTAAATCTCTGGGTAAAAATATTGGAGACTCTCTTATATAATGATACTCAATAGTGTGTGTCTTTATGGTGTGGGTAACTTTTTCTATGGTGGGTTTTAGAGTATGTTTTTTCCCAACAGTCATATATACAATCTTATCATGAATGACATATGTATCCAATGTGAAATCTTATATTTTAATTTTATTGATTAAGAGATATTAGTTTCTTCATTATAAAATATATAAAAATATTATATCAGGGTGTTCCACACTCATTATACCCTTTCCTTTATTATTGGAATCAATATCTAACTATCGGTGTGACTACACTACTACAAGAGATGAAATTATTGTATGAAATGATATGAAAATGGAGGGGGAAATTATGTAGGGAATTAACATTGGGGATATAGGTGATGATTAATGGGTAGTGGATATTAGTGATGGGTGGTTTTAAAAAGAAGGATATGCATGAATCTAGGTTACCCCACCGGAGGTGAATGGTATAGAGGGAATGATGGTGGTTCAGTGGTTCGGGGATGGGGTGTATAAAGTGGGTAATTTAATGAAATATATATCCACAATAAAAAATTATACCATAGGACTTTGATTTATAGTATTTTATCCAAAAAAAGTCAAATTCATGTCCACCCATGAGATATAGGTAGGTGGATCTAGGGTAGGAGTGAGTCTAGTTTAGGGTTTTGTAGTGGATCTGAAATGGTTGGTACCATATGAATGCCCATACGGAGCATTATCCTCATTCTTAGTATATATATACTCCTCACACCAAACATACATGTATTCCACCATATGAAATAGGTTTATATTTTCTAATAGATGCAATTAAATACACTAGATCTTTTCCAAAGAGGAAAGAAACACTGATGTTTAGAAGAATCCCAAATTCTTGGCTAGATATATAATAAAATTTCCCACAAGATCATAACTTTGATTTTATTCCATTTAACCCCAAAATAAAAAATAAATTTCATAGTCATATTGATTCTTGGGGCACAAATAATAGAGTGTTACATGATAAATTCCTACTATCTAAATTTTCCCTATGGGTCACCATTGTAAATCCAAGAGTTAGTAACCATTTGATGGATAATTCCAAAGATAAAACTCTTCAACATGGATTATTTTTTATTGGTTAGGTCCTGTGTGATTTTTAGGTCAGTTGAAAAATCAGTTTATAATTAATTGGTGGTTTCCTTTATAGATCAATAATAAAATCTGAATAAACCTTTATCTTTGTGGACTCAATGATTTATATGCCCATCCTCACTCTAAATATTATAAGGTTGGATTCTAATATTTTCAACTAAGATGAAACTAGATTTCTTTAGGCTAATATTAGAGTACATACAAAATAACAAAGTTCATCTCTTTATATTCCAAATTAAATGCCAAAATTATTTTCTCTAATTGTATAGCCTAAAATTATTCTATGCTTGGCCTATATATATCGTTCATTTCAATTTTTTAAAACTCTAGAATTTATCTTAGTTTTATCTCTACATTTTTATATTGGTAAACCTCTCTCAATTAGATTTTGTGTTGAATTATAGGTAGAAATTAAGGTATTTTTAGCTCAATTCCTAACTCATGGATGTGTGAAGAGTTGATTATTAGATCATAGGATATGTTGGGGATTTGGTAAAGGTGTAAAAAGGTTATAGCGGTGGAAGTTGTTGTTTAACTTTTCTATCATGGTGGAAGGGAATTTTCTCAGGGCATTAAGGGGTTTTCACTCTATTTTTTGGAGTAATAGACTTTATCATATAGACCATGGTGTGTTAAAATCTAAATATATATTTTGGAGTAAAAATGTGAAAATTTTAGGATCAATTTTATGGGATTTATTGTCTTTTTATTAAGGGGTGTATTGGATTAGGTGGAAAACCCAAGGGCCAGTGTGCCTATTAGGGAAATAAGAAATGAGTGT
The DNA here is from genome assembly GCA_963277665.1 of Viscum album. Classification (NCBI taxonomy): domain Eukaryota; kingdom Viridiplantae; phylum Streptophyta; class Magnoliopsida; order Santalales; family Viscaceae; genus Viscum; species Viscum album. The sequence continues at coordinate 326,516,068 of OY728130.1, forward strand.
AATAGAATTAGAGTGGGAGAGGCATGGACTCAACCAAAAGAAACAAATAATGTCTTACTAGGTTGATCTATGTGTGTTAGAAATTATTTTTATTGGATTTGGACGGAGAGAATTAAATAACTAAAGGGAGATTCGACCAGATCATGATGAAACCTAGAGCTTCTAAAAGGTTTCTAATTTTTTTTTCAAGTTTTATATTAGTATTTTGCAGGTTTCACCATATTTATTATTTCCTAAAGCTTGAAAATTTTAAAATTTAGAGATTTAATTTGTATTGGATTAATATTTCCATTCACAACACAAGCAATGATACCCCGAGGGTTTAGTTATATCATAGTTCTTTTCTTTATTTTACACTTATGATGTAGTGTATACCAAAATTATATTATTTTATTTCCATTGGGGAATTACTAGTTTAGTCATGGTGTGATGGTGGGCCTTGTTAGAATTTTGTTTAAGGTTTTCCCTATGTGGTGTGATTTCATGTCATGATTTGACTTCACTATCAATTATAGCCTTTCAATATAGGGTCGCCACATGATTACGGTCCATGTGAGTTCTTCATGTTTATTTGATCCTTCTCATCATGTTATTGTTTCTTGAGTCAACTACCAAGGTCATAACCCATATTTTGGGAGATATTGAGGGACAGTAATCATGTTGAGGCATTAAGGGTTTTACTATAACTTTTAGAGTATTTTGTGAAATTATATTTTCTATATCCAATGAAGTACAAATTTTTTATCTTGTGTCCATTTCAATTATATTTGACATAGGAAAGGTCAATAGATTGTAAGTGATGTTTTTAAGAAGCTTACATGGAATGATTAAAATGAAACATGTGTCCTGTGAGTCTTATCTTACTCCAAATGATTTCTAAAAAAGTGAAAAAACATTAAAGAAAAGACACCTTGGTTTTTTATAAAATATCAGTTCATTTTAAGTAAATATTTGGAAATAATTATTTTTCATCAATTGAAATGACACTAGAGGACACACCCTACTAAAAATGGTTAATTTAGTGATTTGACACTGTCCATTCACATTGAAGGGGGTGGATGTAAAACCCGAAACTTTTCTAGAGATGTCTTAGACTCATTTACATGCACTCTTCTACCTTGTTTTGTGTAATTCAAATTTTTATTTTAATTTGGGGTGTGTTTGGAAGAAAATTTGAGAAAAGAGGAAGGAAGAGGGAAGTTCATGGTTGGCACATGGTTTTCTCTAACCGTGCACTATGGCCTATCAATCTATTAAAACTCAGGTAGAGGGAATTCTCATGTGTGGTGCATGGTTTGTCAAACGTTTCACCCTAAAATGAGAAACCATGAACCCCCTTGAAGAGGCACACAATTAAGGGAGACTGTGTGCCCAGAGTGGGAAACATTTTATGTGAATTAAATTAACCCTAAATTTTATTTTAAAATTTCCCGAGCCCCCATTATAATCAAAAAATGACCCCCATACGACCCTAAAGTTTCATTCCGGATTTTGAAATCCATCCATAAAGATTACATGTCTTTATGACCTCTATTATTCATGATTTGAAACCTATATTGAATATCCACACCCTTCCTGGTACAAGGATCTCATCCTCTATGGATCCATTTCTCTAACCGATTCATATTCCATCCGTTGAAGGTTGTTCATCCATATTTTTAGTTGAATCAAGATATATTGTTAGATCTAGATCCAGGAATTGGGGATATATATCTATAATTAGGGGATATATATTTGTTTAATCTTGTATTTAGGTATTAGATTTGGATCTCACACAACATCATTATTCCATTGAAATTGAAGATTTCCGTTGGGTGACCATCCATCAACTAATTGAGTTATGTGATCTATAATTAAAATCCCAAAGTCCTGATTATAATTATGTATATGTAATTTCATAATGTAAATATGATGTTTAGAAATTGTGTTATTGATCAAATTAATTCATTTTGTGAATTAATTAATTGATGGAAGCATATAATTGGGGATATTGGGATTATATATTTTGAATAACTAATTGTCGAGTTAATTATGATATATTGAGATTTTTTCTTTGAGAAAATTAAATTATCAATATGAATAATTAATTTTTGAATTAATTATATTGTTATAATGGATCATTCATTTTTGAATAAATTATATTTTGAGTAAGAATAATTAATTGTTGAATTAATTATATTATAAGTATGAATATTTAATTGTTGAATTAATTATATTGTGAGTATGACTAATTAATTGTTTAATTAATTGTATTGTGATTATGAATAATTAATAGATGAATTAATTATATTATGATTATGACTAATTAACTGTTGAATTAATTATATTTTGAGTATGAATAATTAATTAATGAATTAATTATATTATGAGTATTCATAATTAATTATTGAAATAATTATATTGTGAGTATGTATAATCAATTGTTTAATTAATTATACAATGATTATGAATAACTAATTTTTGAATTAATTAATTTAAGATATGTGATTTATTAATAGGTGAATTAATTAATGTGATTAGTGATTAAATAATTATTGAATTAGTCATGCAAATTATGGGGTTAATTAATTATTGAATTAATTATGAGATTATTAATGGTAACATGGTCATTCAATTATGAGATTATTAATGGTAACATTTTCATTAAATTATGAGATTATGAATGTGAACATGGTCATTAACTTATAAAATATCGAATGGTAACATGGACTTTTAAATGTGAATTGTGATAATGAATGTTAACATTGATATTAAAATATGGATTATGACGATGAATGGTAACATGGAAATTCAAATTTGAATTTTGATCATGAATATTAACAGGGAAATTCATACATGTGATATCCCTTGGGGATAGATTATACTCCGACATGGGCCGGATAAGGTATTGAGGTTCAGGTGTACTTGGGAACTGGGGGTTGTGTGGTGAAATAAATAATTATTAATAATTTGATAACTATTTACGTATAAACTGTACTTATTTCATTATACCACTAATTATAATTCTATTTAATGGACATTGTTTTTGACACCATTGGTGGTGGACTACTAAGTTGTAATCAATCCCTAATCGGGCTACCTGATCGTTACCTAAATAGATAATATGATTACAGGGGAAGTTATGGGAAAATGCCCAATATTATATGGATGATTTGGGTTGGATTATGGACGAGGGAATGAGATGTGGTTCAAAACCCACATGAGATTTGTTTGTGTATTTAATATTGGGTTATCATTTTGACTCATGGAACTTAATTTAGCTTGACATATCTACTGTTCAGTTTTGACATTGTATATCTAGTTTTTCCCATATTGTAATGTAATATTATTCTCATTATGTGATATCTCTCTATAAATTTTTATTTTATTTCCACTATGGATTTATTCAGATAAAGATCATATAGTATCCCAATGATTGACATTATATCCTTGTTTCTAGTCGGCAGCCACTAGCATACGTGGTTGCGCGCTTTTGGACCCAAAGTGTACCAACTAGGGGAAATGATGAGTTTCACCGGGGCTGGGACTTTACAAAGTTGTATTAGAATCCAGTTTTTTTATCTTCTTCTTTTATTTCTATTTAAGAAATGTAGTAATGCGAATAAGAAGTGTTATTCCTTGGTTATAAGCTTTTTCATGGGAGTATCTAACCCATGTATGGGGGAGAACCCAAGTACCCAGGGTGGGATTGTTGTTGTTGTTGTTTCATGTCATAGTTGAATATTATTACACCTTGGGTGAGGCACTTTTTGTGTGGTGTATTTATTGTTTCAAATATTTGTTTATATATTACTTATGGACCAATTAAGAACAAGATTTGAGTTGGAATGATTCATTATAGGCACACAATATTATTTTGACATGCATCATTTTAGGTACTCATGAGAAAACAGGTTATGGGTATGTTGTGGAACTTAAAATGATTTTCAATTCTTGTGAATTTGTAGTGAATTTGTTTGTTAAAATGAAATTGAGAAATTTTTTAAAATGATACATATTTTGAATAAATTTTTGTCTAATGATAAACATTAAATGAGAATGATTTTACGTTTTGGTAACCATTACATTGGTTTATGATGGTTAAGGGTAGTGATAACGCCTCAGTTTTGATTGCTTGGAGTGTTTCAAGGAAAATACTTTCAGTGGATTATTATGATTTGTATTTTTTTTAAATGTGTTACTGTTTTGTTGTCTATTTTTAATAATTGTGTTCGGAATTTAAAGATATACCTCCATGATGACGCTTTTTAATAGGATGACTAGAGGTTATTGCTGGAGATGCTTCACCAGTAGTGGACTGCAAGGCATCGATTGTGCCAGGTGAGGAAGTTGGGGGTCATCTTTGAGATAACATTTCTTCCTTCATGAATCAAATTAGAAGAGGCCCAGGGAGTGTTTTAAAAAGCATTCATTACCTTTCATGGGTGTCTTAGTAGTAGCACCCTCTGACTTTTACTAGAAAGGGTGGAATTGAGGGAGCTGTCTTCTAGATTGAGTCCATCAAGATGATACATGACCATTTGGAGACTCTAGTTGAGAAGCAGGTCATGTTTTCCCCTTATATTCTATGAGAATAAAAAAAATTTCATGTGGGACATTCATCTATATGCTTGAAGGGATTATGGTATTTAAGGAAGGACTTATTGGAGATGTTCTTAGATAACTTCTATCCAGAGACACTAAGGCATGAGAGAAAAGATGACTTCATGAGGTTGACTCAGGGGAGTAAGTCTGTGATGGAATATTTTGGATGCTTTATTTATTTTCATTTCTTTTATTTATCATTGGAAGAAGATGATATGCCTAGGATGAGATATTTATAGGAAGGAATGAAATGTTAAATTAAGTCCCATGTTAACCTCTTTCATTTAAATATTTTTTTGAGACTTTGGATTAAAATATCATAGGGTAGAATGAAGGAGGCTTCTAGTGTTGGAAAAGTGGTTCCACCTAGATAGTTAGAATGCATGACTTTATAGAGTAGGAAACATCTCTAAGATAACATCATCCATGAAAGTGGGAAGTGGGGTACCCAAATAGAGGGGAGAGTTTCTCAGGATCTTACTCAAGTGATTTGTCACTAATGTGGATGGTTGTGACACATTGGGAGATAGTTCCCCTGACCATCGGTAGAGGGATGATCATGTGGAGGGATGAGACAAATACAAAAGTTATGGAATAACTATGATAGATGAGGAGTGATAGAGTAGAAAGATAGAATGAGGGTGAGGAAAGAGGATCTTATGCACCACATCAGTCTTGTAGCTGCAGTTCCACTGGCTGTGGTGGTAGAGGAAGTTCATGTGGTAATTTTGGTCAATATTTCCCTGATCAGATGAGTTGTGTAGCTTAGGGGACTTAGGTAGTGTCACAATAAATAGGGGCAAGATAGTTGAATACATTTCATCATAAACTGGTGGATAGTGAGGTTGGACCATCAACTGTGAGAGGTATTATTCTTGTAACTTCTACATTAGCTTGTCCCTTATTTCGTTCTATTACCTCTCATTCCTTTATTTCTACACATCTTGTGAACGGTTTGAGCCTGGTGATAGAATATATGAGTGGGGTGTTGATAATAGACACACCATTGGGATTATGGTCTATAGACATCTCCTTATGCTAGGGATGTTCTCTCGAGGTTGGGGACTACTGTCTTCTATGATATATCTACATCCTAGACATGTCAATCTTTTATCTTATTTGGGGTATGGATTAGTTAGTATCATATCGTGCCCATATAGATTGTTACAGTGAAAATGTGACTTTTCATCTCCTAATGGTGACAATTACATTAACTATAGAGAATGGTATATCAAGGAAGGATGAGTAGGTAAAATTACTCATTAACTTGAATAGATGACAATGTAGGTTGCTATTCTATTTCTAGATATTGGGGGCATGAAGTAGGATATATTTTCACCACTAGTGGATTGGTTTTAGTATTTATTTCTTGAAGAGTTATTCAAGATTACACCTCATAGAGACATTGAATTTATGATTGAGATCAGGATGGGGGTGAGCCAGTTTCTATTCCATCATATAGAATGGAACTAATAGATCATCAATAGTTCATGAATTAGTTGGAGGAGTTAGAGGATAATGGATTCATCCATATAAGTATTTAACCATGGGGTTCACCAGTCTTGATTAAAAATAAGGTTACTGATACTCTACACATATGCTATGATTATTGGAAGTTTAACCAAATGAATTTGAAGAACCATTATCCCCTTCCGTATATCAATGATTTGTTTGACTAGTTGAGGGTAAATGTTTTTTTATAAAAGATTTACTTGGGATCAAGGTATCATTAGTGGGATTTTGAATCTATGATATACTGCAGAATACTTTTAGAAGCAGTTATGACCTGTATGAATTCATCTTAATTCATTTTGGGTTAATGAATGAACCAATAGTGTATATAGCATGGATGAAAATAATCTTTCACCCGTACCTTGATTAGTTTGTGGTACTGTTTGTGGATGACATATTAGGGTACTCCAAGACATATGAATATCATTTTCAACATATTGATATCATCCCAAGTAATCCGAGAGAGCATCATCTATATGCCAATTTATCTACGTGTTAGTTTTGGATTGATCTAGTGCACATTGTGGGTAAAATCATCTGGACGGGAGGTATGTTAGTGGAACCAAGAAGGTACATGTGGTGGTTTCGTGGGAGAATCCTGAGAATGTGTTCGATATCCATATATTTTTAGGGTTAGCTGGATACTATCAATGATTCATCTCAGACTATTCCGATTTGGCAGTGCCACTATCATACCTAAGAAAGAAGGGGATAAAGTTTTAATGGTCAGTAGCATGTGATAATTCCTTATAGGAGATGAATAAGAAGTTGATATTGGCACTAATCTTGATCCTTCCTGAGCTAGGCGAGGAGTATGAAAATTAATTATGACACTTCCAAGATCGGAATTGGATAATTATTGATGTAGGGAGATCGAGTTGGAGTGTATGGGTCTCTGCAGTTGGGGTCACATAAACAAAAATACCCTTCACACAATCTCAAGTAAGTTATAGTGGTTTATTCTTTAATGTGTTGATAAGATTATATATTAGGTGATAGGTTTACCTTATATACTGATCATAAATCGTTAATGTATATATTTTATCAATGGGATTTTAGTCTCCATCAATTAATTTGTGTTAACTATATGAAGTAATTTGATTTTGAAGTATAATATATGAAAAAAGGGAGAACAATGATGCTGATTTTCTATGAAAGAAAACTCTGACATGGGAATTTTAGGAGTCTAGTGTTGAGTGAAACATAATGAATTTGTTGGTTGAGAATCATGTTGTGGTTTAGGAGAGCCAAGAGTTGATGGATCTTATGTCAGTTTCAGTAGAGTCTACAATTTTGAGATGGATCAAATATATATAGTATGAGGATCTGGAATTCTATACCTTGAGGGAAATCCTTAAATGTGGTGAGGGACATTCAGGTTGGATGATATATATGTATGAGATCATCTATGTTAGGAATTGAGTTATTGTACCTACACGCATTCATGATGAGTTAATATGGGAATTTCATTCCTCAAAGTGGGTGGTATATCCAGGTGTGGCAAAAATTTACCATGACCTCGGATGACAGCTTTGTGGATGAGCATGAAAATGGAGATAGTAGGGTTTGTGACACAATGATACATCATCTAGCAAGTGAAGGCAGAGCATCAACGACCTATAGGTTTTCTATAGTCAGTTCCCATTTATGAAGGGAAGTAGGACAATGTGACCATGGATTTTATGATGATTTTCTCGAGGATGAATCATAAGAATGAAACTATTTGGTTTATTGTGGAATGATTAACAAAGGGAGACAATTTGTTACATATACAAGAGAATTTATCAGTGGAGCCGTTAGAAGAACTGTATGGTCATAAAATTTTTCATCTGCATGGGGTTCCCCATACTACTATTTCATACAATGACCTTCCTTATAATTCTCACTTCTGGAGGGGATTATAGAATTCAATTCATATACAGTTTTTGTTGAGTATAGAATTCCACCAACAGAAAGATGGGTAGTAGGAGTGTACTATACAGGTGCTTGAGGATATGCTGCAAGCATGTGTTCTTGGCTTTGGTGGGTCTTGGGAGATGCACCATGATTTAGTAGAGTTTTCTAATAATAATATTTTTATTCAAACTGTTAATATGGATCCATATGCATCACTTTGTGGTAGTCCATACATAACAACTATATTCTCGATGGAGGTAGGTGAGTTAGAGTTGTTGGGACTGAGTTTTTAGTAGGAAATGTTGGAGCAGGTTTAGTTGATTCAAAAGAATATGGCTATGGATAAAATTAGATAGAAGGAATGTGATGATAGAAGTCAACAAAACCTAGAGTTTATAGAGGGTGATCATGTATTCATTTTGGTTTTTCTTAGATTGGGTCACCATAGGAAACAAATACCCTGAAAGCTATCCCCCAGGTTTGTTAGAACATTTTAGGTTGTGGAGAGGACCATGCTAGTGGAATATTGAGAGGATATTAGAGGGAGATATAGTTATATGAATTATCTTTTTATGTGTAAAAACTTTGGTAGAATCACCCTGGCCCTTCTCATGTGATCGATGTGGATGATGTTTGCGATTGAGATAGATGTGTAATATGTTTTTTGGATCTTAGTGAGAAGGTGTTGAGGTGAAAGGCCATGATGATAGTTTATTTATTGTGGACACATGGTTGTGTTTGGGAAGAAACATGGGAGAGAGAATAAGATATGCGGAATTGGTGGACCGACATTTTTTACTTAGAATCATTGAGATTCTTGGGAGTATAGCTCGAGGAAGAGATGTTATAAGCTATGGAGATTGAAAAACCCTAGCCTTTTCTAGAGAATTCATGGAATCATTTAGAGGTACTTTTCTACCTTTTGTTGAGTAAATTTCGTTTTGGTTTTAATTTGGGGTGTGTTTGGGTGAAAATTTTAGATAAGTGGAAGAAAGAGGGCGGTGCACAGTTGGCACATAGTTTCCCCAAATAGTGCACCCTGGCCCATTAAACAGTGTGAACCCAAGTATACGAGATTCATAGAGCTGGCATATAGTTTTTCAAACCATTGAACCTAAAATTGAAAACCTTGCTAACCCTAGAATAGGTGCATGTTTACAGAACATAGTTAGTGGAAATTGTGTCCCCAGAGTTGGAAAACCATGCATGGGAATTAAATTTACCTGAAAAAGTATTTTAAAATTTCCCGATCCCCCATTTTAATCATAAATAGACCCCTATCCAACTGTAACATTTCTTTCATGGTTTTGGATCCCTCAAGGAAGATTCAAAGACTTTAAAACCTCTATTCATTGCGATTTGAATCCCGAATTGATGATATGAACCCCTCCCGGTAAGAGGATATCATCTCATATAGTTTTCTTTCTCTTACCCAATCTTCTTCCATCCATTAACGGTTGTTCTTCCCTAATTTCGTTGAATCTAGAACAATTTTTTGATCTATATCTAGGAATTGAGGATCTATATATAGAATTAAGGGATCTTGACTTTCTCAGAATTATATTTTGGATTTAGATCAGGATCTCGCACTACATCGTTATTCTGTTGAAATTGGGGATTTCCGTTAGGCGATCGTCTATCAAAACTTTAAGGTAAATGGATTATAATTCAAAACCCAAATTCATGATTGTAATTATATGTATGTAATTGTAGAACTAATATTCGATGTTTAACAATTATGTTCTTGATCAAATTAATTAATTTGGTGAATTAATTAATTTGGGGAAGCATGAAATTAGGGATATTGGGATTATATATTTTTAATAATTAATTATTTTTCCAATTATGATATATTTAGATTGTTTATTTGAGAAAATGAATTTTTTATTTAATTAGGATATATTGATATTATTGATTTTGGATAATTATATTGTGAGTATGAATAATTAATTATTGAATTAATTAGATTGTGAGTTTGAATTATAAAATAATGAATTAATTTTATTGTGTGTATAAATTGTTAATTGTTTTATTAATTATATTGTGAGTATGTATAATTAATTTTTTAATTAATTATATTGTGATTATGAATAATTAATTGTTGAATTAATTATATTGTGGAGTATGAATAATTAAATGTTAAATTAATTGTATTATGAGTATGAATAATTTACAGTTGAATTAATTATATTATGAGTGTGAATAATTAATTTATGATTTATTTATATTGTGAGCATGCATAATTAATTGGTGAATTAATTAATGTGGGAGATGTGTTTAATTAACTTGTGAAATAATTAATGTTCTTGGTGATTAACTATTTATTGAAATATACAAGGAAATTACAAGCTTAATTAATTATTTAATTAATTATGAGATTATGAATGGTAATATGGTCATTCAATTATGATATTATTAATGGTAACATGGTCATTTAATTATGTGATTATAAATTCTAACATGGTCATTCGGTTATGAAATAATGAATGGTAACATGGACATTCAAATGTAAATTGTGATCATGGATAGTAAAATAGACATTAAAATATGAATTGCGATAATGAATGCTAACATGGACCTTAAAATATGAATTATGATGATGGATAGTAACACAGACATTAAAATATGAATCATGATGATGAATGGTAAAATGGATATTCAGACATGTGAAATCCCTTGGGTATAGTTTAGAAAAAGACACAGACTGAAGATGGTATTGAAGTTCAGGTGTAGTTAGGAACTAGGGATTGTTTGGTTAAATAAAGAATAATTGATAATGTGATAACTTTTTTACTTATTCATTATACTTATTACTTTGTACAACTGCATACATGTCTATTAAACCGATATTATTTTAAACATTATTGGCCATGGACAAATTTTTTGTACTCACAGCCTACTTTGGCTACCTGATTGATACCAGAATAGATTATATGATTGTAGGATAGGTTAAGGGAAAATGACATTTGTTAAATTGATGATTTGGGATAGATCATGGATGAGGGAACCAAATATGGTTTGGACCCCTCTTGGGAGTTGTCAGTGTCTTTAATAATGGTTTTTCATTTTGACTCTTATCGCATACCTTAGTATGGAATATCTTCTTCTTTGTTTTGACATTGTATTTGTAGTTTTGGTCATCTTGTGATACCATATTTTTCTAGTTATTTTATATCAGTTGGCTATTGTTTATTTTATTTCTGCTATGGTTTTATTCTAATAAAGAGCGTATAGTCTCCCCATGATTGACATTAGACTCTCGTTGCTAGTCAGTAGCCTCTAGAATACGGGGAGGTGCGCTTGAGGTCATATTATGAGTTGGCTTTGGGAACCAGTGTGTGGAACCTAGGTCAGGACATTACAGTGGGGTTGTTCATTCTTCTAGAATTACACAAATCTATATAGAAAGGTTATTACTAGTATTAATTTTCTCAACAATATTGATTTATACTAACCTACAAAAAACCTCAAATGTATATTGAAAATAAATAAATTATCACCGATGTGTAGATCCCTTATCCAAATATGGAATTCATCAAATTTAATTGATCTCTCCTTTTAGATGGTTTAATTTTCTTAGGTGTATCATTTGTTATTTTTCAACTCATAAAACTTCAACAACATCTTCTTTCATAGTTCATATAATCTCCAGTTCGTTAATTTTACTACCTTGTATATTTTTTGTGGAAATATCCAATAGAGTTTGGCATGGTTTCTCATGCATAAAAGAAAATGTAGACATACCCAATTGGTATTTATAGTACGATTGATAGTCTTACAGTATATTTTAGATTATTAAAAAATAATAATTTTATCTCAGATCGATGCCCTTTTCAGATATTTTATTCAGATCCATTTCAAAATCTCTAGCTATCCACTGATTTGAGGTTGGGAGAGAGTACTTGTGTTGTATAAAAAAATCCAAAATTCCCTAACACTCCCCTAAATAATTTTTTTATTGAAGTGTGTTCCCCAATCATTGATCAATATATTGGGAAATCCGAACATTAAAAATATGTTCTTATTCAAAATTTTTATGACTGAATTTTGTGAATTAGTTGATTTATCTTACACTAAAACCATTTTGTCTAATAGTTTATGAAAAAATGATATATATGTTTAAAAAATAATTACGGGAACAAGGAAGTCTATTCCCCAAACAACAAAAAAATAAACATCTATTGTGTAATTCTCTCACATTAAATCAGTTTTTCCAATGTTCTAAGTTGATTGGAAGTGATCACAAGTTATCATAAAGATTTTAAAAAAAATTTATAGTTTTTTCAAAAAATAATTTTCATTAAATGATATTACCAACTTTTTTTGGTCCATATTTCCCTATCATTAGAATGGGGTGAAAAATTCCAACAATCTTTCCACTTCATTATTGACTATACACTGACGTATCACAAATCAAAGCATTACTTGTAAAATAGTATATTATCTTAAATAAATTTTTGAACTTATACCAAAAAATAGTTACATTAGTGGTATAATAATTGTGGGTTAATTTAATTAGACTATAAATAATTATTAATTACATGAAACCATGGTTATAATATATATCTACTTTATATAGTTTTTCATATAGAATCTAATTATTTATTTCCAATTATTGGTCACTATTACAGTGTGAAAGATTCATCCATGATAGATGGTTAGTGTAAACATTATTTGATATTTTTTAAATTTTAAACTAAATATCAAACCTTTAGTGTAATATAATTTTCAAGAACAATTGGTTATTTGAACCCTTTTAATTCAAAAATATATTTTCACCACAGAATTGATGCATACAATCACTTTAGAGAGAATCTGGTAATATATAAACTTATCTAAAGTGATTACCACTAAAAGTAATTAATCCCCCGTTATGGTGTAATTGAACCATGTTTTCAGAAGAATTCACTCTTATAGTAAATCATCTATAAAATTATGTCACTTCTTTTCTTGATCATTGTACACACTTTATAGTCACTAGAGAAATTAAATAGCTTGTATATATCCTTCAAATTTGGGGGTACTATGATCAGGGTAGTGATCAAAAAATTTCAACTTTTTATATGCTTCCTCGAAACTATTATTGAATGAGAACTGCATATCCTTTACTTAAGAATGTGACACAAGTTGTGAAATTTTTAATAAATTTTGGTAGACCATTATTAAAAAATATATTATCCTAAAATACTAATAGGATCACTATCAATATCATGGGTTTCAAAAATTATCATGTCACCTAGATCATAGAAGTATCAACTTTTATCCTTCCCATTAATATCAAATGTCCATGTACTGTTCAATATTTCCCTAAGAAATAACACTTCTACCAATTTATCTGTAAACACGTCTCTGCACATCATTCCAAAACCAATTCCATATTATTGAGACATGTCTAAAATCTTCTCCTACACATGAAAAATTAATCCAATAATACTCAAAGAAATTATGCCATAATTTTTTGGAAGATTTGTTTCATGCACTATTGAAATGTGGAAGGTTTTTTACACATACCAAATTATATACATCGATAGGTGAGGTTCAAAAAGATTATTTGAATTTTTTTACTTGGTCTTCAGGTGCCATAGAAATTTTATTGTAGTTTGAGTATCTATGAATAAAATAATAATACAAAATTTAAGAAAACCATTTCATCTTTTTATTAATAAATGGGAGGTGAAATTGATCCTTCCATTTTGCATCATTAAGATTTATATAGTTGAATAAAACTCTATAAAACATCATTGTTTGGGTGAAGTTTAAATAATTATACTTATTTACCATTGTTTTCCCTCCTTTATTTGGTAATTATAGAAGAAATATCACCCATTTACAATAAAAAATTGGACATATGATCCCGATTTCCATGATCTTTAAGAATTCATTCATTTCAAATTATTTCATTGAAGTTGATAACCATATTTGTGGGTTCCTTGTTCACATACTTAATTCATTGAGACTCAAATTATAAGTGAAAAGATAAGGGATTATACCATGTATATCAATGATTCTCTATATATTTATATTCTTCCTTGTATCAACAGTTCAACAATATAGTGTTCATGTTATATCTAAAGTTAATCAGTCAAAATCATTGATAAGTTCACCTACATTCCCAATAATGAATATCTAAAATTTCTTATGAGTTTATATAGATTCATATATGGTGGATTAAAAAAATGAGTACTAATTTCAAAATCCATTCAATTAAAATGTGACCCACATTAGAAAATACTTCCACTTGTTCACATTTTTCATCATTTTTCGTTGATTTTCCCTCTAGTGCGTTATCAATGAGATTTATCAAATATCTCTACTCCTACAATTGAATCTCTATAATTCCATGTTCCTTTTCTATTGTGATGATTATGTGGATATATTTGGGTTCATCAAAATGATTAATTAATTTCATTAAGTGGAAATCCAATTACTCTTATCTAACTCAAAAGATCAATCATCCTCAGTTTAAATCAATAATAACATTCCTTGTGGCTCGGAAAGGATTTAAAAGGATGACTAATTTTTTCTTCCTTCATCTTAACAAAGTTATAATAAATAGAAAAAATAACGTTACCCATATTTACAAATACATCTTCTATAATTTAAATTGGTTATTTAATAGACCATCCATATTTTTCAATATAAATTCATATCTAATTTAGATTACTTATCACGAGATTCTTCAAAAAAAATTAGTGATACAAGGTTAAGACTCACCCATAAATCCAAAAGTGGTTTTAAGTGTTTTTATCCAATAGTGTAATGAATATAAAATATATATGGATCTAAAATTTTGAGTGGGATCTTCATCTGAAGTATAGTTGAACACTATTCACTTATTTAAATCACTAACAAGTCTTCAAATCCCTTTTCTTGGATAAAATGTCTTCAAGGAACATGTAATACAATAGGTTTTTATAGATTCCATTAGTTAATGAGATATTTATGTGCGTATGTTTGAATATAACTAGGAACATATTGTAATTTCAACCTTTCTTTAGTGAATCCACTCTCAAAAGGCAATTGGTGTATGGTAAGGATGTACTTTGACTCGATTTATTGATTCTCAAACTATCTAATTTTTTTATTTAGTTTCTTTTCTCATTTATTCAGTCATTTACTTGTTTCCTTTATTTCCATATAATTTTTTATCCTTTTCAAACTTATTTTCCTTGTGTGATTATTTATCCTGTAATACCAATCAACTCCTAAATGTCACAAAATTTGCGTCCTCTATAAAAACATTATTTTTACCAAATGAAGTACTAAAAAGTCTCACATATAATTCTTGCGAGATATATCCAATGTTATGTATGATTTTTTGAAAATAATAATGGCGATTCATTAAATATGTCAGATGATTTTGTTTCCTAAACTCAACTTGAGATACATAGTGATCATTTATTAATGTATTATATCACCAAAGATTTGAAAGTGGGTTGTTCTTCTTAAACATGAGGTGAATACTATTGTTGTTGGGGATACTATATTATCTGTTTCCTAGAGGTTTATAATTTGTGACCAATAAGATGTGGCCTTTATTGTAAATGGGGAAAAATAGAAAATCTTGGTAATATTTTATAATTTTACAACAGATCTTTTTTAAAACATTGGTTTTGGGTTACTGGTCATTTGGTTTTCATAAAGTTAATTTTGAAAATATTTTTTTTCACTTGTTATACCACCAAAAAACTAAATTTTCTATTTTAATTTTATATAATTTTAACATGAAAATATTTAAAAATGCATGGGATTTCAAACCACTCTCTGAAAAGTCTTTATTATATATTTTGTTTTTCAATATTACTTTGAATAAATATTAGGGATTATAATTCTTTTTCAAAAGATTATACTTGGGATAAAAACATAAATATATATTCCACTTGGTGAATAAATCATCATGGAGGGATTAATTACCCCATACAATGAGATATATTTATTTCCAAAATTTTTAAGATCATGCTTTAGCCGGTTTATTTCTCATCATTCGTCCTTTAGATGCAACGCTGAACATAAATAATGAATTATATTACAAACTAAAGTATAAGGTTTATAACTAGATCCAAATGGTTACTTCAGGGTGTAGACTTTCTATATTAAATACAGACTGTCATATCATTCCTCAAATATGGATTTACTCACTAGTTGTGTAAAATTATTAATCTCAATTAAATATTTCATGGTTTTCACTAATAGGAAGTAATTTTCTAGTTATTTCCTTACAAGATCATCCCACATTATAATTAAAGGTGGGAATTATTTTCAACTATTATTTAGCTCTATCCCTTAGTTAGGAAGTAAAGACTCAATATATTTTCATCATTATATAGAATATTGTTCATAAATGTTTCCAAAACTTTTATAAAATTATATAGGTGTATATTAGGATCCTCACACTAAATTCCACTAAATTATCCAAAATTTTAGATTATTTATTGTAAGAATGTATTTAGATCAAAATTGGTTGATTGGGTTGGTGGGATCATGATACTAAATGAATCTAAAATGAATGATGGGGGTCTGTAGTTCATAATGGTCATTTACCATTTTGGAATTGGGACTCTACACATGGATTTTACTAGTTTTTCATAATAATTATAAGGTGACGAGAATTTAAAATCACTAATCATTGAAAAAAATGAAATATCAATCAATATCTAGATCGAAGCCAAAGGGTTTTATGTTCCCACACTCCCTGATCTAGTTAATAGGGCAAGACTCATACATCCAAAACCATCAAGGGTAAAGACATTAAACCCCATCCACATGAATAACAAAACAAAATAAATAACAAAATTGAAAATAAAAGAATTCATTTCAGTAACTAATACTCAATTAGTTTTAAAATTATTTAATGTATCGTGTGCCGGAAAATAACCCCAAAAAATTAACCCACCCATAGAAATTATAACATCCAAATAAAGGAGCGTAAATATTATAAATTAAATCCCAAAAAATTATAAAACTATTATAATGTAGTATATGATTATAATTATGAGTTTGAGCCACTAGGAGAAAAAAAATCATGAAATATATGATAGCCTATAATTAATCTAAATTATTAATCCTCATTTTTAAAAATTAAAAAATCAATGGAAACAAATAGAAAAAACTAACTTATAAAAATGATTACTTTTTCTAATGAAAATTAGGGATAATAAAATAATTTTAATGGATTTATTTCTTAATGTGTATAGTTTCACTCTTTTGTGAAAAAATTTGAATAAAAATATTCGTGAGATTAATAAGGATTATTAGTTTTCATCATATGAATGCTTTCTAATATTTTCCTAAATATTAAATTATTTTGGACCAAAAGAACATTTTTTTAATCTAAGATGAATTAATTTCTAGTCACTATTGTTAAGAATTATTAATAACACTCTCATAATCAAAATCATACTATATTACAATGGGGTTCCTACCTTACCCATTAAATTTCTTAATTAATGAATAATGGAGAAGATAGATATTAGATTTAATGTAATACTAAATCAATAAAAATTATATAACAAAAGTAAGTCATTGAAAATAACTCACCATTATTCTACTCTCGATTCACCATTCTTTATGAACCTACTATATCAATATTGAGTTTGATAAATAACATGTAAGCTTTTCACCTTAAGAGATTTATAATATATGAAAATTGAATATGTGGTGAAATAATTCAGTCAAAACCTTGATCCAAGTTTTAATGATCAATTTTTCCACATATTACTCTCTTTAGAATGATAAAATTCATCAAATGTATCTTTTAAAAACATGAATCATTAAATTTATATACTACTTGACTAAATCAAAGTATAATTCTCATCATCCCGATATGATAAATGAATCATTAATACCCCCTTATAGTTTCTATACCGAATTTTTTTCTTACTTTTAGAATCTCCTTTTCTTCAAATGTCATGACACAAATGTGTGTGTTAGGAAGTGGTATTTATATCTATTCTTCATGGATTTAAAATACCTAGAAACTATGACACAACCTTCTTTGATTTTCAACCATTGTTTTTATTCATGACTTCTTATCCGTCAAAACTGCACCATAATGGGTGTCTCTCTATGACATAAGAAATCAGTGTGACACTATCTTTTATGCATTTAGGTTTGCAATATAAAACTCATATTTAGGATAAAATTATTACATTATATGTTTTTTAATTTTTCAGTTCCATCAAGAGTTATTATATGTGATCCTTATACTGTTCTGTGAATATTTTACGCCCTTATTTTTTTTTCTAAAACCTCATTTAACTCTTCTCAAACCTATAAAATCTTAATGGATATTAGTTGTGGTGATATTTTTTCTATATACATTAAACGTATTTCAAATAAACTCCATTTCCAACAAAAATATTCATTCTTCCATATATCTTAAAAAAAATAATTAACCTATGTTGAATATAGTTATAAATAAAAAACATAGAAATTGTTATGCATTTTTGTTGCACCCTTACTCCAGTAACCTAGAGATTATGGTTATTTTATGACATTGTAATAATATAAAAGGTTTATAATTTAAAATGATAATATATTTTAGTAGTATTTTGAGATTAGATACATATATGGTTCTCAAATTACATCTAAAAATATGAAATTAAATATAAATACTATAGTGATATATTTTTATTTCTTCTACTTAATGCTCACAATCATTCACAGATCCCTTATTAGTATCCTAGAGAATGGAAAATATAAAAAGGATGTGCTTATATTCCTAGTATGGGAATGATTTCAAACAAATCTATCATTAGATGAATAAATTATGAATAATATTATATAGATAAATAATAATCAAATATTTCATAAAAAGTATATCATAAAAGGTGACTAAATCCACTGATAACATCACAATATAAAAATAACATGGATAACAAAAACTATTTTCATAATGATAGAATGCACAATGTCATACATCATAATTTAATCATCAAGGCCTCATCCCTAGACATCACACATAAATAGATAAGGGGTATTCAGTATATTCAAACTAGTTGGTATCTTGAGACCCACTAATGCATCGAGTGAATATATCATTCCCCACCCATCACATAAAATTTTGGATCAATTCATCATATCAAAAAAAAGAATAAATATTCAATACATAATCAACATAATGTTTTTATTGAAAAATGGCATAGATAATGTTAATATTTTCCCCAATTATTAAATAAAACAACATGATCATATGGCATCTGGTTTCATTCAAGTATATTTCCACTAAAGAATAATATTCATCAAAAGATGTTAATATATATGAAAATAAATCAATAATATCTCTAGAATATTTCTTGATGAAAAACCTTTTTATTTCAAAATAACTTGTGATAAAATTAAAAAACAATAACTAATATTATGGAAATAGTTCTTTTAAAGCTTGAATTTTTTTAAAATAATCTTAAAAGGAAAAAATATTCATAATGGTGGTAAAATCCCTTCATTCATTATATTTTTAAACAAATATTCTTTTCACATGTTTGGTAAAAAGTACCTTATTCATAAAAGACAAGATTATTATTTATAAAACATTTTATAAGAAGTCAAAAAGGAGTAGAAATTAATTTAATCAATCATTGGAGAATATTAAAAACATTCTTGAAATAATTTTAAGGAAAACATGTTCATGGAAGATATATATTCATGTCCGAATAGAAAAAAAAGATGGTTTTCCTTAAAAATATTCCTTTAGACTTTAGAGAACTTAGAGAGAGTAAAATTAAAAGAAAAACATGTAATTTCTTGAAATAAATAGACTATAATAAAATATATGGGGCTTTAGATATAAACATCATATATTTATCCCAATCAAACCTTAATCATAAACCATACCGAATATGGATTAGATTGTGAAATAATCTCTTAATGATTTGGAAAATTTTGAATCAAAATCCCCATGAATTAAATAACATAAAATAAAACATTAAATAAGATTAATATAAATAGATTAATTATATAACATATAAAATGGGAATTATTTACACCAAATTAATTAAATTATTGGTTAATATGGCAAATGTCTCATAGAAAAAAAATTGAGATGGGAAACCCTTACATCAGGTCTGACATACTACGTAAGTTATTCCATCATCATGTATAATAAATTTTAATTTATTATAACTCCATAAAAAAATTTAAATACTTATAATATCATATATTATCTACTTATAACATCTTATCCCCCATTCATTAACTATCTTTCGTTATTATCAACACTTCAGGTGTTAACTACATTATTTTTCATGCATGTTTCGATTCTTCAGTTATGGTCCTTGAATCTTGATTATTGTTGCATAATATCTAAAATATTGGACATAAAAAATCATATATATTCATTTCATACATATTTATAATTATCCATCAATTCCGGACATGAAAAATTAATCACATCACTTTGTGGAGGTGGTAGTCCACACAAACAACCAAGCGACATTATCATTTTTAACTGATGAAAGGGTGAAAATGAAAATGATATATTATATTTAAATAATCATAATTATGTTAAATATTTCAAATATATTAATTATTTATATCTTAATCAAAATTTATGTAAATTACTGAGTAAAAATTAATTACACCTCCACGTGGATATGATGGGTCATCTATACACACGAGCACTGTTTTCATTATCCATATAATGGAAATATGTGGAAAATGGATATACCATAATCATAATAACATATCAATATATTTATGATACTATATTAATTATGTTTGTATGTATAGACCATATTTATATAATGTACAATAATAAATAAACTTTGAAATATTTGGGTCAAACAGTTACCTCTTCATTGAGAGAACCCACTTGTCTTACTCATTAAGCCTTCTTAAGATTGTGTTAGGAGTATAAAATAATTTATATAATGAAGGTAAGGAATCTATAAAGTATTTTAGTTTTGGATTTTTTAATTTACAGGGATCAATGCTTGTTAATTATGGTGGATAAGAGGTTTTTTTATTAGTGAGGGGGGAGACCCACATAGAATTACATAAACAAATTAAATTATATAAATTAATTATCTTGTGAGTGTGAAAAAATTGTAACTAATAATATTTTTATATACTTTAGGTTTTTAATATAAAAAAATTGATTTATACTATTTTAATTGGAATTTTAACCCTCATATCTTACTGTATCCCCTCGGTAAACCCTCTTTAACCCTAATCGAGCCAACAAATTTTTACTATTTTTTACTATTCATAATGAGAAAATATTAAGTTAATCTTATTAACTAATATTAATTATAATATTCAAAGTATTAAATCAATTTTATAGTATTCAATTTTATTTATAGGTTGAAATTAATTTTAATATAAGTTTAGAAGTGCAACAAAAATCGTTTCGAGAAAAATTATTGTTTCAAATATAAAAAAAAATTATATAAAAATAAAGTATAATATTGATTAAAATAAAATTAATTGTATTATTTTATATATAAGGATTCTTATTTAACATTTAATCTAAACTAAAACCTAAAAAAACCTGTTATATAATTTATTATGAACAAATAATTGAAAAAACTTCTATTTGAACAAAAACATTACTGACATTTTAAACATTTTAAGCAAATATTTATAAGATTTAAAATTTAGTTTTATGTGCATTATATTGTTCATTCAATATATATACAATTTCTTTATTTTTTTTATACTTTAAATTTTTTATATCATTAAAATTTCATAAAACTGATAGTTTTTGTATAGTCGGTTTTTTTCACCATTCACCCAAAAAATCAACTATTTATGAAATGTAAAAAAATGTCAACCTAGGATAATACTGATATTAGGAATTTTAAAATGAAATCCAAGAAATTATATTATATTAATAAAAAAATTAATTTAGATTTTTGTCACATTCTTTAATAAATTTACTTGCATTCTATTATTTGTTTTCTCTAGAAAACACGCTTACTATAATTGAAGATTAGGTGTTACATTCATCCACTCTTCAAAAAATTTCTTTCTCGAAATTTTCAATATATAATCTCTTGAAAATATGTTAGTATTTCTTTATTATAACTTCCTGAAGTTCCCACAACATCTCCTCTATCTTATGATTTCTTTAATGTAACTTTAAAAGCATATTTTTCTAATTCTTCAACACGTATTCTCTAGTGTAAAGAATTTTTATAAGATCTTGGAAGTAAAAAGAATTAGGTTAAAATTATACTTACTCAGGGGAGAGGAAATTAATTAGGGCTAAATTTAATTCCTCAATAAATAGATATGGAATACCTCATGAACATTAGACAGTCTAGGTGGTATTGGGAAATGATAATCCATAACTCCAAATCATTATATAATTTTAGAATGATTGATATACATAGGGATTAGTTTCCCTTTTTAATGAAACTTATAACACCATTCCATCGATAAAAATTCACGAAAGAATGATCCCCAATTTAAATTATATATCAATCCTCTATTTATTGACATAATATGTTTCTACTTCCAGTTTCTTTAATATGAATCTAAATAGTATTTATTTTCATTATTTTCTCCTATATGAGATCTAGGATTATATTCTTCCTTTCACAAAATTCACCCCAACAAGTTTTGGTAAAATAAAATTTTTCATAAAATGCTTAATATGGTTAAATTTAAATGTAATAATGGATACCATTCTTACTTGAAAATTCCCCCTAAAGGTAATCACTAATCCCAAAATACCTTAAAAGTCAATCATGAATGACCACAACATATAATAAAATGTTTGAGTAGTCCTTTTAGAGAACCCATTAGTATTAGGATGATAGGTGGTTCTCAAATTTATCTTAGAATTGTGATAAATATGAATAATCTTCAAAATTTTTGATATATACCGAGAATCATGATTACATAAAATTGAAAAAATAGGACCATGAAGTCTCAAAAATTTATTAATATAGTTTCTAGCTTTGTGAAAAAGAGGTTTATATTCCCTTATAATATAGATATGTGTGGATTTGGTAAGTTTAACCATAATACCCCATATAGAATCATTATTTCTATGAGTCTTTAGAAATAAAATGAAAATATCTATATTAATATCATCCAATTTCAACAGGAGAATAGGTAGAGGTTTCATGACTCATTTAGGATTTTTTTCTCTTAGTTTTTACATATTTAAAAATCTGGAATATTGATATAAAATATGGAATTTTTTATTTTCATAATATCCCAGTATAAAATTCCCTTCAAGTCCTCAGAAATTTGGGTTCTATCATGGTGTATAGAGAAATTAGAGATATGATCTTTATCTAATAATAATTATTTTTTGATCAAGAATGAATGGAAAACATATCCTCTTTTGAAATTTCAAAATTATATATTTATAGATTAACTCTCCAAACATCCAATCATTCAAAATATTGTTGTTATTTTGAATATTTATATAGTCAAGTGAGGAAATTTTTATTTTCTCAAATTTTTATGGTTTATAAATTATTTGTAATGAATTTGATAATTCATATTCTATAATGATTACCACATCTAGCTATACTAAATCAATGAATTTTAGATCTTTAAAATCCTCTTTTTAGTCGAAAATCCATGATATTTCCAACTCAGTGCATCAAATACTTTATATTCATTCTTAGGGTGGTAATATATTGAGAAATCACAATACATGAGTAGTTGTAACCATCTCCATTTCCTCATGTCGATCACTTTATGAGATAAGACGTGGTGAAAATGTTTGTGATTCATATAAATTTTACATATTCACCATAAAGTTAATGTATCTATATGTTAAATGAAATGATTTTGGATTCCTACTCAATATCATTAGTTAGATAATTTTATTCATGAATATTGATGTTCCCAAATTAGGGTATGATCACTGAGAGGGGGAGGGGTGATCAGTTATCACTTTATTTTATGAATTCTTCATATAATTCAACCTATAAAAATTTTCAGTGTTTCAATACACTAAAATATATCTCCAAAATAACATAATATGTAGTAAATATAATGAGATATCAACATAATATATTTATAAGGGTCATTACAAATAACTACTACTTTCTATGGTAGTTATCCACCCCAACATGGATTCTATAATAACTTATTTCTATAATAAAAAACGTACAATTAAAATAATTCTACACCATAATAATCCTTCATCTATAAGACATTATACACAAACCCCAAAAATCAACTCTTCTACCACAGTTTATTATACCCTCCAACTACCCTTTATGTATACTTTTCCCTCACAAATAGTTATATACCCCAACCACAAGCCATTTCAATAACCAGTTTTACACCCTAACTAAAAGCTATTCCTTCTTCTTTATTGTTCCAATACAGGAAAATATTATTCCTTATATGGTCATCTTTGATAATAAATATAGTTCACCTTTAACTATACATAAAATTCTCAAGATCTTCAATAGTTATCTGAAGGGTTTGTTGTTCAAGAAACCTCATCCTGATCTTAGAAAGACTTGGATAAACACAATTATTAAAATTACCAGAACATTTTCAGGAAGTATTCCTTATTAAAAGTTTCTCATCAAATGCTATGTTAAGTATGATCTCCTCAATATTGTTTTATTTATCCAATACACCTCTTTCTGGTACTCATTTATCTGTCTTGCTATATCTGATGCACTCCTTCTATTGAACCTAGGTCCGATTATCCTCTGTATAATGAAACTTAGTAAAATGATTATTATTCATCTTGTAATCTAACCATATCATACACCTCAATCCAAAATACTATTTTAAGGATCTATTACATCTAATGATCCTCCTCATAAACCATGTAAATACTTGGTTAGTATCTTATATTGTACTCCACTCACAAAAACATCAAAACATAGACTTATTTTTTTCACCAACAATGGATAAAAATCAATGTGGATCAACCCTTTATATAAGAATCCTTTTTCTAGGGTTTAAGAAATAATAACAGGAATTATTTTGAATTTCCATCTTGAACAACCGTCATTTTTTCCCCTTCAAACATCCAAAATAATCCGAGTCAAATTTTTTCATCAAAATTTCCTAAAATCACAGCAATAATGATATCGTCAATATTACTTAAATGTTGGATTTTTTTTTGAATTGAATGATTTTCATAGAATAATCACATTTATGATATTAAAAGGTCTTTGTAAATATTTTCAAACTTTTATATGATGTAAAAATGTAACGGTATAATTGTATGATATTTATTCATAAGAACTCCTTAGTTTGATGGACTCTATCCAATACACATTCAGCTTTCTCCATCCGATGGATTCACAAATCTATTACCTCTTTGATATACATTCATCCGGTCCCAATTACTTTGGAAGCCTTTGTATAATGGCCTCAATGCCTCTCTATTATATTACTTCATAATTTTCTATCTTATGAAAAATCATTTCTCCATATTCAGTACAAATTAAATTTTCTATGTCTAGTTCTTTTCTATCCAATGATCTCTTATGGAGTCTATTTATTTGAAATTAATATATCATCAGCTATATAACTCTTGTATAACTCGACTCCATCATGAACTTTATACACCATTTCTCAAGCTAGTACACGTTCATATATCCCTACCTAATGACTGTTTTTGTTTCTATTCGATGAAATCGTATATGTCATTGTCTAATGCTGCTCCATAGATTTCTCTACCTAGTTATTTTATTCTTTCTCCATCTGGTGAACTATACTTTCATACCTATATATCCTCTACAACAAGTTATCATTGACAATTAAACACCTAATAATGATAAAATTAGAGATAATACTGTGTTTAACTTAATCTTTTAATTGTATTTATATCTTGAACATTTTATGATTGCAACTCTAGCCTTTTAACTGAAATAGTCACAACTTTACTCCCAAGACTTCATCTTGTAGAATTGTTCTTCAAACCATAGTCTGGTATCCTCTTTACTTTATAATTATACATGAATATCATAATCTTCCCCTTTGGACTCATGATTGAATAGTTACCATTTTCATGATGATTTGTTCTTTGAATATCAACATTGAATCATATGACTTTTTAATTTTCCTCAAAACCAAGCAACAAATCTTGTCTTAAAATTCTCTAAAATAATCCAAGTTAATTATTTTTGAAAAACATATTGGCATAATGAAAAAAATGAAACCAACACAATTTAGAATTATAATATATTATAGTTTATTTTTTATATCCCTATAAATCAATATCCCTACACCTGTTTAATGTTAATATGTGGGTTAAATTATTTCTCCCTCATATGATTCTTGCATTTTATTCTCTACCCCATATTGATAATCAAATGGAAACAACCACATAGAGATCATCTCAACTTATCATCATTGATAACAAAATTTTGATAACTTTATTCAAGAGAAGAATAATATCACATGAATATCTTAATAAATAGTATTTAATCTGAAAATACTAAGTATAAATTGGAAAACTCGATCTAGAAAACAAAAGAGTATAATCATAGTGTTCCCTGTTGTCCATAATACTTATTTTATGACATAAATCCTTCAAAATTCATAAATCTTATTAATATAAGGTTTTATCTGATTAGGTTTTTTATGATGAATCCATCACCCATCCAAGGAAACACATAAAAAAATGAAGTGAATAAACAACAATACCCTAGAATATTAACATTCTAAACAATCAACACTCTTCTATAATGATAAATTTGATAGAACTAAGGAATGTATGATAACCATACCTCAACCTCATCATTTCTCCATATAAAGGGTATAAATCAATCCCTCATCATGGTAATTATAATGTTACATGATGGATATCTCTTATTTCATTAAAAGAAGTACAACTCTCATTAGTGTTACCTACTTTTAAACCATCAATTTATTTCGAGTTAGTTAAAATAAACATTAATAATGGGAATATTGAGGAACCTCATTGTTCCATAAAATAAATGTTTAGAAATAGTGTCATATCCTAGTCTAGTGTTCATATACTTCTTCTTGGATTTATCATGGGTATCACTCTCTTCCTTATAATAATCATTCCAATATTTTTTTTAAATATTTCTTCTAATATTTTGAATCTTTATATGAAGATATCATATTAACTTCATTTTTATAGAAATATTTATTGAAATGAGTTTATAATATCATTTTAATACATTTTTTTTGGATTGGTAAGATATAGATACAATTTGTAATAAAATTCTGATATTACTAAAATTTTATATATTTTGTATCTTCAAACAATTATTTTTTGGTATATTATCCTCATATTTATTATAATCTTCTAAATACTATTTATTTACTTTTTCTTAAGAAGGTATTTTTCTTCCTATATATTTCTAGAACTGTTTATTTAATATTTCCAAATAACCAAGAACTATTTCTTTCCTTTCTCTTCTTTCTTGAGATTCTTTTCTTGATCAACTATCATAAGATTATCACATGCTTCACTTGAAGCTTTATCATACATAATATTTTTAAATTTCATTTATTGATCATATTAATTTCATGAAAAGTTGGTTCTTATCTACCTATCAAAGATATCCCTTGATTTATCAGTCATTCCATGTAGATATTTATTATACCAACAGGAATAGGATTTGAGACCAAATAATCTAAAACAGTAGTTGTGACATCCAAACCATTATCTTTCAAACTCATAATAGTGTCGTTTTGATGTTTTTCCATTATATCTTTAAAAATTGTTGATGTATTTATTTAGGGGGAAATATTCTTAATGTATTCCACTATTTATTTATAGAAGATTATTTTTATAAGTATTATTGTACCTACTTGAGTCAATCTTATCTTTTTAACCAACATTGTTAGAAATGTATTTGTATATTTAGATTTATTATAGATTGTGTCAACCTTATTTGGGGGAACCTTATTTTCAATATCTTTGGAAGATTCGAATTTACCCTCAATTTCATTGGGCAAGTCTTTATAGAAATCATTAACTTAGTTTGTTCTATAATAAACATTGATTGTGTCTCAAAATAGTCTTCTTTTTTTCTCATCCAATATTTCCTCATGATCATTTACTATTTTATCATATTTAGAAAAATTCATCCTATTCTACTTACCCCCCTTAGTGTTGATTCTTTCTTATTAAGATTCCCCTATTCGGATAATTTCGACTTATGATCTCTCATCATCCTTTTAAGCTCAACAAATTTCATTTTTTCTCCTTGAATATCATTAGGTAATATCATTTCATATTTGATATTCTCACTATTCTAAAAAGTTATTTCCTTATCTTATTTTCAAAACTTCTTCCTATCCTTCTTGAGATGTGAATTTTGGTCAAGAGATTCTTCTAAATATTCATTTAGTATCCATTACCATTATATTGTGTTTTCTTCATCATGATCATTTATTGATGAATTACATTGCCTTTAAACATGATCTATGGAGTTTAGTTGACAATTAAATCAATTGTTGGATGAATAATCACCTTGTACTCATGTTCTCAATATATTTTTCTTCTTAAGAAAGATCTATTTATTATGTTTCTTCATCTTCTATTTTTTAGACATTGTATCTTCTTATTTTATCTCTTAATCATTGATTCTTTTAATTTTATATATTATTTAAAATTGTACAATATTAATACAATTATATAAATTAATAAATTACTTACCTTTTCCTTTAAATTTTTTTTCTATAATAGAAAGAAGAGAAAGGATTTTGTTGATGTTTTATTCATCCCCCATAGATTATGATTCGATTGATTCATTTTTTGTTTCTTTCTATCTGAACTTCCCATAAAGTATATCTTCAAAAGCTATTTCTTACTTATACATAATCATTAAGGATGTTTTTTAATCATTTCTATGATATCAGAATATTTTTAACTTCATCCAGTTATTGATTCTTTTAATATTATAGAGATAATACCTTGGTATCAGATCTATTTGGAAATTTTCACATTAGTTTCCTAATGATAATATAATCTTCCAGCTTCACAGTAAAATATTTAATGTTGGTGAAAATATCATTAACCTTTATAAATTAATAATTAGTTTTTTCATCATCATTCATCTAGATATATTCAAATTAGCTCCTACTGATTTGTATCTTATCCTCCTTTACATTGTCACTTATTTTTTGGCTTCTTTTAACCTTATCCCACATTTCTATAGATTTTTTAAACCATATAATATTTTTATAAACCTTATTAGAGAGATCCATCAAATTTTCATTTTGTTCCTCTCCATTAACATATATATTCATCTTATCAACATCTGTTGTAGTAACCTAATTCATGCGATGAAATACTTCTATTATAGTATCTATAACTTTTAGGATGAGATATAAAATATAGGGTACCATCCCATTCCTTCAACTATGATAGTTATCACTATTAAATATTGGTACAACCCTTTTATTCAATCAATTTATATTATCCATCCTTAGTAGATGGTTGGATTCTTTTAGGGAAACATGGATATGATACCAATTGATGTTCCAATATCAGTTTGAGATCTATATGAGTGGAGATAGGTTAAATCAATTATCATATTGTTTTATGAATTATTCATGGAACTGAACCTCTAAAACATATTTGAGTTTTGATCCCCTCAAAAATATCTGTCAAACTCACCTAATATATAGTAAATATAAAGAGATATTAGCACCAAATATATATGAATTTCATTAAAAAATCATATACCTTTCTATTTTGGTTATCCCACCAACATGGATTCTGTACTAACTTCATTAAATATTACACTGGAATTGGAATTAATTGGTTCAACACCCCATTATTCATTCCTCTATATGACTCTATTTATACACCAAAAAACCAGCTCTTCTTCCACAAGTAGATATACCCCCAACCATCCTTCTTATCTCCAATTCCTTTATGGATGGTTATACTCCATAAAAAAATATTTTTAGAAAATGGTTAAGAACCCTAGCTTTATGATCTTCCTTTATCTTCATTGACCCACTGTAGAAAGATCGTATTATTTAGATGTTTTACCTCTACAAGAATGTGGGATCACCTTCACCTGTGTATGAATTATTCAATATATTCAATAGATCTATGAAGAGTCTACTCGTCTTGAAACATCTACCTAAACTTATAATGACATGGAATAATGAAATTATTCATATTCCTACAATTATTTATGGAAATAGTTCGTATAAAAATTGTATTGGATAATGAACTTCCTGATATGGTCTCCTCAGTCTGGTTTGAACTGTCTCATGCACCTCCATCATGTACTCCTCAACCTATTTTTCTCTCTCTGATGTACTCCATCCAATAATAATTGGTCTAATAATCCTATTCATGATGATCCTCTGTCTAATTCTCCTTTATATGGTTCCCTATCCATTTGGTACACCTCTATTTGGAACACTCCTATCATGAAATGTTCTGTCTGATTCTCCTCTTCTTCAACCAAGTAGATGTTGGAGTTGTTTACCTAGAACCAACATCATTATACTTTATCATAAACATGTATTCATTTCCTTTAATATCAATAATCTACTTATCACATCATTATTGTTATTCTATGTGACATATTATGTGATAATGTATGAAGAGTAGTTGTCAAATTAAAAGGTCATAACAGTTTCCCGCAATGATGAGAACTTGGAAGTGCTATTACACTGTTATGGGTTATATGTTCTACAGCCGGATGATATCATTTTAGGGACAGAAATGATATAGGCTATCAAGGGTGGAGGTTCATATGAATTTAAGGAACCTTATCAGGGTGTACACCCTTGGTAATGTCCAGTAAAATATTATGAGAATGAGACCCACCAGTAGGAAATCCATATTTTCTATGTGTCATTGGATGTTCTTATCTGAGAACGTGTGTATTGCTCCATAGACATTAAGATTAATATTAATGACTATTATGAGTTGCCTGCTTTGATGCATTACCTAAAACTGTGATGACATATGTTAACAACTAAGAAGGATATGTTGGGTGTATCACGAGTAATATTGAATTAACGAATAATGAGAGAAAGGATTTATCCCTTTTATTATTTAATAATAGTTAATATCTTACGACCTTTTATGGAAATTATATAGCCTAATGATTTCCATTTCCCCGGTGATGATTAGAAAAGTTCTATTTTTGGAAAGTCAAAGGAAGATATATCAAGCATATAGGTTGATGGAACTAACATGAAAACTTATCTATTTGAGATATTGTGATAAAGGGGTTATATTACACACTAAGTGTTTTTATGAGGTTACATGTCATTATGGTGTTTAATTATTTCTCTATGGGTTTATTGACGTGCTAATATACATAAACCTTGGACTTTACTTTTCATCGCCTAATACCACTAAGATAGAGTCCTAGAGGGTCACACACTAAGTGTATCTAGAATATCAGTTAAATAATATATTATTATTTTATATTTAATAGGATGAATAAATATTATTCACGTAGATGGTTTTATAATTATTCATATAAATTCTGGATCGCATATAAATATTTATTTTTTTACTTAGAAAATAAAATATTTTTTTATTGGTGAATAATGTAGTGATAATTATTTAATAAATAAATTGACATTATTCAAGTTTTGATAAATATTGTGGAGGAATGGTAGACCGACTTTAATGGTTTGGTGAGAAGTAATAATATTGAATATTATTTTATGAAAAAATATTTAATTATAATTCAGGAGTTAAGCGTATGTCAAGAAATAATAATATTAGTATAATTATTTAAAATGGGGGTTTTTTGGGATTAAATAATTAAATAAGGGCACTTGTGTAATTATTATATTTTAACCCTAGAAATATAAATACCCAGTTCTGTTATTTT
Organism: Viscum album; assembly: GCA_963277665.1. NCBI lineage: Eukaryota > Viridiplantae > Streptophyta > Magnoliopsida > Santalales > Viscaceae > Viscum > Viscum album. Next base: position 326,547,789 of record OY728130.1, read on the forward strand.
CTCACAAGAGAATTCATTTGATTCTGTTGTCTACAACTTATTTGGAGAATCCTCTGAAGCCTATAAAGATCCCTTATCTAAGAACACTCCCAAGAATGGAGAGTCATCATCCTACACCAGATCAAGGAGAATGAGTTTTTAGCGGTTCTAAAGCCGATTAGAGGTGGATGACATAAACACAAAAATCTTCTGTTCTAGCACCTAGAGAGTCATTAAATTACTTTTAGATATTCCTTGAACACATGTGGATCACTGCTAGAGTAAATTTACATAGGGTTTATACAATGCAATGATGGTTCACAACATATCTGTCACTGCTTCATCAACGAAGGAAGAATTCATTTGATGTAATTCTTACTTAATTAAATTGATTATAAATAATATGTGATTATACCCTATCTTTGGTTATAGGATTAGTGTTTTCTATTTTTGATTAGATTTAATTAATAATAACGATTAATGATCATATAGATCTTATATTGATCATCGATCATGAAAAAAAATCAATGTTGGGCACCTCCCATCATATGCTTCTGCTTCACTTGGAACCTAAAAATGGATTCATAGGGGTTACAAAAATATTTATAATTATTTAAAATTGTTTTTTATTTACAATTTTATAATTTAGTTTATCAATTAATGTTTAATCATTATTTTAATATGAACTGAGTTATCTGTTTCTTCCTCATTCATTTCATATAGATCAAATAGAGATGGTTAATTTTATGATTAAAATATAATTGAGGAACTCATCTAGAGGTGCCAACAATTCAGGCTATAAAACATATGATTACATGCAGTGTAATCAGAATTACACATCGTACACTCATGGTCAATGCACCAGGAGTTAATTCATAAATTAGTCAAACCATGTGCATTGATGATATGCGATGTAGTTAATTCTTATGACATGTGTTGTCTGGGACAGACTGGGGCACAATCAGCCAGACTACACGTTGTGTATCCCATTTACATGGTGTGTAGTCCCTTTAGGTCTGAGATGAGATTTTTATTCCATACAAGACCTACATGACTGATGATTGTGTAACACAGAGGTAACACGATGTGTGGCCCATTAGAAATGTCATGTACCCCAAAATTTTCAAGGTAAATTTTACACACTGAGTGCCTAGGTGTGTACCTCATATAGACAGTGAAGGGTGTAAACACCATGTAGATTTTATCTACATGGAGTGTACTTGTACAAAATAACACGGAATCAAATTTAATTTATTATACAATGTAAAAATTGAGACATTTACTTTCATGTGGTCGTAAATATAGGACATGCCATGTGATAGGTTTTAATATACATACATATTTAAATGTTTAATTAATATCAACATAATGGTTAGATCTGTATATAATTTATGTGTTATATTACAAGTTGTTACTCTACATTCATTTGATCATAACACATGACCAAGAAATCATGTAATTCGGGTAATAATACATGATGTACATATTGTGAATGTACGTGATAGGTCATGTATGCCATATGTCATAATATTAAAACAATATACTAGTATAACACATGTTGGGAAGAATCTAATGGGTATTCACTATGTTACTTTAAAGGTACATTTAAGTAGAAATTTACTTTTTAATTAATTAATTTAATTTGTTTAAAATTATAATAGAAGAGAATCTAAATGAAATTTAGATTAAAATAAAGATAAAATTATGGATTAATTAAATTTAATAACTAATTGATTTGAGTGTGATTTTTCATAAATAATAATGATTAATAATTGAATACCAGTTTTATTAATTGTGTAATTTGTAGCATGAATGTGGAGGGTCAAGAGCTAGACCAGACCTTTGGTATGTAGCGGGTTTCATTTAATTTATTATGAAATTAATTTGTTGTCTTGCATTCCTTATATCCTCTTTATTATGTAAGGTATGTGTGCCTATGGTTTCTATTATGTAAACCCCTTTTCCGCTAACCTACATGGGAGTAAAAGGAATATGTAATGAATGGAGCTCCTAATCTAGTGGAGAAGGTTCAAGTTCAGATATGAGATGAAACCAATCCAAGGTGATACAAATGTGTATTGGTGGAGAGCTGTAAAAATGAACCTAAATTAGTTCAAGGTGTTTCTCCTCTAGTTCAACGATTAGTTTATCAACCACTAGATAAACTAACCATTAGTATAATATCATGTCCGTACCCTTTATTTTATTTCTATCATGTTTCATTGTAATTTCCTTATGGATGTTTTGTCGTGGTCAATTGGTTAATGAATTAATAACTATTAAAGATGGAACTAAAATAAATTTTCTTATGTGTGAATATTATCTAAGACATGGTTACTCACAAGAGTAGTCCCACTTAATATTAATAGGCATGTGATAAAGATAATAATTGGAAATTTATGCATAAAAGGATAAAATCCATCAATAAAATATTATGTCTGTAATGACCCGAATTTTTAGCCTCATATCTGGTGCCCCGAACCTAGTTCTCCACATGACCTCAAGCGCGTTTCCCCAAATGCCAGAGGCTGCCGACTAGCAGCGAGGGCCTTAGTGAGTCGTTGGGGAAACTATGCCCTCATTGGGTAAAGTATACAGCGGAAGAAAAAACATACACAATAGCGGAAGCAGTAACAACATACAACAACTAAAACTAAAATTAGAAGCAATGTATGAAGTAACAATGTTGCAATATGGTACATGTGTCTATGGAAAGCAGTAAAAAAATCAGCGTGTTGAAATACAACTGAAACGAAAAACTAAAAGTAAACAGCAACTCCAGCAGCATCGTGAACCAAAGCCCAATCCCATGCTCACTAGCTCCAACCAGCAATCAAGTTCCTACGATGGAAGGGCCACAATCCCTATCCACACCTGCAACCATATAATATTTTTGGGCCGAAAACAGGACCCAAACAGGGTGTGAGACTAATCCCAGTAGGCAACCACTACAAGATTTTTGCCCTACTGTTAGTGAGCAATATAGAAAAAGTAAAGGAAATAAATATAGTAATGAACTAGGAGTACACTAGTAGAAATCGTACCAATTACCATTCACATTCATTTAATTAAACAACCAGGGAAACTAGAAAAGCTCTCTTTTCCAAGGTAAAGAAAGTAACACAACAAGTAACTAAAATACTACCTAACCCACAAGCAGTTAAAACCCAAGCTTGTTCTTTGGCTTGGTGGACTCGTCACAACCAACCAAACAAAATTCACACTGACACTCTAGGTGGGTGAAACTACCAGACCCCTATAGTCCAGTAATCAAACAAGGCACAAACACTCTAGGAAGCTCTCACGTCAATTCACCTATGGTCTTGAAATGATAGCTACAAACTCTCTGAGGAAGAACATACGTCCAATTCCTCCTGTGGTATCGATACGTGTGTAAAATAATAACACTCTTGGGAAGCACAAAGTCCTATTCCCGTAGGTCCTGCGTATGAAACTAAAACCAACAGACCCTCTAGGGAAGCACTTAATCATCTATTCCCTCTTTGATCTCCCGCACCAGGTTCTCAAATCCCTGAGCAGTCCATTCGAGCGTAATCGACTGTCAGCATCCCTAATTAAGTTCAAAAAATACTTGGATAATAGATTCAATGCATCAAAAACATTTAAACAGCAGGCAACACATGAAATCAGTTATAACAAGTAAACTAGCTATTGCAATAGGGTTTGCCTCACAGGCAAACGGTGCCAAATGTCGATAAAAAGACAAATAGGGAAAACACCAATGGGGTGATCCTCAGACATGCAACCAAGCATAAATTAGTATAAATTAATCATTATCTAATAGGAAATCTAAGGTGATTAAACAATAGGATCAAAATCCCAAACTCGGGATACCCGATACATGGGTATCCGGCACTTTTGCAACCAAAACTCAAATACATTCAATGTAGGGAAAAAAACCACCTACCTTGATGCTAGGAGATCGATATAAGTGAACCACAATGATTGATTATCCTTAGAACGTTGATGATCTTGGAAAATGTCCAAAACGCTCAACCCACGATAACTTGAAAACAAGGAGGAATCATGAAACAAAACTAAAGCAGAAGAGAGAGATTACCGAGGTGATCCCAACACAATTGATCGCGGCTGAAATGGAGATCGGACAGTAGCTCAGGGGCTCAAGGAAGGATTTTGGTCGTACGGGAGCTCTCGGCCAAACGAAACCTAGAAGAAGGTGGTTCTGGCAATTTGGCACGACCCCGATGTGTTTAGTGAAAAAAAGAAAATAAACGGCGTTTAATTATGGGGTACATGGCGTGTACTCTATTTTTTTTTGTAATCTACTCTAAGTGGCCTCCACCTCACCCCTACACACCGTGTGTGTGGCCCGAACATGGCTAGCACATGGCCTAGCGCGGCAAGGGAGTACGTGGCATGTACATCAAAATTTTCCAGAAACTTTTATTTTCTCTAAAACTCCAGAAAAAGGGAAAACATACCTGAAATGAAGATCCAGGTTCATACAAACTTCCACCTTAAATATATTAGTCCCTTAATTTCCCTAGAGAGGCGTAGAAGACGAAACCCCAAACAGCTCTGACCACTGTGATCGTACATCGACCTCCCCCTCCCAAGTCTCGTCCTGCACTCATCCGTGCTTCCATAACACCCGTACTAGAGGAACAGACCGGCCACAGAGAACTTTCGTACTATGATCGAAAATCTGGATAGGATGACCCTCAAATGAAGCATCCTCTTCAATCTCAACCTCCTCGGGTTGAAATACATGAGACGAGTTTGAAAAGTAACGTCGGAGCTGGGAAACGGGGAAGACGTCGTGCAAAGCCCAGTACATCTGAGGTAACTGCAACCGATAGGCAATCGGCACAACTCTCTCCAACACCTCAAATGGCCCGAAGTACCGCGGTAAAAGCTTACCCTGTCTCTGGATCCTCTTGTGTCCCAGCCTCGGTGGGACACACAGGAAAACCCGATCCCCAACCTTGAACTCCAGAGGTCATCTCCGCTGATCAGCATAAGGCTTTTGCCAAGACTGTGCTGTAGCCATCCTCTTCTGAATCAACTCTATCTGCTCTGAGGTCTCTTGTACAAGACGAGGTCCCAACAAAGTTGCCTCTCCTACATCCAGCCAGCATAAAGGTGATTGACATGGCCTACCATACAAGGCCTCGTAAGGTGCCATCTGAATAATCACCCTAAACCTGTTGTTGTAGGAGAACACCACAAGAGGGATATACTTCTCCCAAGAACCGCGAAAGTCCAAAATGCAATCTCGGAGCATATCCTCAAGCACCTGAATCATACACTCGGACTGGCCATCAGTCTGGGGATGGTATGTTGTACTCAAAAGTACCTGTGTACCCAAAGCCCTCTGAAGCCCCTACCAAAACCAAGAAGTAAAGTGCACATCCCTGTCTGAAACAATGGAGTGTGGAACCCCATGCAGATGTACAATCTCCTGTATGTAAAGTCATCCCAGATCATCAACACTAAAGGTCTCCTTGATCAGTAAGAAGTGATAAACCTTTGTAATGCTGTCGGAGACAACCCAAACTGCATCATTTCCTCGAGGCGACCTTGAAAATCCAGTCATGAATTCCATCGCGACATCGTTCCACTTCAACTCCGGAATGGGTAATTGCTGTAAAAGCCCTACTGGTCGCTGATGCTCTGCTTTCACCTACTAACAAGTCAAACATCTCATGAAAAAACCAGCAACATCTCCTTTCACACCTGGCCATCGGTACTGGAGATGTAGATCACGATACATCTAGGTGACTCCAAGATGAACTGCCCAAACTGAGGAATCAAAATCCTGCATCAGCTCCTCGTGTATGTCTGCTGGCACCCGTACGCATCCCTATAAATTCAAGATCTCATCCTTTCCCACTGTCCACCCAGGAAGAGGGTCCTCTCTTGACACACTCTCTTGTAGGACTAAGCCCTCTGAATCTGATAGCTGCCTCATCCACACCAGATCAAGTAAAGTAGAGGTAACAGCCACAGAAGATAGAAAGTTCTATCCCTGTCTGTCGTGAACCTTCAAGTGCATCTTGGAGAACAGAGCCATAAGCTGCCACTCGTTGTTGGCCTCCTAAGCTGCCTATAACTAAGTCCTCCTACTCAGTGCGTCAGCCACAACATTGCCTTTCCCAGGCGTATAAGCAAGCTCAAAGTCGAAAGACTATAGGTACTCGACCCACCTCCACTGTCTCAGATTTAAGTCACACTGCGTGAAGATATACTTGAGGCTCTTGTGGTCAGTATATACCACAAATTTTTCTACCAGAAGATAGTCTCTCCAACAACGCAAAGCATGAACAACATCAGCCAAATCCAGGTCGTGCGTAGGATAGTTCCTCTAATGTGGCCTCAAATACTGAGACCCGTATGCAATGACCCCATCTCCCTGCATAAGTATAGCTCTCAGCCCGATACCTGAAGCATCACAGTAAACAGTGTAGCCCTTGCCCAGCTCTGGAAAGACCTGTATCGGTGTAGACGTCAACCTCCCCTTCAGCTCCTGAAAAGCTGACTCACAATAATCTGACCCTAAAAACATTTCCCCCTTCTTGGTCAGACCCGTCAGCAGTGCTGCTATGCATGAAAAGTTCTGTATAAACCTCCTGTAGTAACCAAATATCCCCAAGAAAATTTGTACCTCGAAGACATTCTTCGACTGCTCCATGTAACTACCGCTCTCACCTTTTCTGGGTGTACTGATACTCCTGTCTCTGAGATGACATGACCCAGGAAGTGAATATCATCCATCCAGAAGTGGCACTTTGAGAGCTTAGCATATAACTGATGCTCTCTCAGTGTACTCAATATGATCTCAAGAAGGGTAGCATGGTCGTGTTGAGTGTGAGATTAAACCAAGATATTTTCCACGAAAACCACCACAAAGGAATCCAAATTAGGATGGAAAACTATGTTCATTAGTGCCGTGAAGGATGCTGGTGCATTCATGTGACTGAACGACATAACCATGTACTCATACAGACCATATCTGCTCCGGAAGGCTATAAGAGGTATATCCGATGGTCTGACGCGCAAATGATGATAGCCGGATCTCAAGTCAATCTTTGAGAACACCCTGGATCCACGAAGCTGATCAAAAAGATCATCAATCCTCGACAATGGATATCGTTTCTTGACCGTCAACTGGTTCAACTTTCGATAGTACACGCACAGCTGGAAGGTACCATCTGCCTTCTTCGCAAACAATACCAGTGAACCCCAAGGGGAAGTACTAGGTCAGATAAAACCTTTTTCCTGTAACTCCTCCAAATTTTTCTTGGGTTCTTCCAACTCAGGCATCGCCATACTATAAGGAGGTATGGATATCAGTGCTGCTCCTGGCACACGATCAATAGAGAAGTCTACCTCTCGCTCCGGAGGCAACCATGAAAAGCCTTCTGGAAAGACATCCAGAAAAAGATCAAATACCCGAGGAAAATTTATCTGAGATGTCCCCTGGTCATCTAGATATAAACTAGCAATCTAGGTCGTAATACCACCCAACCCATGATGCTCTAGTCCTGCTCTTCTCGCATGGACATCCCACTCGCCCTTATAAAGAAAAGAGCCGCCCTTCGGTGATGTGAAACTCACCCTTCGGCGATAGCAGTCGACAAAGGCCCGGAAGGAAACTAACCAGTCCATCCCAAGAATGACATCATAACCCATCATCTCAAGGACATAAAGATCCCATAAGAAGTGAAACCCACCAACCACAAGGGGGAACTCCTTGCACTGATGCACACTAGAAGTTCTAAGTCCCAAGGGAGTGTTTAGTGTAATCATATCCTCAGAAGTAGAGACAGTAAGTCTAAGGCTCTCCATAGTGTGAACAGAAACAATGCTATGAGAAGCTCCAGTATCGAAAAGTGCAGAAGATAAAATTGAGGCTACTAAGATCGTACCTCGAACTATGGAAGGTCCAAGATCTCGCCCCTGATGAATCTGCTCTACCACAAACATCTGGCCAGTAACGCGGCCCTGTGTAGCAGCCTGATATCCCTGAGCTGATCCTCCCTGATCCTAACCACTGCATCCATGACCCCTACCCTAGCCTGAACGACCTAATGAACTCCAGCCCCCAGTCTGCTGTGGAACTGGTAATCCTGCTTCTGTACGAGGAGTAGAAACAGATCCTCCTTCACTAGCCACTGGAAGAATAACCCTGCAAAAAAGATGCAGATAACCCATCTTACCACAAGATCGGCACTCTACTAGGTCTCTCAGGCACTGAGGATTTTTATGCCCTCTCTTTTCACACTGATAGCACACCACCTGGTTTACAGAAGGAAGATCCTGTCTACCAGAAGAAATACATCGCTTCCTCGAGTCACCTCGAGTAGACTCTCGGGGGAACTTCCTACTTTCAGTACAAAATGAATCAGCCTTGGATACTGAACCGCCCTGGTAAACAGCTTCAGTCTCCCTCAGATTTCGTTTGGTGATCAGCACCTAGTTGACTATCAGAGTAATAGAAGTCCACTGGAAGACGTTCACCTGCGATCTGATCTTGGCTTGAGGCCTTCCTCAAACTTCCTTGGAAAGAACAGCTCGTCATTTCCGAGAACATGAGTGATGCACTATAAATTAGTGAAATGGGAGGAATACTCCATAACCGAAAGAGTACCCTGCTGCAGGTTCATGAACTCTCTGGCTCTATCAGCCCTCAGGGTCGCCGGATAGAAGCAGTCGTAGAGCGTTCACTGGAACTCATCCCAAGACATAGTCTATTGGCACCCTGCCTGCGAAACTACATCCCACCATCTCTTGGCAGAATCTCGTAGCATGTAAGTCGTGAGCTTCACCCTTCTGTCTGGGGGTGTCTCTAGATGCTCGAAGACGGAAAGTATGGTTTCTATCCATGACTCTGCAGCCTGAGGTCCTCCATCCCCTATAAAAGTGGGAGGATGCTGCTGCTGAAAAACCCACGTCAGCTCTGCCATAGACGGGGTGGGATGCTGAGCTCCCTAGAAGGTCTGCATGAATCTCATGAAACCCTATCTGAACTGGGCATCGGCACCAGTGTCTGGAATTACTACAGGTGCCATTTCAGGAACGATCGGTGGAAATAATGGTAGTCCCTGGTCTTCCGTATCAGGCGTACGGTCACTGCTTGGTTCCTGACGTGCAACAGGAGCACGTCTTGGTTCCATTGACCTGAAAGGTCAAAAGCACACCTCAGATTTAGGATTAACAGGGACAGAAAACACAAGGGTACAAAACGGTAACAGGAGAGAGAAACACTTAAGTTTTCAAAACATGACTACACGGTGTGTATTTAAACTACACAACGTGTTTGTTAAAGCAATTCACATGGGCCTGTACTTCTGCCACTACTGGTCGTGTAACACCCCAGACTACATGACGTGTTATCCCAACACACGGTGTGTACTTGAACTCCACTCATCTGCTTGAGTCTCTTTACATGGCTAACCTACACGGTCCTCTTAATCCTAAACTACACGGCGTGATCGCTAAGGACACGGTGTGTGCTGGACAGGTTCGGCAGCCCGTGTAGCAGGTTACACGGCCGACTACACGGCTGACCCTTACATGGTGTGTTCCAAACAAACACGGCGTGTATAAGAGAATATTACACTGACCCGTGTTGTTCGTGACACGAACGGGTACCTAGAACATGGCTACACGACGTGTTCTTATAAAACATGGAGTGTACTATCCAAGATTCCCCGACCCATGTTGTTACTGACACAGTCGGGTACACGGCTGAATACTACACGGCGTGTACTTATCATACACGGCGTGTCCCTCGAAGACTTTATAAAACACCGTGTCTCTGTTCACACAGTCAGTAACACGGTTTAAAAACCACACGACGTGTGCTTATCGTACACGGCAAGTCCCCAAAGAGTTTCTACAACCCCATGTCTCTGTTCACACAGTCCTTAACATGGTTTAAATACAACACATCGTGTATTCATAAAGTACACGATGTGTATTCTGGGTTTTTCTGGGCAGTAGCTCAGAAACTGCACCAAACGCCAGAAACACTGAAAAACATACATTTATGTGCCAAATTCCGATCCGTGGGGGAACATACTCCCCGCGAATCAAATCTAGTCATCATAACAATGTATACAACAAGTAAACAGCATAACAGTCCAACGACCTGCCAAATTCTGATCCACAATGGCCCATAACTCCTCTAAGACCAAAGTTTGGTGTCCATGATAAATTAACTGAAAAATTAAACAACACCCTATCAACATAGCTGTATTTCTATCATAGAAACTATCACAACATCATGAATAATCTATCACGTCATCTATCAAAACAGCAAGCAATCTCTAATGCACCCTAGATGACATGAAAAAAGGCATGACAAGTGATTTCTTAACTAGTGCCTATATGATTCATGAGATGGCATACCCTCATCTCATCGGGTTGCAAAAAAATTTAACCACAATAATATGAATTGTAACAGCACAAAAACATGTGCATCACCCAATGGTGAAATATAATAAACTATAACACTTTCAAAAACTGAAAATTGCAATTACGGGGTAACAGAGCTTTTCCTAGTACACGGGTTAATTACTCCTGTGAACAGTTAAGTACTAACTACCCATTCCTTCCTATCCCTGTCTATTGTCGCAAAACAGTAAGGCAATAGAAAAGAAAGAAAACCTCCTCTGATACCACTTTGTAATGACCCGAATATGGATCCTCATAACCGGTGCCCCGTACCCGGTTTGCCACATGACCTCAAGCACGTTTCCTCAAATACCAGAGGCTGCCGACTAGCAGCGAGGGACTTGGTGAGTCGGTGGGGAAACTATGCCTTCATTGGGTAAAGTATATAGTGGAAGAACAAACATACACAATAGCGGAAGCAGTAAAAACATACGACAACTAAAACTAAAAGTAGAAGAAATGTCTGATATAACAATGATGCAATATGGTACATGTGTCTATGGAAAGCAATAAACAAATCAACATGATGAAATACAACTAAAACCAAAACCTAAAAGAAAACAACGACTCCAACAGCATCACGAGCCAAAGCCCGGTCCCATGCTCTCCAGCTTCAACTAGTAATCAAGTACCTGAGGTAGAAGGCCCACAATCCCTATCCACAACTGCAACCATATAATATGTTTGGGCCGAAAAATAGGACCCAAACAGGGTGTGAGACTAATCCCAGTAGGCAACCACCACAAGATTTGTGCCCTACTGTCAGTGAGCAATATAGAAAAAGTAAAGGAAATAAATACAGTAATGAACTAGGAGTACACCAGTAGAAATCCCACCAATTACCATTCACATTAATTTAAATAAACAACCAGGGAAACTAGCAAAGCTCTCTATTCCAAGGTAAATCAAGTAACACAGTAGGTAACTAAAAGACTACCAAACCCACAAGCAGTACAAACCTAAGCTTGTTATTTGGATTGGTGGACTCGTCACAACCAACCAAACAAAATTCACACTGACTCTCCGGGTGGCTCAAACTAGTAGACCCCTATAGTCTAGTAATTCAACAAGGCACAAACACTCCGGGAAGCTCTCACGTCAATTCCACTATGGTCTTGAAATGATAGCTACAAACTCTCTGAGGAAGCACTTACGTCTAATTCCTCTTGTGGTATCAAAACATGTGTAAACTAAGAACACTCTTGGGAATCACAACGTCCTATTCCCGTTGGTTCTGCATACGAAACAAAAACCAACAGACCCTCTAGGGAAGCACTTAATCATCTATTCCCTCTTTGATCTCCCACACCAGGTTCTCACAGCCCGGAGCAGTCCATTGGAGAATAATAGACTATCAGTATCCCTAATTAAGTTCAACAACTACTTGGATAATAGCTACAATGCATCAAAAACATTTAAACAACTGGCAATACATGCAATCAGTTATAACAAGTAAACTATCAATTGCAATAGGGTTTGCCTCACAGGCAAACGGCGCCAAACGGCGATAAACAACCAAACAGGGAAAAAAACCAATGGGGTGATCCTCAAACATGAAACCAAGCATAAATTAGTATCAATTAATCATAATCTAACAAGAAATCTAAGGCGATTAAACAATAGGACAAAAATACCAAACCCGGGATACCCGATACATGGGTATCCGACACTTTTGCAACCAAAACTCAAAGACATTCCACGTAGGGAAACAAACCATCTACCACAATGCTAGGAGATTGATATAAGTGAACCACGATGATTGATTCTCCTTAGAATGTCGAATATCTGAGAAAACGTCCAAAACTCTCAAAACCACAATAACTTGAAAACGAGGAGGAATCATGAAACAAAACTAAAGCAGAAGAGAGATCTTACCGAGGCGATCCCAATGCAATCGACGATGGATGAAACGGAGATCGGAAGGAATCTCAGGGGCTTAGAGAAGGATCGCAGTTGTATAGGAGCTCTCAGCCGAACGAAACCTAGAAGAAGGTTGTTCTAGTGATTAGGCATGACCCCAGTGCGTTTAGGGAAAAAAAGAAAATACATGGCATGTACTTCTGGGGTACACGATGTGTACTCTATTTTTCCGTACTATACTTTAAGCGGCCTCCACCTCACCCCTACACACCGTGTGTGTGGCTCAGACATGGCCAGCCCACGACCTGGCCCGGCAAGGGAGTACACAGCGTGTACTTCACAATTTTCTAGAAACATTTCTTTTCACAAAAACTCTAGAAAAAGGGAAAACATACCTGAAATGAAGATCCGGGTTCTTACAATGTCATCATTGACTTCCAAAACATCATTTAGAATCGAACCATAGTATAAAGTTATTGGCCAGCCATAGTTGGGGTGCTTTCAATTATATGGGAATTCAAAAATGAGGGTTTCGATTGACTTAACTTGGATCATATCAAGGTCTGACTAGAAAATCAAGACATTTTGTAACCAAGAAGAAAAGATTTAAGAAATCTAAATTAAGGGTTTAATTATTGGGGAGTCTACTCAATAAATCAAGGAATATAGATTTAATGTAGTTGGAATTTGGAATGCCTACCTAAAACCCTTCAAGTTTCTTGACCAACCAATTTTTGGGTAATTAGAAAGGGAATATAGATCCTTTACACTAGAATATCTATGAAATAAGATATTTTGAAGCCAATGGTGAGGGATATTGGGTCTCAATAAAATAGAGGGAGACTAATAAATATAATATTTATTTATTTTTCTTAATTTTATCAGATATAGTACTAAATCTCCAATTTTCTTATTTGTTGAAATGAAATTAAAAATAACATCAAACATATGATTGTGATACATACCTGAGAAGGAAAAAACTCTCACTAGCATAACTTTCCATTGATAGAAAAGGAATTTATGCGTCATCCTTCACCATGAAGGGAAATTGTAAATTTTGGATTAACCATTTCAGTTTCACCTAGAAATTAGTCAAGTGATGAAGAAATATCTCCCTACGAGATAAATATGAATGATGCTAATGATATTCATTTCTTCATGAAATCATCCATTTTTAATGTTCTTTTAATTCAATATAAGGATATGCATTACTATAAAATGATGTATCACCTTAAAAATCTATTACAAGGGAAGTTGACACAAAGGAGGTACGTTACCTCCAATGATTTGTTCACAGATATTATTGGAGACTCTTCTCCATATAGGCCTCATGTAATCAATCTTATTGAATACATTGAACACCTAGAAATATTCGGGATTAAAGTTCTAGATTATTTGTGTCTAGATCTCATAATGTCATCACTACCTAAGAACTTCTCCATTTTAATTGTGCATTATAATATGAGAAAGAAGGATAAGATTCTTTCAAAACTTCTGACCTCAATTAACCAAGTGGATAAGGACATAGGGAATGATAAACCCATAGTCTGTATGGTGAATAAGAAAATGAAAAAAAGGAAAAGGTGACCAAGACCTATAAAAAATTTAAATCTCATGAGCACCATCCTTTCTAGAAGTGTATGATCCAGAGGAAGGGAATGGAAAAGGATGCAATGTCTTTTTCATTTGGTAATCCAAGCCACTAAAAGAGGAACTACACTCAAAATCAAGGGTAAGCTAAATGTACATTATTCATCGAGTGCAATATTTCCATTTCTAGACATTGGGTATTAGATAAAATGTGTGGTTTTTATGTCTATATCCAAATATAGGAACCAAGTATATTATGGAATATTTCCAGAGGATAAGTGGATCTGTGAGTTGCCAGTGGTGCGGTGTTGGTTACTCTAGAAATTGGTGACTACCACATTTTATTTCTAACAGTAATTATTTTTTAAGAGATTGTTATTATGTACCTATAGTTACCAAGAAAATAATTATTATGGAATGTTTAGATACAGAAGGGATAATTTTTAAATTCGAAAATATTATTTTTTTCTATTATAAGGGAAACATATGTTATGGTGTATTACTTTAGAATAACGGTCTTTATGTATGAAATTAAGAAATCCAACTGTTGGAAATTCATAACGAATCATGTTCAAAAAAATCATATAACACCAAACTATAGAACCGCCATCTTGGACATATAAATGAGGAATCATTGACAAAGATCTATCAATACAGTTATTTAGATTCTTCTATGATAAAACCACTTGATAGATGTCATGCTTGTTTACAAGAAAAAATTACCAAACCACTATTCGGTGGAAAGGGTAAAAGGACCATAGAACATATAGGATTGGTATACACTAATGTGTGTGAACAATTTCTAGTAGAATCTAGTGTTGGGTATTTTTACTTCTTAACTTTTACTGATGTATTGAGTATATATGGCTATATCTACATGATGAGGTACACGTCTAAGACCTTTGAGAAATTCAAGGAAATAAAGAATGAATTATACAATTATATTGATAAAAAGATAAAGAGGCCTCAATTGGATTGAGGTTGAAAACATCATAAAAAATAGTTAATCGAATTTCTATAGGAGTTTGAGATTCTATCTCAACTCACTCTACCTTATACACCATAGTGTAATGGTTTTAGTGAATGTTGGAATTGTACCTTATTAGACATGGTAAGGATGATGATGACTCATGTAGATCATCAATTATCCTTTTGTGGATATGAATTACCAACTAAAACGGACACATTAAACCAAGTACCAACTAAAGTAGAAAATTTAATTCCCTTCATGTTATGCAATGAAAAGAAACACATTTTGTCACATACATGTGTATGGTGTTGTGTGGAATTTGTTAATGAATTCTCAGGAATAAAACTAGAACCCCTGGGAATAATGTGTATCCTTATAGTGTATCACAAGGGATAAATTTTATACAACCTATAAACCCCCTAAGACAAGAAAGTGATTTTCTCCAGACATGTAGACTTTCTTGAGTGGGATAACATCCTAAAAAATATTATTGAATAAAAGATTAACTTCGATGAAGTTGATGCTCAAGATAAACAAGAGTTGGTACAAGAATAGATTCCATAGGTCTTCATGGAATAGGTTGTTATTGAAACACAAGTACTGTGTAGGATTGTAATAGAGGTAAGAGAACTAGAGATATATGGTTTTATAGTCAGTAAAGATGATGTTTCATTATTAGTTGACAATGATGAACCTATCTCTTACAAGGAGGAATTGGAGAGATTAGAAGCTATTAGATTGTAAGAGGACATGAATTAAAAAATGGATTCCATGTATTGGAACCAAGTTTGGGCTCTATTAAATGATCCAACTGATGTAAATCTTTTTGGATATATATGAGTATTCAAGAGGAAACAAGGCATGGAAGGTAAATTAATTACCAATAAATAAAGGCTAGTGGCTAAAGGGTTTAAATAGAATCATGAAATTGACTACGATGAAACCTTTTATATTGTTTCAATGTTTAAATCCATTATAATTTTACTTGCTATATAAGATTACCATAATAATGATATTTTGTAGATGGATTTCAAAACTATATTCCTTAATGGGAACTTTCAAGAATATGTCTATATGAAATAACTATAAGTGTTTCTGACTCCAGGTGATGTCAAAAGGGTTTTCAAGTTGTTGAGATCCATTTATGGAATGAAATAACCATCAAGGTTATGTAACATATGAATTGATAAATCCATAAAAGAATTTTGTTTCATTAATACTGAATGTGACTCTTGTGTATAAAAAAGGTTTAGTGGTAATATAGTCATTATACTAGTAGTATATGTTGATGACATATTAGTCATTGGAAATGACATACTTGTCTTATAATCCGTTAAGGATTGGTTAAACAAGTGTTTCTATAAGAATAAATTAGGTGAATCTATCTATATTTTAGGGATCAAGATTAATTGTGATAGATCCAAGAGGATTCTTGGACTAAGTCAAATTACATATGTTGACTATATACTAAAGACAATTAGAATGAAAAAAATCCAAGAGGGGATTGGTTCTAGTGTCACATTATTTACAGCATTCTATGAAAATGTGGTATCAGACAAAAGAACGGAAAGAGATAATGAGTATGATGTCATAACCTTATACGACATGATCAATCACATATTCCAGGTTATGTACTATACTTGATGTCACCAATGCGCTGAGTTTGGTAGGTATATATCACGAAGATCTAAGAGAACAACATTAGAATGTTTTTAAAACTTTCCTTATGTATATGGGAAAAACTAAGGATATGTTATTTGTGTCTAAAGGAGAAGAGGATCTGGTTGTTATAGGTTCCACTGATGCTGGTTTTCAGACTGATCAGAGTGATCTGAAGTTACAATCAGGATATTTTTTCTGTCTCAATAGAGGAGGTGTGAGATGGAAGAG
Organism: Viscum album; assembly: GCA_963277665.1. NCBI lineage: Eukaryota > Viridiplantae > Streptophyta > Magnoliopsida > Santalales > Viscaceae > Viscum > Viscum album. The sequence continues at coordinate 326,564,518 of OY728130.1, forward strand.
TTCAAAGAATCTAGTTTTCCCAAATTCTGCAATGGGGTCTGAGTATATAGAATCTTATAATGTATCCAAGAAACCCATTTAGATTTTTAACTTTCTCTAGGAGCTAGATGTGGTGCATAGCAGTAAAGAACCTATCACACTGTATTACGATAATACTATAATGGTTACTCTTGCAAAAGATCCATGGTCACACCAACATACAAAGCATATACTCTGGATGTATCACCTATTGAGGGATTTCACTTAGAGTGTTGATTTTATAGTAAGAAGAGTACCCACATATGATAACATGGTAGACCCCTTCACTAAAGGCATGTCTCAGTAGAAGTATTAAAATCATATGAGAGCAAGCGGTTTGAAGGTTGTTAGAAGTGGGCTCTAGTGAAAGTGGTATTCTATTGGAGTTATTGCCCTAGAACCAACTTCTTTGTACTTAATGATAAACTTTTATTCATTTCATTTAATATAAATTCACAACTTATCACATCAGGATTTTTATTCTTCGTAAAATAGAAATTGATAATGTACTAAGAGTAGTTTTCATAGTAAAAGGTCATAAGAGTTCCCCACTATGATGATAACCAGGAAGTTCTATGAAACTATTCTTGAATATATGTTATATAGCTGGATGATATCATTTAAGGGACACAAATGATACATGCAATCAGGGGTGGAGACTTATAGGACATTGAGGCACCTTCTCATGGTGTACACCCTTGGTAATATCAAGTAGGATATTATGAGAAATAGACCTCAGAGTAGAAAATCCTCATTTCTATGTGTCGTTGGATGTCCCTTTACAGGAACACGTGTATTGTTTCTTAGACACTAACATTATTATTAATGATTATTATGAAGTGTTCCCTTAGATGTATTGACAAAAACCATGATGATACATGTTTATGTCCATGTAGTATATGTTTGGTGTGTCATGAGTAATAATACATTAATGAATAATGTAGGAAAGAATTTATAAATTGTTTTATTTAAATGAATATATTATATCAGAACCTCTGATAGAAATGATATAGCCTAAATAAATACATGGCCATGGTTATCAATAATCATGTTCTATTTCTAAAAAATCTAAGAAAGAGATATCAAGCATATAGGTTGATGGCACTTGCATGCAACCTAATCAATTTGAGATATTGGGATATACAGATTATATTACATTGTAAAAATTCATATAAGGTGACATGATGTTGTGTTATTAACTTATTTCTCAATGGGTGCCTTGGTGTGTTCCCAGATGCTAACATTGGACATTATACTGCTTCGCCTAATTCCAACAAGAAAGTGTCCTAGAGAGTCAAGTACAAAGTGTATCCAGAATCTCAATTAAATAATATATTATTATTTATTATTTAATAGGACTAATAAATATTATTCTCATACATGGATTAATAATTAATCATATATATGCTTGACCGCATATAAATATATATTTTCCATTTAGAAAATATAATATTTAATTATTTATTGGTAAATAATGTAGTGATATTTATTTAATAAATAAATAGACATTATTCAAGGTCTAATAAATATTATGAAGGAATGGATGTCAGAGTTTAAGGGTATGGTGAGAAATACTAATATTGAATATTATTTGATTTAATAATATTTAATTATAAATTTATAGGTCAGCACATATAGTGAATTATTATTATTATTATTATTTGAAATTGGGATTTTTGTGATTAATTAAATAGATAAGGTAACTTGTGAAAAATATTTTATTTTAACCCTAGCCATATAAATACCCTGTTATGTTAATTTCTCACAGGAGAATTAATTTGTCTTGGTTTTGCACAATGGAATTGGGGAATCCCATCAAGCATAGAGAGCTCCCTTCTCCAGGAACACTCCCAAGAACTGAGGGCAATCTCCCTCCATCTGATTAAGGATAATACTTTGGAAGCAGTTCTCGATGAGATCAAAGGCAGATGATGCAAGCACAAGGATCGTCCGTGCTAGAACCTGGAGACTCTGTCAGCAACATCTAATGATTCTTGTAACATGTGTGGATGACCACATGATGAAATATACACTAGGTTTCTGCAATGTTATTACAGTGCACCATAAATCTATCAAAGGTTCATAAAAAATTTTGAATTCCATTGAGGTAATCATTATTTAATTAAATTGATTTTAATTAATATGTGATTATCCTCTCTCTAATTCCGGTATGATTAATGTTTTATATATTTGATTCAGTTCAATTTATAATGGTGATTAAATATCATATAGATCTTGGATTTTTCATTGATCAGGATGAAAAGAAATGATGGGCACCGTCCAACACATGCTGCTGTTGCACCCCAAACCTATAGTAGAACCTTGGTCGATAGGTCACGTTGTTCTTATCTTACCAAAACTTCAGTATATTGAATCATTTTTAGAATAATAAACAACTAAACATAAATAATCCTTCTCAAATTTTCATTGTTATTCTTCTTCCATGAATTATGGATGAATAGAGAGCTCCTTATTTGAATTTCCTACTCAACTCACCTTTCATTTAAAAGACTTTAAACCTCATAAATAATATGATCCATTTTTCTTCATCAAAGTTTCCTAAAATCCTAATGTTAATGATATATTCAATCATCATTAAATATAAGCTAGATTTATATGAATTAAAATATTAAATTAGAATCATCACATTTATTATGTTTCAAAATCATTTTATAACTCCTTATACCCATGTCTAGTGTAAAAACATTAAGGAAGCTCTATCTGATAAGTATTCATAAGAGTTTATCTATCTGATGAAATTTGTCTAGTACATCTTCATCCTTCTCCATCTAATGGACTCGCAAATATATTCCCTATCTGATATACCTTCAATCAGTTCCACTTCTTTTGTAAACCATTGTTTTATGAGATTAAAATGTCTCTATATAATGACTTTAGAGTTACCCATCCGATGAAATCATATTTCTCCTTTTTCGTTTCAAATTAATATTTATCTATTTGGTTCTTATCTTTATAATGATATCTTATGGAGTCTATATATTGGAACTTAATATATCATCAAACATTTACATCTAGTAAAAATAAACTCCATAATGAACGTTAAAAACACTTTATTCTCCTACCACAACTTCATAATTCTCCATTTAATGACTTCAAAAGTCTCCTTCTGATAACATTTTATATCTATCCATATGATGAATCTCTATAGATTTATCCATCAGGTGATTTAAATATTTCTCCATCTAATAAACATAATGTTCATATATCTATGTATAACATAACAAGTCATCTTCAATCATTCTATGCTCGATCATTCTGTATCCAATCGTGATGACTTCATATATCGAACTTTTTTCAAACTCAAAATTTTTATTGTTTTATAACATGAACATTGTATGCTTTTAACTCTAACTTTATAACTCGAACTATTATAATTTATCTCAAGAAAAATTATTCTAGTAGAATCATACTATTAATGTTATTTTTGTATCCTCAAATATTTGACTTTGAAAAACAATATCATAATATTCCATTGGACTTAAACTGGAACCATGAATATCTTCATGGACTTTGTTACATTGAAAATCATTATAGAATCTTCTAAAATTTAAATGTTCCTAAAAACTAAAAATCAAATATTCTATCAAAATTCTCTAAACGTCACTATGTAACATATTCAATAAACACATATTTTAGAAATGAAACTGATAAACATTGAACTAAAAAATAATTAAATTCCTTGGTGTATAAGTAATAAATCTATCATTATTCAAAAGGATATATCCAAGTCCATTATTTGATGCATCTATATAAATCAAAAATCCATCCTATGCCTATGAAAAGGCAGCATTAGTGCATTGAATAAATCATCCATAATTATTCAAAATGTTATTTACATTCTTCTATACATATGAACATTCCCCATTTATGTTCCAACTTTCTTAACTAGTCAGCTCATAAAAAAATGAAAAAATATTTGATATCAACCTAAAAAAATTGAAACTACATACCTTAGTTTTATTCAATGTAATTGTCAATTCCATAATTTCCAAGATCTTTAATGGGACGAATGATATTCCATCCTTAGAGAAAACATTTATAATACAAGAATCATCATGAATCTAGAATTCACATTTTCTAAATTTAACATATAATATCTTTTAACTAAGAGTCCTTATAATGATTCATAAATAATTTTTAAGATCATAATAACTTTTAGATTATATCAAGATATCATAAACAAATACCACAATATAATTATCATGATAATCCTTGAATAGTTTTTTCAGCATATCCATAAAAATAAAGGGTACATTAGTAATGAAAAAGTGCATTACAATAAATTCATAATATCCATATCAATATTAAGTGTCATATTTTTAATATATTAATTTTTTACTAGTATTAGTTAATACCCAACATGGTGAATAATATTTTAAAAATATTTATCTCAAAAAAGATGATCAAGAAAGTCATCAATGCAGGTAGAGGGTACTTTTTCATTATAGTAGTGGCATTTATTTCCCTGTAGTCAATACAAAACTACATACACCAATCTATCTTCTTAACAAGAACAGAAGGGGTTCCACTAGGTGAAATAATGTGGAAAATAAAACCCTTATCACACAGATCCTACAGTTTTTTATTTATTTACACAAATTCCACAATATCCATCATATATGGTGTCTTAGATAATTTGTTTCAACATGGATGAGATCAATGGAAAACTCAACTTCACGCTCTAGTGGGTTTCTTGATGGTCCTCCATGAAACACATCAATTTATTCCTAAAAATCATTTACATACTCTATTATAAGGATTTTTTTCATTCATAGGTTCATATGTTCTTATTCTATAATAAATTCATTAAGGAGATCTTCTGTAGGTGGATTCATTAAAGATTCAAATGATGTTGTCTCTTCTATGAAGAAAATGGGTTCTATATCTCCATAAAAAATCATTATCCCCTTATCTTGGTAATAATTTTTCACATAATAATTTTAAATCTAATATATAAAAATTATTATATCAAAGTTATTCATAGGTATAATAATCATGTTTATAAATAGGTTAAGTCAATATTACATAATGGGGACTGACTGACATATCCTTGTTATAGTAATATTTCTACTTATAGCCTTGATTGACAATTTCATTCTTAAGGTGTCAGGGAAATATATAATATTCTTTAAAAATGTGGAAGATATAATACAATTTTAAGATCTATAACCATAAACATAATTATCTATAATAGAGTCAATGATCAAAATTCTTTCCACCATATATTTGAGTTCATTAACCTCAGCTATAGTGATCACAGAATCTTGTCATTTATCCCATGAAATTATTCATGGAAAACACCCTTGATGCTTAGCGAATTCATTTGAATAGTACCATATCTCATTGAATTTAAAGAATTGGACACTGAAAACTTCTTTCTTTCCCATTCAATAATAGTCCGAGTGGATTTTTATCCACACTTGAAGAAAATTTCAATTCCCATGAAGAATGTTTCATGGTGTTTATTTTAAAAATTATTACATTTTAGAAATTACACCATTTACTTCTTCCCAATTTCAATATTTTTTTCCCAGAGTGGTCAAATAACCAATTATTTTCTTATTTTACATAGAAAACAAAAAAATGTGGAATTATTTATCTTTTTTAATGGAAATTGTAAAGGAAATCCATGATCAAATAATTGTAACATAGAGGTGGCGTGAATTAGCTATTATACTATTTATATATTTATTTTTAAATGAATTTATCCCCTTATTAGGAGGTAGTGATGATCACTATAACACTCCCAAACACACACCAGCCAAAGAAAACACAACAGATTTATATGATTCAACAATTAATGAGAGGTGGGTAGTCCTTACTATGATATGGATTCTTCTATGATCACAATAACCATGAGGATCACCATGTGAGTACAATGTTTAGGTTATAACCTTGGAACTTTTATTTTCACATATCCCGACTTGTATCAAGTCAATCAAATACAGAAGTGCATCCCACAATTTTTAATGATTAATTTTTTGGTAACAACAGAAAATTATTTAACCAAATATTATTCCTCTATGTTTTTTGGTGTACTAAAATATTTTTCTTCTAATCCACTTTATCTTTCTTAAACAAGTAAAAGTTCACCTTCAAACTAGAACAAGAAAAAAAATCAAATCATCATTCATCTCCATATAATAAATGTCTTCATCTATATAAACTATCCATTCTTGATCATTATTACCCTATTTAGAATCTCTATGTTCAACATGAGAATAGAAAGTCGTACGAGTTGTTCCCCTTATAGTCATCCTAGTAAAAAATTGTTGTCTATGTCCCTTAATGTTATTCTAAACGTAAAGTTTCCTTCTTATCCTTAGATGTGATGAAGGAATTTGTTCATCATAACTTAAAATGAATAAATCTTATTCTTCAACCTTTACATATTTGAAAATTTCATCTCTTTCTAGAATTTATTCAAATTGTTCAGTAGGAAAAAATCAACATCACTTCTAGAACTTGCTTCATCATTCACAATTAATTTCTTTGATTGTTAATGCACTTTGACATCAGCAACATAATTAAGGTTTTCTTATTTTACTTTTTAAAAAATTTATAACCTCTTCCATTTGAATGATATCATATAACAATACCATCAATTCCTAAATTCTCAATATTCTAAAGATTATCACCTTTTACCTTGATAACAAATGGGATACCAAAAAACCAAAGGTACTTCAAGCATGGATATTTTAATAATAAATCTCATATAAATACATATCTATGTTTTATTTTTACAAAAACGTATTTTAAATATAAAACACTAAACCAAGTCCTTATCTTCAAAAATAAAGAGTGGTATCTTGGTTGACTATAATTCTCTGAGCCACCCCCACCAGACACATGTCCTTCCATTCAGCCAAAAAAAATTATATGGTGTGTATTGTGTACTAATTTCATGTCAGATTCCATGATTCTTAAGAAATAATTCAAACTTACCATTTTAATATTCAGATCCATTATTTTTGTGGATCTTGTTAAGAGTGAAACCAAACTTTTTTATGTACATATTCAAAAAAATTACCCTTTTTTAGCTCATTGAATATATATTTCATAAAATTACACAATTAACATGAGATAATACATTAACAAAAGTAATAAACAACTTATGTATATTGTTTGACTTCTTCCTCATGAGATTATAAAGTAACTTCACAATCCTTTTCTACTTGAGTGATCAAATTCATCTTCTTTTCTCCAAGCCGACCAAGCCTTCAATGCCTCTATTTAGTTTTATCTTTCATACATATATAACAGGAGTTTCTAGCATTACCTACTTTAAATAAGATTCTTTAGTTTTCTTTAATTTTATAAATAAAAAATTGCATCTTCGATATCCAGGATAGAGAGTCCACCCTTTTTAAACCACTTTGATTCCTTCATCACAGAGATATGGAACACTTATTGTAACACCCCGAGATTTTATGAAAAATATTCTTTTTAATTTCATTAATGTCTTGTGTTATACGCTACACCAAAAGGAGCTTGCACAACACACATCATTGACTTGCCTTGCATTACACGCAATCACAACCTTCCTTGATAGCGTGTGTTGTACGCAACACCAAGTTTCGCTAAACAACGATATGCTATTAAGATATTATTAAAACTAGCCGTTATGAATAGTAATAACCACTTTTTGAAATTTTGTAAATTTTATTTTTCAAAATGGACTTCATTTATGGATTAGGAGTATCGAATTTAGCCTAAGGTGAAATTTTGGTAATTTTCGGATAACTTTCATATTTTGATGAATAGTGGAAATTACTAAATTTTAATTAAAAACAACTTTTTCAATCGAAATAATTAATAGTTATAAATTATTAATTTGAGTGGTTTTAAATTATATTTAGAATATATTTTTACAATTTAATACAATGTTGGACATTGGATGTAATTTCACATTTAAACCAGTTATAAACAAGTGTCAATCGTTTGATAGTTATTATCTCTTAAAAACACGCTATTTGTTGTGACAGCGGAAATTAATTATAAAATTAATTAATGCAACTTATATGTTGGGAATTTTGTAAAATAGAAATCATTTTTGAATTCGGAATATCAATTATAGCCTAGGGTGAAATTTTGGTACTTTTCTGAAAACTTTCAATTTTTGATGAATAGTGAAACCACTAAGTGGTAGGTTAAAAACTGAATTTTTCATAAAACTTAATTTTACCACTTCTGTGAATGGAATTTCGAATATCCGACAGACACGGTTAATATCAAGGACTAAAATGTGGTTCAATGGGATGAAAATAATTTTTGGTGAATAGTAACTTTTTACTTTTTTTACCACGGTTAATAGTAAATAGGGTAACTAAGGGTAAATATGATAGTATTATTACCCTAACACATGTCCTAATTCTATTGGACAAGTGTAATTCGACTAAAAACAAACTTAGGAATAAAATATGACCATTTAGGTCCACTTGGATTAGATTAGGACATTTATTATTAATTTATTTAAAGAAGGGTTAAAATAGTTAAAATCAAAATTTAATAAGTAAATCATTTTTAATATGGAATTATACATAAGATAAATTCGACTATAAATATTCATTAGAAATCTCAAAAGATTTCCTACATGATGGTATTTTATTTATAATTTTTAGAAATTAAATAATATAATTTATTTATGACACAATGATGATGCAGTAATTATCTTATTAATGAAATATTGACATAATTGATGTTATAAACACCAAAATAAATATAATTTGAGACTTTTTATGAATTCCACTAATTTTAAAGGTTACTATGATATATTAGTGTTGATTTAATCAACTTGGTTCGAACATATAATTCTGTTATTACTTTCACAAAAATCATATATCAAATAGTGTCAAAATTGACACAAAATAGTTTTTAAATCAAATATTATATTATTAATTGTTATTTTATTCTTAAAAATCTAATGTTCGGCCAAATGACTTAGATAAGGATATATATATTAATAATAAACAATTTGGGGTTCTTTTGGCATGTTATAGTAAGTGTATTAACCATATAGTGAAAGACAAAAAAAAGACAGGGTAAAAGTTAAATTATTTAACATAGAGTTAAATCTAATTGATAAGGTTAAACTAATACCCTAAACTTGTCTAAATCCTATTGGTTGATAGTATTTCGACCCATCCCCACTTTAGCTTCGAAATAAGACCATTGGGAACCATTATAAACCGATTTTGACTTTAATATAAAATAATATTTTGAGATATTCCCAAGGTGCCCCTCTCCTCCCTTATAAAAGGGCACCTCCTCCCCCTCCTCCTCACACCAATTTGAGCACTCAATCTCGGCAAACCCCTGCCATTTTCTCCACTCCACTTCCCTAGAATAATCCTAGAGGTCCTGGTCTTCTTCAAAGACCAATCTTTGTTCCCTAAGTGGAGGATTCAAAGAAGCGTTCCAAAGAAGAGGTAATATCCATTACCGAGCTTTTCAATTTCTTTCTTCTTCAACTTCTTCTTCTTTAGTTGTTTCATTATAAAGTAATAACATCAGTATTAATTACATACTGATATGTTATTATAAATATGAAACAACCCTAATTCACCTTCTATCCATCCTACGGAAAAAATGAAATCACCGCGCGTGCGTACGTACGGAATACCGTCTCCACGCTGTGGTGTAATTTATTTTCCTCCACCACCTTAATTGGATGGGTATAAAAGTGTAATGAGTAACTATATATGATTATTATAAAGTGATATTGATACTGAAATAGTATACATACACTTCAACACAATTCCACGACCATGGGAACGATATCATCGCTCGTGCGTACGTACGGACTACCGTCTCCACGACGCGATGAGATTCATTCTCAATGATTAACTATTCATGAATGATTATAAAGTATATATAATAAGTACTAATGAAATATATTACCTAATAATGATACTGGAATTATTTATATTTATATGTATGTCATCTACTTAATTCCATTCAATTCAATAGGGAAACGAAAACAGCGTTCATGCGTACGTACGGACTACCGTCTCCATGAACGGTGTATTTCTTTCCATTTACTGATTTATTATATATGTGTATTATGAATATATATATATATAAATCATGCTTTATATCCTGGAATTAAGTAATAATGATCTAAGTAATCATATGAATAATTACAAGTTAAAAACACGAACGACAAATGAGACGATTTTACCCAAAACGCTACTTTAACATGAATTTACAAAAGAACGGGTAATATAAAGTCATAAGTGGACCATATATGATATAATAAAAATGAATATGATTCTGGAATAAGTCAATAACATGATTTAAATCATTATACAGGATGTTCGGACACGTAAAATCAAGTTGGACCTAAGGTAAGGGAAATATCACAATCTCATTTTTATCCGAGATTGTTTATTCGTAAGTATTTACTGGGGTGTATTTTATCATCCACATCCATGTTCCCTCAATATTTAATATTGTTTCCATCCACTTAAAATAGTTTAAATCCAATTTTACCCTTCGGTGAGTTTTTAGTAAATAATATGAAAGGAATCTTTTGTCGTTTTTTTCATACGAGGTACTTTTTGACTTTTCCGAAAAAAGTACGAAGAATGATTTTTTTAACTTATACGGAATGAATGGATTTTTAAAACATTATTTCCAAGAAGCTTCCTTTACAAGTTTTCAATTTTATTTTTAATCAACTTCTTTTAGTTTATAATTGTATGACATATTAAGAAAAGAAAAGTGTTTTTGAAGAATAAAGGATATTTTCCTCGAGAATGGTGTTCAAGTGTTTTATCAAAATTATTTTCCATATAAGATAATAAAGGGTTCTCTTTTTATCCCTTTAATTACATTGATTTGATTATGTTGTGAGGGAATTATTTTTATGAAGTCATTTTCCTTATAAGATTTGTTTTATGATGTCATGATGTTTCAAGAATCCCATTTTTGTTACATGTGTTATGCGATGATGTATGATTTATGATTATGTGGCATACATAAGAAAGGATTCATTATAAGATGGGTGGGACCTATATCTCCCTCCAATGCATTGGGTAAAGATTTTATATCTCATGAGATAGACATGGCTGGAATGGTAGGTTATACCGGTTCAGTGAAACAGGACTGAAACGAGGGTTACTCGATTCAGAAAGGGACTTTGTCCACTAAGATAGTCTTGGCAATGAGTCTTGACTAACAAGAAATGATTCTCTATGATTATGTGTGAATGCCACAAAGTTTCATGTTTTAAGTTATGATTATTTTGATTACATTTCACTTCCATGATTTATCCCATGATTATGAAATTATGCTCTCTTTTGCAGGTTATGATTTCCAAAACGTTATGTTCTTATGAATATGATGTGATTGATATTTCTTTTGTTTACCCTTACTGAGCATTTGAGCTCACCCTTTTATGTTTTATTTTCCCCGGGATATAAAGAAAGGTTTTAGGTAAAAAAAAGGAAGATCTTCATGGGAGATATTGATGATCTTTCACCACGATTAGAAGATTACATTCCGAGTTTCCAAAGACACTAAACTATTACGATCCTTGTGTGTGTGTTTTTGTTATGTACTAAGTATTCCGCAAATGTAATGTATTGTCAATGTACGTCAGGCTTCGGGTCTCTACAGTTGGTATCATAGGAAAGGTTTAGTCAACCTTTGGAAACTAGGATGCGAAGACGTTAGTGAGATCCCTAGAGATATTTCTAAGGTATGTCTAGGGATGTCCCTAAGGTTAAGTATACGTATAGGTTATAGTACTAGAATTATGCTAACGATCATAGAATTAAACCTGAGATGTTAGATATTGAAGTTACTCCCCCTTTATTATGTTGTTTTCCCTAGCATGATTTTTGCCTCTCACAAGATTCTTTTTGTGTTTTAGTTAATGGAGGGAACCAGAAGGAATTCGGTTAACATTGAATCCAATGGACAAATTGGTGACTATGAGCAACAAAATTGTGTAATTCCTATAGAGAAAGATCTTGTGATTATGCCAAATCAGTCATCGCGATATATGATTAACAAGGTGAAATTTAGTGGTATGCCTAATTCATCAAAGAAGATGAAGATAAACTATTATGCATGTTCACATGTTGAGGAGCATAAAGAAAAGAAGATTGAGATTTCTAAAGAAGGGAAGAAGAACCTTGAGGAATACCTCAAATGGAGGAACCGATGTTATCTGTGTGGAGAAAAGGGTCATAGAGTGACAGACTGTTATGGAGTTCAATGCATTATTTGTGGAGAACATGGGCATTACCCAACTCAATGCCCTGATCTAAAAAGTTACTTCTAAATCAAGGAAGGACTTATTCCAGGACAATAATTGAAGAGGATGGATTGAAGTGTTTATGTATTGATATTCAAGAATAATGTTGTTGAGGTACTTTTATTGTTGTATTATTCTATTGTGGTTTTCAATAATTTTAAGGTACCAGTAACCATGAAAAGTGATTCAAATATTTTTGAAAGCAGATGATATGCGCATAATGAAGGGATAAAGAGAAAATGAAATGTTTGATAGTATTCATGAGCTCATGATTAATATAAGGACTAAGTGATATCATGGTTTGAGTATATAGAATTTTGAGGATTTTGGTATGTGGAAGGTGTTAACTTTTAACTACATTTAAGTTTTCACTATGGTTCAATGGGTATTCAAGAGAATACATGATTAAGGCCTTTGAATGTTTGGAATGTGACCAACAAGACATATCTTATTATATGTGCGGATCAACGACAGTATTAAATCTCTGGTAATCGTTGTCACTATATCATGAGAGTGGACTGCAGTATTATGGATAAGCCTAAAGATTAGAATGGATTATGTTGGACATAAGTTAGTATTGTTTAAGGATAAAAGATTTTTGATATTATTGATGGGATGTTATGGTAATATAGTTTTAGAAAAAGGACAACCTGCAGGATGGGCGACAGCCCATTGCGTCGGACAAGGATGTGGGAATCGAACCCACAACCGAAATGCGACTGGCCTTTATCACCTACCACTGGCCTACAGGAAGTCCTTGTTTAGTAGAAACTAGTTTTATTATATTAAGCTGTATGTCATATGATGTATAAGTCCATTTTAGGAACCATATATGATTAATCTCACTATAGAATGACTTATGTATATTTAATAACTTTTGTTAACCTTTTGTTTGAGACAGATGGAATGACCCGTCATTCTATCACATGATCTGCTAACACTTCACGAATAACAAATTCAACTTCATTTATTTAAGAGATGAAGTGTAAATTGTTCAAGGCACGAACAACAGTGAGATTGTACCAAAATAAAGTATGTATTTATTCTAATTCTAATTCTTCAACTTTAGTGAAATGATCTTGAAAACCAAAAATGTTGTCCTAGTGCTCTTATATCTGATTAATCAGATGGTACCTTAGATCATCACAAATTTATGGATTTGTGATTGTTGGCTTTTCCATAGCCATGTTCTCTACCACTCTCCATCAGAACATGATGGTTAGATTTCTCTTCCATATCCATATTTTCACCTATGTGGAAACCCATTGATTAGTTTATTTGGTTAACCGTTACGTTTCATACTTTTGTTTTTAAAGATTGGTTTTGGTATTCCTTTTTACGATGTGGGTTTCGATTAAAGAAACTTTCGAATAGTAAACCATTTATAACCCCGACGAATTTCGAGGGCGAAATTCATTTTAAGGGGGGTAAAATGTAACACCCCGAGATTTTATGAAAAATATTCTTTTTAATTTCATTAATGTCTTGTGTTATACGCTACACCAAAAGGAGCTTGCACAACACGCATCATTGACTTGCCTTGCATTACACGCAATCGCAACCTTCCTTGATAGCGTGTGTTGTACGCAACACCAAGTTTCGCTAAACAACGATATGCTATTAAGATATTATTAAAACTAGCCGTTATGAATAGTAATAACCACTTTTTGAAATTTGGTAAATTTTATTTTTCAAAATGGACTTCATTTATGGATTAGGAGTATCGAATTTAGCCTAAGGTGAAATTTTGGTAATTTTCGGATAACTTTCATATTTTGATGAATAGTGGAAATTACTAAATTTTAATTAAAAACAACTTTTTCAATCGAAATAATTAATAGTTATAAATTATTAATTTGAGTGGTTTTAAAGTATATTTAGAATATATTTTTACAATTTAATACAATGTTGGACATTGGATGTAATTTCACATTTAAACCAGTTATAAACAAGTGTCAATCTTTTGATAGTTATTATCTCTTAAAAACACGCTATTTGTTGTGACATCGGAAATTAATTATAAAATTAATTAATGCAACTTATATGTTGGGAATTTTGTAAAATAGAAATCATTTTTTAATTCGGAATATCAATTATAGCCTAGGGTGAAATTTTGGTACTTTTCTGAAAACTTTCAATTTTTGATGAATAGTGAAACCACTAAGTGGTAGGTTAAAAACTGAATTTTTCATAAAACTTAATTTTACCACTTCTGTGAATGGAATTTTGAAAATCCGACAGACACGGTTAATATCAAGGACTAAAATGTGGTTCAATGAGATGAAAATAATTTTTGGTGAATAGTAACTTTTTACTTTTTTTTACCACGGTTAATAGTAAATAGGGTAACTAAGGGTGAATATGATATTATTATTACCCTAACACATGTCTTAATTCTATTGGACAAGTGTAATTCGAACAAAAACAAACTTAGGAATAAAATATGACCATTTAGGTCCACTTGGATTAGATTAGGACATTTATTATTAATTTATTTAAAGAAGGGTTAAAATAATTAAAATCAAAGTTTAATAAGTAAATAATTTTTAATATGGGGTTATACATAAGATAAATTCGAATATAAATATTCATTAGAAAGCTCAAAAGATTTCCTACATGATGGTATTTTATTTATAATTTTTAGACATTAAATAAGTTAATTTATTTATGACACAATGATGATGCAGTAATTATCTTATTAATGAAATATTGACATAATTGATGTTATAAACACCAAAATAAATATAATTTGAGACTTTTTATGAATTCCACTAATTTTCTAGGTTACTATGATATATTAGTGTTGATTTAATTAACTTGGTTAGAACATATAATTCTGTTATTACTTTCACAAAAATCATATATCAAATAGTGTCAAAACTGACACAAAATAGTTTTTAAATCAAATATTATAGTATTAATTGTTATTTTATTCATAAAAATCTAAGGTTCGGCAAAATGACTTAGATAAGGATATATATATTAATAATAAACAATTTGGGGTTCTTTTGGCATGTTATAGTAAGTGTATTAACCATATTGTGAAAGAAAACAAAAAGACACGGTAAAAGTTAAATTATTTAACATAGAGTTAAATCTAATTGATAAGGTTAAACTAATACCCTAAACTTGTCTACATCCTATTGGTTGATAGTATTGCGACCCATCCCCACTTTATCTTCGAAATAAGACCCTTTGGAACCATTATAAACCGATTTTGACTTTAATATAAAATAATATTTTGAGATATTCCTAAGGTGCCCCTCTCCTCCCTTATAAAAGGGCACCTCCTCCCCCTCCTCCTCACACCAATTTGAGCACTCAAGCTCGGCCAACCCCTGCCATTTTCTCCTCTCCACCTCCCTATAATAATTCTAGAGGTCCTGGTCTTCTTCAAAGACCAATATTAGTTCCCTAAGTGGAGGATTCAAAGAAGCGTTCCAAAGAAGAGGTAATATCCATTACCGATCTTTTCAATTTCTTTCTTATTCAACTTATTCTTCTTTAGTTGTTTCATTATAAAGTAATAACATCAGTATTAATTACATACTGATATGTTATTATAAATATGAAACAACCCTAATTCACCTTCTATCCATCCTATGGAAAAAATGAAATCACCGCGCGTGCGTACGTACAGAATACCGTCTCCACGCCGTGGTGTAATATATTTTCCGCCACCACCTTAATTGGATGGGTATAAAGGTGTAATGAGTAAATATATATGATTATTATAAAGTGATATTTATACTGAAATAGTATACATACACTTCAAAACAATTCCACGACCATGGGAACGATATCATCGCTCGTGCGTACGTACGGACTACCGTCTCCACGACGCGATGAGATTCATTCTCAATGATTAACTATTCATGAATGATTATAAAGTATATATAATAAGTACTAATGAAATATATGACCTAATAATGATACTGGAATTATTTATATTTATATGTATGTCATCTACTTAATTCTATTCAATTCAATAAGGAAACAAAAATAGCGTTCATGCGTACGTACGGACTACCGTCTCCATGAACGGTGTATTTTTTTTCCATTTACTGATTTATTATATATGTGTATTATGAATATATATATATAAATCATGTTTTATATCCTGGAATTAAGTAATCATGATCTAAGTAATCATATGAATAATTACAAGTTAAAAACACGAACGACAAATGAGACGATTTTACCCAAAACGCTACTTTAACATGAATTTACAAAAGAACGGGTAATATAAAGTCATAAGTGGACCATATATGATATAATAAAAATGAATATAATTCTGGAATAAGTCAATAACATGATTTAAATCATTATACAGGAGGTTCAGACACGTACAAAGCAAGTTGGACCTAAGGTAAGGGAAATATCACAATCTCATTTTTATCGGAGATTGTTTATTCGTAAGTATTTACTGGGGTGTATTTTATCATCCACATCCATGTTCCCTCAATATGTAATATTGTTTCCATCCACTTAAAATAGTTTAAATCCAATTTTACCCTTCGGTGAGTTTTTAGTAAATAATATGAAAGGAATCTTTTGTCGTTTTTTTCATACGAGGTACTTTTTGACTTTTCCGACAAAAGTACGAAGAATGTTTTTTTTAACTTATACGGCATGAATGGATTTTTAAAACATTATTTCCAAGAAGCTTCCTTTACAAGTTTTCAAGTTTATTTTTAATCAACTTCTTTTAGTTTATAGTTGTATGCCATATTAAGAAAAGAAAAGTGTTTTTGAAGAAGAAAGGATATTTTCCTCGAGAATGGTGTTCAAGTGTTTTATCAAAATTATTTTCCATCTAAGATAATAAAGGGTTCTGTTTTTATCCCTTTCATTACATTGATTTGATTATGTTGTGAGGGAATTATTTTTATGAAGTCATTTTACTTATAAGATTTGTTTTATGATGTCATGATGTTTCAAGAATCCCATTTTTGTTACATGTGTTATGCGATGATGTATGATTTATTATTATGTGGCACAAATAAGAAAGGATTCATTATAAGATGGGTGGGACCTATATCTCCCTCCAATGCATTGGGTAAATATTTTATATCTCATGAGATAGACATGGCTGGAATGGTAGGTTATACAGGTTCAGTGAAACAGGACTGAAACGAGGGTTACTCGATTCAGAAAGGGACTTTGTCCACTAAGATAGTCTTGGCAATGAGTCTTGACTAACAAGAAATGATTCTCTATGATTATGTGTGAATGACACAAAGTTTCATGTTTTAAGTTATGATTATTGTGATTACATTTCACTTCCATGATTTATCCCATGATTATGAAATTATGCTCTCTTTTGCAGGTTATGATTTCCAAAATGTTATGTTCTTATGAATATGATGTGATTGATATTTCTTTTGTTTACCCTTACTGAGCATTTGAGCTCACCCTTTTATGTTTTATTTTCCCCAGGATATAAAGAAAGGTTTTAGGTAAAAAAAAAAAGGAAGATCTTCATGGGAGATATTGAAGATCTTTCACCACGATTAGAAGATTACATTCCGAGTTTCCAAAGGCACTAAACTATTACGATCCTTGTGTGTGTGTGTTTTTGTTATGTACTAAGTATTCCGCAAATGTAATGTAATGTCAATGTACGTCAGGCTTCGGGTCTCTACACTTATGAGCTTGTGTTTCGGTATATAAAAAAATAGATTGTCTCCAAATTTTATATTTTCTTTTCAAGTAACTACTGAACCAACTCCTTATATATACATATATATATATCCATCACTAACAATGATCTCATACCCATATTAAAATATCTTAAATAATTTCAAGAGATTTATATATTTTTTCTTTTATCAAATCATCTACTGTCCAAGATACATGGACATCTCCCTTTAGATTCTTTTAGTGATACTTCCATAAGTAAATCCATATCCATTCATTTTTTCTTATTAATCTATGATTTTGATTACTAAAACTCATATTTGGATGGGTTGGTAAAATTATAATACAATCATTATGATGATGAATCTGTTAATAACACCTTCCATAGACTTCTTCTTGTATATCAAACATATTTTATGTTTTTTCCCAATGTTCATAACTTGTTTCTCAGCTTCATTACATTGTAAGGAATAAATCCCCCTAAATCCATGACTATTATGTCTTTTAGTATAATTATGATGTTACTGATTGAACCAACACAACTTTTCTATATATCTAAATCCCAAAAAACATAAAATAATCATATAAAACATATTTACCATTGAAATCAATATGTTGTCTATATTTTTTTTGATAATATATAATCCCCAAATAATTAACCAATTTTGAAATCTTGGTTGAAAATAAGATTTTGGTTAGCTCCAAAATTCATGATATTTTTATCAATCCTTTTCTAATATCTTTTAGATACCCTATTTGTAGTATATTTGTTACTCAAATAGGTGCTCCTGAAATTTCATGATTTTGGAACATCTCTTGATTTAGCCACAATATTAATGTTCCTGATTTTTTATTTTTATTAAGTTTTCACTAAATTTTTTTCATTCCATTCATCTTAAACTTCTTTGAAAATTATCCATCTTATGAAATAGAATTTTGATCATTGGCTCTACACCTTTTTAGATCATCTTCTATTTAGATCAAGTTTTATTATAAATGATCAAACTCATTTTCTTTATCCATTAATATTTGTTTTAACATGATGTTGAGGGGTTTATCATTATCAAGAAACTTTTTCAACCCTTTAAATTCATCAACCAAATTCATATTTTCTTTTATAAATACATAATCATTACTATTAGAAAATTTATTATCAATCATTAATTTTTTATCTTCATCTCATCTTTAAAAGTATTTGAGCAATATCAATTTATTTCTCTATTTAAAATGAACTCCTTATTAGTATCTTCTTGTTCTATTCAAGACAAACACTTTTTTAAAACAAGTATTCTTAATAACAATATCATTCTTTATTTTATAAATTATTATATTATGAGTCTAATTGAGAGAAATATCTCATGAATATTATTCCTCTAATGCAAGGACATTAGAATCAACCATCTTATGTAAGATATGGAAAATATTTTAAAATATCAGTGTCTTATAACTTCTCACCATAGCCTTTGATTGTTCATACAACTTCATTCCGAATTTTGGATTAACTATCAATAGTTTCATCATAATGTATCTATAGTTCTTTATACCTATTTATCCAAAACTATAAATTAGATCTCTTCTCTTTATTCTTTACAAAATAGATATTTTGAGAATTATTCAAGATATATTTTATTATTTTGAATCCTTTAAATTTTAAAATCTAAATTTATGAGAGATATGGTTGAATAAAATTCCATTCATGACCATCCTTTTCTAAATTTCTCTTATCAATTATATTCACATCATCACCTTAATTTGGGGGAATAAACCCACCAGTTGTGACTACCAAGACGTCAGTACAGATAGATAACATGTATGATATCATCATGCCTTTAAATATGAGATAAATATTTACATAAAATGTATGAATCCATTTTCTGTTCACTAAATTTAAATTATTCATTAATGATGATACAAATAAATGCATTCTTTATGAAATCGATAGGGAGAGACTTCAAGATCAAATCATAAATAAAGTGAATCTAGTATTGATACAATTTGTAGAACCACTCCCAAATCAATGAAATACCAATGAGTGTGGGTTGAATCAATGATATATATTGTTTTCATATTTATTTTGAAACAACCTTCCCAATTTTTTAGGATTTAGTGATTATTTCTGCAACACTCCTAAACACACACAAATATAAGAGATCATAATAGATTTACATGGTTCACCTCCCAATGTGGGAAGTCTAGTACGTGGCGTGATATTAGATTCTCCAAGATCATGCTACCCTATATGATCAGCATGTGAGTACAATGACTAGGGTATATCATTGAAACTCATGTTTTCTTCACCTCGACTTTTCCACAGTGCATCCCACACTTAAGTGAATCCTACACTTTACTATGATTAATTACTGAATTAAAACATAAACATATACAACCAAATAGACTTCATGTAAATTTTTAAATTTACTAAAATATTCAAATTAGACTCTACTTTAACTTCATGAAACTATTAGAAGATATATTTTAAAATTTTATATGAATCAGTTTCTTGTTCTCTTTGTGTGCAGAACACATGCACACAACTTCTTCAATCTTCATCTTCTTCCACCTTTCTTGTACTTTTTATAATAATTGAATATTCACTATATTGAAAATATATAGAAATTATTCTTCCTCTTTCTTTCTACTCACATATTAATTCTCAATCAATCCACAAATATATAAAAATACACATTAGTACCTTATTTAAGAAAATTATATTTGAATTTGAATTTCATCTTCAAATTCTCCTATTCAATCACAACCCTTGGTTTATCGAAATTATAAATCTTAAACACTAATTTTGAATTGGTAGTTAAAATGGTTGGAATAAAAACTAAATTTTTAATATGAATCCAATACAACACACAACATTGAACTTTACCATATTAGGAAATTATGGCATGGTGACCTCCATTACGGTGTCACATGGTAGTTCAACCCAATTATTTATTAACTTACCAAATATTAAGTGGAATGAAAATGATTCTATGATGTGTAGGTCATTAAATTTATAGATCCACCATGAACTATCCTAATATAATATTTTTCATGGTCCATGCACTATAACATAGTCTTTTGTCATTTCTCCTAACAGTAGTAAAGAAAATGAGATGCAGTATTGAGGTCCCAAATTATCAAGAACCACTGAATCTTGTATTACCATGAATTATGGTTTAGACCTTAACTACTTAATGGAGGTCACAAATTTTCAAGAGCCACTAAAAAATATCCTAGACTCTTATGTTGAATGGTTCTTATCTATTACATGGATTACTTTTTTCATGTCATCTTTTTGGTGTAGACACTTACACTATGATGTGAGGTCATGTAGATCATTCTCCATAAAACATAAACATTAATCAACTCCAAAATATTGTCACTACTACTATAGTGTCTGTATAATAATACGTTATATGCATAGAGATTACAAATAACTTTTGGTGTAGGAATTTAGCATTAAATAAATACACAAAACCTATGTCATTGTAGGGAATTTCTTCTTTCAATCCTTTAATTTTCTTGTATATTGAACAAATTCCATGATATTTAAATACAATAAATTTCCCTAAGTATTTTATAAGTTTGTCTCCAAGAATATTCACATAATAATAACTATGATTATGAATATGGTTTTTCAATTTATAAGAAAATCCAACAAAAATTGTTATATCCACTCTAACCCCTTTCTCTAACTTCTCAAAGAATCACCTTAGCACCTCTTAGTCTCAAAAACACTTGATACTATATCATCATATATTGAAAATTATTGAGAGACTAATTCTACTTGAATAATAATATTTATCTCATAAAAGAACAATTCACACACAATTCTTGTATTAAATTCATAATTTTTAGCAAGAGTTTCTAAACATTTAATGTTTGCTTCATATTAAACAACACTGTATCCTTTTTCTTTAGATTGAGGAATTTACTCTCTATATCATCTCATTTCTTATGTGGAGAGTATTTTGTGAATAATATCTTTTTAAAACTCTTCAACACCATACTTTATATTCTAACTGACTCCTTAGTGTTCTTAATCAATGACTACCATTCATCAACGAATCATTTAAAATGATAAACATCCTTAATAACTGTTTTTATTTTTATATATACAAAAGACAAAAATATCCTATATATGGACATTATCGATTACTCAAGTACTAATTAATTTATATTATAATTAAATAATGGAGTTTTCTATCACATGAAGTGATCCAACATTGTTTCATGTTGATTCAGTAATACAGGTTTCTCCATACGGGATAGGTTATTGGTCATAACCCGAGTCAGCTGCCCAAATATAGTCATAATTTTTTCAGCTACAGAACTAGCTCTATCTTCATTATCTTTCATAGGATTGTAATACTTACACATATTTTCTTCATTGATAATTTTTCCATTCCATCCACTAAGTTCTATTTCTAATAATAACATATATTGAATTAGCTTATAGCATTATGAAATTCATATCAAAATATATAAATATAAAATCAGTGTAATACTTAACATAAAATGAAATTTTATATATAAAAAATATCTCAATCATAAACTTAGTATATTTGTGATAGAATAAAATCATTAAAATATTTTCAAATGTCTCATATTAATTTTTAAAGAGCATATAAATCAACCAAATAGTATCCCATATGAGATTCTATCTCAATGTGAAATATTTTAAAACATTATCTAAAACTAATGATGATCTAGTAAATGACAAATATTCCCATTATATATTTGTTATAATGAAGTTAATTTGTGCCATAATCACATATGTGTTATATTATCTAGAAATGGATGTATTTTCTATGAAAGACATACATTCACTACATTAACAAAATTTTATAATATTATTTATATAAAGACTTATCCTTAGATTCTATAAATGGGTTATGTTCTCTAATATATGTTTTTATAAATTTAGTTCCTGTGTTTTCGTAACACCCCAAGCTTCTACGGTATGCTTCTCTTTGAATAATGCAATAGCGTGTGTTGTACGCAACATCGAGTTCTAACACACACCACAACCAATCAAACTAGCCGTTATGAATAGTAATATCTACTTTTTAAAACTTTATAAATTTTATCTCTCAAAATGGACATCATTTTTGGATTCGGAGTATCGAATTTAGCCTAAAGTGAAATTTTGGTACTTTTCGGGTAACTTTAATATTTTGATGAATAGTGAAAATTACTAAATTTAAATTAAAAACAACTTTTTTAATCAATATAATTAATAGTGATAAATTATGAATTTGAGTGGTTTTAAAGTATATTTATATTATATTTTCACCATTTAATACAATTTTTGTCATTGGACATAATTTCAAAATTAAACCGAACATAAACAAGTATCAATCTTTTGATAGTTATTATATCTTAAACATGCTTTTTGTTTTGACAGCGGGAATTAATTTTAAATTAATTTCTGCCACTTTTGTGTTTTGAATTTGGAAAAATGGATTCCATATTTGGAATCAGGATGTCCAAATTGTGTAAATAGGTAACTTTTATTTTTAGACATTTTGAATAATTACTTCGGTAAATATTTTATTTACCCTTGTCAAAGGCTAAATCCGGTAAATAAGGAATCAAAATAATATTATAATAATACTAAATTACCCTAAAACGTGTCCTAATCTTATTGGTGGATACATGTCAGACCATGGTCATATTTGGGTCGATTTTGGGACCCCATGGAGCCACTTGTAGGTGATAGGGACACTTTATTTTAATTAAGTTAAAATAAATATAAAAATGACATAAGCATATATATTTTAGTAAAACAATTTTTACATAGGGTTATATATGTTCTATTTTCGACTATAAATATTTATTAGAAATCTAAAAATATTTTCTACATAATGGTATTTTATTTATAATTTTTATACATTATATAATTTATATAATTTATGACACAATGGTGATGCAGTAATTACCTAATTAATGAAAAATTAGAATAATTGATATTAAAAATACCCAAATAAATGTAATTTTAGACTTTTTATAAATAAAAATAATTTTATAGGATAATATGACATGTTAGGATTTATTTAATTAACCTTTTTCAAAGTAATCATTCTGCTATGATTTTCACAAAAATCAATTTTCCAAATATTGTCAAAATTAACATAAAAGAGTTTTTAAAACAAATATTATATTATTAATTGATATTCAATTCCTAAAAATCTAATGTTCGGCCAAGAGACTTATGTCATGATAGGTGTATCATTAATTTACCACTTTGGGGTCTCTTGGATGTATATAGTATGTTTATTAACCATATAATATAAAAATAAAAAGAGACATTGTAAAAGTGAAACTAATTAACTAAGAGTTAATACTTAAAGATAAGGTTAATATAGTAACCCAAACCTATCTAAATCCTATTTTTTGAGTGTTTTTAGACCTATACCCACCATAAAATTTAAATAATACACTTTGGATCCATTATAAACTGAATATGAATTTATAATAAAATAATATTTCTAGCTTTTCCAAAGGTGCCCCTCACCCCTCTAATAAAAGGGAACTCCCCCTTCTCATTAATTCACACATTCAAAGCCTTTTGGATCAGAAAAACCGTGCCCAAATACTATCTCAACTTCCATCAATTAATCCTAGAGGCCTTCCTTTAGTCATAAATCCAACCTAAGGAGCCCTTTTGATCAAATCAAAAAGAATAACCCGAAGAAGAGGTAATGATTTCACCACCCTTTTTGAAGTTCCTTTCTTCTTCCACTTCTTCTTTCTTTGTTGTTACCATTATAAAATAATAAATCCAGTATATTATACATAATTTGATGTTATTATAAACATGTTACAACCATATTTCAGTATTCTATCCATCCTTGGAATGACATGTCACCATACGTGTGTACGTACGGCTTACCGTCTCCACATCGTGGTGTAATTGTTATTCAAAACATTATTCTTTAGATGTGTATAATAATGATTTTTAAATCATGTAAATAATAAATATAACATGATAATGATTCTGTATATATGATATACCATCTAATTATATATTATTTTAATATCAAATGAATGATATTGTCACTTGTGCGTACATACGGACTACCGTCTCCACGAACGCGATGAGATTAATTCTCCATCATATCCATTCAAGTATAATTATCATTTGATGATTTAAAAATAATTTTTAAGGATTTGATATCATTATGGATATGAATACGATATAACCTATCCATTACAAACATGGATTACGTAACAAAACATATAAAAGAAAATGAGTAAGTTAACACCCGAAACGACGATAATACTAAGATATTTAAAAAAAACAATATTAAAAGATCATATACGATATCATATTAATATATATGAATCTTGTATAATTTAATAACAATTATTTCACCATTAAATAGGAGTTTAACCTACCCCAACCAAGGAAAAGTACAAGGTAAGGGTTTATTTCTAAATCTCATCATTATCGGAGGTTGTTTATACGTAATAATCTACTGGGATTTATTTATCATCCACATCCATGTTTCTTAAAAATATATTTCCAAACATTTTTAATATTTACTAGAATATGGGTTAAAGTCATTTATACCCTTGTTGACTTTTATAAGTGGTTTATAAATGAATCATTCTGTCGTTTTCCAAACAAGGTCCTTTTTAACCTTTTCGACAGAATTAAGGTAAGAATGTTTTTTTAACATATACAGCGGGTGATGCTATTTTCCCCCATTATAAAATCTTCGAAGCTCCCTTACAAGCTTCTAAGAAAATTTTCAAAGTAAATTTTTTGTTTTATAATTATGTGACTTTTAAATGATTTCAAAAATGTGGATATTTCTCTCAAATAGTTTTGATTTCATCTATGTCAACATCCTTTGATGGATTTTAAGCTTATTTGAAGTTGATTTATTATGATACAAAACTTCCATATTGTATTGAAGGTTTTGTGATTTGTTTGATTGTGGATGTGTTATTCTTATACCATTCATGGTTTATGGAGAAAGTATTGACATTTCATATGCTAGTTTTAATATGAATGTTTATGTTATGTTTAAACCTGTTCATATGAGGAATGCATTAGACTTAATATGTGATGGGTGGAGCCTGCTATAGCTTCTCGATGCATCGGTAGGTCTCATGAGAAAAACTAGTATCTTGGCACAAGGCCTTGAAAAAATCTTATTTGTATTCTTGGCACGAGGCCTTGGATATGTGGTTATGATAGTCTGACATTATGCATTCTATCATTATGAAAGTTGTTATTGATATTGCATGTGAATATTCGATTAGTAGAATATCCATGTGAATAAGTAAATGGCATTATTTCATTTTATTGTTTTGCCATACTATGTTGAAGTTCAAGTTTAAAAGGCTTTTGTTTTAGTTATACATTTCCTTAAATTTTTATTCTTATTTGTGAAAGTTTTTGCTATATTGTTATCCTTACTTGGCGTTTGAGCTCACCCCTTTTCTATGTTTTATTTTCCCCAGGATGTGAAGAAGTAATTTATGTATGACCTACTAGGATAGTATGAGGGGATAAGAGTGTGGAATATGGAGACTATATTGTTGTAGTTTTCATTTTATGATGTAATGAAACAATGTTAATGTATCTAGTTATTCCAAGTCTACTAAACTAATCGGTCTTTCGAGACTTGATCTTTCTTGTGATCATGCCAATGTTATGTAATAATGCACCGACTCTGCGTAACTGGGGTCGGGGTGTTACAGTTGGTATCAGAGGAAGTTTAGTACAATCATTGGAAGCTAGATTTAGATAAACTCTGATTATAGCACATAGATTTAAGATGGACTTTGAGTATTAGTATAGAAGAACATCCTAGACTTTTGGTATTATAGAGATTTTGTGAGTTTTCCGAGCAATACATCCCTCTCTAGATATGAGTAGGTAGAGGCGGCTCTGGCATAGATGTACCTTGGGGTAAAACCCGAAAACATCGCTTTGAGCTAGACTCAAATGAGAACTGGTGCACGACAACGTGCCTTGCTGCACTCTTGGTTACGACACTCCAGGGGGATATGCTTAGGATAACTATCATTTTCTTTAAAAATCATTATGAAGGGTTTCTGAGTATATAATTCCTCAATGAAAACATTTTTATGATTATGGATTATATCCATAAATAGTTCAATTTATGTTATGTGTTTTATAAGTATGGAATTATGTATTTTGATTCATAAACTGATCTAGTTTATGCCATTATTTAGAAATGGCGCCTAGTAGAAGAAATGGAAACCATATCAATGCACGCACTCTATGTAGGGATTTCCCTCCTTCTCAAGATAATTATAGTGGAGCTGGTGATGCAACTGGTGTCGATCAGCTAATCACCATACTGGGACAACTCACTCAGGTTATGAATAATAACCTTACCCGTATAAAGCATCCTGATCTGCATTGTGGAGGATCAATGTTAGATCGCTTCATGAGGAAACAACCACCAACATTCAATGGGAGTACAAATCCATTGGTAGCTTAGCAATGGATAAGTTCCCAAGAGAAAATATTTCAGGATTTGGGAAGTAGTGAAAGGGAAAAAGTTATCATGGCAGTTTACCGCCTCACTGGAGATGCTGATCAATGGTGGTCATTGATTCAAAACATAAAGGATGATGATGAAGTATCAAATATAGAATGTATGGAGTTCAAAGATCTGTTTTTAGAAAAATACTTTCCTTGTGACCATCGAGCATATATGGAAAGGCAATTTCTGAGTCAGAGACAAAAGGAGGATGATAATGTTGCAAAGTATAAGGCTAAATTTACAAGGATAGCAAGGTATGTTGGATATTATATACGTAACCCAAGAAGTAAGATTGATCATTTCTTTGATGAGTTAAAACCATTTCTCCATCAAGAATTAGTCTCACAATCCTTCTCGTCGTACGAAGACATTATCTCATGTGCTATCAAGACAGAGAATGAATTCTGTAAGTCATATTACATTTAAGAAAAGAAAGAGAAGAAGAGATCTGCTGATCAATTTAGGAAAGGAAATAAAGGTAAGAAGGGAAAAGTTGAATATCCATCCTACAGTAAATGTGGGAATAAACACCCCAGTACTTTCTTAAAAGGAATGAGAGTCTGTTACAAGTGTGGTGAAAAAGTCCACCAAGATCATGATTTCAAGGGGAAGAAGGAAGCTACTGATGTCCAATGCTACAATTACAGAGAGATGGTACATTATGAAAATTAATGTCCTAAGAGTCAGGGGAACTTACCACAGAAAAGGCCAAGGGATCAAGTCCAAGCTTATGCTATCACTACTACTGAGGTAGAAGCTCTGAAAGATGTGGTGGCAGGTAATTTAATGGTTTCCTCAAGTTTAGCAAATGCATTATTTGATTCTGGATCATCACATTATTTCATCTCTTCCTAGTTTGCTAAGAAAATTAGATATTTCCAATTTGATTTAACAAGGGAGTTGTTAGTTAAAACTCCTAAGGGAAGTATCATTGCAACAATGTTTTGTGAATCACTCCACATTAGATCACATAAATGTTCTTTATTTGCTAATCTCATCGTCATACCTATGATTGAGTTTGATAGAATCCTCAGCATGGATTTGCTTTCGGACCATGATGTGAAGATTTATTGTAAGAAGAAGGAGGTTGTGCTTTTTGATAATGATGATAAGGAACAACTTATCTGTAGAGCAGAATCGTCACCACCTAATTCTTATCTAGATCCACCCCCAGTAGCTCAACTAAATTCAATTATTGGGGAGGAAGAGGATGAAATTACAGTGGGTGAGGAAATTAATGTTCAAATAGAGGATTTACCTATAGTGAAAGAATATGTATATGTGTTTCCGGAAGATTTACCTGGACATCCTCCAGAACGAGAAGTTGAGTTTTCCATTGATTTAATTCCTGGATCAAGGCCTATATCGAAGACCCCTTATAGAATGGCCACTATAGAATTTGTTGAACTAAAGAAACAACTAGAGGAATTGAGTAATAAGGGATTTATTTTCCCCTGTGTTTCTCCGTGGGGAGCCCCTGTTCTTTTTGTTAAAAAGAAAGATGGATCTATGAGGTTATGTATCGAATGCAGGTAGATCAATGCTATAACAATAAAGAATAAGTATCCCCTACCTCACATTGATGATTTATTTGACCAACTTCATGGAGCTCAATATTTTTCAAAGATTGACCTTCGATCTGGATACCATCAGTTGTGTGTGAAGAAGGAAGACATTCCGAAGACTGCATTTTGAACCAGGTACAGGCATTACAAGTTTACAGTAATGTCTTTTGGATTGACTAATGCACCCACTGTATTCATGGATTTGATTAATAGAGTTTTCAAGGAATATATTGATGAATTTGTGGTGGTATGTATTGATGATATCTTGGTATACTCAAAAATCTACAAAGATCATGAAAATCACTTGCACATTATCCTAAAGACTCTGTGAAGACATGAATCATATGGGTAGTTTAGCAAGTGTGAATTCTGGCTTCATGAGATTTCTTTTCTTGGCCATATTGTCTCTAAAGATGGAATATCTATTGACCCTTCTAAGACCAAGGAAATCCATGAATGGCCAGCACCTACGAGTATAATTGAGGTACGCAGTTTTATTGGTTTGGCAGGTTATTATAGACGTTTCGTCCAGAATTTTGCCCGGTTGGATAACCCATTAACAAAGTTCACACGTAAAGGGGTTAAATTTGTTTGGAAAAAAGTGTGTGAGGAATGTTTCGAAGAACTTAAGAGAATATTAGTCAATACTCATATATTGACTCTACCATTGGGGAATGATGGGTTCGTTATTTATAGTGATGCATCGAAGAAAGGACTTGGTTGTGTCCTTATGCAGAATGATAGGGTTATTGCCTTTGCATCACGATAGTTGAAAATTCGTGAACAAAACTATCCTACTCATCATCTCGAGTTAGAAGCTATGATCTTTTCTTTGAAGATATGGAGGCACTACCTTTATGGTGAAAAATGTGAGATTTATACTGATCACAAGAGTTTGAAGTATATTTTCTCACAAAAAGAACTCAACATGAGGCAAAGGATATGTCTTGAATTACTCAAGGATTATGATTGCATGATACACTACCACCCGGGGAAGGAAAACAAGGTGGCAGATGCTTTGAGCAGAAAAGATCATGGGGTTTTGAACAATATGAGAATTGAAAGGGATCAAATTTTCATGGATCTAGTGAAGATGGACATTGGGAATAACCAGGTAAGGTGAACCATAAATTCTTTTTCAAATGGTTTTCAAACCATCTTTACTATAATGGATTAAGAGTTCTCAAACCGATGATGAAGAATTCCAAAAGAATATTAAAGTTGTGAATGATGGGAGATTGAGAGGCTTTGTGTATGAAGAAGGAATTTTGAAATTTGAGAAATGACTTTGTGTTCCCGATATACCTGATCTAAAAAGGGAATTTCTGGATGATGCTCATAGTTCCAATTTCTCTATACACCCTAGGAGCACAAAAATGTATAGAGATTTGAAGGAACATTTGTGGTGGGACAACATGAAGAGGGAGATTGCTGATTTTTTATCAAGATGTGTGGTTTGTTTACAAGTGAAAGCTAGAAGGCAACAGTCTAGAGGAGTCATGCAACCTCTTCCCATACCGGAGTGGAAATGGGACACTATTACGATGGACTTTGTCATGGGGCTACCAAAGACTCCTAGAAGGAACGATGCAATATAGGTCATTGTTGATCGTCTTACCAAGTCAGCACATTTTCTTGCTATAAGGGAATATTTACCACTTGAATGACTAGCAAGACTATATGTTAATGAAGTTGTGAGACTTCATGGAGTACCCCTATCGATTGTCTCTGATCGTGATCCCCATTTTACATCACGATTCTGGAAAAGTCTTCAGAAAACCTTGGATACTGAACATAATTTGAGCACTACCTACCACCCTCAAACAGATGGACAATTAGAACGAACTATTCAAACCTTATAAGACATGTTGATATCCTTCTCACTTGACTTTCAGGGTATGTGGGATCAATATTTACCTCTGGTAGAATTTTCCTATAACAATAGCTTCAATTCGAGTATTCATATGGCACCATATTAAGCGTTATACGGAAAGAGAAGTTGCATACCAACCTGTTGGGATGACGTTGGTGAAAGAAAACTTGTAGGCCCAGAACTGGTGGAGGAAACGATGGAAAAGGTTAAGGTAATCCAAAACTATATCAAAGCAGCTCAAAGTAGGCAGAAGAGCTATGTCGATAATCGAAGGAAGGATTTGGAATTTCAAGTCAGTGAT
This sequence comes from Viscum album, assembly GCA_963277665.1. Taxonomy (NCBI): domain Eukaryota; kingdom Viridiplantae; phylum Streptophyta; class Magnoliopsida; order Santalales; family Viscaceae; genus Viscum; species Viscum album. The sequence goes on from OY728130.1 coordinate 326,595,719, forward strand.
CATGTTTTCCTGAAGGTATCTCCATGGAAGGGAGTCATACGTTTTAGTAAGAAAGGTAAGTTGTGTCCCAGGTACATTGGAACTTTCTAAATTCTAGAACAAATTGGGGCTGTAGCTTACCGATTGGCAATGCCGCCAAGTCTCTCCAAAGTTCACGATGTGTTCCACGTATCTCGGTTGAGGAAATACATGCCTGACCCAACGCATGCACTCACCTATGAAAAATTAGAACTGAAACCCGATCTGTCTTATTGTGAAGAGCCCGTCAAGATTCTTGATACGAGAGAACAAGTACTGAGAAACCGGATGACTCGTCTGGTAAAAGTGTTTTGGAGAAACCATAAGATGGAAGAGGCAATGTGGGAACCCGAGGAACTTATGATGAAGAACCACTCGATTCTTTTCATGCGGTAGTATTATAGAAATTTCTAGGACGAAATTATTTGAAGGAGGGGAGAATGTAACACCCCAAGCTTCTACGGTACGCTTCTCTTTGAATGATGCAATAGCGTGTGTTGTACGCAACATCGAGTTCTAACACACACCACAACCAATCAAACTAGCCGTAATGAATAGTAATTCGTACTTTTTAAAATTTTATAAATTTTATCTCTCAAAATGGACTTCATTTTTGGATTCGGAGTATCGAATTTAGCCTAAGGTGAGATTTTGGTACTTTTCGGATAACTTTAATATTTTGATGAATAGTGAAAATTACTAAATTTTAATTAAAAACAACTTTTTTAATCAAAATAATTAATAGTGATAAATTATGAATTTCAGTGTTTTTAAAGTATATTTAGAACATATTTTTACCATTTAATACAATGTTGGTCATTGGACATATTTTTACAATTAAACCGAATATAAACAAGTATCAATCTTTTAATAGTTATTATATCTTAAAAACACGCTTTTTGTTTTGACAGCGGGAATTAATTTTAAAATAATTTATGCCACTTCTGTGTTTTGAATTTGGAAAAATGGATTCCATATTTGGAATCAGGATGTTCAAATTGTGTAAATTGGTAAATTTTATTTTTAGACATTTTGAATAATTACTTCGGTAAATATTTTATTTACCATGGTTAAAAGGTAAATCCGGTAAATAAGGGTTAAAAATAATATTATAATAATACGAAATTACCCTAAAACGTGTCCTAACCTTATTTGTGGTTACATTTCCGACCATGGGCATCTTTGGATCGATTTTGGGACCCCATTGAGCCACTTGTAGGTGATAGGGACACTTTATTTTAATTAAGTTAAAATAAAAAAAATTACATAAGCATATATCTTTTAGAAAAACACTTTTTACATAGGGTTTTATATGTTGGATTTTAAACTATAAATATTTATTATAAGGCTAGAAGGATTTCCTACATAATTAAATATTATTTATAATTTTTAGACATTATATAATTTAATTTATTTATGACACAATGGTGATGCAATAATTACCTAATTAATGAAAAATTAGAATAATTGATATTATAAATACCCAAATAAATGTAATTTTAGACTCTTTATAAATAAAAATAATTTTATAGGATAATATTACAGGTTAGGATTTATTTATTAAACTTTATTCGAAGTAATCATTCTTTTATGATTTTCACAAAAATCAATTTTCCAAATAGTTTCAAAATTGACATAAAAGAGTTTTTAAAACAAATATTATATTATTAATTGATATTCAATTCGTAAAAATATAAGGTTAGGCCAAGAGACTTATATCATGATAGGTGTATCATTAATGGACCACTTGTGGGTCGCTTGGATGTATATAGTATGTTTATTAACCATATAATATAAAAATACAAAGAGACATTGTAAAAGTGAAAGTAATTAACTAAGAGTTAATACTTAAAGATAAGGTTAATATAGTAACCCAAACCTGTCTAAATCCTATTAGTGGAGTGTTTTTCGGCCTATCCCAACATTAAACTTTAAATAATCTACTTTGGAGCCATTAGAAACTGAATATTAATTTAATATAAAATAATATTTCTAGCTTTTCCAAAGGTGCCCCTCACCCCTCTTATAAAAGGGCACTCCCTATTCTCATTAATTCACACCTTCAAAGCCTTTTGGTTCAGCCAAACCCTGCCCAAATACTATCTCAAATTCCCTCACTTAATACTAGAGGCCTTCCTTTAGTCAAAAATCCAACCTAAGGATCCATTTTGATCAAATCAAAAGGAAGAACCCGAAGAAGAGGTAATGATTTCACCCCCCTTTTTCAAGTTCCATTCTTCTTCCACTTTTTCTTTCTTTGTTGTTACAATTCTAAAATAATAAATCCAGTATATTATATATACTTTGATGTTATTATAAACATGATACAACCATATTTTAGTATTCTATCCATCCTTTGAATGACATGTCACCATACGTGCGTACGTACGACTTACCGTCTCCACATCGTGGTGTAATTGTTATTCAAAACATTATTATTTGGATGGGTATAATAATGATTTGTAATTCATGTAAATAATAAATATAACATGATAATGATTCTGTATATATGATATACCGTCCAATTATATGTTATTTTAATATCAAAAGAATGATATTGTCGCTCGTGTGTACGTACGGACTACTGTCTCCACGAACGCGATGTGATTCATTCTCCATCGTATCCATTTAAGTATAATTATCATTTTATGATTTAAAAATAATTTTTAAGGACATGATATCATTATGGATATGAATAAGATACAAACTATTAATAAAAAACATGGCTTACGTAACAAAACATATAAAAGAAAACTAGTAAGTTAACACTCGAAACGACGATAATACTAAGATATTATTGACAAAGCAATGTTAAATGATCATATATGATATCATATTAATATATATGATTCTTGTATAATTTAATAAAAATTATTTCACCATTATACAAGAGGTTAACCTACCCCAACCAAGGAAAAGTACAAGGTAAGGGTTTATTTCGCAATCACATCATTATCGGAGGTTGTTTATACGTAATAATCTACTGGGATTTCATTATCATCAACATCCATGTTACTTAAAAATATATTTCCAAACATTTTTACTATTTACTAGAATATGGGTTAAAGTCATTTATACCCTTGTTGAATTTTATAAGTGGTTTATAAAAGAATCTTTCCGTCATTTTCCAAACAAGGTCCTTTTTAACCTTTTCGACAGAATTATGGTAAGAATGTTTTTTTAACCTATACGGTGGGTGCGGATATTTTCCGCCGTTATAAAAGCTTCGAAGCTTCCCTTACAAGCATATAAGAAAATTTTAAAATTAAATGTTTTATTTTATAATTATGTGACTTTTAAATGATTTCAAAAAAATGGATATTTTTCTCAAATAGTTTTGATTTCATTTATGTCAACATCCTTTGATTGGTTTTAAGATTATTTGAAGTTGATTTATTATGATACTAAACATCCATATTGTATTGAAGGTTTTGTGATTTGTTTTAAATTGGATGTGTTATTCTTATACCATTCATGGTTTATGGAGAAAGTATTGACATTTCGTATGTTATTTTTAATACGAATGTTTATGTTATGTTTAAACCTGTTCATATGAGAAATGCATTGGAATTAATATGTGACGGGTGGAGCCCGCTATAGCTCCTCGATGCATCAGTAGGTATCATGAGACAAACTAGGGTCTTGGCATAAGGCCTTGAAAAAATCTTATTTTTACTCTTGGCACGAGGACTTGGCTATGTGGTTATGATAGTCTGGCATTATGCAATCCATCATTATGAAAGTGGTTATTGATATTTCATGTGAATATTCGACTAGTAGAATATCCATGTGAATAAGTAAATGTAATTATTTAATTTTATTTTTTTGCCATACTATGTTGAAGTTCAAGTTTAAAAGAATTTTGTTTTAGTTATACATTACCTTAAATGTTTATTCTTATTTATGAAAGTTTCTGCTATATTGTTATCCTTACTGGGCATTTGAGCTCACCCCTTTTCTATGTTTTATTTTTCCCAGGATGTGAAGAAGTAATTTATGAATGACCTGGAGGGATAGTATGAGGGGATACGAGTGTGGGCTATGGAGACTATATTGTTGTAGTTTTCATTTTATGATGTAATGTAAACATTATTAATGTATCTAGTTATTCCGAGGATACTAAACTAATCAGTCTTTCAAGACTTGATCTTTCTTGTGATCATGACAATGTTTTGTAATAATGCACCGACTCTGGGTAACTGGGGTCGGGGCGTTACAGTTTTAAACTAAAATTCCTTTAATAAAAAATTTAACACCCTGACTCCATTATCCCAGAGGTTAGAATTATTTTAATACATTGGTAAAAAATAAAATGTATCACATATCAAGGGATGGAATAGTGTTTTAGTATTAGGATACTAGATACATATATTATTCTCACATTACTTATGAAAATAAGAAATAAAATATAAAAATTCTAGTGAAAACATTATTGATTCTTCTACTAAATCCATGAAATCATTTATAGATCACTTCTTGTTATCCTAGGGAATTTAAATGAATATAAATGGTGTTATCAGATACTCAGTATGGGAAAGTGTATAAAATAAGATATCATTGGATAAACAAAGAATGAATAATATGGAAGAGATAAAAAATAATCAAATATTCCAAATTTTAACATCCTAACCTAGTATCCACTATAATAATTTCCTAATCAAGTCAGTAAAATGGCCTATAGCATTCCTCATAATACATTAGAGGATTAAAAATAGAAGTGAGGGTCCAATTGGGGTACGTTAAGGAGACCTTTTTATATTTTGAGGGGTTATAATGGGCCCCACTCATCATATACAACATTAATGAATTCATAATACAAAATAATGAATAAAAAATAATTAATTAATTAATTTAAAAATATATATTGAGAAACTATTATAAAAAATAGTACTAATTTACCTAGTAAATAATTAGAACGATGTGATCATATGCCACAGAGAGTAATATGATGGTTAGAATTAATAAGTTATATCACTGGAAAATCATAATATTCATAAAAGGATGTTTTCATAGTTGAAAATTAATTAAAAATATCAGTAGAATATTTCTCGAGGAAAATACCATTTAATTTTGAAATCAATTATATTAAAATATAAAAATTTCTAAAATATTAGAGAAAAAATTTTCTTTGAAAATAATCATCAAATATTTTAAATTTAATTTCATGAAAAATAATAATTATGATGGTGGAAAAAGCTATGCATAAAATATATATTAGAAAAAATATTCCATTCAAACCTTTTGTAAAAAGTACCTCATTTGGAAAAAGATAAGAAGATTACGTTTAAAAAATTTAATGAAAAGTCAAAAAGGGTATAAATTTATTTATTCAATCATTGGAGAATCTTAAAATCATTTTGAAAACATTTTAAATAAAATATGAACATGGAAGAAACACATTCACGAAGAAATATAAAAAAATTATTTTTTTCTTTAAAAAAATGTTTGGTAATTTTTGAGTACTTAGAGAGAGAGAAATGGGTGTAAAACATGTAATATATTCAAATAAATAGAGGAGAAGAAAATAAATGGGTTTTAGGACAGAAAGATATTATATTTCCACCAATGAACCTTAAAAATGAACAATTCCATATAAGGATGTGATTGTAAAATAAACCAATGCCGCTTTGGTAACTTTTTAATCATAATCCCATGAAAGAAATTACATCAAATGAAATACTAAATACTAAAAATATAAAGTAATTTATTATATAACATTTGAAAGATTTAGAATATACACCACATGTAACACCCCATGATTTTTTGAATTTTTAAAATATATTTAATCTTTTCAGTATTTTTCATTACAGAAAATATGAAATTTATCTTGTGTTACATGCAATAATGATTTTCTTCGATAGCATGCATGACACATAACACTGAGCTTCAGTAGACCATGAAATGATATTATATTAAATATTACCATTATATAATACCTATTACATAGGTATGTATGAATAGTATTAACTACCTTTTGAAATATAAATACAAATTTACTATTCAATATAAGTCTATTTAAAAACTCTTAGGAAATAAACAATGAATTTTACGTAATTAAATTCACCAAAAATATGTATTCAAAAAAACTGATATTTATTTTTTTTGAGGAAGAATTATAACTAAATTATTGATATTTTATAAAATTTATTTGGTAAAATGAACTTCAATTTTGGAATCATCATAACGAAATTATCTAATTATTTAATTTTGTGATTTTTTGGAAAATATTGATTCTTCATTGAATAGATGAAAGTACCAATTTTTATAAGAATATCACTTGTTTTCAATAAATTATGTAATTTAACTACCTCATTCTATTTTAATTCAACATATTTTTTTAGTTTAATTTAATACACTTAATTTCTTCTGGATCAACTACATACTAGATTTTAGTATTAGTTTTTCTCAGGTTTAAATTTTTTTCCCGAAAACTATATTCAAGTGAACAATGATTACAAATTTTAATAAATGAATATAATACCTGATGTGGAATGATTTAAATCAAATTTATATATTATATATCAAAATAAATTGATATTCATACAATGATTATTATTTGATATAGGGTTAATGTAAAATCATATTTTGCTAGAAAATACACTTCTCGAATACCCACTTTTTCGTCACGCCAGCCTATTTCAATTTACTATTTTGAAAATTTTATAAAAATAATTTTATAAAATAAATTTATATTTTTATATAATCATGTCATGTTTATATTAGGGTGAATTATTGACGATTTCAAGAAAATATGAATTTTTTTACGAATAGTGAAAAATATTGTATTTCAATTGAAAACCCCCTTTTCATTTAAATAATCTATAAAGATTAATTACATTTTAAATTTTTTTAAAGTAAAATTTGTTCAATTATAGATATAGTAATCCAATTTAGTTCATTTTAATCAATTTTATATTCAAATTGGATATAAAAACATAGTAATATTTCAAACATTACCTCTTTGAAGACCTGCTTTCTCATCACATATATAGAATTAAGTTCAAATTAAAATTTGAAAATTATGAGAGTTGAATTTGGAAATATTTATTGAATATTTTTAATCATAATAATTTATATTATATGATATTGTCAACTTAGTTTTTTTACTAAAATTAATTGTAAATATAGTAAAAATTATTTATCGCAGTTAAGGAAAATATCTGTTGACTGGGGATGGGGGGGGTTATACTAAAACGTAAAGGGTAATAAATAAAAAAACTTTTACAAAACCAATTTATGGAAATATGTAGAACTTATACCTTATATTATTTATATTAATCCAATTTTGATCCTTGTGGCATGAAAACCTCCAATGGCCCGACGGCCTTCATTTTTTATTGGATTTTTGATAATCAAACTTTCAAGGGGTTAGGTGGAACACGTACAAGGCCCGTAGGCATAAGTATTACATGGAACGTAGGCCTTAGAGAAATTCATTTCCCGTAGGCTTCAAACATTACATACAACCCAGACTACCAACTTGGATCTGCTCCTCCCCAGCATCTTCATCGTGAAATCAGCTCACCACCTTCGCATTACTGTTCGACTAGGCATTCCCATGCACGCACAGGCTTGTCCCGATGGCTGGTGTCATACCCTCTCATTCTTTTATTCTGTTTAGCTTCTACTGTGGTGGAAGCTCCTTGCTCATCCTCCCTGTAGAGCTGTTTCCTTATAGGTTGTTGGGTTTTCATCTGCACTTAATGTGGATCGAAGGCCTTGAGGTGGCCCTAAGGCCTTACTGACCCGATGTTCTGGGTGGACTGAAGGCTTTAAAGGACTCAGGGACCAAATCGGTGGCCCGAAGGCCCAAACGGGGGCATATTCTCGGATGCTATAGTGCCAAATAGTTCCTGCTACAATGCTGCACAGTTCCCGCTATAGTACCTATTACAACACTGCTACAGTACCCGAAAATTCTGCCTCCGCCTAGATTTGATCCCTAGTCGCTTGGATTCACTTATAGAGTCCTTACCAACTGGGCTAAGGTGCATGTGCTTATGGCATGAAAACCCATCGGTGGAATTCTTTCATTCAAAAATTTACAAGTGGCCACTCATCTCACTTATAAAAGGCCACCCATTCTCCTATATTATACACACCGTAAAAACCTTTTGGTTAAGAAATTACGAACCCAAATAACTTCATAACATCCAATATCTAACACAATAAGCCATAGTTTTGACAAAAATCAAATGTAGGATGGATATTGCTGCAAACCAAAGGAGGAAACATGAGAAGATGTGACATTAATTAAGGAACATTATTATATTATCTAATACACCATATCATTATATTATAATTATAAAATGATTATATAATAAAATACTTATAATCCATATAATTATATTTTTTAGTTTAATGTAATGCCTTAAATCCATATACACATCCATCAAATGGGTTACGAAATCATCATTCATATGCACGGTGGAGTACCGCCTCATGAACCAATGCCAAGACCTATCAATGATGGAAATATTGATTTATTTATTTTCTATATATTATATTTATTATATTATTATGTTTTCTGAATTTTTATATCACACATAACTTCATGATTTCATTTTTTTTGTGAATACGATAACATCGCTCGTGTGTACGATGGACTACCACCTCACGAAGCGATGTGATTCATTCATTGATTAGATGAAAGATAATATGGATGGAATTAATAAAAATATGTAATATATATGACATGAAAATTATTTTTTAATTATAAAATATCATTTAACATTCTTTCTTTCAATCCAATAAGAAAATGGAAACAATGTTCATGTGTAAGAGTGACCTACCGTCTCCAAGAATGGTGTATTTTGATTTACATCAATAAAGGTTATGGTTTAATATAAATAAATATATAATATGTATATATGATATTTATATTATGGTTAAAATTTTGGATATTATTGAACCATAATCAAATTATTAGGACAAAAAATACCAAATCATAACATACATGAAAAGAAAATAGGTTATAACTTGAAACATAACATTAACATGGAATTTTTAATAAAGTTGTAATAAGAAAATAATATATGGTATGTTATATATGAATATTTTTTAATATATTTATAAAAAATTATATTTATTATACCGGATGTTTTGAATGTGTATAAAATAATTCAAGAATTAAGTTAAGAGATTCCTAGACTCTCTTTTATTTCTAGAATACACATGAAAGTTCACCACTCATTTATTTTGTGCGGTGTATATAATGAACCTTATATATGTTATATTATTAATCTCATTTTTTAATTATAATTACGATTTAATCATATGTTATGATTTTTTGTGGATTATTGTTCAAAATATTTCTAAAACCATATAGATATTTTGACTCAATTTTCCTTCTTTGAGGCGTACATTATGTTATGCACCTATATTCCTTCAAAGGATTTATATAATTCCCCCTTTAAATGTAATATCATCGATCTATTTATAAAAAGTATTTTTTATGTTCTATTTTATATTATTCCTTTATAGTTATTACGATTCAAAGATACCAAAGTGGTAATGATTTTATGTAACAATCCGATCGTTTATCAGTACTGTTTATTAATATGTTTCCGATGATAAAATATTATAATCCATCTCTCAAAATACCCATGAATTTTATTCTACTACGTTTATTCATGATATATCAAGTAATAGTACTATTTTTCACACTTTGTACTTAAAATAATCTATAAAATGTTTATTTAAGAAAATATGATGGTATTTATCTCTTCGATTGGAAGTCCATTTTCATCAAAAACTATTTTGTAAAAATGTTTTTCCTACATGTTTTATTATTATAATATGATTTTTGAAATAATTTTTTACCCATGTTTCACTTTTTTTACAAACAATTTTCTAATATAATATTGAATTAATTTTTAAATTAATGCTTGATTGTCTCTTACTGAAAATGTTAATGGATTCATTTTTTAACAAGTATGACATGATGAAAAATTTCCATCATCATGAAAAAAGTTTACTTTTATTATTCCTTTATAATATTTCATGGTTTTTTTGAAATAAAATGATTTAAAAAAATAGGTTTTAAGAAGTGTTTTTCATAGTGGATATAATATATTCCTCAAGAAATGTTTTAATTTTTTTAAACATTCATTTATATGTTTTCAATGATAATTATAAATAATAGATCTAAAAAATATTTATTATTTTTAAAAAGTGATTTTCAAAGAAAATTCATTATCCTTAAGAAAGGTTCCTTGTGCGTGAATGGCCCGATGGCCTACATTTTTATTTATTTTTGATAACCCCCCCTTTTGAGGGATGATGGGGAACCCTTACAAGCCTCGTAGGCTCAGAGATTTCATGGCCTGTAGGCTTAGGAGATTACATGACCTGAAGGTATTAGTGAATTCAACCAGACTATCTACAAGGAACTGACCCTCCCCAGCATCTACATCGTGATAGTATCTCTCGACATTTGCATGACCATCTGGCAAGGCTTCCCGTGCAAGCATAGGCTAGTACCGATGACATAGTCATACCCTCTCATTCTGACAATCCATTTGGCTCTGCTCTGGTGAGTGCACCTTCTCATAATCCTCTTCTGGGGTTTTTCCTTTTTTGTAGTGTGTCTGGGGCCTGCATTCATGTGGCCCGAAGGCCTTGGGGTGGCCCTAAGGCCTTAAGGTGGACCGAAGGCCATGAGAATCAATTGGCCCGAAGGCCTTGGGGGCCTGAAAGCCTTGCAGGACCTGAGGACCAGACCAGTGGGCCGAAGGCCCAGATGGATGAATAATTCCGGCTGCTACAGTTCCAAACTATTTCTACTACAGTGCTGAAACAGTGCCTACTATAGTACTGCTACAGTACCCCGGAAACATGCCTCCACCAGGATTTGATCTCAGGTCTCTTGGATGCACCTAGTGAGTCCTCACCAAATAGGTTGAGGCTCATGTGAAAGAAAGTTTCCTTGTGATCTTTCAAAATACTTCTCCATCTAAGATGATATACTTTGACATAACATCTGATTTTCTAGAGATATGAACCAATAATACCATTATTATTCATGTTCATAATGGTTTATCATAAAAATATGTTCATGAAACCCATTTATCTTCCATTGGTTATATAATGATAAAATTATTATGAAAACCACTTATTTTTTACATGGGTTATGCTATTATGAAATGGTGAAATTATTACCAAAACTCTCTCTTTTCCATAGGTTATGATATGACGAAATGTTTTTGAACCCATTTAATTTCATGGGTTATGATATGACAACCCTGCTTTTATTACACACTTAAACATGATTTATTACATAAAATCTTCAATTGATACAACAAGGAAGATCGAGAGGTCTAGTGTCTTTTGGGATTATGAACATTACATAAAAACTTAAAACATGGAACACAACATCTTTATTGAAAACTTCCTTTACATAACCACTACATTCCCTCGTACTTAGTAGTGCATAGGATAACCTTAGGACATACATAAGAAAAGGGTGATCTATAAATCCTAGTAAGGGAATAAACATGGAATAACATGAGAAAAACAATACATGTCAGAAAATAGTAATATCAATAGGGAAAAAGAGAAACATGAACATAAAGGCATGAAAATGGATGACAATCATAACATGGAAACGTGGCAACAACACTTAAAATGGAATTAGCATGAGCCAAGGCTCATTGCACCTGGAGCATTATTAAATCCTCATTTCACATGAAGCATGATTAAAACCTAGTTTCATTTGAATTATCATGATTAAACACTCATTGCACATGAATTAACATGATTCTATACTTTACCTAATGCATTGAGGCGCTATCAGGGCGCACCCTTCTTAAACATTTCATTTCATGCAGAAGTGTGCCACATGGATCATAAAACATGGATTCATTAAACATAATAATTTATTCCACGATAAAGGAATGTGGAATTCATACATGAAACTCTATAATCAATATGTAAATGTGCATAAAGGTGAATACCCTTGATATAGAAATGGATATGGTATTCACTACACAATGACTTTGGCTTGGAAAAAAACGTGGTGCAATTTCGGTAGCATAACGGCGTGACATAAGAATTCATAAAAATAGTTCATGAGAGAGAAAGTGTTGTCTCATCAAATGTACATAAAATGGAAAATAAGGGGGTCATATAGATACATGTCCCAACAATTGAAATGGAATTTAGATTCGTGATATAAAATAATTTCTTGAATGTAATTGAGGAGAGAGAAATTATTTTCGGAATATCAGCATAGTAACATGTGTACATGGGAGGAATTTTATGAGAGAGAAAGGGGTATCACATCATTAAAACATAAAAAGTTTATTATGGGGGAGGTTCAAAACCCTACCCCAACATTTATAACTGAAATTAAAATGGAATAAAAACGTATCGAAAATTGGAAAAAATGAGAAAGGAGGAAAACCCTTACTTGGAAGTGTTCTTACAAATGCTTGAGAGAGGATTGAAAGAGGCTTATTAGGAGCTTGGGGTTCCTTGTATGGATTATAGAGAGAGTAGGGAAGAGGATGGACGAACTCAAAAATCTTTCAGTGAGGAGGAAGTGGGAGTTTGGGTGGGTTTATATAGGAAAGGAGAGGGGATTCTTTATTATTTAGTTTTGGGACACCTCAAATTAAACTAATCAAAACCACAAACCAACCCATGGTTTTTTCTAAATGGAAGTGGAAAAAAATATTTTATAAGGAAAATGGTCAAACCTCTTAAAATAATAGGGTTTCTTATGTAAAGGCGAGTCGCACACTCAAGGAAAATCATTTAAAAAGTCAAAATATTTTATAATTATTGGAGGGTCCACTAAAGCTTTGTAAAATAAACCAAACAAAACCAAAATCACAATATTTTAATGGTAAAGCATATATTGGCCGAATATAATGTTTATAGTATTTTATTACATTACTATTGAGTCATTATGATGTCATAAAACACATTATGTATTTAAAAGGTATTAAATTTTTGCCCAAAAATTTGACTCTCTCAGAAAATTATGAAAAATTAAACATTGGATAATTTTGACATCCTGATTCCAAAAATAATATTAATTTTATTTAAATAATTCTATAAATATGTGATTTTTTACTTTTAAAATAAAATTCGATATTTATTAAAAATTCATGGGTTTTGACAAAAACAGCTTACAAACCTTAATAAAACTTACACTTGCATTCATAAAATTATACAATCATTTAAATGTAATAAAACTTAATTTCATAATAATAATAATATTTTATTACAATTTTATTTAATTCCAAAATCCATTAATTCATCAAAATAGATTTCATAGTCGAATATTAACTAAAAATACTATTTGAACATTAAAAACTATTTACAAAGTAACAATAATAAATTGAATGTATATTCATTATTATATACAAAATAATGCACATAATCATAGTGCTAAAGTCTTGTTACATAACCCCTTATAATACCCGCATACGACCTAAGATTAAGGGTGCGACGGTTACAGACTCTTGGGGTGGCTTGGATAACATTTCTTGGGTGGTAATCTCTATTGACTTCCACTTATCTTGTAGGTAGTTCCGCTCCAGCTTAACGTATTCAAGCTCGTCTTGGGCTTGGTCAAGAGCAAAGACCAAAGACGCAACCTCATTTTTGAGCTCTGAAAAATGGGCTTCATATGGGGCATTTATACTGGATGAGTCCATCACTTCCTTTGTCTAAGTAAATTGGATTTGTTAAAGCCTTATATTTATAATAATCACGTGTTCACTGTTCAACAACTATATTAGCAACAGTCACAATTATTAATGGTATTTTAAAATCAAAAAACATAAAACCAATGAAGTTCACATTTTATGTAAACATTTACATAATAAGAGATTTAAATATATTAAGAAGAATTTCCATAAAAACATTTGGGTCGTTACAATCTCCCCCCTTAAGAAATTTTACCCTCGAAATTTCCTTTTCTCCACTCTAAAAAAAATGTGGGAAACCCTACTTCCTCACTTCCTATGATTCCCACGTCGCTTCTTAAAACTTGTGGTTTCACCACAACACCTTGACGAGGGGTATTGTCTTATTTCGTAGAACTTTTTCTCAATGATCTATGATCATTACTGGTTTCTCCTCCTAAGAAATATCATCCTCTAACTATAACACCTCTGAAGGGAGTACATATGAAGGGTCTGGTATGTACTTCTTTAAGAGGGATACATGAAAGACATCATGTACATTGGCCATGGTAGGTGGAAGTGCTAGTCAATAGGCCATAGCCCATACGTGATCAAGAATATCGAAGGGGTCGATGTACGTTGGGCTTAACTTCCCATTATTTCCAAACCTCATGAACTTCTTCCATAGAGATATGCGCAGAAATACCATGTCTCCAACTTTAAACTCAAGTTATCATTGATGGTTATCTGTATAACTCTTTTGTTGACTCTGGGCTGCCTTGATATGCTGTTGAATGGTTTTCACCTTCTCCACCATTTCTTAGATCATTTCTAGTCCAAGCAGCTTACACTCACTGAATACATCCCAACATGTCGGTTTTCTACACCTCTTCCCATACAAGGCTTCATATGGAACCATTCGGATGCTCGAGTGGAAACTTTTTTTATAAGATAACTCAACCAGAGGAATATGTTGATCCCATCCTCCTTTAAAGTCCATTGATCACAATCTCAACATGTCCTCAAGTGTTTGGATAGTCCTGTCAGATTTCCCATCAGTTTGATTATGATAAGTCGTACTGAAGTTCAGCTCAGTATCTAGAGCATGATGAAGACTCTTCCAGAACATAGCGGTGAATCATAGATCTCAGTCTTAAAAAATATATAGTGGTACTCCATGCATCCTTAATAATTCCCTGATATATATCCATGCTAGTTGATCCAATGATAAATCCTCCCAAATTCTAATGAAATGTGTAGACTTTGTAAGACGATCCACAACAAGCCATATTGTATTGTTTCCTTTGGATATATTCTGATGTTTGGTGAAAAAGTCCATGGTGAGGTTCTCCTATTTCTATTCTGGTATGGGCAATGGTTGCATCATCCCCTTAGATGTCTGCCTCTCTAACTTCACTTACTGACACACCATGCACATTGATGTGTATTGAGCGATCTTTTTATTCACATTATCCCACCAATAATGCTCTCGAAGATCTTGATACATCTTTGTGATTCATGGGTGGATAGAGAAATTTGAACTTTGTTCATCATCTAAAAGTTCCTTCTTCAGCTCTAGACATTATGGAACACATAGTCATTTCCCAAATATCACAATTCCTTCTTCATTAAAATTAAACTCCATGGATTTCCCTTCTCTGATAGCTTCCACTTTTTTCTGAATTCCCACATCATCCTTTTGAGCATCATTTATCCTTTCCAAAAGATACAATTGAGCAATCATTTGTGAAAGGATTGATTATTTTCCCTTATTTATGATTCACATATCCATCTTCATTAAATCTAAGAAGATTGGATCCTTCTCAATTGTCATCAATGATAAAATCACTCGGTCCTTTCTACTTAGAGCATCTTCCACCTTGTTCACTTTCCCAGGGTGGTAATGGATTGAGCAATCATAGTCTTTGATAAGCTCTAACCATCTTTTTTGGAAAATGTTTAAATCTTTTTGTGTGAATATATACTTGACGATTTTGTGGTTCGTATATATTTCACACTTCTCCCCAAAGAGATAATGCCACCAATTTTTCAAAGCGAATATGAATGCCGCCAACTCAAGTTCATGTGTTGGATAGTTCTGATCATGAACTTTCAATTGCCTTGAAGCATAGGCAATGAAATTGTCATTTTTCATCAACACACATACTAGACCCTTCTTCGAAGCATCACTGAATACCACAAAACGTTCTCCACTTGTGGGTAAAGTGAGCACGGGTGCAGTGATAAGCCTCCTTTTCAACTCCTTAAAGCTTTCTTCACATTCATCACTCCAAGAAAACTTTACTCCCTTCAGAGTAATCTTGGTAAGAGGGTTGGACAACCGTGAGAAAATTTTCACAAATCATCGATAATATATAGCTAACCCCAAGAAGCTATGGATATCCGTTACCGATGTTGGCCTCAGCCATCCCTCAATTGCATCTATTTTAGAGGGATCCATAGATATCCCATTACTTGTGATTATATGAACCATGATTGAGACGTCCTTCAACCAGAAATCACACTTTCTCTACTTTTCATAGAGCTTCTCCTTTCGCAAGGTCTCTAGTAGAGTTATTAGATGCTCCCCACGATCCTCCTTGGTTTTGGAGTATATTAGAATATAATCTATAAAGACTACCACGAATTTCTCAAGTTAATCTATAAATACTCTATTCATTAAGTCCATGAATATTGCTGGAGCATTGGTGAGTCCAAAAGGCATTACTATGAATTCATGTCACCCATATTTTGTAAAAAAAGCAGTATTGGGGATATCTTCATTCTTCACCCTTACTTGATAATATCCTAACCATAAATCCACCTTGGAAAAGTATTGTTCTCCAAACAACTGATCAAACAATTCATCAATTCATGGAAGAGGATACTTGTTCTTTATCAGGATTTTGTTAAGATCGTGATAATCAATGCAAAGGATAATTGACCTATCCTTCTTCTTGACGAAGAGGACTGGTGACCCCATGGTGAAGCACTTGGGCACATAAAACCTTTATTCAGATTCTCTTGTAGATGTTTCTTCAGCTACTCAATCTCTAAAATAGCCATTCTATATGGAGTCTTGGATATTGGGAACTCTCGAGGTATAAGATAAATTGAGAATTCAACATCACTTATAGGAGGAAGACCAGACAATTTCTCGGGAAACACTTCAGTGAATTCCCTCATAATATGAATTTATTCAAGGATGGTTGATTACTTGGACTCAATCATCTGATCTAGATATGTGTGATCATAGGGTAGTAATATCCACGCTTGAGATGAGGGAGCTAAAGAAGATTCACCCTCCTCATTCCACTTGTAAAGAATTGGGGGTCGATTCTCCACATGGAGAGTGATTTCCCTCTCACGGTAATTTATGTTGGCTCTTTATATGGAAAGCCATTACATGCCAAGAATTGCATCAATTTCCACCAGAGGGAGTATGACGAGGTTAGTTGGGAAGCAAAATCCGTAGACTATGACATGGGAGGAGTTATATTCAGGGGATGCAATGATTGCCCCATTTTCCGTACTCATCGACATCTTCACTTCCATGATTTGTGGTGGTGCTGGTATTGTTCTACTAAACATTCAGGAAATAATAGAATGCGTAGAACTAGAATCAAAAAGTATGTTCGCTATTCTTTAATGAATAACTAGTGTACCGGTCACCACTTCGTTGTCGTGGTTCACTTCAGTAGTAGTGATGGCAAAATCTAGGCCTTGCTACCTTGGATGTTGTTGGTTGCCTCCTAAAACCCTTGGATTAGGGAACTGATTTGCAAGATGCCCTGGTTCTTTCCAGTTTTAGCAATGAACAATGTGTTGAGGTCTAAATAGAGAATTCCTCTCATCTGTTGCAACTACAGGTTTTTCGTTCCGACAGTTAATAGCCAGGTGCCCTTATCTTCCACACCAAAAGAATGTCCTCGTCCCCTCCAGGCAATTTCTAGGGTGCTTCTTTCCACACCTTTGGAAAGTGGGGTGCTGGATCTTCTTATAACCATTGGATTTATCCATCAGACCTCTGCAATTGAAGTCCACCTTACGCTTCTTATCCCCATGATACCCATGAGATTCTCTGACCTCCATTTCGACCTTGAGGGCACATCAGACAATTTCCTCATAGCTGTCGAAGTCACGGATCACCAGCACTTTCTACAGGCTAGGTTTTAGCCCACCAATGAATAGGCCAACCTTGCATTCGAGGGTAATGACAAAACTGGAGGCATATTGTGCAAGCCTTGTGATGTTTTCCTCATATGATCCAACAGATTCGTCGTCTTTTTTCTGGAGGTCAAGGAAGTCCCTTTCCATCATAAGTTCTAGGGTGAGTAGAAAATATTTATCGAAAATCATATTCTTGAATTCCTTCTATTCCAACGCCCCAATCTCCTCCTCAGGCTTCGTATTTTTGATCAACATCCACCATTGACCAGCTTCACCCTCCATATGATAAGCATCCAGGATAACATTCTCTTCATCAAAACATTGAAGGATCGAGAAGATCTTTTCAGTGGAGTTGATCTATTGTTCGGTGATTGAGGGATCATATGATCCATTAAAAGTAGGAGGCCTTTGTCTTATGAATCGCTCAATAGCTACTTGTTCTTTGGGAGGGGGGGGGGGTTGAACTTTCCTCTTAACCCATGTTTCTATTCAAATCTTGAGTTAGCTGAGAGAGAAGCATGACAACGTTCGTGATTCCCGCTGCCATCAGATTGGGCATCTCATTACTACAATCATCACATTGATCTTCACATCAGTTTTTAGCCCGATTCCTCCAATTTCCAGCCATTGGCTGGAATAAACAAAAAGTTAGGGGTAACACATAAAGGGTAATCTAAGGAAACAACTTATGACTTATAAATAACTTTTATTTCCTTAACTTATGAATCTATTGGATTTAGTCTATGTTATCCATGATCTACTTTATAACATATATTCTTAGGGAATTTATTTTCTTTTAGTTCCTTAATAATTGATCATACTAAGCTTGTGAATTTACCAAAGAATATCCCCCAGGAGTTTCTTAACCAAGAGTGCAGCAATTCCTGGTGTCATGCACCAGTTCCCGTTAGAGTCTAGCTCAAAGCGGTGTTTTCGGGTTTTACCCCTAGGATACATTTATTCCAGCGCCACCTCTACCTGCTCATATCAAGATGGGGATGTATTTTCTTGATAAACCACTTACTAAATACTCACCAAAACTTAGGGATATTTTTATTATACTTAGTCTTGTATCTAAGGCTTTACAAGGGTTTTCTAATCCGGATCCCAACAATAACTAAACCTATCCTCTGATACCAACTATGAAAACCCTACTTTTATTACACACTTAAACATTATTTATTACATAAAATATTCACTTGATACAAAAATAAATATTGAGAGGTATAGTGTCTTTGGGGCTTTGGAACATTACATAACAACTTAAAACATTAAACACAACATCTTTATTGAAAACTTCCTTTCCATGACTGCTACATTCCCTCTTACATAGCAGTGCATTGGATAACCTGAGGAAATGCATAAGAAAATGTTGAACTATAAATACCATTAAGGGAATAAACATGGAAAAAAATGAGGAAAAAAATACATTTTAGACAATAGGAACATCAATAGATCACAAGAAAAACATGAAAATAAAGGCAATAGAAAGCATGATAATCATAACATGGAAATGTGGCAACAACACTTAACATGGAATCAGCATGAGCCAAGGCTCATTGCACATGGAGCATGAGTAAATACTCATTGCACATGAAGCACGAGTAAAACCTCTTTTCACTTTAATTATAATGATTCAAAACTAATTGCACATAACGTATCATAATACTATACTTTACCCAAATCATTGGAGCGCTATCAGGGCGCACCCTTCTTAAACATTTCATTTCATGCATAATTGTGCCACATGGATCATAAAACATGGGTTAATTAAACATCACAATTTATTTAACGATAAAGGAATGTGGAATTAATACATGAATCTCTAGAATCAATATGTAAATTTGGATAAAGCTGAATACCCTTTATAGATAAATGAACATTGTATTCACTACACAATGATATTGGCTTTGAAAAAAACGTGGTGCAATTTCGGCAACATAACGGCGTGACATAAGAATTCATAAAAATGATTTATGAGAGATAAAGTGGTGTCTCATCATATGTACATAAAATGTACAGTAATTGGGTCATATAGATACATGTCCCATCAATTGTAATGGAATTTATATTCATGATACAAAAGAATTTCTTGAATGTAATTGAGGAGAGAGATATTACTTTTGGAATTTTGGCATAGTAACAAGTGTACATGGGAGGCATTTAATGAGAGCGAAATGGGTCTTCCATCATTAAAACATAAATAGGGAAGTATGGGGGAGGTGAGAAACCATAACCAAACATTTATAATTGAGATTAAAATGGTATACCAACTTAATGAAAGTCGGACAAAAATGAGAAAGGGGGAAACCCTTGGAAGTGTGCTTCCAAAGGCTTGGGAGAGGCGTCAGAGAGGCTTCTTGGGAGTTTGGGGCACCTTGGGAGGATTCTAGAGAGAAGAGGGTAGAGGCTCGATTAACTCCAAAGGCTTTGAGTGAATAATAAGTGCAAGCTTGGGTGGTTTTATATAGGAAAGGAGAGGGGATTCTTTATTATTTTGTTTTGGGACACCTCACATTAAACTAATAAAAACCACAAATCAGACCATGTTTTTTTTGTAAAATGGAAGTGGAAAACAATATTTTATAAGTCCAATCACCAAACTTCTTAAAATAATAGGGTTTATTATGTGTATGTGAGGCACACTCTCAAGTAAACTCATTTAAAAAGTGAAAATATTTTATAACTCTTGGAGGGTCCACTAAAGCATTTTAAAATAAATCAAACAAACCCAAAATCACATTATTTAAATGGTAAAACATATATTGGCCGAACATAATTTTTATATTATTTTATTACATCACTATTGGGCCATTATGATGTCATAAAACACATTATATATTTAAATGGAATTTAATTTTTACCCAAAAAATCGACTCTCTCAGAAAATTATGAAAAATTTACCATTGGATAATTTTGATATCCTGATTCCAAATATAATATTAATTTTATCTAAATAATTCTATAAATATGTGAATATTTACTTTTAAAATAAAAAAAGACATTTATGAAAAATTCATGGGTTTTGACAAAAACAGCATTCAAACCTTAATAAAAATTTCAATTGCATTCATAAAATTATAAGAACATTTAAATTTAATAAAAATAAATTTAATAATAATAATATTTTAATAAAAAATAATTTAATTCAAAAATCCTTTAATTCATCAAAATAGATTTCTTAGTTGAATATTTACTAAAAATACTATTTTCGCTTTAAAAACTATTTACAAAGTAACAATAATAAAATGAATGTATATTCATTATTATATACAAAATAATTTACATAATCATATTGCTAAAGTGTTGTTACATATACCCTAATAACACCCACATAAGAATGAATTATAAGGTGTGCGATGGTGTCATACTCTTGGGGTGGCTCAAATAACATTTCTCAGGTGATAATCTCTATCAACTTCCACTTCTCTCATCGGCGGTTCCGCTTGAGCATAACGTATTCAAGCTCGGCTTGGGCTTGGTCAGGAGCGAAGCCCAAAGACGCAACCTCCTTTCTGAGATCTGGAAAATGGGCTTAGTTTGGGGCAAGTCTACTGGATGAGTTCATCGCTTCCTTTGTCTAAAAAAATAGATTTGTTAATGCCCTATATTTATACTAATCATGTGATCATTGTTAAATGGATATATTAGCAAAGGTAAAAATTATTAATGGAATTTTAAAATCCAAAAACCCAAAACCAATGAAGTTCAAATTTTATATAAACATTTACTTAATAATTCATTTAATTATATCAAGAGGAATTTCAATTAATGAATGTCTGGGTCGTTACATATGATATGATGAATGTTTTACGATCTTGTGGCACATTTAGAGTTTATTTTCATTATGTGATGGGTGGGACCTATATATCCATCCAATGATTTGGGTAATGATAAATGTTCTACGAGCTCAAAGATTACATGAGTGGTTTTCCCAAGCCTAAAAGGAGGGTACATAGGTGGTTATCATAAGCCCAAAAAATAAGGTACATTGGTGGTTAGGACAAGACCAAAGTAGATACATGAGGGGTTTTCCCAAGCCTAACATGTTATGAATATCTCGGTGTGTATCCATGACGTAATACCTTCTATGATTATATATATCACAATTACATGTCTTATGAAACTTTAATACTCTTATTGCTCATATTCTTTTATTACCATATAATCCATGTGTTATGAACAACCAATATTTTTTACATGACTCAATATTATGATATTTGATATACAATGTATAGTTTACAATATTTTTCACCAAATTAAGAATACTGTGTTCCATGTTTTTAAAGGCACTAAACTATTACAATATTTAGGAATGTATGTGTGTAGTGTAATGACTATTAATATAAATTTTTTTAATATCCTTGTTTGAGAAGCCTAAGTTTCTATAAAACATGAAATAAACATGTCATGTATATGACATATGTCTTACTAAAATAAATGGGGGACTAGATACCTTTAACTAGGGTCCAACTTTCTTAATAAGTTATTATAACCTCATAGATAAAAAAATAATAATTATTATAGTTCTATAATAGAAGTATATATGTACTTATGATATCACGTATGATCTAATTATAACATTTTATCACCTTTTCAATAACAATTTTCATTATCATCATTGTTTTGGGTGGTAACTGCTTCATTTTTCATTTATGTTTCAATTCAAAAGTTATGGTTATTGATTATTGATCATGGATATATAATATCAAGAATTTAAATATGGATATAAATTTTATATATATTTATTATAGAAAAATTTATAATCATTCAATAAATGTGTACATGAAAAATGAATCACGTCACTTTGTGGATGTTTTAGTACATGCATACGCATGAGTGACGTTTTAATTTTAAATGGGTGGAAGGTTAAGAAGGTAAATTTTATAATATATTTATTGAATCATAATAATATTATATATGTCATATATATTAATCTTTCAATATTTGTTATCCATATATATAAAATGGTGATGAAAAATTAATTACATCACAACATGTAGACAATAGGTCATACTTATGGAAAATTAATGTTTTCATTTTCTATAAGATAGAAAAGATGTGGGAATTTATGTCCCATTATTATGATAATAGATAATTATATTTATGATACTTTATTCTTTATTTTAGTATTGGTGTAATATATTTAGACGAAGTTATTATAGAAATAAACTTTGAAAGAGTAGGGTAACACGATTACATCTTCTTAGTGAGACCACCTTTGGCTTACACAGTAAGGCTGGAAAGGATGGTCTTATGAGAATGAAAAAAATATAAATAATTAAGGTATTTATTATTGTATGGTTTTTGGGAATGTAATTTTTTATCTATACAGTTCAATTTTGGTGAATAAGGGTATATAATAGGTGTCATTTAATGAGTGAGGGGAGGGACACACTTCGAATTACCAAAAATATTTAAATAAGATAAATTTTGATTGTTTTGAAAGTGAAACCAAATGCTATGTAGTTAAAGTTTTAGATAATATAAGGTATAAATACATTAAAACTATAATATTTATACTTTTTATGTGCCATTTTTTTCAATATCTCTTAGTTTAACCTCTAGTAAATTCATTTTAACCCTTACCATGGTAACCAATTTTCATTGTTTTTTCTATTCAGTATGACCAAATATTCAGTTGAAATTGTTAACTTATTTTAATGATTATTATTTAAAACATTTAATATATATTATAAGATTAAATTTATAAGAGTGAAAAATAATAATTTTAATATAAGTGCATAAATGAAATGAAAACCATTTTTAGAAAAATAATTGTTTTATTTATAAAAATAATTTTATAGAAAATTGAAGTACAATGTTTATTACAATTGAATTAATTGGATTATATTAATTAAATGGATAATTATTTTTCATTAAATATAAAATAAGACTAAGAGTAACAATTTTATATACCTTATACAAAGAGAAGAACTAAAAATAGTTTTTATTTGAACAAAAACATTACTTAGATTTCCAAAATGTTAAGAATATATTTCAATGGTAAAAATTATATTTTTATATAAATTATATTATTTAATAAATATATATTTGTTCAAGAATATTTTTTCACTAAAATTCATGCTATAGTTATATAATTATAATTTCATCAATGTGATAGTTTTTGTAAAATCGATATTTTTAACTATTCAACAAAAAAGTCACCTTTTTTTTAAACAAAATTCCCCCTCAAGATATTGTGATATTTTGAGTTAAAAAATGAAATAAATTTCATTATTTTCAATATAATAAAACATTAATTTAGGTTTAATCACATTCATGAATAAATATTTGTGCATTGTGGAATTTTTTCTCTATAAAGAAAAACATACAATATTTAATGCTTTAGTGTTATGATTTTTTAGAGTTATCATAGAAAATTATTGATACAAGGTCTTAGATTTGATTCATTAATGAAGTTTGTATCTTCATTCAAGACTCTATTCATAATAAGCCTAAAATTTCATCAAAAAACATGAATGTCCATAACAATCATATATTTCATAAAATATAATAACTCCCACAATGGATTATATTTATGCTATTTTAAATTAAATAAAACCTTTATGAATGAATGAAAGAATAAAAATTTTAATTAATATTAAAATTTAGATACATTTTATAATATAAAAATTTACATAAAATGGATTATGTTTATAATTAACACAAAATCCAATACATTAGATGAAGTCCCACGTATATCAAATACCCACAAAATTACATGTCCATCGTGTACTTTTAGAACTAATAGTTTTATCAATGGATCCTGTACATTATATTTTTTAGCTTATTGATAAATATTTATATCACCCCTATCATTCAATCCAATAGCCCGAAGGCATTTATTTTTTATTGATTTTTGATAATTCACCTTTCAAGGTGTGAGGTGGAACCCTTACAAGGCTCGTAGGCGTAAGTATTACATGGCCCGTATGCCTTAGATAATTCATTTCCCATAGGTTTTAATCATGAAATACAACCTAGACTAACTACTTGGAAATGCTTCTCCCCTGTATCTTCATCGTGAAATCAGCTTTCAACCTTCGTATGGTTGTTCGACTAGGCTATCCCATATATGAACAGGCTTGTCCTGATGCCAGGTGTCATACCCTCCCATTCTTGTAATCCGTGTATATTCTGCTATGGTGAAAGCTCCTTGCTCATCCTCCTTAGAGCCCGTTCCTTGTAGGTTTTCTGGTTTTCATTTACACTTATGGAAGCCCGAAGGCCTTAAAGGACTTGGGGACCAAATTGGTGGCCTGAAGAACCAAACAGGGGCAAATTTCTAGCTTCTATAGTGCCAAATAGTGCTTCCTACAGTTCCTTAGGCTACATGGTTTTTTTGAAGATTTTTTTGGTTCTTCTATGGGTTAATGGTTCCTTAGGCTACATGATAACACTAATGTTGTCATAGTAAAACTACATTTGGTTTGATATTTAAAGAAATACCCTTAATTCAATTAATAACATATGAATACATATAAGATCCATTATATTAAAAGATTCATCAATGTTCATTTCTTCAATTTCATAATCAACCATCATTGGATCTTAAATATATCTTAGCTAATGAATACATTATTGAGTCCGAAAGAGAAACCCAAATTGAGATCTTGATTAATATTTATTTGTTTGGAAACCATAATTTATGTAACTTTTTTACAATGAGATCATCCTTACATCTAATGGCCTTGAATATTTTCTTAGTCTCTCTCGTGTATTTAGGGATACTTTTTAATGAAATATAACAACATCAACTATGATATAATTATTATCAACTAGTAATTATAAATATATAATTGACATATGGAAAAGTATACAATATGACATACATGATTGATGAATCCTATTTATAAATCATTATAGATTTCAATAATGAATTTCTTTTCTAAGTATATAAAAGGATATTGATCCTCTAAAATAATTTCACCATGTAACATTAGTATAAATACTATATTAGAGTTATCCTTATTAAACCTATTTAATAACATAACAATATATATCTTATGAATCAGACTAAATAATATATAATATTCATCTCTAAAGATCTATATACCTTGAATGTACATCACTTCATTTATGTATTTTATGAGATTTGTTTCCAATAAATATTTACATATGTAACATCCTAGGCCTGGTCTACTCATTTGTAAATGAACATGGTTGGTCACAAGGCCCTGTACATGCCTCATTGTATGCCAGAGGCTACCAAATAGCAGCGATGGTTAAGGGTGGTGTATTATGGAGACTATACCCCCATAATCTAAGTTGCAGAGTAGTGTAATATATAAATAAATATATGAAGCATAATTTCAATTGAAATAATAATTAAATAATAAAGATAGTTAAAATAAACCATTCCAAGAGTGGAACCATATACAGAATAATGTAATCTCATGTATCCATGTAAAAAAATAAAAGTAGATATGGAAGCAAGAACACATACATACATGTATATCAAATGATCCCAAAAGGCAAAAATTCAATCTCTAGATAGCATAATGAGCTATAACTCAGACTTGTGATACACACCTCATAGGCTATAATTAATCAAGCATAAAAAATTGGGCACTTTCCCTTATATGTATTTGTATCCACGATGTTTATATGGGTACTAATCAGTGGCCCAAACAAGATGTTAGATATACATAGTTCAACACCACTAACAATGTCTATAACAAATACTATATGTTAATATAAATTATAACTATGTACAGGTATAAAAGTTAAGGGTATTAATTGAATGAAAGACATGAAAATTCCATTAGAAAATGTTTTAACAAGAGTAGGATATAATATGTGAGAATCAACATCAATATGAAGTGTCAATAATAATTAACTATTATCTCAGCATATTCCACATGTGAAAAGTGTATCAAACCTACATGGCCTCGGTCCCATATTGACAAACCATGTGACCTTATTAAGACCAAGGATCTCATTCAAAGGTACGATCAGAATAGTATCATACCTACATGGTCCAAGTCCAAAAATTATAACTAGGGATACCTATATTCAAAAGTTTTAATGTATATATAAGTCATAGCTTCCATACCTTGATCTCCCTCACTGGCGGAGTACCATATGTAATCTTACATAGGGGTTATAGGTTCCATACATCTATCATATAGTTAGTTCCATACAATTATGAAACAGGGACCATACCGTCATAAGAAGTCGGTGCCATATCAAGATATAAAAAAATCAAGGAAATAATATAATAATTATAAAGGATATGTTAGTGTTCATACCCAACTACAATATAAAAAATCACAATACAAGAGAATATCCATCTTATTCCACATTTTCATTTATATCCATCAAATTAATCATTTAATAATATTTAACATCAAGGTAAAGGAGGCATGTTTATCTCTTATCATATCATTAAATTTAAAATGTCTCCTATTAAAATTATGAAACATCACACAACAAAAGGGTTGTTTTTTTATGTTAAGATTAAATAACTCACCTAAAAGGTGGATCAAGTTGAGGTTGAAGACCTCCAACCATTCAATAGTGATAAAATAGAAACACATTAAGGTATCAATAATTTATTTAATACATTTAATTTAGTTAGGAGAAATATCTTCAAGGTCGTATGTGTGGAAAAATAAGATAATTTAATGAAAAAACATAGGGAAAAGGTATAGACCATATAACTTATTCTTATAAAGGAACATTATTCTAGTATCATCCTTTAGTTTGGTACAAATCGTAAGAAAATGGAAGAAAAGAAAAGTACCCTTAAAATAGGTCATATGAGCTCAAACCAAAATAACTCCATCTGTATAAGATAAATTAAAAAAAGGATATGAATGAATTGGGATCTTACCTGTGAATAAGAAACTCAATATATGACACATGAATCAGAGTTTGGAAGGAAGATATGTTTCAAAGCCTAGATTTAGTATTAAAGTAGGAGCTTCAAAGGGGAGGAGTTGTTGTTAA
Organism: Viscum album; assembly: GCA_963277665.1. Lineage (NCBI taxonomy): Eukaryota > Viridiplantae > Streptophyta > Magnoliopsida > Santalales > Viscaceae > Viscum > Viscum album. The sequence continues at coordinate 326,623,495 of OY728130.1, forward strand.
TTGATTGATAAAAAAATGGATTATCAATTTTAAAATAAGGGAGGTAAAAATGTCATTTCTCCCACATTTTAAGAGCAACATGGTTTGCCCTCATGGTTTAGCAAGTCATGGGATAACTATGTCGTTGACACTGTCCCAAGGATAGAATCATCACATGGTTTATGTGAATTGTTTTTAAAACTGTGTTCACCCTATGCACTCCCCTTAGCAGATCCCTACATCACTCAACACAATTTTCCCAAATCATGCGGCCACCAGTGTACGGTCGGTCAAGCTGTGTGACTATCCATTTCCTATTTAACAGAGAGATTCATGCTTCGAAGAATCCTCAAATGCTATCAAGACCTTATATTGGACAGAAGGAATACTTTTTAGGATAAATTTAAGGTTTTAAACTATATATTAAATCGTATATACTTATAGGAAAAACCAGGGTTCTTATACCCCCCCCCACTTTGGAAAACTTATCCCTAAGTTGGTATTCTAAGGGTGGTAAGACATCATATAAGAATATCACCAGCCACTAATCCTGCACATCAGCCTCTATCTCCCAAAAATCATCCTGAACACTACCATTTTACCATAGAACCCTTACTAGAGGGACTTACCATACTTGTAGATGCTTTCTGATGCAGTCCAAGATATGGTTATGATACTCCTCAAAATGTGAATATATCTCCAGATAAACTTCATCATGTTAAATGATGTGATATGGGTCAAAATTGTTCAATAAAATCTATGAAACATGTAATATATCATGTACAACCTATTACCTCTGAGGTAACTACAACTGATATACTACTGGGATGAATCTCTCTGCAGCCTCAAAACGTCCAAAAAATCGATGTGAAACCTTCACCTATTTTTGGATCCATTTGTTCCCCATTCTAGGTGAAACAAAAAAATAAAACCCCACTCCCCACCTCAAAAACTATAGGTTAATGAAGACGATCTGTGTATGACTTATGACTAGATTGAGATGTCATTATCATCATCTTAATAATGTAAACCTACTCCAAAGTCTTCTACATGAGATGAGAACACAGTAGAAATGCCTCTCCTACTTCTAACCGCTAAAATGGTGAATGGTATGGCATACCATATAGGTCCTCCTAAGTATCCTTCTGTATATTAGCCTGAATGTTTTTTTCTAAGAGCTATCATATATTGGTATATCATTTTCTTTGGGGCCTCTAAAATCATTGAATCATGATAAAATCATGTACTTTAGTACTTGTATCATCTATTATGATTGATCATCGATCCGAAGGAGAAATGATGTTCTAAAAAAACCACTTAGCCAATGATTTATATGACCCCTTCTATAACCTTGATGTGAAAAAACCTTCATTTTTTGAAACAATAGTATGAGGGGTCTTGTGTAGTTGTATAATACCAAGTACATACAATCTCCCGAGATTATCCAATTATAAGGTATCAATAATGGGTAAGAATCGAGTGACCTTCTTATTACTTTCCATGACCTCCTAAAATGTGTTTATACTGTCGGGTTATCTTAGGAAACTAGTGACGAAATCCATAGGGATATCATCACATTTCAAGTTCACATCTAGTAATGGTTGTAACAAGATAGTAGACTGCTGGTTCTCCACCATTACCTTCTGATTTTTGAAACACCTATTGATAAAATTCATTATATGATGTTTCATCCTAGGCCACCAATAATGATGGCATAGACAGTAATACATCATTTTAAGACCATGGTTTTATTCCCATGTATAGACATGAGAATATCACATAAATTCTCACCAAATGTCTGTATAAACCCAGATGAATCCATGGATGTGAAAGACCACATCCTCTTTAATGATCTATCCTGGCAACGAATCCTCACCTAAAATACTCTCCCTTAGAACTAGGCCCTTGGGATCTGGTAACTAGCTCATATTCACTCTCTCTAGAAGTGAAGAGTTCACTAATAGATCTACAAGGATACAGAGTCCATGATTCACTTATATAACTACGTGAATATCAGAAAATAAATCTATAAACCTCCACTCACTAATAGCCACATGAACTACCATTTTATAAGTCCATCATCATAGATCATCCGCTAGAAAATTTAATTTCCCATGTTTGTTGACAAGATAAAAATTGAATACTATAGGTATTCAAACCACATTCTATTTTGGAGGTTCAAGTCATGCTATATGAAAATATACCTAAGAATTTTGTGGTCTGTAAATACCATTAACCACTCTCAATGAAAATAATGCCTCCAATAATGAAAAGCTTGAGCTACGACTGCCAAATTGTGACTGTGCATTAGTTAATTCAGATTATGATGCCTCAACTATCATGGAACTTATAAAATGACTTGATTTTTCTATATCACAACTAATCCAATCCTGATACATAAGGATTCCAAATAGATTGTATAGATCATTCCTTTCTTTGGAAGAATTAGGGTCGATATGGAAGTCGGTATCCCTTTCAGCTTCTAAAAAGATGCGTCATATTCTTATGGCCATATAATCAATACACCCATCTTAGTAAAACTTGTGAGATGTGATGTTAATATAAAACATTCTTGTGAAATGAAATTTTATTATCCAGTCAGGCCCATGTTAACAACTTATGTCAAAACAACTTTTGGGCTGCTCCGAGGTAACTATAGATCTCACTTTATTTTGGTCAACTGGTACACCTTCCTATGAGATAATATGTCCTAATAAGTGAACATTATCGATCCAAAAGTACCATTTAGGGAGTATCTAATACACGTGGAATTATTTAGATGTATTTAGAAAGATCTCAAGATTTATTGAATGGTCATGTTGAGTATGAGGATAGACTTTGTTTTCATTCATGGACCCTACCAAAAGAGAATCCAAATACAGGTAGAAAACCATATTCATTAGTTCCCTAAAAATGGTTGGAATGTTCATGAGACCAAATGACATAACGAGATACTCATAAAGACTATACCTATTATGAAAATTTTATGAGGTATGTCCATGTTCATACATGTACATGGTTATAGCCTAACCTCAAATCAATTTTTACAATACTTGAACTCCTCAGAGCTGATCAAAGAAGTTATATTTATAAGGGAAATGATACAGGTTCTTCACAGTAAGTTGATTCAACTTCCAACAAACAACAAAACTCTAGTGGGACGTATTCACATTTTTGGTAAAATGGAACATCGAACCCTAGAGGGAATTTCTATGCCATGTTAAACCCATAGATTTTAAATCCTCGACCAATCTCTTCAGCTCCTGCAACTCAGTTGTGTCCATCTTGTAAGGTGTAAGGAAACTGGTGAAGCTTCTAGAACAAGTTCAATAGAGAACTCCACCTCTCTAACAGTTGGTAATCCAAATTTTCTTTCCAAGAATACGTCCCTAAAACTGTCCAATAAAGGATCAAATTAAGCCTTATATATTCCCTATTCATCCTTATAATGGCTAGAAATCTAGGTTGTCACTCCACCCAACACATGATGCTATGGTCCAACTCTACATACCTAGCCATACCATTCACCCTTGTTAATATAGGTACCACTCTAGAGTGATGTAGAGGACACCCTTTGACGATAGAAATCCATGTAGGCATGATAAAGAGATAATTAGTGCATCCCCAGAATAATGTAAAAACTAGGCATCATAAAAAATAATAGGTTCTATATAAAATGATAGAACCCTATCTTAATGAGCTCTCGCTAAAATGGAATATACTCTCGGATCGGATACCAAAAGTAGTTTCAAATGTCATCACCACACCTAAGTACTAAATTTAGAGTGAAAGGCTTACCATGATAGCCATAGATGTAAAATAATTCAAATACCCTATGGAAATAAAAATCTATCAAGGTTGATCCTACAAAAATTGTACTTTGAACTATAGAATATCCCAAACTATGATCCCCCAAGCACATTCTGAACATCATACACCTAGTCAATTTCACAACCCTGAGATATAACATGACTACATGGAGTATTCCCTCTCTTCCAATGTTGTGCAATAGGTGTCTTGACACCATCCACACCTCCTCTACCTGACTGGCCATTAGAACTCTAGTTCCATTCCTGATGCAAAGATACTAAAACTAGTTTAGAATCTTGACTCAATGTTGATCCCATATCACTAGACACTTGAGGGAATATTCTGTAAAACCCCTGTAAATGGACCATCCTGTCGCAGGATCGACTCTCAATATGGGCTCTCTCATAATAAATTTTCATGTGCCCCTACTTATTACACTGATGAAATACTAAAAAACTTTCATTATCTGTGATATGGATAGAACTTCCCTCAAGAGATGTCTCGAAGGGATGCATCCAATGACTAGATACTAAATTATTGGGTCAAGAAGTTGGTCCACACTAATACAGACTGCTAACTTCCCTCAGGTTAGGTTAAGTAATAATAGTATAATTTACCATATTAGAAATGGTAGTCAATGAAAAAATTTTCCCACATTATTTAATAGGATTCATAATCCTATCATCAAAATGTTTCACTTTTTCTTGCTCATTAGTGGTATAAATATGTGTAAAGAGATGAAGCTATATAAAAAAGGTTGTGTAATACATAAATGATATAAGACCCTGCTAAAGGTTCCTGAACTCCCTAGAATTGTCATCCCTCAATGTCTCATGGAAAATGTATTCATAAAAAGTAGATTGGAAACATTTATAAACTATTTCCCAATGCTGACCTACTTGGTTCAGAATATCCCACAAATGTATGGGGGATCCTCAAAGAATATACATCACAATCTTACATCTCCTCTCAGGAGGAATCTCCTAGTGTTGATGATAAATAATATAGTCTCAAACCATGACAATCAAACCTTGGGTACACCATAAACTAAAAAAATTGGTGGATACTATAGCTTAAACTCTCATGTCAACTCTTCCATAAAAGAATAAAATTTCTGAGCTTCATATATATTCTTTATAATTTGTAGGAATTCTTCTCAAAACTAAGTGCCATCTCCCACAACGGTAATTGTAGGAGGTTCCATGGGTGACACTACAAGAGGTAACACTATTGGGTCAAGGACCACCACCTCTAGGGCATGGTTTTCACCACCCTCCTAGAACAAAACTCAATGATGTCCTGGCAGAATAGCTCTACAAATTACAAAAACACGCCTCAGACATGTTTGATAATGGTAAGATTACATACATACGAATAGGATAGCTATAAGTCTTAAAATACAAGAGTAACATCCCTGTTAATACTCCAAAATCTAGGAATGGGTGATAGAAATGATCACAAAGAACACTAGAGATACCACCTACTTCTTAATACAAAGGTCAAGTATGGGCCAAAATTTACTTTTTCATATTTGGGTTTTGATATACAGTGTATTAATGGAATTATATAAATGGAAAACATCCTTTAAATTGAAATTGGAATCAGTATCTAATGAAATTGGTTTCCATTTAAATTTAAAACTCTAAAGTTATTGAATATTTCATTAAATATATCCATATGTATATACCATGGTTCAATTAAATTCTTCTATCATTTCAATGATATATTGTAATTTTCTTTATAAATTGAAAATGGAAGTACATGTTAATGAAACCAAGATTTAAAGATGGTTCAATCAGATGGATCACCATTCCTAATGTATAGAGGCACACACACACACATTAAGTTGAAATTACTGTACATATAATTGAAAATAACTAATGTTTTAACTTATGTAACCAACTCTTCCTAGATTAAGCTCAATAAAATTTCATAATTAAAGTTCCATAATCACACTATATAAGAATACATTGTTTATCTTGACGAAAACATTTTAGTTATTCCAATTATTTATCCCTATAATAAAGGTTATCCCAATTTCAAATATAAGTATCATGACATAAGGAATATTCATCAACAATGCACACAGTAAGTAAACAAGGAATGTAATAAGGAATGAAATGTTAATCTATAAGGTGCCTATATTGATACAAGAGCCACTACCTCATTTACATAACAACACAAGGGAAAATAATATAGATTCAAAAATAATAATAATGTCAGAATCCATGCATTCCAACCAACAGTTAGATTAGTGAAACCATAACTGGAATAATATAGAATATCATATCCTATTCTCAGTAATTTGGAAGTTTCCCCATATGTGGGTTAGTTATTCCCAAGAATAGGCTCATTAAAAAATATCAACATTTTCTAATATCCTTTCTAACATCTCTAAATAGTATGAAAATGAAAAGCAATCTTTGACGTCAAGAACTTATATATTTAGGTATATCAAGATATCCCAAAATACCAAAACACTATCTCCAAATAGCACAATGAGCCATAGATCGGTCATGTGATCCCTCGTTCCCACGCTATATTCAATCTATCCTAGAAAAAATTTTCTAGACTCTATACCTAGATTTTTACATGATGTCTATCAGGGTACCAATTGGTGGCCCAAACAGGGTTTGAGATAAACTCAGTAGGCCACCACCAATGGCCTTTATTAAAAATCCATCTTGTGAATAAAAAATACAACTGTGTAAAGGTATAATAACTAACGATGTAAATTAAATGAAATATATGATAAGTTCATGAAAAAATATATAATATTACCCAGATATATCATATGAGTATCAATATATATTTGATGTTTAAATAGAATTTATCTATTATCTTGACATTCTCCAGATGTGAAAAGTGTATCAGACACACATGGGCCATGTACTAAGGGGATAATTAGGTGACCTCATAAAGACCAAGGATATTTTACAATTGTAATCCCATAATAGTCTCAAACCTATATGCTCTAGGTATGAAAGTGATAGCTAGGGAGACTTATACTCAAAATTTTGAATCTATATAGAACTCACAGGTTCTATACATCAATCTCCATCATCAGTGCCATACCGTAAGTAATAACACCTATGGGGCATTGGTTCCATACATTGATACCCTAGTTGGAACCATACCATTATGAAACAGGTTCTAAACCTTCATAAGTATTTGGTTCCATATATACATTTCAACATCAAGAAAATAAATTAAAAATGATGGGGGCTATGTTAGAGTCAATTCCTAATTACAATTATCAATATAAAAAGGTAAAATCCAAGAGAATACCCAACCAATTAAATATTTTCATTTATATAAAACCATTTAATCATCTGATAACATTTAATATCAAGTAAAAGTTTGAATTTTCATCTCCAATAAGCTCATTAAATTTAAAGTCTCCCACTAAATGATGATGATCTCGCACACCCAAAAGGGTGGTTTCATCATGATGCAGATTAAATAACTCACCTATATGGTAGCTCGGGTTGAGGTTGAAAACCTCTAACCATGTTAATGTGAAAAAATGGAAACAAATTAAGGTCTCAAAAATTTAATTCAGACATCTAATATATTTAGGAAAAATTTACAAAAGGTCTTGTGTGGAACACAATGGTGATAATTTAATATATAAAAAATCCATAGGGAATGGGAATAGACCACATAATTTATTCCTTTGGAGGAACACTCATCCAATATCTTCCATTAGTTTTTCCTAGATCAGAAGAAAATGGAATGAAATAAAAATATCTCAAATAGGTAATATGATCTCACAACAAAATAACACCCTTGATAGGAATATAGACAATGAAATGATCAAAAGTAATGGAGAGCTTACCAGTGGCTGTACAATGGGACATACGATGTTCGAATTGATGTCTGAGAAAAATAATTTCTTCAAAGACTATATTTATACTTAGAGGAGGATCTTCAAAAGTGGACGACTGCACTATGTATAAGTAGAAAGAAACATGTGTTATACCTTTTTAACTAAAAAATATAAAAAATTCATTTCACCCACTTTGAAGAGGTTCATGGTAAGGCTGCACAATTTTCCAAACCACATGCAACCATGCGGCTGACATAGTTGCAAGGAAATAAACCTTACATAGTTTATGCATACTGGTTTAAATTCCATATTCGCCTGGTGAGCTCCCCTCTATGGATCCCTTCATTTCCCCACACAGTTTATCCAAACCATGTGGCATCCAGTGCATGGTTTGGTCGAACTGTGAGCCCAACCTTTTCCACTATAACTTGTAGAATTGGGCATCAAACAAGACCAGATTCTCTTGATACCATAACTATGACATATGGAACATATATAAACATAAAATAAGGGTTTAATCCATAAATTAAATGTCTCATTCCTATAATATAAACCCGAATTATTACAATATATATGAAAGTAGGGATATTTTTTTGATGGGTAGTATGTCATCTAAATAAAATATTGAAATATTCTTATTTTCCCACTACAACACTTATATAGAAACGATTAATCTTAAAAATTTATTAAAAAAATATTATTTGAACATTAAGACAGGCAATCGTACTCTCTGATTCTAGAAACACTATTTGGATCATCAAAACCTCTGACTTGTGTCATATACACCACTTAAAAGAGATTTATATTACCAAAATTAGTGATTTATATGTATGATAGATAACATAATCAGAAAAAATTGTTATGTAAATAAATATAAAAAATATATTTTATCATATGTACCAGTGACAATGTTTCTTCATAGTCAATTCCATGAATTTTTTATTATAATATTAATCCATTAAGTGAGATCTATAGGTGGACACTCTACTTTCCATGCTTGTTCTCTTTTGAAATAATCATATAAAATATTATGGTTCTTACCCTTCAAGTGGTTCAACAAGGTGGCCAACTTGATTCATGTACATGGATCTCATTTTATATATCAATAAATCTAACCATTTTCTTGGAATCGTATCTCCTAATAGTTTTTGGATATATAATAGTTTCATCATTTGTTAATTAAATCATTTTTATTTTCAATAAGAAATCGATATATATAGAGTTATTAAACAAATTCCAATATGACCTACCAGGATCATGTGAAATAATTCTATAATCTCTCATATAATTAATATATTTTTTATCTTATGTAACCCCCACCTTATTTTATTAAAAACTTCTTCATAATATTTCCAAGTGAATTATATATTTTTTTAACACTTTGAACATTTTAAATCATTTAAAAATTTTATTCTTAAAAAACATGTAACCATACTGAATAAAGTGAATAGAAAATATTGTGAAGCACTCATAACCATCACATTTCAATATACTCAATTACATAAAAAATAACTATACATGAAATCCAATAACCCACTATCTCTTTCTCCTTTTCAAGTAAATTTGTCTTTATTAATTTATCTTTTCAAAAAATATTCATATATATTAAGTGATTTATTATCATTTTTTTTACAACAATCCCTCCTTATGAATTATTTAGACATTTTTCTTATTTTTATATCAATTGTGAGAATTCCTAAAGATATTAGTGTTTAAGTCATTACATATGACCTTATTAATTTAAATGTTATATAGAGGATTATTCAAATCTATAAAATACTATCCATTATCATATTATAGATTATGTAAAATATTTCATTCACTTATATAGAATTTTTTATTCAAGATCATGAAATAAAATCCTTTCTTTTGTAAACAATAATTAAAAGTCAAATTTATGTTCATATTATTTTATAGAAATGAATTTATAATTCTATAAATAATCCAATATGAAGGAATAAAATATATTTTCCTACTTGTAATGCAACAACCGTTTCTCCATTACAAATATATATATTTGTTTCTCTATCAACTAATTATGTTCAATTTTAGAGTCTTTAAACATTATAAAAAAATTGATGTATAATTGGTATTTAATACCAATGATTTTGAATTAAAAGAATTTTTTTCTATTACAACCTGCTCTTTATTTATTTTCATGATCACATTAAAATTGATAAAAATATCAAGTTATAATACTAAAATACAAGGTTATAACAACAATATTGAATATATCTTAACGTTATTAAGTTGGTTTTAAATTCCATTATATTCTCCAATATATGACATTTATAAAATAATAATTATGTTTTTTTAATTATCCAAAAAAATAATATTTTAAAAATATTCCGACAAAAATTTGGATCCATTATATCATTTTTATTAGTTGTAAAATATTGATAATTCACTATTATTTGATTTTACATTTACATTTCTCAAATAAAATAACTATTTAGGTTGACAATCATACAAATTATATCATATATAACTCTTGGATAGTTGAATGGATCGAATCTTACCCATGTTTTTCTGGTGAATTATATCAAAACAATTCCTCATAGAACCTATTTAATTAGGTTGACCTAACCATGTTTAAAATAAATAACATAATTGGATATGGGACCATTATCTTATTATAGTCACCCATAACCCATAAACTTATAAAATATAATCCATGATAATATGTATTTTACATGACCTACCCACCTGGATAATCAATATCATAATGCAAATTTTATTTAGAAGGAATTTACCACCATTTTATTTTAAAATATTTATAAATATTTCAACATTTCCTACATAAATCTCTTGTAATATATATATATATATATTTATATATTCATGCATGACTCTAATGATTAAATTGATTTTTCACATTCCTTAAACAATATTAACATGTTTTATTCACATTAATGAATAACTCCTATACAACTAATGTTTTTGTTCTATACTCACAACAAAAATTTTATTTATAATACTTGATATGTATTCATAAGAATATCATGTATAAGGTGTATAGAAATATTTATATAATATATTAGAAACATATGAAATAAAAATATTCCTCAAAAGAACATATAGTGTGATAGGTAGGGAACACCCACCATCCTAAAACATAATTGAAACACCGAAACTAGTGAGAAGTTTGATTGAAAATCCCAGTAAGATTTTTAATCAAGAGAGTTATAAATTTAAATATAATTTTCAATCAAAATTTTATAAATATAAATAATAAATTAAAATTTTGGAAATATAAAAAACCATAAATTTTGGTTAAATTTATCTAATAATTATATTATTCCTAATGTGAAACACCTTAGATGAGTGAAAAATTATTAATAAGAATCAATTTAAACATTATAAATTAAATAATATATATTCATAATATAAATAAATAATATACTCAAATATTTAAATTGGTTATTAAAAAGATGAATGAATATTTTAAATATTCATCACACGTACATTTAATAATGATAATGTATAAATTGAAATTATTTAAATACAATATCTTATATAATTATTTTGAACAAGATTTCATCCCCAAACTACTTTGGATATGGTATTAACAAAATCTAATAATACGGTATTAATATAAACATTTCAAATTGTAAAAGTTAAAATCACCTCATAAATATCTAGATAAACATTCTATATTAGGATTATTTTATAATTTATAAAAATTATAGAATTTATTAATTGAGTTATATAAATAAAATATAATTTTTTAAATAACTATAATAGTGAAAAAGATATATTAATGTAATTGGATATGATATATGTGATCATACATCACAACTTGAGGGCGCAATGATATTTCGTATAACTAACCATTCTATCACAAATAAGAAAATCTTTATATCACATCCAAAAATAGCACAATCACAACACAGATCCATCATAATTTTATCCATGTCTATTTTTAAAAAAGGATATATTTAAATAACAATTAATAACAAACTAAAACACAATATTTTGAAATGAACCACAACAAGTGAAAGTTGTATATCACTGTTGTAATATGCTGATCTATTTGGTAGCACATAACCCAAATGTATTAAAGGATAGTATATCCCACACCATTGTCCATGATATCATGATAGTTTTTTTAATTAGTCCATTTTGTATCATAAATAAGAATATTGGTATATCATTTTCCATGATATTCATTATTCATTATTATGTCTACAAATTTCTATAATTTAAAAGATCCTTCAATCCTTCATTAATGGTGAGTATAATAGTACAAATAGATTTTAATGAAATAAAAAAAATTAAATAACAACTAAACATAAATCCCATTATAAATATCATCATATAAAAGGAAATAAGAAAACATAAAGAATATAAAATATAACATACCTTATGTCCAATGGCTCTGTAACTCATGCACTTGATGAAATTAACCTAGAAATTACTAAAAATATCCTTTCCCAAATTGTAACATTTAATATATGAAATTTTAATCTAATTTGGAAGGTCCTTGTTTAGTTTTCAATGGTATTATTGTACCCCTATAGACTAAGGAAAAACGGAAATATACTCAGCAATTATACCTTGAATTAGTGTATCTCTAAATAAAGTAATGAACTCCCTTTTATAAACCACCTTCACTAATGAAGAAAGCTTCATAAGTTTAAGTTCTAGAAAAATTACTAGTTAAACCTTGACTATATTCGTTATAAATTATAACATATTCTTCATTTAACACAAATGATCATTGAAAAATTGAACGATTAAACATAACTTAAACTTTAATAAAGGCACCATCACATTATTTCTAATGAAAATAGAATGGTGGTACACATGAAATATATATAAATAAAAAATATTTAATACCCAAATATCACATTCATATAACTCAAATAAATCCATATCATAAAAAATTATGTAACACATAATATATGTCATGATATAGGGTTTGGACCATAATAAATTTTCGTTGTTTTATCTTGTATAAACTCACATTGACCATCTATCTCCATAATAAATCCATATATATAGGCCTTCTGACGAATACTACAAAATATTTTTCGTTTTTATGATACATGAGTCAATTAAATATCCAAAACATCTTAAGGAATTGGATCAAATTCTTTCTGAGGAACTACTCAATCTTTTGTGTATTGAACAATAATATGTTCAACTTTTCTCCCACATGTTTTTTATAAACATTATATTTTTTAATAAAAACATCATAACATGACATAAACACATAGTGTTGTAATTAATTATAATGTAAATAACACATCATGTATTTAATATAACTAATAAATAGTCAATTTTCATATTTTGGAGCAAGATTATCTTTAACATTACAATCTATATGTGCTTTTAAATACCAAAATTTATATGAAATTAATTTTTGAATGTGTCCTACCCATGTCTCAAATAATTCATTTATTATTTCCTTATATGGAATTCTATTATGTATGAAATAAAAGAGCCAAGTCAGTGTATTGTATCACTGTGAGGGGGAGGGGGTGAATTAGTGATACTCTTTTTCTTTTATGTTTCTTTTCAATTGAAACAACCTTCACCTACTTTTAAGGATTTAAATTCTCTACTAAGAAACAAATCAACACACATACAAAGGAACAAAAGTATTTACAAGGTTCACTATTCAATAAGAATAGCTACATCCTTGTTCTGGTTTGGGAATGATCCAATACCATTCAATACACTAAGAAAAAAATCCTTGGATTACAATGAGTAGGATATACCCTTTCACTCATGTAGCACTATGAAACAATGCCACCAGTGTGTGTGCTCCCTCTTTGAATAATAGAGTAATACAATTGTTTTGTAACAGCTCATGTTACCTGTGATAATTTTCAATTCTACAAATGTATTCAAATTGTAAAACAATTCATCAATTCCTAACCCAGAAGAACGGTAAGAACGACATGGAATTTGTAATGAAACACTAATTTTGATTCCTCCAAGTACAATTCTTTAAAAACAATGATCCTAGTCTGATTCTTTCAATACAAAGCTCCCATTCCGATTTTTTTTTAAAAAATTATCCCATTCCAATTCTTTCAAAACAAAGATCCCAGTCCTATTTTCGGATAGAAAAAAAAGAGTAGAATCAGCAGCACTTCAATTCCCCAATAGAATTGTAATGCCGAATAGAATATGAATGAATCGGTACCACCCAAAACAATTGTCAATCCAAACAGAATTGATCTCATCATCCCTCTATAAATCCAGAGCTTCTCTCTCTTCTGATGTGAATAGTGCAAGTCACACAAGTACAATGTACTTTATGCCTTTTACAGGGGACCCAAAACATGTTTAGGTGGGAATCCCAAAACACTTTCCCGCTTACTTAAATTCACCCAATTCTGAATTTCTCCTGATATAACTGAGAAATTATGACTTCGTCAATGCTTCTCGATTCTTCTCAAATATTCTATAATCTTCATCTCTTCTTTTCCATACTACTATTTCAAATTCCAATAAAATTACAATTGATGAGAAATACATTGTTCTAAATCCAATTCTCTCATAATGATTTCTTCAAAATAATGCTTGATACCATACCAATTAAATGTGTTTGAAGAAATAAACTTCACAACTTGAGATATAATCACTATTTTAAAAGAAAGCCTCCCCTTTAAAATTCATTCATCTATTTCCACTTTCTTTTCTTTTCACCTGACCCTCTTGAGAAAACAAATCATCACATTCAAAAACCAGTTCTTGAATCAGGACTACCTTCATGACTTTCAATTCATTGATGACCAGCTTTAGCATCATTAGACTTCAATTGTAAGGTATTGTAACTCTCTATTCATTCCTGCTTCTTTATTTTCATCTTAACCCGAGCATGATCTTTTTTAATACAAATGGTCTGGATACTATTATACTGAATACAATCAAATATAGTTATTATCATTCTGGTTACGATCATTTTGGTTACAATAATCCTAAATACAATCATTCTGGTTACGATCATTCTGTTTATGATCATTCTGGATATGATCATTATGGTTAGGATCATTCTGAATACAATAATTCTGGATCAGATCATTTCTGGTTATGATCATGCTAGATAAAAACATTCAGGATACGATCATGCTGGATACAATCATTCTTGATACAATCATTCTGGTTATTATTACTTGTTTGGATTTGTTGTTATGATAAAACACAATCAGATAATGATGATTACCTAGATAGGATGAAAAACTATTTGAGATGATTTATTTTCAATTGTCACCATATCAATCCTTTTCTTCTACCCTAAAATGATTTTTTTGAAAAACAATTTTATTCTCATCTTTTATCGGCATCACCTCTTCCATCACCACCACTTATATCAGAACAACTTTCCATTGGAATCACTTTTCCTGTTGGCATCACTTTTCATCTGCATCACCATTCCATCAGTACCACTTCCATCAACATCACCTTTCCATCGGTACCACTTCATTTACTTTCACCTAGAATCCATTTATTTTGAAAGATAATAGATACAATCAGGATATGATTTTTTGGAAAGATAATCAATAAAATATTGATACATTTTTTTTCTGATTGTTTTTAAAATAAAAGGTTACCACTTCTTTCACTCTGCCATCTAGATATGTTAAATCTGAATAAGATTCTTTTATGTATGTTTTGAAAAACAATTAGTACCATTTATTTCTTGATTTTTTTAAAAACAATCTATATACAATTCTTTTCTGATTGGTAGCATCTCTTTCTCCCCCCCCCATTCTTCTATCAGTATTTCTTAACAAGTTCTCAATAAAACTCTTGATTTATATGAAATAAAAATCAGAAAAGAATCATCACAATTATCATGGCTCTGATTATTTTAAAAAAAAACACAAAACAATTGGCTCTACAAAACAAAGTGAAGTGATTTCCATTCATCAAATAATACAGTGAGAATAAAAGCCAATACTTGAAACCTTCATCACATTGATCATCATATTGGTCCCAAAAATCTCTCCCTTTGGATTTTTTTGTCAATCAAGTTTCATAAATCACTGAACTTTTCCAAACACAATTAATGGATTACATATCAACAATTCTATTCCGAAATGATCTAACTCATTATAGGAGACGAGAATCATTAATAGAAAACCCATGATATCCAAAATAGTGATCATGAACACCTATTTATTTTCTTCATTCATTCAAGAAAACAATTGAATTTATTTTCCTACAACCACTCCAAAAAACAATTAGAATAGTTCATGCAATAAACAATGTTGAATTCACATCTTACCCACAACTCTCTCTTTTGGGAAATAGATTTTTGAAACAAAACAATTATCCCCCTTGAAAAAACAATCCAAAGGTAAGATGGGAGAGGGGACATATACACTTACCTTAACCTTGAAGAGAATGTGGTTGGAAACCCATGTTCAACCTCATTTTTGAGAATGATTGCTTTGATAAAGGTTTTGTGAAAATATTAGAAACATGTTCAGATGTTGGAACATACTCTTGGTTCAATTCATTCTTCTCCACATTCTCATTGATGAAATGATATATGATATCAATATATTTTGAATGATAATGTTTCACTAGATTCCTGGTGGGATTGATTGTACTTTTATTTTCAGAAACCAAGAGAAAGGGTAACTTCACTTCGACATGTAAATCTTCCAGTTGTGTTTCCATCCACATAAGTTGAGGAGTGTCTTGAGTAGCAGCAACAAACTTAGCTTTAGTTGTACTGAGAGTAACTGATTTTTGATTCTTTGAATTCCAACTAACACAATTGTTTCTTAAAAAACACACCACCAGATATAGATCTTCTATCATCAATATTTTTTACCCAATTTGCATCAGAATACCCAAATAAATCAATATTGTCAGAGATATAATAACTGATTCCAAATTCTGTTTTTCCTCAGATGTATCTGAGAATTTTTTTCATTGAAATAAGATGTGATTCTCTTAGAGCACTCTGAAATGTTGAACATAAAGTAAAATCATAAACAATATCGGATCTTGAGGTAGTTAAATACAATATACTTCCAATAATCTTTTGATACTCTTTATGATCCACTTCTTTTCCATCTCCATCTTTAGTCAGCTTTGTTCCCACTAATATGGGTGTGGAAACATGTTTTGAATTTTCAATTCCAAACCTATTGAGAAGTTATTTTGTATACTTTTCTTTGGAGAGGAAAATGCATTCTTTATTTTGCTGGACTTGTAACCCATGAAATTATTTCATATCTCCCAGCATGGAAATTTCATATACATTCTTCATTTCATTATCAAATATCTCACAGCTTCTTTCATTATTCCCAGAAAAGATAATATCATCAACATAAACAATTACAATGAAGGAGTACTCTTGACTTTCTCTGATGTAAATAATATTATCCACTCTTCCTCTGTTAAAATTAATCTTTCTTAACCTTGTATCCAATTTGGAATACCATGCCCTCAAATCTTGTTTTAGGATATACAATTACTTTTTCAATCTACACACTTAACCTCTATATTTTTCAATAAAAAATCCACAAGGATGTTCAATATAAACAACTTCTTCAAGATTACCATTTAGGAATGTAGATTTAACATCAATTTGAAAGATATTGTACCTCGTTGTGCAGAAATAACAAGACAGATTCTGATCGTTTGAAGTCTTTCCAATGGAGAAAAGGTTTCATCAAAATAAACACCCTCAATCTGTGATTAGACCTTGAAACCCAATCTTTATTTTTTTCTTATAACATCCACATTTTCATTCAGCTAGTTCCAGAAAACCCATTTTGTACCACTAAAGTTTTTATTTTCTGGCTTGGGTATGAGTTCCCAGCTATTATTCTTTTCAATATGATCTAATTTTTCAATCATATCTTGAACCCATTCTGGATACTCAAATTATTATTTCACATCATTTAGTTCCACCTTTGAATGAAATGAAGTTTGTGAAATGGAATTGGTTGTTCTTCTTGTTTGATCCTTCTGATGTTGATCACTAATTATATATTTTTCTTCCACTTGTTTCACTATCCTTGGATAGGATTTTCAATTTTCTTCCTCAACACTGGAAATAGCTGAGTCGGATTCTTCACCTTTATTTGGATTGAAATTGATTGTATCCTTATCAGAATTATACTTCTAAAAATTCTTAACTTCATTTTATTCATGAACATTTTTCTATTACTCAGATAATTTAATCACTTTTGCATCCATTGAATCAACAATTATTATTTTTTATTTGTTGAATCATTTGTATCATCTTACTTTTGGAGAATAGCCACAAAAGATTCCATCCTCAACTTTCTTCTCAATATTACCATAGTTTCCACCTTTCTTATTTTTAATTTTTGGACTCCCAAAAACTCTAAAGTGCTTCAAAATCGGAGTTTTTCCATAAAATAATTCATATGGAGTCATACCTGATTGGGGCCTATAAAAACAATGGTTCTGAACATAAATAGTAGTAATCATGGATTTCCTCCATAAGTAATCAGAAAGACCATGCTCAAGTAACATGGTTCTTCCTATTTCCACCAGGCTACTATTATTTCTTTCATCAACCACATTTTGTTAGGGGGTGTATGGAGAGCTATACTCATGTTGGCTTCCATGCTTCTCAAGAGAGATTTCAAACTCTTAACATTTTTATTCACTAGCATTATCAGTTCTGAACAAAAATCACTTTTTCCCATTCTTTTCATTCTTCAACTTAGGCTTTTGAGAATTGGGATCCTTTGTTTGAGCCTGTAACAAAACATGTCATCCTTTTTCATGGTGTCTAGGTTGTTCACATCTTTCACAAATAGTTTCCATGGGTTAGAACCTATTTTCGATATTCATGTCATAATTTTCATATTTCTTCAAGACACCCTTCTTGTTTTTCATACTTTGAGGAGATTGACTCCCCCTCAATCTTATCCTTTCAAAACCTATGGGATAATAGTAATGTTGTTGATTGAACCATCAGATACTTGTTGTGTGCTCGAATCCCCCACAATACCAGTAATACCCATAGAAAAAGTATTTGTCATTAAAACCTCCACACTGATCAGAATAGAGAATGTGTTTCTCAGCCACCTTCTTCTCTTTCTTTTATGAATAAATAACCTTTATATTATCAATATAATTCCTTATTTTCATTTCTGAATTATCGGTACAAGAAGTATTGGAAACATTTCTAGATTAAGAATGTTTCAAAACATTCCCAACCTTGTTGGTCTTGGCCACATACATATCATTCCCCACTTTCTTCATTTAAAAACAATTCCATTATTCTTCTCACCCTATGAAGGTATATTTTGTTGAACCTTATCAAGTTTCTCATTATGAGAACATTCACCAACTTTAGTGATAGAGTTTTGGAAATATAGACTTGTATTTTTAGCTTTAGAGTGTTTTTATTGGACAAGTTCTAACTCTTCTTATTTTACTATTAGCTTCACCTCAAAATAGTCATTTTGATTCTTTTCTTCTTCAAGATATTTATTCAAAACATCAATCACTTTAATCAACTATTATTTCTCACCAGAAAAACATTCTTTGTTTCTTTAGATTTCATCTTCTATATTTTTGTTTTGATTTTCAAGCCTTCTGATCTTTCTCAAACATTATTTCAACTCTTATTTCAGATGCATTTCAAGGTGAGTTTCTTCTTCTTCATAACTACTACTTCTGAATTATTCATCATTAACTTTTGAAATGAAAGTATTTTAATTAAAATACTCAATGTATTTTTATAATTCAACATCACTCTCTTCTTCTTCTTCTTCATTGGACAAGAAACTTCTTCCTTATGATTTGTAAAATTTCTTTTCTTTTACTTTGTCTCCCTTTTTCTTCCACGATCTCCTTATCTTTTATACTTCAATATCACTATCCTCTTATTTCATTTGTCAAGGATAATTAGTCATAAAGTGACCAAAACCTCTACATTAATAACATTTTAGGGGATGTTTCCCTTTTTATTTCCTTGTACCTCTTTTCATATTATTAGAAAACAAGGATAAGATTTCCTTCTGATTTTTACATACCTCATTTTTAGATTCAGAATCACTAGTTTCATCTTAAATAAAAATATTCTTTGAATTTTCTTTCTTCATAGCCTTGAAGGACATTTCTATATCATGTTTTTTTCTCTTAATATCATTATCTATTCTCATTTCATAGGTAATAAGAGATCTATGTAAATCATCAAGAGACAATGTTTCAGGATCAATGTCTTCCAATGAAGAAGTTTATTCTTTGAATTTGTCAGGTAGGATTCTCAATATTTTTTCAACAACTATAGAGTCTTTCGTCTTTTCACCAAGACATGTAATAGTACTCACAATTCCATTCACCCTGGTAAAGAATTCCCCAACATATACATGCTCACCATTTTTCAAATCTTTATACTTCAATATCTATATTTGTATCGTTTCCTTCTTCACTTTTGTTTTCCCCTTTGTTTATGTTTTTAAACTTATCCCATATACATTTAACTATGGAAACACCTTTCAATATTAAGAATTCACTTTTAAAAAGTGATGATAATATAACATTCTTGGCCCCTACATCATTCTCAAGAAATTATTTTTCAACATGTGTAAGTGGAGAACTATCATCAATGGGAGGAAACCCAATTGTTCCAGCTTCAAGAACATCACAACTGATATAAATAAGACACGGAAACATTCTATCATTCTAGATATGATATTTATTTCCATCAAAAACCACAATACATTTATTGTTCACACAATACATGTTATCTATTAGTAATGAATAGCAAAGGGAACCTTCGCTCTAATACCAACTCAAAGAGCTCAGTCAGAGTATTATATCACTGAGAGGGGGTGGGGGAGAATCAGTGATACTCTTTTTCATTTATTTTTCATTTCAATTGAGACGGCCTTCACCTCCTGTTAAGGATTTCAATTCCTTATTGAGAAAAAAAATCAACAAACATCTAAAGGAACACAAATATATACAAGGTTCACTATTAAATAATAATTGCAATGTTTTTTGTATGGTTTGGAAGTGATCCAATACCATAAAATCCACTAAGAAAACAATACATGGATTACAAAGAGTAGGATGTACCCTTTCACTCATGTAGAACTATGCATAAATACCACTAGTGTGTGTGCTCCCTCTTAGCACAATAGAGTAATACAATTGTTTTGTAACAAATCATGTTACCTGTGCTTATTTTCAATTCAAAAAACGTATTGAAAGAGTAATTCAATTCATCAATTTCATACCTAGAAGAAAGGTATGAACTACCTGAAAGTTGTTATCAAACACTAAGTCTAATTCCTCTAAGTATTATTCCTTCATAAGAAATCTCCCAGTCATATTCTTTCAATACTAATCTCGAATTCCAATTCTTCCAAAAGAAATCTCACATTCCGATTCTTTCTTAACAAATCTCCCTGTCTGATTTTTAGATAGAAAAAACAGAGTATAATTGGCACCACTTCCATTCCTTAATATATTTGTCACGATGAATTGAATATGAATGACTCAGAACAACCCAAAACAATTGTCAATCTGAATAGAATTTATATCTTCATCTCTATAGAAATATGGAGATTCTCTCTCCTCTAATGTGAATAGTGAATGTCACACAAGTACAAGGCACTTCATGCCTTTTATTGGTGACCCAAAACATGTTTTGGTAGGAATCCCAAAACACTTTCCCTCTCACATAAATTCACCCAAATATGAATTTCTCCTGAAATGTTGGTGCAATTATGACTTCGTCAATGCTTCTCGATTATACTCAAATCTTCTACAATCTTCATATCTTCTTTTTTAGAATCCCATTTTAAATGTCTATATAATTAAAATTGATGAGAAATATATGGGTATGAATCTGATTCTCTCATAATGATTTCTTCAAAATAAAATCTTGATACTATACAAATTGAATGTGTTTGAAGAAATGCACCTCCCCACTTGAGATAAAATCACCATTTTAAAATATTTTCTCCCCATTGACAATTAATTCATCTATATACACACCCCTTTCAGAATGGTGAATTCTTGAAGGTCATTGGTGATGCTCTTGGATGCTTTCTGTGTGAGGAAGAGAGCATGTGTTGTGGTACAGAGATGCTGGTGGACAGGTTTTGTGTGGAAATGGATATTTCCTTGCCGGTCCCGGAGCAGGTTAACCACTCAGTGTCTGGGGCTGTTGAGTGGTCGTAGCCTGTTGTGTTCCTGGTTTTTCCATTTTTCTACTCATTTTTCTCTTTCTATGGTCACTCGTTTCAGTCTTGCTGCAAGTCTCTTGGTATCCGTGTTTTGGGTTATGGTTCCATGTGCTCTGCTCAGCTTGAAAAGGCCCGAGAAGGGCGTCCCTCATCCTCTGTGACTCTCCCTATTCTAGTTTCTTCTGGTTACAGTCTTGACCCCCTTCCTAGCGAAGGCCCAGGGGTTTCTGTTAGTAAACCCATCGTCTCCGACTGTCGGGTTGTGTTTTCTTTATCTTAGGTGGCCCTGAAGGGCTCCGAGGCACCCATTTTGCATCTACCTTTGGGGGACTTGATTGGGTTCTTCTTGAGGAGTTTTAGGGTGGTCTCGGTCCCCTCCTATTTTCTATAGCCAGGGAGGGGGGGGTGGTGTTTTGGTGGAAGGCCGACTTACGAGGGATTCTTCTTCAGGTCACTCTCTTCTTGTTAGCAGAGATTCATGCATGGT
The DNA here is from genome assembly GCA_963277665.1 of Viscum album. Classification (NCBI taxonomy): domain Eukaryota; kingdom Viridiplantae; phylum Streptophyta; class Magnoliopsida; order Santalales; family Viscaceae; genus Viscum; species Viscum album. Next base: position 326,645,753 of record OY728130.1, read on the forward strand.
TTTTGGATGAGGCGGGCAGTCTAATGGGAGGTCTGTCAGTGTGTTGGGTTGTGTTTCTCAGGTCTCTCCAAGGTATGTGGAGGGTTGGGGGTTTGAGGGCGTATGTTTTCCTGGTAGTTTGGGGCGCGAGAGGGCATGTGAGGATGTCATCTCTCCTGGACCCTCCTTTTCTCTTTCAGGCGAGACAGTTGACAATCCTTGGGTTTGCACCATAGCTATAAAGAAGAGGTGGGTAGTTGGGGGGGGGGGTCTCTCTCCCAGGTTAAGATTTCCACATCGCCTGGGGGAAATACCAGACTGCCTTTGGTTTAATGTCATCATTCTTATTATGGAACTTATGAGGAATTAGATCTAGGGTGAAAACCGATTTCATTGCCTTGGAGTCTCAGAAACACAAAGTAAAAGTGGTGGTGGTTTTTGAGAACAAGTAGAAAGTCTCCAAGATTCATGAGTTCACCCGTAAGATTAAGATGCAAGCGTCCATGCATGGGGATCCGGTTATAAACCACATTTGGATTTTCTGGAATATAGGGGTTACGGTTGACTTGGTTCAGGTTGGGGACCAACATTTTCCGTCGAAGGTGACATGTGACGAACATGAGTGTTTTTTTTCAGTGGTTTATGGAAGCTATGTTGGTCGTCATAGGGAGGTGCTGTGGTTGGAGCTCTCAGGGATTGATCCAGGTGACATGTCGTGGCTTATGGGTGGAGATTTCAACACGGTCTTGAGGCCTGAAGAGAAGAAGGGGAGAGGAGCGTTCCAGCATTACGTGAGCCTTTCTTTTTCTCAGTGCATGGAAGGGAAGGGGCTCTTGGACGTGGGTTTCTCAGGTGACCCCTTTACCTGGTGCAATAATCACAGGGGGGGAGAGTTGGGGCTGGAGTAGGCTGGATAGGTGTTTTGCACACTTGCAGGCCATTGAGAGGTTCAATGAGTTGAGGGTCCTTCATCTTACCCAGAGTATCTCAGACCACCATCCCCTCTTTCTCTCTTTTGAGGGATCAAAGGCACCTTCGGAATGTTTTAGGTTTGTCAACCAGTGGGTGAGTAACCTAGACTTCCACTGTGGGGTGATGCAGGTTTGGAGTGCACCATCTAGGGGGGTACTCTTGGGTGGCCATCCACTCCAAGTTGAGGAGGTTGAGGCAGGCACTGGAGGGGTGGGAAAACTCCCTTCCTACATGGGATCGGGATATGGATTCTATCAAATAAGACATCGAGTACATGGAAGCTAGTTTATAGGGTTGCTAGGATTCTGAGGTGTTTGAAGAACTTTCAGTGAAGAAGGAGCTTTTGGAGGTGCTGGTGCTTTCTCAAGAGCACAGATCTAGGGACCGATCTAGAGCGAGGTGGCTAAGGGAAGGGCATAAGAACTCATTGTACTTTCATGATTGCATCAGTGAGAGGCGACGGGTGTTGAAGCCTAACTAGGCCTTGGAGGACGGTTCTTTCTCGTATGATAGGGACGTGGTTGGGGGAATGCCCCTGGCTTACTTTAAATATATCTTTTCCGGCCCGACTGAGGGGTTTCCAGGGCGTACCCCTCCGGAGAGGCTTTTCTATGGGAGGCAATTCTGAACCTTATGTCTGTGCAGGACAATGCTTTTATGGAAGGCATTCCGGAGGAGGAGGAGGTTCAGGAGCCCGTGTGGTACCTGATTCCAGACAGCACTGCTAGGCCGGATGGGTTCCCTGGGGATTTTTACAGAGGTTGCTGGGAGATGATTAAAGGGGATTTGGTTCTTGTGATTCAGGACTTTTCCCATGGAGGTGCCCACCCTCGTATTGTGGCAGTGACGTCAGTGGTTCTCCTACCAAAGTCCAAAGATCCTTCTTCCCTCAACCACTGTCAGCCGGCCAGTTTATGTAACATTCCCTACATTGTTTTGGCTGCTTTGATAAACGGAAGGGTGTTCATTTTTCTACCTCGGTGCGTGTCTTTGGATAAACAAGGGTTTGTGCACGAGAGGTTGATTCAGGGGTCCATGGTGCTGGCTCATGAGCTGATGGGGGACCTGAACATGAAGTCTTGGGGATCTAATGTGGCAGTGAAGCTTGATATGAGTAAGGTGTATGACTGTATAGACTGTGGGTTCATTAACAGTGTGCATGGGAAGATGGGTTTCTCCGACTGGGCTTGTGATATTATTTTCAGGTGCGTTATCTCACCGTGGATGGGGGTGTCATTCATGGAGAGAACTCATGGTTCTTTCAGGTCAGTTCATGGCATGAGGCAAGGTGACCCATTTACGCCGAGCATCTTCATTCTGATGCAGGAAACTCTCAGTCGGTTGCTGAACAGAGGAGTGAGTGAGGGGGATATCTTGCATTTCCGTAGGAGACATGGTAGCCAATCCATATCCCACTTAATGTACGTGGATGATACCATCATTTTTATGACTGTTAAGGGAAGATCCATTAGTGCGGTCAATAACATTATGAAGGAGTACATCAAATGGAGTGGACAGATCGTGAGTAGGGAAAAGAGCTGTTTTTTCATTGCAAACTCTTATGGAGAGGGAAGGGTGGAATGGGTGAGCTCTGAGCTTGGGATGGGGAAAGGGTCTCTCCCAATGGAGTAGCTGGGAACACCTATTTCATCCGGTAGGTTCCAGAATAGAGATTTTGATAAGGTGGGGAACAACATGATGGGACGCATTTTGGACTGGAAAAACCACTTTCTATCTTTTGGGGGCCAGATCGTGCTGGTGAATAGTGTGCTTTCTGATGTACCAGTGCATGTGATGGCGTCTACTAGCACCCCCAAGGTGGTCATTCGGTCCATTGAAAGGGTGATCACTTGTTTTATTTGGTATGTATCAATGTAGCGGAAGCAACAATGGGTGTTGTGGGGGAAGATGGCTCGGTCGATCAGTGACGGATGGGTTGGCTTCAGGAGCCTGGAAGACATGTTGCATGGTTTACGTGAGAAGCTTGCATGGGATATCATCAGGGGAGAGACGTTGTGGGGGAGGAGCAAGGTGAAGAAGTAAAAATCTTCTTCTGACTCCCTTCCTATCAGGGGTTCGTCATTGTGGGTCACGGTATGCAACATTGTTCTGACGTTGCTTCCTTACTCTTATTGGATTATCACGGAGGGGAAGATTCGTTTCTGGGAATAGAACTGGGCAGGATCGGTGCTGGGATACCCTGGGTTCCTGGCCCCTTTGATCTCATTCAGTGAGGCCAGCTCATATCCCCTATTTTTCAGATCTATTCTGGATGATGCATAGCATAAGGCTTTCGACTCAGTTATGCATACCCCTGATAAGGATAGGTGCGTTTACATAACTTCAACGTCAGGTAATTTAAACCTTAAAGACTTACTTAGAAGCATTATTGCTCAGGGTCATCAGGAGTATAGGAACATGGGGACGTGGAGGAAGAGAATCCCTACCAAACTGAACTTCATGACTTGCCGAATCTAGAATAATGCTTTCCTTGCAAATTTGAGTATTAAAAGGCTGGGATTCAGCCTGGCATCATGTTGCCACTATTGTCTGAGAATGAGGGAGGAGAGTTCGAATCATATTTTCTTTGAAGGGGTTTGGGCATGTACGGTGTGGTGTTTCTTTGGAATGCATACGGGATAATTTCCAAATGTGGATAACTTGGAGTGTTTTATGGAGCAGTGGTTTCAGGGGTGTGAAGATAACCCGAAGGAGGCTGAGGCCCATGCCACTATTTTCAAGACAGGCTATTGGGTGCTCTGGCAGGCAAGGAACCATGCAAGGTTTGAGGGAACCATGTCTACAGGGAGGGCGCTGGTGGTGAGGATTAGGTGCATGTTGATTGAGCTAGTGGACCATGCGAATATTGGGACGGAAGTTTCCACACTCTGGTTTTTACAGTCCCCTAGGATGGTGGTGAGACAGAACGTCTCCAAGGGGCAGGAGAATTGGATTGACTGGATCCCTTGAGAGGTGCCTTGACATTGTCTAACTGGAAACCAACTCGAAGATTGTGCATGATTCCTTTGAGGGGTGCGAAAAAATGCCATGGACGATTGCATACATTATTAGACAATGTAAGGATCTCATGAACAACAACGTAAGGGTCACCAACACATGGTGGGAATGGAATAAAGTGGCGGACTACATGGATTTTATTGCAGTTCCCAAGGAACCCATGGTTTGGTTTTCTAATGTTACCCTTTTCAAACCGGAGGGGGTGAACTTGATTAGGAGTGATGCCCTAGGATTACACTATTTTCGACCCCCATGGGGGGTCTTTGTTTTTTTCAGCATTTTATTCTGAATAAAAATCATAGAAATTGGATGGATCATTATGGAAACGATCATTTATAGTTACGATCATGCTGGATACAATCATTCTGGATACGATCATGCTGGATATGATCATTCTAGATATGATCATTTTGGTTATGATTGTTGGTTATGATTTCTAGTTATTATAAAATTCAATTTGATAAGGATGATCTACCTAGATATGATGCAAAACAATATGATATGATTCATTCTCAATCATCACCATATCGTTCCTTTTCTTCTACCCAAAAACGATTGATTTGAAAAACAATTGGTGTCTTGTCTTCTTTCGGCATCACCTCTTCCAATGAAACCACTTATATCAGTACAACTTTCCATCGACATCAATTTTACCATCGACATCACTTTTTAGTAGTATCACCTTTCCATCAATTCCACTTCCATCGGTATCACCATTCCATTAGTACCAATTATTTTACTTTGAACCAGAATCAAATTCTTTTGAAAGTCAATAGATACAATCAGGATATTATTGTTTTGAAAGAGAATCGATACAGTGTAGATATGATTGTTTTCTGATTATTTTTAAAAACAATGGGTAACACTTCTTTCACCCTTCCATTTAGATACAAAAAATATAAATATAATTTTTTATTGGTTTGAAAAAAAATTGGTACCACTTATTAACTTATTGTTTTGAAAAAGAATCTGAATACAATTATTTTTTGATTGGCATCATCTCTCCCCCCTCCCTTTCTTCTATCAAGCTTGCATCATAAGTTCTAAATAAAACTCATGATGTATATGAAATACATATCAGTAAATAATCATCACAATTAACATGGTTCTGATTCTTTTCAAAACAAACCCAAAACAATTATTTCCACAAAACAAACTGATGTGATTTCCTTTATTCAAAAAATACCTTGACAAAAAAAGTCAATACTTGAAACCTTCATCACCATTGTCATCAGCTTGGTCCCAACATTAAAATGATCATTTTAAAAGTATAGCCCAAAAATGATATAATAAATTCAAATTGAGTCATCATTGATTGATATATTCCTAAATTATTATTTTTTCTTCCTTCAGATATAGAATCTCATGGTGGAGTACCTATTGGATTAAATTTTGAAAAAATTACCCAATGTTTCATATAATCAATAAACACATTAATTAATTATTTCTCACCTTAATCTGATCAAAATATCTTAATATATTGTCATAGGTGATTTTGAACTATATTTTGAGTACCTCTATCATTTAAATTGATTCAAAATCATGTTTCAAAATAAATACAAAACCATACAAACAAAAATATTTTGTAAAATTGATTATGTAGTTATGACCATGAGTCAGTTGTATACTCTTTGGACACATAAATTAATATGTATCAAGTTCAATAGTTGACTATCTATTCGAGTTTATACAATAAAATTCAACCAATTAGTTTTTTTCTAAGCAAACATATTTTTATGTGTCAAATGAATTATAATAAAATAATTCAAATAACTCATCTTTATATATCATTTGAATTCATTTTTCATTGTATATGGTCAAAGAGAAATAATGTGTGGTATTAGAATCATTGATAATTAGGTATATATTCTAAATGACGTAATCCTAGTTATCCTTTTCTAGAATTCATAAACCATTAGTAATATGTTCAATACCATAAAATGTTTTATTCAAATATTAAAAAAATTAATAAACCAAATTCATTCTTGTGTAAATAATAGAAATAAATTTTATTATAGTATTTGGTCTTAACATAATATTTTTTACATCTAATTCTAGATTTAATCAACTCAGTAAACATAAATCATATTTTTAGTACCCCCGGTTTCTTGTATGTAACCCTTTCTTGATGCTTTTAATGGTTATAATGTTAAGGGTGATGTATGGGAGAGTCAGGAGAACTTGGAATGATGTTTTGAGGCAAAGGGGAAGTCGCACGGGAGGCCCAAAGTTTGTCTAAACCGTGTGCAATGGGTCTTGGAGGCAGTGTCTTCCGCACGGTCGGTGCATGGTTGGTCTGACCATGCAGCGAAATTGTGCGAGAAGGATGGTAGAGGCAGGCGCTAACGCACGATTAGCACACGGTTTTTGCAAACTGTGTTGACTAACAGTGCGGGCAGTTAAACGAGATCCTATAAAAGTAGATCTCACGCATTTTTGCCTCTAACTGGCTCTTTCTTCCTCCTAAGCGAACCTAACTCGGGATTTTGGTTCTCCCATCATTCTAGAGAAGATATGAAGGCTTCCCTTGATGAATCGAATCCAGATTCTTGAGGTATGCGATCTTTCTTGTTTAGTTTCTCAGATCTACTTAGATCTAATTCTCTTCTTCTCTCAGTTTCTTAGATCTACACCCATTATGGGTAGATCTAAGTGTGTGGATACCAAACATGATGAGTTTGGTCTTTGTTGTGTTAGGAGAAGAGATCTAAGGAGGGTTTTTGGAGTTTTGATCCAGTGTTCTTGAGTGTTCTTTGTCCGTTGCTTGGTTTCTCCTTTTTGTTGACGTAGGTGGATTCACTTTCAATTCCTCTTTCATAGAACTTGAAGGATTAGTTCTAATTGATCTAATTTCTTTGTTTTAATTGTGAGATTTTTTTTGCAATGCATGTTATAAATCTTCTTTAGTGATGATTTGTGTGTTTTGATGAAATTGTGGAAATTTTAAGAATGGTTTGTGCAAAGTGTTTTGGTTTGTTGATTTCAAAATGGTGATTTTAAAATATGGATTTTATGGATTTGGAAAATGATTTGCGGGAAAAAGGTTTTCAATAAAAGGGATATTTAATTGAAATGGTTTTGGCATGGTTGGAATGGTGTGGTTTTTGGGCGTACTGGGTGTGTGCGTTCATATTGCATTTACGAGGCTTGGTTGAAATATGACCTTGTGCTCAGTGCCAAAAGTGTAATGGCACATTTGGAATAATTACCTTGTGACGACTTGATATGTCGACGAGAGACCGCTCATGAGTATGGACCTGTCATAACGATTCATGCATAGTTTATTTCACGGGTTGTGAAATGTTTGGTTGTGTGGATTTGTGAAATGGAATGAATCCGAAAAAAATGGAAATGTGAATTTTATTGGAAATTTTTCTTGGTTTCTTTTCTTGAGAAAGATGTTTTTTGTTGGAAAATGGTTTTTGTTGGAAAAATGGCATTGACATGTAACTTTTTATATTGTGAACTGTTTTGGAATTGTTTTATATAAATTTTTTAATATAAATTTTCTAACATGTTTTATCCTAGAGGCATGGGTTGGGAAGTCATCGGGGAAAACAAACTGAGTTTCATTACAAACCCCATGCTTTGGCACGATGGTGCTTTTGCAGATGTCATATACTGGGATGTTGGATAAGGTAAAGTGTCAAACGTTTATAGCACTACTTTGTGACTCTTGGGATGGTTCGTGATGTTGGAGCTTGGAGCTTGTGGAGCATGGAGTTTGTTTGTCATCTTGTTTTCTGGTAGTTTTCATTCCATTGTTTACTTTGATTTGGTTTTGTATTCCGTTGTTGCACTTGGTTGGGTTATTATGAAAATAATGGTTGAGTTGTTCCGGTTTCAAATCATGCATCATATAGTGGTTTCTTGGAGATGTTTATCTAGTTTACATTGTTTGTTGGTTGTTTTCATTTAAAGCGTAAATTATCCCCCATGTGTTTAGAAACCCTTCGGCATTTATTGCCAGCCTTTGGCGCCTTGGGGATGTCTCTTAAGGCCTAGTAATGAATCGTTGAGCTCTCAAGCCAATGAGAATTGGCGGGTCATTAGAAATGGACATAGCTTGTTCGGTCCTTTCCTAACAAGTGTTCATCGATGTTCTTGGTCTTGGAGTTGAAATTACTTCTTGTCTATTCCTTGGGTGGTCATCTTGGATAGGAGTAGGATTGTCGGAACTTGATATGTATAGCATAAAAGGATATAGCTAACCTGTTTATGCTGAACTTCAAGTTACCAGGGTGTTGGGTACATAAGTGTTTTGGATACACTTTTAGAATGTTGGAAATCTCATTGTCATGGGTTGAGCCAATGAGATGATCATGACATGCATTATAGAGGAATGACTTCCCACTAGGATTGCATAAATCATTTTGAAAAATGGATTATGGTTTGATGAAAAAGCGTGATTTCTGAACATTTTAAGCACATTTTCAAATGAAAGATTTTGAAAAGATAATGGTTGATGTATTCTGAAAATAGATTGATTTTCAAAAGAAAGAAAAGATATGTTTTAGAAACGGTTGGAAATCAATGTCATGATTGTGGTGTAATAGAGATTGAAATGCTAAGACTTCAGTTTCTAGGAAGAAAGACTAACGACATGCGTTGTTTGTATAAAAAATGGCACCTGTTAGACGTCGTAGAAACCAAACGGAAGAAGCTGCGGAGAATGTGGTTGCACCTGGACCACGTGTGAACCAGGATCTGGTTCAGAGTATCATTCAAGCATTTCAGGCTGTGGACACGGGGAATTGGAGGGATGAGTCTGGGCATGTATACCATTCCGTCTAGTTCCAGAAGTAGAACCCACCCATCTTTTGGAGTGATTTTGAACCAGAAAGGGCAGACATCTGGCTGAGTAGGATGAATCATATCTTAGATTTCATTGGCACATTTGGAGAACTGAATGTAATGTTGGCGACGTATATGCTGGATGATCTTGCATGATAGTGGTGGGAGCTAGTGGTGCAGGCTAAGGTGGATCAAGGCCTGGGCTGGGAAGAATTTGAGGAATTTTTCAATAAACAATTCTATCCTCACACGTTCAAGATCCATATGACAATGGCCTTTTTCAGTATGAAGAAAGAGAATCTCTCTGTCAAAGAATATGCGGTGAAGTTCATGAATTTAGTGCGCTTTGCACTGGAAGTTGCTGCAAGTGGGTCGCTGAAGGCACACATCTTTGAATCAGGGTTGCGACAGGATATTCGATCGAAGATAGTTGTGGTCTGTATTACGGATTATACGGAAATGGTAAACAGAGCAATAGTAGATGAAAGAGATATCTCGGGAGTTATGGGAGGAGGAAGTATGATGATACCCATGGGAACAGGTGGGAACTCTAATGTTGTGAACAAGCGGAAGAGGAACACCTACTTCCAAGGTGGGAGTGCGAATCAGAATCAGACGAATGGATCAGTGAATCTTCCTCCACGACCCATGATTAAAGCTGGTTGTTTTTGATGTGGTGCAACTGATCACATGAAACGAGAGTGTGAAACACCACCAAGAGCATCCCACAATTGCAACAAGATGGGGCATCTTCATCGATATTGTCGTAGTGCTCTGAGGTCGGGTGCACATGACACTTCCCAAGCATCGCAAGCACCCTATGCTTCGACAGGACGCAGACAGAAAAATCAGTCTTGCTAGCAGAACAGAGCTAGCTATGGTGATTCTAGGAATACCATGACTCCTCAGGCAGTACAATCTCTATAAGGAAATAAGGATCAAAGTGCAGCAACAAAGTAATTATATGGAGAAGAACAGGTGATTGTGGATGAACAGTCTAGACTGTCTACGGTGAGAGGTACAATTCTTTTGAATTCTACCATCATTCAAGTGTTGTTCGATACTAGCGCATCCCATTCTTTTCTTGCTTCCCGGATTTCTGATTTGATGATCTTAAAACTTGAAATGATTCCTTCTATGTTAAAACTGAAAACTCCTCTTGGTGAAAGAGAATGTCAATCCTTTGTCTATAGAGCATGTGCTATAACTGTTGATGGAGCGGAGCTGAAATGGGACTTGTCCATATTGGATATGTATGTCTATGATGTAATCCGGGGTATGGATTGGTTGAAAACATTTAAGGCTCACATCGACTATTATGGGAGAATGGTTAGTTTCACGACGGACGATGGAATCGACCATCTCTTCATAGGAGAGAGGATGGTAAAGAAAGGCGCAAAGAACTTGTTGGCACCAATAGTGGGAACGATCTCTTACCAATTTGCAGCGTTGACTTTGGAAACAATAAAAGAGAATGATGAAAATAGTTTTCCAGTAGTCATGGATCAATTTCCGGAATTTGTTTCTTAAAACTTCTCAGGGTTACCACCTGTAAGAGAAGTGGAGTTTACGATTGATCTCTTTCTGGGGACCAGTCCAATCTCACTTCCATCTTATAGGATGGCACCAACGGAGTTAAAGGAATTGAAAGTGTATTTACAGGAGCTGGAAATCAAAAGTTTTATTCGGCAAAGCGTGTCTTCGTGGGCAACACCGGTTTTGTTTGTAATGAAAGCAAATTGAACTTTGAGGCTATGTGTGGATTATCATAAACTTAAGAAAATTATGATAAATAATAGATATCCACTTCCACACATTGATGACATGTTTGATCAATTGTGGGGAGCTCAGTGGTTCTCTATGATTGACTTGCGGGCAGGATATCACTAGTTGTGAGTTCGGAATGAGGATATTCCTAAGACAGCCTTCAGAAGCAGATATGGCCACTACGAATATGTAGTCATGCCTTTCGGCCTTACTAATGCACCAACGATCTTTATGGAATTAATGAATCAGATATTTTAGCGATATCTAGATTCTTTTGTTGTGGTGTTTGTGGATGATATATTGGTGTATTCAAGAACAAGGGCTGAGCATGAGAAACACTTGGAGATAGTGTTTGAAATCTTGAGATACAATTAGTTGTATGCCAAATTATCAAATTGTGATTTTTGGATACAAGAGGTATGCTTTCTGGGCCATTTTGTTTCTGAGAAAGGTGTTTCAATGGATCCAGAAAATATATAATCTCTTCTTTCTTGGAAACCGCCAAAGAATGTCTTTGAAATCTGAAGTTTTCTTGGTCTAGTGGGTTATTATCGACGCTTTGTGGATGAATTTTCACGACTAGATTCGCCTATGACAGCATTGAAAAATAAAAATAGTGCATTTAAATGGACTGAAGAATGTTAGAGATATTTTCAAGAGTTAAAAATTCGCATTACATTAGCACCCATCTTGATCTGGTCTGAATCAGGACCAAGGAATGTGGTGTGTTGTGATGCATCAGGAACAGTGTTGGGATGTGTTCTCATGAAAGAAGACCATGTTATTGCTTATGGTTCAAGGCAGTTGTGGGTGCATGAGAAGAATTACCTAATACACGATTTGGAGTTAGTTGCAGTTGTCTATGACTTGAAGACATGGCGTCATTATCTCTTCGGTGAGAAGTTCACTGTGTTTAAAGATCACAAAAGACTGAAACACATTTTCTCACAATGATATTTGAATCTGAGGCAGAGGAGATGGATGGAGTACCTTCAAATTTTCGACTTTGACTTGATGTATACACTGGGTAAGGGAAATTTGGTGGTCTATGCATTAAGTAGGAAGTCGTATCCTCAGTTGGAGAAGGAAGCTTCCGACAAGTGGCAGTTGATGTCGGTCTTAACCGACATGCGTATGGAATGTGAAGACCGAGATGATGTTACAGTTTTATTTCCAATTGATCTTGTTCCTGATTCGGTGGAAATAGTAAAGGAGACACAAACATCTGATGAAAAATGTATGGTAATGAGTTCAAAACTCAATGGTGCGGAGACCAATGATGACTGGAAACTGGAAGAGTGCTATGTTTTGTGTTTCAGAGATCGGATGGTTGTACCCATTGTTTTTCAGGAAAAAATCCTTCATGCTTACCACCTTTTGAGATGGGTTGTACATCTGGGTACACAAAAGTTGTATAAGGAATTGAATGTAGAGTTTTGGTGGAGCGGCATTAAAAGGAAGGTGGCCGAGTTCATCTCATGGTGCTTAAATTGTCAACAGGTTAAAGTAGAGCATCAAAGACTAGCTGTTATGTTATCGTATTTACCTATCCCTGTGTGGAAATGGGAGAAGATAACAATGAATTTCGTTACAGGTCTTCCATGAATGGTCCGGAAACACGATGCACTTTGGGTGATAGTGGATCATCTAACCAATTCGGCCCATTTCATTCCTATTCATGAAACCCATATGGTAGAAGATCGTTCAAAAATATATATCCGGTAAGTGGTAAAGAGACATGGAATACCAGCTTCAATCGTGTCAGACTGAGATCTGAGGTTCACATCTCGTTTCTGGCGATCCTTACTGAAAGCCCTAGGAACTCAATTGAATAGGAGTACAGCGTATCATCCTTAGATGGATGGGAAATTTGAGCGGACGATACAAATGTTGGAAGACATGTTGTGGGATTGTGTAATGGATTTGGTGGTTCATGGGAGGAGCATATAACCTTAGTGGAGTTCTCATACAATAACAACTATCAAACCTCGATACGCATGGCTCCATTTGATGCATTGTATGGGCGTCCTTGTCGTTCTCCACTATGCTGGGTAGAAACTTGTAAAACTTCACTAGTCAGGCTGAGCCTTGTCCAAGAAACAACAGAGAAGATTCATTTGACTAGAAAGAGTATGGAGACGGCTCAGAGTCATCAGAAATCTTATGCAGTTCACTGTCGAAGATCGTTGTCGTTCGTAGTGGGTGATCATGTATTTTTGAGAATCTCTCCAAGGCTTGGACATCATCATTTTGGGAAGTAGGGAAAGTTATCTCCTTGATATATAGGCCCTTTTGAGATACTGTATTGGGTTGGAGAGGTGGAATATCGGTTGTCATTACCACCATGGTTCAGTTCGGTGCACAATGTGTTCCATGTATCTCAGTTGGAGAAGAATCAGCCCGATCCTGACCGTGTGATCGGATGGGATCACATTGACCTAGAGCCAGATGCTTTGTTGATAAATATCCTGGTATGGATTTTAGATAGGCAAGATAAAGTCTTTTGTGGAAAAATCATTGGTCTACTGTGGGTTTTGTGGCAATATGGTCAGACTCAGGAAGAGACTTGGGAATGTGAAAGGGAAATGAAACAACAATGGCCGGAACTCCTTCAGCTGGGTGAAGGTTTTCTACATTCCGGGGATGGAAAGACCAATGGTGGGGAGAATTTAGTACCCCCTGGTGTCTATTATGTAACATTTTCTTGATGCTTTTAATGGTTATAAAGTTAAGGGTGACGTATGGGAGAGTCGGGAGAACTTGGAATGATGTTTTGAGGCAAAGGGGATGTCACACGGGAGGCGCACGGTTTGTCTAAACCATGTGGCAAAATCATGCGCAATGGGTCTTGGAGGTAGCGGCTTCCGCACGGTAGGTGCATGATTTGTCTGACCGTGCGGCTAAACTATGCGAGAAGGATGGTAGAGGGAGTAGCTAAAGCACTGTTAGCGCACAGTTTTCCAAACCGTGCAGACTAACCGTGCGACCACTTAAATGAGATCCTATAAAAGTGGATCCCACGCATTTTTGCCTTGAAGTGGCTCTTTTTTTCTCTAAAGCAGCCCTAACTCGGGATTTTGGTTCTTCTAAGGTCAAAGAGGGATCTCCCATCGTTCCGAAGACGATCTGAAGGCTTCCCTTGATGAATCGATGCTGGATTCTTGAGGTATGTGATCGTTCTTGTTTATTTTCTCAGATCTATTTAGATCTACTTCTCCTCTTCTCTCGTTTTCTTAGATCTATGCCTATTATGGGTAGATCTAAGTGTTTGGATTCAAAACATGATGAGTTTGGTCTTGGTTGTGTTAGGATAAGAGATCTAAGGAGGGTTTTTGGAGTTTTGACTCGGTGTTCTTGAGCGTTCTTCGTCCGTTGCTTGGTTTCACCTTTTTTTTTTGACGTACGTTGCTTCACTCTTGATTCTTATTTCTCAGAACTTTAAGGCTTAGTTCAAATTGATTTAATTTCTTGGTTTTGATTGTGAAATTTTGGTGCAAAGCATGTTATAAATCTTCTTTAGTGTTGATTTATGGGTTTTGATGAAATTGTGAAAATTGAAAGAATGGTTTCTACAAAGTGTTTTGCTTTCATGATTTGAAAATGGTGATTTTAAAATATAGATTTACTAGATTTGGAAAATGGTTTGCAGGAAAAAGGTTTTCAATAAAAGCTCTGTTTTACTGAAATGGTTTTGGCATGGTTGGAATGGTGTGGTTTTTGGGCGTAATGGTTGTGTACGTTCATATTGAATTTACGGGGCTTGGTTGAAATATGACCTTGCGCTCGGTGCCAAAAGATTAATGGCACATGGAGAATAATTACCTTGTGATGACTTGGTAGATCGACGAGAGACTGATCATGAGTATGGAACTATCATAACGATGCATGCATAGTTGATTTCACGGGTTGTGAAATGGTTGGTTGTGTGGATTTGTGAAATGGAATGAATGTGCTGAAATGGAAATGTGAATTTTATTAGAAATTTTTCTTGGTTTCTTTTCTTGAGAAATATGGTTTTTGTTGGAAAATGGTTTTTGTTGGAAAAATGGCTTTGATAGGGAACTTGTTATATTGTGAACTATTTCGGAATTGTTTTATATAAATTGTTTTATATAAATGTGCTAACATGTTTTATCCTAGAGGAATGGGTTGGTAAGTCATCAGGGAAAACCTACTAAGTTTCATTACTCTCCCCCTGCTTTGGCACGATGGTGCTTTTGCAGATGTCATATACCGTGATGTTTGAAAAGGTAAAGTGTCACACGTTTATAGCACTACCTCATTACTCTTGGGCTGGTTCATGATGTTGTAGCCTGGAGCTTGTGGAGCATGGAGTTGGGTTGTCATATTGAAGTCTGGTAGTTGTCTTTCTGTTGTTTACTCTGATTTGGTTTTGTATTTCGTTTTTGCACTTGGTTGGGTTATTATGAAAATAATGGTTGAGTTGTTTCGGTTTTAAATCATGCATCATATAGTGGTTTCTTGGAGATGTTTATCTAGTTTGCATTGTTTGTGGGTTGTTTTCATTTAAATGGTAAATCGTCCCCCATGTGTTTTGAAACCCTTCAGCATTTATTGCTAGACTTCAGCACCTTGGGGATGTCGCTTAAGGCCTAGTAACGACTCGTTGAGCTCTCAAGCCAATGTGAATTGGAGGGTCATTACAATATTTTTCTTACTTCTTTACAACAACCCTTTCTTCTCTACTAACACATAGATTTACTTCTACCTTATACAATTATCTTTTATTTATGAGTGTTTTTATATCACTATAAATGTGTTCCGAACAATCCATATATAATACCCATGAATTAAAATTATCAATATTTATCTATTTAGAATTTAATTGTTTATTTTCAAGATGTATCTCTTTATAACTAAGAGCACTTATCATGTTATAATACCAATATATAATGTTATAAAATGAAACTAGAATAGATTATTTTTATATAGATTTTGAATTTAATACAATTATAATCTATAATAAATATATTTATCATCTGAGTATCATGTTTTAAAATAGTATACAACAAAAAATTTTAATGAATATACCCCCACTAAAATAATGTCCCCTTTTATCAAACCTATTAGTGGGATACAAAACATATTTCACAGAATCTTAATCACACTTTAGTGTTATTATTAAAAAATTTCTACTTTAGAATATAATAATACAATTTATCTCATTTTTAAAATTTGGATAGTTAGGTAGAAAATAAGTATCACATATTTATCTAATAGATCATACTAACGTCATTCATATAGGTACCTAATTATTATGGTTATGTAATTGAATAAAACTGAAATATCACAATATGATATAATCAATTAATTTTTAGGGTTATGCACATCACACATTCATTAAAATAGATAATCTATGTGAACCTAATGTTTTGTGTCAATCATGATGAATGATCAAGGTATTGGGGAGTTTTTACATTAGAAGTTATCTAGAACATTTTTTAATGGAGTTTAATGATCTGGCAGTTTCCTATTTTCAGGACATTCATTCTCAAAATTTATTCATTCCTTCA
This sequence comes from Viscum album, assembly GCA_963277665.1. NCBI lineage: Eukaryota > Viridiplantae > Streptophyta > Magnoliopsida > Santalales > Viscaceae > Viscum > Viscum album. Next base: position 326,661,817 of record OY728130.1, read on the forward strand.
TCATATTCATTCTCAACATTTTTTCATTTTTACAGAATTTTAACTTATATATATTTTTATTTCAAAAAAATTATTATATTTTAGTCACATTAATGTATAACTATTGTAAAACTATGAATACGTGTTATAAATTAAAATTTTAAATTTAAATATAATATTTATTATGTATCCATATGAATCACATGTATAAGGTATATGAATCTTTTTTCTTATCATGGGTAAAAATTATATGAAACAAAAATATTTCATAATAGAACATATGGTGTGACATGTATCCAACCCTTAATTTTTTAGAATATTTCATAAGCTTATAAGCTAATGGAATGTATGACCTAAAGTCCAAATATCCATAAATAATTACTTATTAAAACCACAAGGCCCCAATCACCCAAATAGGTAGCGGGGTGAGTTCGGGTGAGAACTTTTGTTAACTAAAAATATATTTTCTTTAAGTTCACAAGAAACAATTAAACCATTCAACTTGAATAAAAAATTGACTACACCCCAATATGAAAAAGAAATGAAGTTAAATAATGGAAATACTTGGTTCAACCATAAGGACTATGTCCATGCGGTATACACCAACATACTATAAATATACCAAGGAAAATCACAAACACGCTATAGTGAATAAAATTTTTAAGACCAATCTCATGAAAATATGAAATCAATCATAAACCAAAATGTTTTGAGGGTCACAATGGTTTTTGTTATGTCATGGTTCTTGATACCATATCATACTGTATATTTGGAATACAATGGGATATCTTTTGTACAATATTATAGTGATGATTATCATACTTATCTCATATATTGGCTTGTCGTATTATGAAGTGTGTGCACATTATTACAACTAGTTAGGGACAAAATACTCATACAATGAATATTGCCTATAAATTAGAGTGAAAAAACCTCATTTGATAACACTAGAATCAGTTTTATCAATGTCTTAGATCTATCTATTTATATTTTCATTATTTATATTTTCAGAGGAGGTGTTAGAAAACCCTTAAAGAATAATGGGTCCTACAAAAGGTTTTTGCAGATTATAGTTGCTAGTGGATAACCTTTGAGGTAGAAACCAATTGGGGTTTATTAAGGGAACCCATTAAAAATCACTATTGATGAAGAAAAAATAAATGATGGTGATTTATTCATATTATATATATATATATTCATTTCCAAGTGTAGTTTCTTATCTCGGTTTATCTTCTATAATGATATTTTTTGTTTTATAAACATTGTTTAGGTATTAAAATGTCCCACTTTACCTTTTATGTTATCAGATCCATTGACTGTAAATAATTGATAAGATAATGATTGATTAAAATTAAAAGAATGGAATTTTTCTTGAACAATGACCATGGTTAGAAAAACACAATATGGTTTATAATGTTTTATTAAATGTGACTTATTTTATGGAAATATATTATGATTTATAATCATTTTTATAAAAACAATTATTTCATTATAATTTTTTTAAATTATAAATTAATTTCACATCTTGGTATCACTAAATCATGGTTTCAAAACAAAAAAAAATACATTTTTATAAAAATGATAGTATTATATTGAAAAAAATGTTATGAAAAAGAAATCAATTCATAACCAACAACCTCTAAAACCTATAAGTTATCATCTAATCGTCAAATACAGAATAAAGGAACTAGATGTTTTGAATTATTAACACCATAAATAAGCATATCCAAAATTGAGAAGCATAATATTTATATCCACACACATTTCAAACACCTATGAACTCAGAGGATATAACCCAAATAGAAGAAGAAATAAAAGAAATTAAAGTAATCAATCAAGGAACATAAGGATTTACTTGTTTTAAAATTTAATCATATTCCACGACAAATAAAAAGTTTAATAGAAAATGAAATAATAGATTAATGTGAAAAATAGTTCAATGAATTAGCTGATAAAAACATAATCTTATCTATTTAATATATAATGAAAATGGTCTCAATCACTTTATAGATGATCATAAAATTTATCATCTAGTTAAATTGGTTTCACTACCATCTGTTCTTCATGAATGACTCTCCACTCAATCATGGTCAACTAATAAGTGTTTCTACCTTAACGAATCCTCTTAGTGAATAGTGAAAATATCTGAAAGCAGATATAGTTTACTCTAACATAGATATTTAAATAATCTAATGTATCCTACGATAACCTTCTAGTTATTCTTACATAAAATCAATAGAGTCACACTTATATAGTGTTTTACTTCCTTACTTATGTATTCTAGAATAAATAACCTTTTCCCCCTTATTGACATCATATTTCATTGTATCATATTGTATTTGAATCACTATATAGTTGTAGAAGTTACTCTATTTAAAAAACTACAACACATATCTAGAAAATAACTTCTCACATCTCCAAGACTAACAATATCCAACTTTTTAATTATTATTTTTTGGATTTATTACCAATCTTGTTGGGTCAAAGGAACCAGGTTTTACAATATGAATTTTCCATTTCTTCTCTTCCATTCTTTAAATGCTTCCAAGATATCATGAACTCTACATTATGAAAGCCCCACTAAAGTGAACCACCGATCCCAAAACTCTTAGGCTATAACATTACATAACATATAAGATAGATTTCTATTTTCTTTAAACAAACAATGTTCCATAACTATATCATTCACCGACTTCATAATGAAGTAATACTTTAGATAAATTAATTCATTTAGGAGTAAAACACATAGTTATTAGACAAGTGAATTTCACATTGGCTATCATAAATACACCATTCAATTTCATTCCTCCATTTTATTTCTTCATAAAGAACATATAACCACACCAAATCCTTCTCTAATTCTATAATTATAATACTCTCATATTTTGTGGTGTTGAAATAGTGGGTGACTAAGACCAAAATAATCAGTTATTTTGATTACCATATCATGTATACAATTATCTATACACGATGTCATCATAACATTAAAATGTAGAGTATTATGCTTCCACTATTCAAATGGTAATGTCCCCAGAGTAATTGTCATATAGAATGGTTATAATAGATCTCATGCTATAATGAGAAAATGTAGATACTATGACATTGATCTTAGAAGAAGGTTCTATGGTCTAGATGCATCTTACTGACTAGACATAGTATATTTTTGACTATTAGGTGATGGGGGCTCATAAGCATTGAGACGTATTCTCATGATGTTCACACTTGGTGATCTATTGTAGTGAGATCATGAGGATAAACCCACCAATGGGAACACCGTGTGTTTTACTTTTCATTTGATGTTCCTATATATGATCATTTGTAATAGTCTCTTGAGTTGAGATCATTACCCATGCATGTAAATTGATTGTGAACTTTAATTCAAGAAGAAAACCATGATGATGAAATCATGGCAAGGTAGTTTGTGTTGGATGCGTCATTGGTGTCATGACATTGGTTGAATGGTCAATAAAGGATTTTTTTCTTCCAGGTTATGGAGTTATATATCTCTGGTCATTTTGATCAGGATTGTAATACCTTTATAAGACCATGGCCATGGAAGTCGAAAGTAGATCTGTCTGGTTAGATCAACAAATTATAAAACAAGAAGAAGGTCAATGACACTAATGTGAATCCTACTTTATAAGATATTGAAGACATATATATTTAATTACAAAATATGTGTTCATAAGTTGGTATCATTGTTGTGAAAATCCTTATCTCTTTAGGGCCATGATGGGTGGCTATATCCCACTCTTGGTCTATGAATACTATTCATTACTATCATGATAAGGACCTAGAGGGTCAAACAAAATAGAGTATTTGAGAATATACCCTTTTAAGTAGAATATGAGTTTTGGACATGGTGGGACCAACCACTAGGTTCCATAATTTTTCCTAACTTAAACAATCACAATGTAATAAATAAATTCACAATTTTCAATTTATTAATAATGATCATTGAATTTATTTATGTATTTACATGTTTTAGGTAAATACATGAAAAATAATAATTGAACGAATATTAAAATATTCAAGGCTCAATTAATATTATGGGAATGACGAGTCAAGTTAGTGAATCATTTATTATCACGTAATATATTTAATATATTACAAGAAAGTGATAATAATATTTTTGACTCAGATTAGTAGTCATAACATATCTATTATAGTGCGTTTAGTATTCAGGGGCCAAAGAGGAAATACCAGGTATTTTAATTACACACATTATATAGAAGAGTAGAGCATCCCACCAGTGACTATTCATTAGATTTATGTCTCCTATATTCTCTACCATTATCTAGAGAGAGATGTAATGGATCTAAGGATCTTAGGTCAAGATCTTTCTCAAGCATCACAAGAGAAGCAATTCAGTGATCATCGAAGTGTCGAAGGCATAGTTGGATCTCTTCACTAACCCCTAGATTTCGATTATCAGTGGTCCCATAGATTTATTGAATCATGTGTGGGAGATCTAGAGAAATTCAGATTTGGATTTTTTGAGCAGTGATCATAAATGATGAGAAGACATCATGCTTGTCTTTAGATCAAAACCATGTATTTTATGGTTTTATTTATGGTCATAAAACTCTTAATGCATTATATTTGACATAAAATGGGTATCTATTCACTGACTTTGAAAAGTTCATGTTAAACATCAATGATTTTATTTTAAAATCCCACCATTTGGGGCTTCCCCTATGTGCTAAGTTCCCTGAAGTGGTATCATAGGATACAAGAAGATTTTAATCTAAATTAATATTGAATTTTCATTAAATATAGAAAATGGAATTGTTATGGTTCCAACGTCAAAGACAGAATTAGAATAGAAAATCATATGGCCACTCTATGAAAAATAAAAGTTTTGAATTCAGATTTGAGACTGAATTCTGCTAATGTTCTGTATTTCGACCAGAAATCCTGAGACCGAAATACTCACCAGAAAAATAGTTCAGCGTTGACATTAATTTTTAAAAATTTATTTTATTATTAGAATAATAATAAAATTATATGATTATTATTAATATATAAATTTTATTATAATTATTATAATATTATAATAATAATATTAATTTTCCAAATCTTAATATATAGGTTTTAGAAAATTTTTAAAAAGGTTAGAAGAATAAAAAAGGGGTCTTGACTAGGGGTGGGGGTTGTGCCTCACATGTGGAAACGATAAAACATCAAAAAAATGGTTTTCCAAAGATGGGGACCCATTGGTCCCCTTCTCTCCCTCAACTACAGAGGCCACCACGGACCTTCACCTCCTACGTTACCCCTCCTTCCCCACAGAGCTGTGGCGCACTAGGCCGTCCCATCCACCTCACCTCGCTATGGCCGTGATCGGCCCCAACCGGCCAGACCAGGCCATCCAGCCTCCTTCGCTCTGCAGTGTGCTGGCGTCGATCCCTCCTGCACGCTGGACCACCCTCTACTCCACCTTGGCCAGCCACCCATACTCTACCTCGGTCTGGCATGCAGTTTCGACACCCCACATCCATATGCCCTCTTATCAGACTACTAGATCATACAAGTAATGCCCCCCCGGCAAAACACTAACTGCCTAGGTGAGTTGACCATCTTCCTCACCCTCCCCTTTCTTTGCTCATCACCAACTCCGCTGGCCCCGAGCAGCACCTCGACATCATCTGCAGGCCACCCATCCTTCAACAGTGTGCCTTGGACTCGCAACAGCAGCACCATGTCACATCATCTCTGTTATCCTCTGCTAACCATATCCTAGTTAGGATCTGAACTCCTACCCTGAAATAAGCCCAGTCATGTCTTCCCTGTTAAGAACAGGCATGTGTGGGCCTGCCCGACCCATAATGCCCTATATGGGGTCAAGATAGTCCAAAATTGGCCTACGTAGGTTCATCCCGACCGCATAGGCCCTGCTCAGGGTTTTTGGCGCCCAGGTTACTTACTTTAATTAAAAGATAATTAAACAAATTAATATAATTTTAGTTGCTAATTAAATTATTTAAATATTAATTTTTTGGTTTAATAACTAATGCTGTGTAAATTAATTTAAATTGGGGTTTAATTAAATTACATAATTAATTTATTATGTATTTTAAAAATTAAAATAATTTATCAGGACCAAATGATGTAAATATAGAATTAAAAATTAGAGTGAAATATTTAATTCAATTTAATGCCCTGGAATTTATTAAATGCATGTTTAATTTATTTTTTTCATTTACTTAATATGCACAAGTTTAATTCCTATATGAATTATCATGATCTTGAGACCATCCAATGAATGTTTGATTTATAATTAATTAATTAATTTAAGTATTTCATGGTGTTGTAATAATTAGTTTAATTAATAAATGATGATATATGTATCATCTCTAAGTCATTATATATAAGGGCAAACACCTTCACTCCAGAGTTGTATATTAAATCCCATGTTCCCCTCACCTTCGAGCGAGAAATTTTGTATAATGACTAGATGACTAGTGATGCATTTCATTCCCAGGGATGGTCATCCACTAGGCAGCAGTTGGATGCATTGCATAACCAGGTGTTGCAACTCGAGTCACAACCCATGTGTCTTATGTTATGTACCCTAAGGTCTAGGTTGATTCATTATTCCCTAAATGGATCAACCATAATTACTGGATCAGGACTAGTTCATCATTTTATTTTTTCATGGTTTTTTTTGTATTTGTAGTAAACTCACAAAGCGATTGAGTAATAATAAATGATCATTCACATATAAAATGAATATGGGACACAATGGATTTTTCTACTTCATTCATGGTCAGTTGTGACTATGATCACATAGAATGTTCTTAAAAATAGAAAATTATTTCTTTCATTACATTAAAAATCTAAAATTCTCAAAGAAATATTAATTCTAAAATGCCTTCTATCATTCGAATTTGAAAAAAATCCGGGGTTTGGATGCCGATCATGCCATAGCTGAGGGTTCCTCATACTACCGAGGAGTTATTATGAGAGTGGTGGGTGGAATTAACTATGGTGGTAATAAGTATTATCCATAGATAACTTACTATAAATTTAATGGAATGTGTTGAGTAAATCAAGTAATGATTTAAGAAGCTGTGACTTCAATCAATAGATCTAGGAACTACATGTTCATACTGTTGGCCAGCTATACGCCAACCTTTAACCCTCCATGTAGTGGCATAGCCAAAGCATGTAGACTATGAGTGGTGGTTTGGGGATCATTGTTACTAGAGTAATAGAGTGACAATGTCTTATGATTCTAGTATTGAGGTTTCCTAGAATCCGAAAAAATAATGAGAGACATTAAAGGATTTAGTTAATAAAAATGTGAAAATTAGTAATCCAGATAAAATGTACTAATCGGGTAAAATTATACTTTTTTAGAAAAATGTAATGTTATACCCAATGTTTATAAATTGTGATAAATAATGGACAAAGTAAATTTCCTCACTATCATGAATATAAAAGAATAGTATAGGAGCTTGCACACAATAATATGGGAAACTAATGTTTCTAGTGTCCCCACACTTATTAAGTCACCTCGAGAAGTGAGGGTGAAAATTTATTACAAGAGAATCTTGTAAAGAGCATACGAAGGTTATGTCATTATGCTTTCATCAACATCTTGTGTCAGTGGTGTCCATGACATCGGGACATGAATGCTATTACATGAAGTCTCATAGCTAAGTGGTTTGCAGGGAGAATGTGAACCAATGATATGAATATGTAATGGTTAAACATGATCTATGAAAATTTAAATTCAATTTAAGATCTTTCTATACTTCCTATTCTAACATCATTTTTACCCAATCACTCAAGTCTCATATAAAGATACAAAAAAAAATGTTTTGAGAAATCTCTTTACTACCTTTTTGGTAACGGTCACCATGTGAATAAGAATATAAAAGACATTTCACCATTAATTTTTATGGTTAACAAAATGAAATACGAGGCAAAAAGGAAAAATGAAATTAATTTCAAGGGAACATTTTCACTATCCTTAAAAGGAAAAGGTATTAATAGAGGTTATTCTTTTCATATCATAAAATAAAACAATGGATGTTTAATTCTAATAAAATGAATTAATGAAGCAAGTTATCCCTTCTTATTTAGGTATATTCCCCATTATAATGTTTCAGTTTTACTTATTGGGTATTCAATACTATATTTTTTCACATGTGTATTGAAATACTATAACCAAGTGAGTACAGAAAAATTACTAGAAGTCAGGTGTATTATCTAAGTGGAGGAGTAATGGTGATACCTAGGCTAGTGGCAATAAGTACACCACTACTCTGTTACCATGTGTAAGATCCATGTAGAAAAATTATTGAGTATAACCACGAAAATTTATCACATGTGTCCTTGGATACAAGGATACATTAATCCATGTTTTGGAATAAATGTTTCTTTGGGTATTTAATACATAATCAATAGTTCAGTAGTACATGAATTATAGGAAATGAGTATTGAATATAAATGTAATAATTAATCCTAGTTGTGAAAAGATAATTATTTTTCAAGCCATAATAAATCTGGACGTCAAGAAAATACCCTGAATGGTATTTAGGCTCGGCACAACTAAACAATCTTGATATTATCGATGTCTTTAGTTTGGACAAAGAAACCATTAATGGTATGACATAATGATTTTGAAATTACTTCAATAGGTGTTCATGAACTATTTCAAGGGAAATCTAGTGGTAAATATACTTCGAAAGATTCCTTTAAGTCATTATGGAATGAAAACCTGATGTATATGAATTTTCAGAAGATATGAGTTTCTTCAGGTCGACATACCAAAGAATATCTTGATGAAGCATTCATCGATCATGATAATGTAACGTGGAGTACTTCCTAAATGCACAATACCTTCTCTACATCAAGACATTTATCTTAATGAGTGGGATCAATGACGAAGTCTTACATGTTATCATTGATCAAAAAAATGTGTCATGGAGTAATTCCTAAATGCACATTTTATTCATCAAAGCTATGATGTAAGGAGTACCAATGTTACAACTTGTAGAAAATCAAATATATTTCATGATGTGTTTCACAAATAACGGAGATATCCCATAATCATATGTAAACTAAAATGAAAAATGGATATCATATGAGTCATAGTATAATGAAAATCCATTATGTCATATAGACATGTGTTTAGACGCAAAGAGTTTGTTAGGACATAAACAAACAATCATAAGGAAGAAACACATTGTGCATTTATTGTAATTATCCTAATGGTTTCTTAGGATATTACATAAATCCCAAAGATAGAAAAGTGGTAGTCAAGTAATAGACTACACTTCTATATTTGGATTAAAATCACTATTAGAGAAAGTGGGAGCTATATTGACTTGGGTTTAGTAAATGCTATATATGCACATGTAGTTGGCATAGGAACAAGTTCCAAAAGTACATGTGGAACAAGATTGTTCTAGAGACACATACTATGTAAAAAGGAAAAACCATCGTGATGGTTTTTGTATTCATTGTAGTTGGTGATCTATTACTCATTGGAAAAAATATTTCCTGCACATTTTTAGTATATAGAAATTAGAAAACATCGACAAGACAAAATATAATTAAATATTGAATTACATGTATAACATTGCAAATGGGACTATATTTTGAATAATTTGGTGGGTATTCAAACAGGCTGATACATGGATGGTACGAGAATAATACCAATAATCCTCAACCGGTCTCACCAAGTTGTTATACCTAAATTCTTTAGAATTCTACTTATCATAGCTAATTTCTATTATCATTTTATTTAGAATTGGATTCCATGACCACTAATCATTGAAGGAGTCTACATGACACAACCAGAAATGGTTGGTCACGTCACAGAACGCTAATAAAGGTTCAATGTTTCTAATATCTGGTTTAGGATTGAAGTCAGAAAAGGGATCCTATATTATACATTTTTAATAAATGATTTCCATGTGTATTCCAAAGGTTAGTGGGAGAACCAATGGTTTCCTTGTGTAATATGTTTGAAAAAATATGGATAACAAATATTGGTCATTATGTTAGTCAATACCATGATAAAATCAATTCTCCATTGATTGACATAAAGTATCAACCAAAGATCTAGGGAATCAATTTATAAGGTATATATAATGGTTGGTTGGACCTATCCAATCATACATATAGTGAAATGGTATTTAAAAATACAACTTTGAACAATTCCAGAGATGAATTGTTGCGAGTGTCACATGAAATTGTATCATAATGTTAACATTCCCAACACATAGAAGGAGATAAACATGATGATTTAAATCCATACGTCGAAGTGATGGATCAATCACATATACCATGATATGTACAATAACTGATATTTCCATGTTCAGGTGTACTGTAGGTGAAGGTGTTAGAACTATCTGGTTGTACATTGACAAGTACAAAAGATATGTACCAGGTAAATATAGAAGAAAGGATACTATTTTTCAGGGGACACAAACTAGTCTTCCTAAGATCTGAGGGATCTAATATCACTATTAGGTTAATTTGATGAGTGATAGAAGCTCATATAATCCAATGGTATCCATATCTACAAATACATAGTATATCATAGCTTCTGAGGCATCTTTCAAGCAGCTAAAATCAACAACTTGTTCTAGGTCTTGCAATCACACCTAGTAAGAAAATGATAATCATAATGTCAATTATGATATTCTTACTAGTAAATGTGTTATGTTATGACAGTGGAAAAGTGGGATATAATTACGCATACCATCTCTTGAGAAGTTTTACTCAAAGAGATGAGGTTAGTATAATAGAATAGCCACGAGGTAGAATCATGGCGGGCCCAATAACTAAAGCTGTTACTTAGCAAAAACATGATCATTATCTTGTGAGTAGCTAACATGTTAGGTTAGAAAGTTAAGTCTAGTGAAAGTTGGAGTATTGATATAGTGGGTTCCCTAGAACCAACTATTCAGTGCTTTTGATTACCATATCTTGTATACAGTTAGTTATACATGATTTCATCTTACAATTATAATGTAGAATTTTCTGCGTCCACAATAAAAATGGTAATGGCTAAAGATTAATTTTCATATTGAATGGTTATAAAAGATCCTAATATATAGTGAAAACCAATAGATACTATGAAATTAATCTTAAACTAATGTTCTATGGTCTATATGATATTACTAACTGGACAAAGTATATATTTTTAAATCAGGTGATGGGGGCTCATAAGCATTGAAACTTCTTCTCATGATATTCGAACATGGTGATCTCTAGTAGTGAGATAATGCGGATAGACTTTCCAATAAGAACCCCACATGTTTTGGGTGTCATTGGATGTTCCTATCTACGATCATGTGCAATGGTCTCCTAACTGGAGATCATTTCAATTCAATGTCATTTGATCATATACTTTGATGCAAGGTGAAAACAAAGATGATGAAATCATGGCGAGGTAGTATGTGTTGGGTGTGTCATTGGTGCCATGATATCAGTTGAATGGTCAGGAAATGATTTATCGCTTCAGGGTTATAAAGGTTATATATCTCATTCCATGTTGAAAAGGATGGTAGAACCTTTATAATACCATGGCCATGGTAGTCAAAATTAAATCAATCCAGTTAGATCAATAAATAATAAAGCAAGAAAAATGGAGATGACACTGGTGTGCATCCGCCTTTATGAGATATTAATCACAAAGAGATATTATTACACAGTATGTGTTCGCAGGTTCACTCTCATTATTGTGACAATTATAATCACATTAAGGGCCATGATGGGATTCAAGATCCTCCTATTGGTCTATGAATACAATTCACTTCTATCAAGATAAGGTCATAAAGGGTGAAACAAAATATCATATTCAATAATCTTCAATATTCAGTAGAATATGATTTTTGGACATTGTGGGCCCCACCACTGGGGTCCAGGATTTATCCAAGGTTAAACGATTGCCAAGGAATAATTAATTTCATATTATTCTAGTCATGAATAATGATAAATGAATTTATTTATGTATTAACATGTTTTATGTAAAAACATGAAAAATATTAATTTCACAAATATTATGCTTTTTGAGATTCAATTAATATTTATGGGAATGAAGAGTCAAGTTAATGAATCATTTATTATCACATAATATATTTAATATATTACCAGAAAGTGATAATAATATTTATGACTAATATTAGTAGTCATAACATGTCGATATTAATGCGTTCAGTTTTCAGGGGTCAGATAGGCAATGCTGGGAATTTTAATTACACACTATTTAAAGAAGTGGAGAGCCACCAACCAATGACTATTCTTGGTATTTATCTATTTTGTCTTCTCTCCAATTACCTAGAGAGAGCCGATCTGTGTCCAAGGAGCTCGGATCGAGCTTTTTCTCAGGAATCACAATTAAAGCGATGTAGTGAACGTCGGGGAATTGGAGGCACTAACGGATATCCGCACTAGCACATGAAATTCGACGATCAACACTCCCACATATTTCTTGAAGCACGTGTGGAAGATCTAGAGAAATTCGGTTTCATATTATTTAATTATACATTATTCTTGACTTTGAATCTAAACTAGGTATTTTATGGTTTTATTTTTTTGCTTAAAACTCTTCACGTGTGATCCTTGGCTTAAACCGGATAGTTATTTGCTGATGTCGACAAGTTGAGGTTGAATGTTCATGAAATTTTTAAAAGTACCACCTTTTGGGGCTTCCAATATGCGTCCGGTTCCTTAATGTGCTTTATAGTGAAACAAACGGTGGTATCCAAGACATCTAACTCCTGAAAGTTCCTTTAAAATTAAACTCAAATCCAGTGGTTCTTTATCATATATATTTATATCCACTAAAGTCAACATCTATAAAACCTTATAAAGGTTCTTTTATTCTATAAAAGAGTGAATGTTTCACCATGATTTAGATATACCAAAATATCCAATTAACATCTTAATAGATCCACTTTCATTCATTTACCACAATCCTACTAACCACAATTACCACTGGAGTAATATATGGCCTTCTAAAAACCATATAATATATATGATTTCTAATAGATGATGAAAACATAACATTTTACATGAAATTTAACTCGTTATACACTTTAGAAACCTTTTTATTTTAAACTTTGATGTTTATGGAATGGTGATTTATTCATAACTAGTACTATTCATATAAATATCATACATAATACCTTTCTTAATAACCTGCGGAAAGTAAACATAACAAAGGGTGAGATCAGATGATCAGAAATTATAAACAAGGGAGATATAAATGATCACTTCAGGAAAACATGAAAATAAGAATGCCAAAATATGAAATTAATATTTGAAAACAATACCCATCATATCATTCAATATAATATTACATCATCGTATAAATCTTCTAATTTTATAAGGCATGAATCATAAAGAAATAAAATAACATGCTCCATAGGAGCATAACATTGGCATAAGACATAACTTTCTAGAAAACAAATAATCGTAGAAAATAGTTTCCTTAGTAGTCAAGCCTTACTTTGAAGATTATCATAGTGGATTAGATTCACTCCCCAAACGATCATTTACTTATTAAAGGTTCACTCTGAAGAATATCATGGTGGAAAGAGTCTCATATTATACTGGGTTAAATCCCAATACCATTCCTTATTAAGTATTGGGATACCCATATTTACCCAAAGAAATTAGAGGGATATATAATAACAGACACACCCATAATATAATAATGATGATACATATGTGTTCCATATGATAATAAAACATTCATCATATCATCATATCATAATATTAATAAATAAAATGGGGTTTATAAACATTTCATCAATTCATCAAATCATAACCAATGGAAAATAAATGGTTTTCATAAATATATCATCATCATAACTACAAAACATATAGATATAGAATAAGGATGTTATAAATGGATAATATAACCATTAAATCATAAGTAACATCATAGTATGTTATCTTAGATTAAAAATTCATTTAAAAACTTACTGGGACACTTATTAAAGAAAATATTCATTTCAATTTAAAATAACTTATTTCAAATCTAACAAATCCCCAAATATTGATGAAAAAATATTCATTGAAAATTACCTCGGAAAATTTAAAATTAGAATTCAAATCATTAGTCATTAATGAAAACAAGAACTTCTATTCATGCCGTATATATTGAAACAATGACTCGTTTCACAATTTCAGTATAATGAAAAAGTAGAACATTCAAAAAATAAAAAAAAGATTCCTTTTATTTTTTTATAAATAAGAATACATGGGTAAAAATTAATCCAAATATTTATTTAATAACAGTAAAACGTTTTTGAAATTTTTTTTGTGAAAACATGGACATGGGAGAAAACGGATTTTCCATCGAAGAGAGAAAATAAATCCTATTTTCCATAAAATCAATATTTAAGTATCTTGATTTATTATAGAATGAAAAAAAATGAAAAATTACAATTTATAGAAATAACTATCGGATAATAATATGATGAAATTTATCAGATAATGATCCAATAATTAATTCAATACAAATTTAATCATAGAGAATTTGAAAAAAATGGAATGGAAACATAAATCCCTTTCCTCAGGATCTACTTACATAGAATGTTCTTTTGGACTGTAGTATAATAAATTTAAAATTATTAATATATTTATAATAATAATTTACATACATATAATATCATATATTATCCACCAGTGACATTTCAACACATATTTATTAATATTTCTTTATTAAAATTTTTATTTCTTGGTGATAACTGTTTCATTTTTCTTGAGAGATTCATTTTAGTAGTTATGGTCCTCATACATTGATTAATGTTAAATCATATATATAGTGTTATTAATGATATAAATATCATATATATTCAATATATATATATAATTATGCATAAAATATAGATATAGAAAAATGAATTACACCATTCGTGGAGATGGTAGGTCGTACGTATGCATGAACACTGTTTCCATTTCTTGACGAATGGAATAAAAGAAAGTTAAATAGTAATTCAAATTTACATGATCAAATTTATATATTATAAATATTATATATATTTTAAATATATCCTTATTATGATACATGCAAATTGAAACTGAAAAACAAATCACATCACTTTGTGGAAGTGGTAGACCACATGTACACATGAATAAAGTTAAAGTTTTCCAATAGATTGAAAGATGGTGGATAATGGTTACTACAATATCATATTAATAATTATGTATATTTAATATAGTTAATTAATTATATTATAATTTATATCAAATATGTAGATTAGGTTAAAGAAAAATAAAAATGAAAATTATCGGTTAAGAGTTATACCTCTTCATTGATAAATATCTTTTGTCTTACATCGTAAGCCATAAAGGAACGATATTTTGGAAATAACAAAACCTATAGGACTTGGTTAAGTAGTATATGCTGTTATAATGGTAGTGATTTCCCTACCCATATGGCTCCAAATGTGTGAGAAAGTGAGGATAAGAGGTACCCTTTTTATGTGAGGGGAGGGAATTCTTGGAATGACATAAAGTATTAAATTAATATAAATTAATATTCATTAAAAAATAATATAAAATAATATAAATTGATTATAATATGATTATGAGTGTATTTAATATAATAATATAAATTTTGAACATGTTTTGGTTATGTGTTCACCTTTATCGCTTAGTTTTGACCCCCCCCATTAACCCTTTTGATAATTACCATAATCTAAAAGTTTTATACTATTTAATGGTGAATATTATTTCTATAAAAGAAACCATGACCAATAAATGTAATTTTATTGATGTTTTAAAAACTATAACATTAATTGTTTCAAAGATATCATTTTTATGAAATTTAGTTCTGTTAATAAAATATTATTTACTATAAAATATCATTAATGTAATATTTGGAAGTAATAATTTAATTTTACTTTGAAAACAAAATGAAAGTAATGGAGTGAGAATTTAGACCTTTAAAAAAAATCCTAATATCTTATTTTATCTATAATATTAATATAAAAAAACAATTTATTCAAATATTTTTATGTTAGTTTTTTTAAATCATTAATTTTTTATATTAATTGAATAAATACTCTACTAGTATAATGTAATTATTTAAGTTAATTAATTAATCACTAAATATATTAAAAAAAATAATATGATAATAAAACTAATTAATATTTAAAATAATTATTTATAACTTAATTTATCCCCTTTTATCCTTATGTTATTTTTTTAGATATTACGATCAAGAGATTTACATTTTTTATTTATTCTTCTATTAAATTATTATACAGGTCATAATTAATGGAAAATAGAACCATGTGGCCATATATATAAAAAATGGATTAAAAAGGGTAAAATAAACTCATAAAATAGGATAAATGAAAGTTTCAGAGAATTTTTAATGTCTTATCATAATTCTTTGACATCGTTTTACATGATTTCCCATTCCAAGGTGAAAAAAATTTACTATAATTACAATTCTTAATGTTTAAAAACAAATGTGAAATATTTAAAAAAATTCTAACAATTGATTAAAAATATTTAATACATTTTTTGAGATTCAATTTATATAAGTGGAAGGAATTAAGTTAGTATAAAACTCAATATGCAACGAAAAATAGTTTATTAGAAAAATTCCATTTTAAGTATAGAAACGTTTTTATACAAATTTAAACACTAAAATTTAATCATATGAAGATAATTGGATTTTTAATAACATAAATTAACTAATTTTAGTTTTATAATCATTTATAAATATAATGGAACTTTTTAGAACCTATAAATAATACATATTTCAAAAATAATTGATTTTCACTATTCATCAAAATCCAATCATTACTGAAAAGTATCAAAAATTTACTCGATCATAATTTTGAAATGATGATTTTAAAAATTATGTTACATTTTTTTAAAAAAATTAATTTTTTTAGAAATTACTTACATTTTTTTCTCACAACAACATATAAAACCCATTTTGAAGGAAAAATATTTTTAAATAATAGAATGAATTTACTAAAAATTGATTACTTTTTTATCAATTAAATAGCTTCATAAAAAACCATTAAATAAAATTTAATTTTTTTTCTTATTCCTATTCATTTTTACCTATTTAGCAACATGGTTATAATTGTTTTTAGACATGGGGTTGCATGCATCATAAGCTAATGAAGAAATTAAATTTATTTAAAAGGAAATTTATCATAAAATCCATGGGTGTCACATTATAACCCAATTAAACTGATTTTTACCTTCAAATTAATCCATTAGTTGTCAAAAATGATGATATATTTATTTCATTACATCATTTGGTACCCATGTAACTTCTTTGAATTTCTGATTCCTTCAAGAACATTAACTAGGGGAGAAGTGTTATTCCCTAACATTTTAAATTTATGATCCAAGACTTCTATATATTTTTCATTATAGGAAAGATCATGCTCTAGTGGTATGAACTCTAATTTCAGTTGTAATGAACAAGTCTTTTTAAATGATATTTTTTTCCTAAATAAATGTTTATTACAATTTATATAATTTTATAGACATTTAAAATAAATAGAATCCAATAAATTCTATATCATTAATAATTATCATTATATTATTCATCTATGAAACCAATTAAAATTTTAAACATTAAAACTAGACAAATAGTATAAAATATAATAAATAAAATTGGAATATAAGGATTTTCTCAATATGATCAGATAATTTATCCCATTGTAAATAATATATAGATGAAACAAAGTACTATTAAACTAATTAACATCTTTTGAAATGAAAATATATCCTTAGGGATAAATTATAGTTAATTTTGAGTGAATGAATGTAGTAGTATTTATAAGGTATAAATAGAAATGTGACTATTGGGATTTGACCATTATATAAACCTTGTTCAAAATGAACAATGGAAACTATACCCCTAGGTAATAATTTTACCATTATTTTTAGTGTTTATTAGTAGTAATGAAAACGAAAATTGGTATAGAAAGGAGAATCAATGGCCTCAAATAGTAGAGTCGTTCCGTTTGAATCCATTTTATCTGTATATAAGAGGGAGGTAGCGTCATTTTAGTTTACCCTTCACCAAACCCAAGATGAGATTAAACAATTGAATATTGTCTAAAATTGCCTATGGGATAAGTTCAACTTAGTATAGATTACCACTCAGTTGACGTTAGCTGAGACACCCCATGAAACTACAACCCTCTCTCACCTCACCGTTAGGGCGTATGTATGTGTAATAAGATGTTATGTGTCTAGACCTTAATATCTTAAAGTGTATTTTTCCTTTTTATATATAAATATTTATTCAATCAATTCCTTTTAAGGAAATATTTTCTTGATAAATTACATGTTGAATTATGATGAATTTTATAAATTGATTTTTTTACACAAATAATGTATAATTGTATTTTTATAGAAAATATATTAAATTTTATAATAAATCATGTATTTTGAATATTATTATTTTCATAAAAGTTTCTTCAAAAAAATCACACCAAAATATAAATTTTAAAATAATTTTATATTCTCCTAGGAAATTTTTTATAAGTGTCCGAAATTTTAACATTCCTTAAAAACTATAGTTTTTAAATAATTAAGTATTTATATATTTATATGTTAAAATTATAATATATATATTATTATTCGAGAAAAATAAATAATATTTTAAAATCATCACAATGAAATTAGTTTCGTGTGAATTTATGATATTTTCTAAAAAACATTTTTTCCCATGAATTGTAATAAAAAGCATTTTTTTGGTTTTTAATATATTTTTTGACTTCATATTTAAGTGATAATAAGTTAATAATCAATCAAACAAAATCCTTGGCCTAAAATTTTTTATTTTATTAATATTACGTATTTTAATAGATTTTAATCAAATTTCAAACCTATATTCTCCTTTCCAAATTCTAAAAAAAAGAATTTTATTTTTTAAAACCTTACTTTATGGAAACATTATTTTTCCATGTGGTAATGAATAATAAAAAATTGTACTTGGTTTTAGTGGTTTAAAATAACATAAAATGTGTCCCAAAATTCCAAAATGATGGGATAAACCCATGGGTAAGCCAATGGGTTTTCATTTTCCTCAACCTGTATTTCCAAGACCTTTATTTAAGAATTATTAAATAATTCCTCCACTTTTGCTATAAATTCCCACCTGTTTCTCCATTCCCCTTTACCCCCAATCCATCCTCCACGAATTTATGGTGATTTTGGATCTCAATGGGTTTTCCCAAGGTTTTCTCAAGCCCCCAAGGTTCTATCATCATGTTTTATGAACTACTCATCAAGGTAATGGAAATTTCTACCTCTCTTTTCCGTTCAAGTTCTATTTTCACATGGTCTGAATTCTAATTTCCAATCTAGGTTCATTTTTACACTTTATATCATCTCATTATTATAATAATATTCATTTCTTAATGAGATAATATTTTCACCTATCATTCTAGCCTTTTCTAGAACCATCTTTTATACCCTTCATGCTGCCAAATTTAATTCTCATATTTCCCTCTTTTACATGATAAATTATATTTTCCATTTTATTTGAATAACCAAACCCATTTTATTTTAAATGGTTATTAACCTAGTTTTAAAACAGACTTTTTATTTCTAAAATTTAAATATATGATACCTGTATTTACTTTTATGGGTTAAAAATGACATAATGATCATGTCTTCAATCTATTTTTATATGAATATTTTTAATAAAAAACATGTTCTTTATTCACCTTATGTTATTAATGAAATGATTTATTATGATTTATATAGATCAAATTATTTAATACATATCAATGGTTCTCCAATATATTGCTTCAATAAATTAGTTAATTAATTTAATCTCTAGAGATGTAATTTCTTAGGATACATTTGTCAATAACCATGGTAATTATAATTTATGGCATATTGGTGATAAAACCTAATGATATTCTTGGTAATGTCTCATTTAAATTTTGTATCCACATTTCTATGTTATTATTCATGTTGTTTTTGTTATTATTGTTATTATTATATTCCTCTACTTTATGTCTTATTGTTATATCTCATGTTGTTTTTGAAATTTCACATGATCACATGTAATATCTATATCTTGGTTATTCCCTGAATGGGCCTCATGCTTATCCTACTCTTTTGATTTATGTCCCTAGGATATGAGATTCACAAAATAGAAACATAGGATTAACCCATGAATATAAATTTCAAGTGGATTTATAAGAATTTATTATATATTCATGTATTATGTGCCTTATTTCCAAAAAACTAAACATTAAAAGATATTCTATTTGTAACATGTAGTGAATAGTTATGTAATAAAAGGTGGTATTCGATAATTGGTATCAACAGATAGTTTATTTATTTAGGGAAATTAATACTTCAAAACTTCATGAAAAACCCTAGGGACAAGTCTAGATATAGGAAAACATCATGGTATTTTGGTAGTTATTAAGATAGTGGTTCCCAAAAAAATACACCCATGTCTGGATACTACATGTGGATATCGATCTGGCAAAGATGTACCTAGTAAAAACACTAAAAAACACCGATTTGAGCTAAACTCAAATGATAATTGGTGCATGACAACATGCCTCACCACACACCTAGTTTGATTCTCCCATGGGATAAGTCTGGTTAATCAAAAATTTTTATGAACCTTTATGAAGGATATATAGAAAATTTTATTATTATTATTTAATATTAGTAATATAATTAAGAATGATGTATTAATACTTAAAATACTAGTAGAATTATATGATTCGTAAAAGTAAGACATTTTGTACAATGTTTTACTTATTTTAGAAAAATGGTATGAAATAAGATGAAAAGTTTAAATGATGAGTGCAATGGATGATAAACTAATGAAGATATAATTGAAGATGAAATGTAAAACTTCATGAGTATAATGATTAAAATAAATGGAGCTATAAATAATAAATTGAATCAAGTAGAGAGATAGGATTCACCTCGAAGGTAGTAACTCTCCATCAAGTCCTTCATACATCAAAGACCACATGATTTTAGTGGATCTACCGACCCATGGATTTTTGAACAATGGATAAGTTCTATAGAAAAAATATATTCTTTATTTCATTGTTCATAAGAAGATAAAGTCACCCTATATGTATATAACTTAGATGGAAAAGCTTGTTAGTGGTGAACATTGATTAAAAACTTGAATCTAAGAAGGGAGATTGATGCTATGGATAGGGAAAGTTTAGGGGATTATTTTTCAATAAATATTTCCCCGTTCGATGTAAACAAAATGGAAAAGGAATTCCTAGAACTGTAGTAGAAGAAAAATTAATTAGTGGGAATATTTGAGATGAACTTTACTATAATTTATCGTTACACCTCTTGCGTTTTTATGGATCCTAAGGTAAATGTAGTTTGATTCTTTAGTATACTGAGACCCCATTTATGGATGAATGTAGAAAATTGTGACAATGAAAGATATGAGGAGATAGTTAATTGTTATACAAAGGTTTAATTTGAGTTTGGAGAGATGAATTTGTTATATAGGTCTAATGAAAATAAGATATCAATGGAGCCAAACTCATGTATGAACATTGATCATAGAAAATGAGGAATGATAGTGAAGCTTACTACATGGAAAAAATGTGGGACAAATAATTTGGGGAACTACTTTCTTGGACGTGGAATGTGCTATAAATGTGTATGAGATGGGTATATAGCTTGTAGCTATTTTGGTGAGGTGAAGCCTCCACTTCTCAACACTAATAACAAAGTGAAGATGGTGTATCCCTAGCTGGAAGTTCAATGATTCATGTGTGGACTTCTTGAGAACTTTTCCAATCTATTTCTAAATCAGATGAAAATGGATGAGAACTAACATCAACCTTATCATAGGCCAAGGGAGAAAGGCCAGAAATTTTCTATCATGATGGCTAAATATAGGCTCCAAATTAATGTTGTGGCATGTAATCATGTCATGCTCCCAAATATGGAAAGTAAATTGTTTTATTCTAACTCTACACATTCCTTTATTTCATCCTATTTTTTAAAGAATATAGAATCAATACCCGAATTGGTAGAAGTATAGTTAACAACCAAGACTCTTAGAGGGATTATCCAAGAATCAATAATTAATAAAAACTCCAGTATTATCTTTGGTGTGTATGATCTCAATGAAAATCTGGTAGTCATTACAATGGTGTAATTGGAGACTATACTAGGAATGGAGTGACTCTCAAAGTAGAATTCTATGATAAATTTTATGATAAAGGAAATTATAGTAGTCTTGAATGGGAAACCAATAGTTATTTTCAAAGGAGATATATCTCAGACTAATATTTATCTAGAAGAACCTCCCATATCATTCTTTATAGAGATGATTGGTGAAGAGGGAGAAGTAAATAAAAGTATAGAGATAGGTAATGTCTCTATAATTCATGATTAAATTGACATATTTTTTGGAGAGTTTCCTAAACCTCCCCTAGAAATATAGGTAGAGTTTTTATTGAACCCTTACATAAGTCCAATCCAATTTCAGCAACCCCATGTAGAATGGAAAATATGTAGTTAGAACAATTAAAGAAAAAAATTCAAGATCTTTTAGAGAAGGTATTTATCTGACCAAGATTGACTGCTTGGGGATCACCCGTTCACTTGGCAATGAAGAATTATGGATCAATGTGGATATGAATTGATTATAGGGAGCTTAATGGGATACCATTAATGAACAATTACCCTCTCATAGTGATTAAGGATTTATTTGGGCTTCTTAATGGGGGTTCAATTCTTATCTATGATTGACCTCTGATCTGTGTATCATCAATTGATGGTGATGAAATAAGTTAATCCAAAAACTCCCTTCTGAACAAGATATGGATATTATGTGTTTGTTATTATTCCATTCATCTTGACTAATCGTACGACTATATTTATAGATTTGATGAATAGAGTCTTTCAGGACTACTTTTATAATTACTGGTAGTTTTTCTTTATTATATTATGATATAATCCAAATGTCTTGAGGAGCATGGGGATTATTTAAGGGTTATATTGAAAACACTGAAAAGGATAATATTTTTGGAAAATTTAGAAAATGAAAATTATTGTAAAATAGTTTCATTCTTGGGGAACATTGTATCCAATGAAGGAACATTAGTTGACCATGTGAAGATAAAGGTTGTATAGGAGTGACCTCATCTGAAAATAGTAACTAAGATTCATAGTCTCATTAGATTAACAGTATTTTATAAGAGTTTTTTGAAAGAAGATTCATGAAATTCTTATCCAAAAACCATGTTATGTCAATATTGGGATAAGTTCAACTAGACAAATGAGTGTGAAGAAAGATTCCAAGAACTAAATAAGACATTGATAAATACACCTATGTCAAATATATCCTATGTTAGAGTTGGGTTCATTATTTAGAGTGATGCATCTTTGAATGGGATTGGGAGTATCTGCATAAAAAATGACAAGGTGATTTATTTTGCATCCCGATAGTTGAAAACACATGAGTATAATTATACTATGCATGACCTGGATCTAGTAGTGGTTATTTTTTATCTAAAAATATGGAGGAACTATATTTATGGGGATTAGTGTGATATATGCACAGACCTCCCAAGATTAAAGTATATTTTCAAGAAAATGGAATTGAATATGAGATAAAGGAGATGGTAGGAACTTCTAAAATTGTATGACTATTCAACTTGACATCACCTGAGAAGAGAAAAAAATTCAGTGATGAATTAAGTAGGAAATGTATTTTTTTCTGGAAATGATGAGGATTCAAGGAGATCCTTTGATCGATGAACTAGTAAAATTGGACATGGGAATCGTAAGGAAAGTTGTATCATTAACCCTATCCCAAATAATTTCTCTCCCATCATTACTAGATGAGATCAATAAATCTATAAGATAATACCCATTCTTACAAAAGATGATAGAGGCTATGAAGGATGGGGATTTTTCTGAGATCAATATAGATCAAGAAGGTGTATTGAAATTTCATACAAGGCCATGTGTGCCATCCACCCTGGAGATAAAGAGGGATTTAATAGATGAAACTCATATCTGTACATTATTAATACATCTAGGAAGCATGAAAATGTATAGGGACCTTTTTGATTCTTATTGATTGGATAATATGATAAGGGAGATTACTGGATGCACTACAAGGTGCTTGGTGTGTAATCAAGTGAAAGAAGAGAGGCAACTTGTTAAAGGGGTATCACAATCACTACTCATACCAACATGAATGTGGGAAAATATCAATATATATGTCATCACTAGTCTCCCAAGAACATCTAAATGAAATAATTTGATATGGGTTATAGTGGATCTAATCACCAAAACTGCCCATTTCATCACTATTAGAGAAGATTTGTCTCCTGAAAAACATTCCCTGATATACGTAAAGGAAGTGGAGAAGTTTCATGGGGTGACACTTTCTACCATTTTATGATCAAGATCTAATTTTCACATATAAATTTTATAGACTTCTTAAACAAGATATAAATAGTGAATTAAATTTCAGTATGGCCTATCTCCCTCAAACAAATGGACAATTTACATGGAATATTCAGACACTTGAGGACATGTTAAGAACATGGTCAGTGGAACATAAAGGTTGATGGGATCAACACTTACCAATAGTTGAGTTTTCATACAACAACATCTTCCACTTGATTATTCAAATTGAACCTTATAGATCACCATATAAAAAGGTATGTATAATTCCTTCTTATTGTGATGGACTTAGTGAGAGGAAGTTAATCGATCCTAATCTTATGAATCAGATTAATTAATAGGTCCATGCCATAATAAAAAATATAAAGGCCACTCATAGTTGGTAGAAGAGATATGCTGAAAACCATCAAAGTGACTTGGATTTTGATGTTGGAGAAAAATTTTTCCTCTGGATATCACTGTGAAAAAAGTTATGTTGTTCGGGAAGAAAGGGATCCTTACCCCGAGGTACATTGGTCCTTATGAAATCCTTATCATATAGGAGTAGTGTCCTATCAGTTAGAAATTATATCAAATCTAGATAAAGTTCATGACTTATTCCATGTATATATCATGATAAAGTAAATACCTAATCCCACACATGTACTAAATCTAGAGGTGGTACAATTAGAACATGACCTCTCTTATGAGGTGCATCTGGTGGAGATCTTGGACTGTAGAGGCATGGTGATATGCAAAAAGACTACCTAACTTTTAATAGTGTTTTGGAGGAACTATAATTATGAATAAGTGATGTGGGAGCTATATGTGTCAATAAGATATAATTACCCTCATCTTTTCCCAATTTAGAGAATGACTTAAATGTTCTGGAATGAAAGTTCTTAAGGGGGGAAGAATGTAACAACCCAGACTTTTTAAACGATATTTTTTCCTAAATAAATGTCTGTTACATATTATATAATATTATAAACATTCAAAATAAATGGAAACCAATAAATATTATATAATAGGTAAGGATCATTACATTATCCATCTATGAAACCAATTAAAATTCCAAAAATAAAAAATAGACAAAAAAATAAAAAATAAAATAGCTAAAATGGGAAAATAAGGATCACCACAGTTTTCTAGAATCATTTCCCCAACTAAAAATACTATATAAATGAAAAAAATATTAGTAAACCAATAAAAATCTTATGTAATGAATATATAACGTTAGGGATATATTTTTGTGTATTTTGAGTGAATGAATGAAGCAGTATTTATAGGGTATGAAGGGAAATGCTACCATTGGTACTTGACCGTTATATGATAATTGTTCAATATAATCATTTGAAAATATATTCTTCGGTGAAAATTTTACCATTGTTGTTAGGGTTTATAAGTAGTAATGGCTAGGATAACTGGTACAGAAACAAGAATCATCAACAACAAGAGTCTTATCATTTGAATCCTATTTGTATGAACTTTTGATGCCGGTAGAATAATTTCAGATTTCCCATGACCAATCCCATGACAAGATTTAACAAGTTAATCTTGAATGAAATCAAATATAGGAGAAGTTCAAGTTATTAGATATTATCACTCAGTCGATGTTAGTCGACCCCCCCCCCCCCATGAAATTTCAACCATCGCACACCTCACCCTTAGGGCATATGTGGGTGTAATAAGGGTTTACATGTCTAATACATTGTTAAATAATGTGTTCTTTTACTTTGTATAAATTAAATTTATTATACCATAAATTCTATTAAAAATAATTTTTCTTAATAAAATGTATGTTTATTTTAGGCGAATTTGATATATTATTTTTTGGATGAAAATAAAACATAATTGTATTTTTCCATAAAATATAAACAATTTTATAATAAAATCAAGTATTTTGAGTAATATTTGTTTTAATAAAATATTTTTTTAAATAACTCTCACCTAAATATAAATTCAAAAATAATTTTCTAATGGCCTAGGAAATTTGTTATATGTGTCATAAATTGGACTATTCCATTAAAACTACAATTTTTTAAAAAATAAGGTATTTTTTATTTAATAGTTAGAATTACCATATTTAAAGAATTATTCTAGAAAAATAAACATTATTTTTGAAATCATTATGTATTAATTAGGTTTGGGTTATTTTATGATAATATTCTAAAATGCATTATTTTTCTTATTAATAATAATGAATTCAATTTTAGGTTTTCTTTATATTTTATAACTTCATATTAACTTCATAATGCATTAATAATTACATTAACACAATCCAAAACATAAAATATTTTATATTATTAATATTAAGCATTTTATTATATTTTAATAAATTTTTAAAATTATAAGTATGTTTCCAGAGTCATAAAATGAATATTTGATATTAAGAAAACTTACTTTTTGGAAACATTAATTTTCTATTCCAGGAGATGTAATAAAAAATTATATTAATTTCTAATGGGTTAAAATAACATAAAATGTTTCCCAAATTTCAAAAAATGTGGAAAAACCCCATGGGTAATCTAATGGGATTTATTTTTCCACAACATAGATTTCAAATACATATATTTGGTGATTATTAAACAATTCCTCCACTTTTGATATAAATTTACACCCATTTGACCAGTCCCCTTCACTAAAAATCTAACCACCATGTATTTATGGTAATTTTACTTCCCAAGGAGTCCCCCATGGAGTTTACAAGCGCCCCAAGTGTAACGCCCCGACCCCAGTTACCCAGAGTCTGTGCATTATTGCGTAACATTGGCATGATCACAAAAGATCAAGTCTTGAAAGACCAATTAGTTTAGTAGCCTTGGAAACACTAGATACTTTCATAAGTTTTACATTACATCATAAAGTAATACAAAACTACAACAACATCTTTCCTTCATATCCACTCATATTATCCCTTCAGGTCATTCATAAAATACTTCTTCACATCCTGGAAAAATTAAAACATTGAAAGGGGTAGGCTTAGATGCTCAGTAAGGATAACAATATTGAGGAAGATTTCATAAATAAACATAAACATTTAAGGCAATGTATAACTAAAACAAAAGCCTTTTAAACATGAACTTGAGCATAATATGGAAAAAGTAAAATGAAATAATGTCATTTACTTATTCACATGGATATTCTACTGGTCAAATAATCACATGCAATATCAATAACCACTTTCATAATGATGGAATGCATAATGCCACACTATCATAACCACGTAGCCGAGGCCTCGGGCCAAGACTAAAAATAAGATTTTGTCAAGGCCTCGTGTGAAGACACTAGTTTGTCTCATGAGACCTACCGATGCATCGAGGAGATATAGAGGGCTCTACCCGTCACTTATTAAGTCCAATGCATTCCTCATATGAATAGGTTTAAACATATCATAATCCATAACATAATCATATCACATAAAACATGCATAAAGGAAACATAAAATTTCCACATTTCAGTCACAAGATATCAACACAACACATTGATATGAAAAAACACTTTCAAACCCATTTTTAATACCAAAATAAATGAAAATTAAAACATTGTAATTATTTTTCATTTAAAAAATGTTACGGCTTGTAGAGGAAGCCAAAACTCAAATAATGGTCATGGCGGAAGAGAAGTCATTGTCGCCGCATACGTACAACAAAAAAAATTCCATTTTTTTGTTTAGTAAAATGATTCGTATAAAAAAGATTCCTTTTTAATAAACATAAAAGTCAAAGGGGTTTATACACCGTATAAAAGAAAGTTGTGTATAAAACAAAATATGCCTCAATGAAAGGAGATTGAGATGAAGTACCTTACAAAGAACATTTTTTTAATAAAATAGATCTATTATGTGTATTCCCTATAAGTACACATAGAGAAAGTACAAATACAAGATAGGACATAATAATATCATGACATAATTTGAAAGTAGGAGATTAACCCAAAGAATAGAAATTGGGTTAAGAAGTTCCCTTACCTCATGTCCGACTTCACTCGACCATTCTTTAATCTCTTGAATAATAAACTAGAGTTAATCTCTACTTTCTTAAGATCCTTTTTCAAGTTCATTATCCCTTTTATATCACTTATTACCATGTTATGGACATTATGTAGTTATTTATGTTTATAACGGTCGTTTTGTCGATCTTTGGTACTTGAGTCAAAAATAAACTTCTTATAGTTACAAGTTGTTTATGTGGTAGAATATCCATTATCTCCAGAATTATATTCATGATTTAGATATCATATATATCATATATATCCAATATATAAATTCATTCACAATATTACGTAACATTTAGAGGTAAGGAATGAAATGAAACGTTCACGGAGACGTTAAGCCGTACGTACGAATGAACGCTACTTTCATTTCTATTTCATATTTAATGGAATGATATAAAAGTATATTATAATTCCAGTATAATATTATATATAATATCATTTACTCCATCCTTTATACATCCCACATATGGAAATAACGATTCAAATCACTTTGAGGGGGCGGTAGTCGGCACTTACTAAAATGAAATTATCGCATTTACGCATAATGGAAATCATAAAGGTATGCCATAAATGAGAAATACAGAATTATTAGGAAAACATAAACATAATATATATCATATATAAATATAGTTACATCTTAATGTCCACCGTGAGAGGTGTTAAAAGAAGATTGAACAATCATCGTTTCGTGAGGCAGAAATTCGCCAACCACAGAAACAGTATGTTCTTTAACCATTAGATGAAGGTGTATGTAAGTGTAAATAAAATACTTCTCATAAAAACATACTAGTATATTTAAGATACTGTTGTTGTTACAAAATAGTGGAATAAAAAGAGTTACTGGGTTGGAGAAGCAAAATAAAACAATACAACATAAGAGAATACATTACCTTAAAATCGGGTAACTCTTTTTGATTTGAGCCAAAGGCTTCCTTGGGAAGAATTCTTCCAAAAGTGAGGCTTCTAGGAGTAAGAGAGGGAAGTTGAGAGAGTATTTGGGCAGAGTTTGGTCGAGCCAAATGGCTTTGATGGTGTGAATAATGTGGTAGAAGTGGGGGCCTTTTATAAGAGGAGAGGAGGGCCACTCTTGGAAAGTAATGAAATTTTACGTTATTATGAAGTACTTTTCGGATTTCAAAGGTCCCACAATTATATATTTCAAGGATAAGGTGATAAGGGTTCTAAATCTACCCATACAATAGGTTTTTGAAAATTTTATGTCTTAGATTTTACATTACCTTTTCGTTTTTTTAAATCGTTAATTAATGAGGTAATCGATGCATCATCATGGTGTGATAAATAAATTTATTTACTTAATTCCAAAAAATTATAAAAAAATTACCATGATGTAGGAAATATTTTTAGATTTACAAAGAATATTTATAGTCTAAATGTTAACTTATATTACCCCATGTAATAATTGTTTTAGTAAAACAACAAATGTTTGTGACAATTTTATTTTTACTTTAAATAAAAAGTTATTAATGTAATTTTCTTACCCAAGTAGCTCCATGGGGTCCCCAAGTTGACCCATGGATTGTCTTGGTCAGTTATGACTCATCCAATAACTGTAGGACAAGTTTCAAGATATTTTCATATTTTTATAATATCATTTTTACCTTAAGTTTCACGAACTACCTTTAATCGCGATTAATAGAACTTAAAAGTTACTATTCACCCAAAATTATTTTAATCTCATTGATCCACATTTTACTTCATAATGAACATGATGTATGTCTAATTTTGGAAATTCAAATCACATAGGTGGTAAAATTTCATTTAAACGAAAAATTAGTTTTTTAACTACCACTTAGTGGTTTCACTATTAATCAAAAATCGATGTTGTTCAGAACAACACCAAAAATTAACCCTAAGATATATTTTATATTCCTAATTAAAAAATTATGTCTACTTTAAAAAATTCAAAAAATATAAGTTTAATTAATTAATTTAATAATTAATTCCCGCTGTCACAACAAATAGCGTGTTTTTAAGAAAGAATATCCATCAAAAGATTGACAATTGTTTATGTCTAATTTCAAAGTGAAATTAATTCTAATGACCACAATTGGATTAAATGGTAAAAATATAATCTAATTACAATTTAGAACCACTAAATTGTATAATTTTTCACTATTAATTTTTTTGATTAAAAAATCTGTTTTTAAGTATTTTTTACTATTCATCAAAAATTGGAAGTTCTCAGAAAAATACCAAAAATTCAACATATGCTAATTTTGATATTCCAAATCCAAAAAATAAGTCCATTTTGAAATATAAAATTTATATAATTTCAAGAAGTGGGTATTACTATTCATAACTGCTACTTTTATTGGCCGCAGTGTGTTAGAACTCGAGGTTGCATACAACACACGTTGCTCTATTATTCAAAGAGGAACGTACCATGGATGCTTGGGGTGTTACACCAAGTTCACAACCCCATTTTTTAGGAATAACTCTTCAATGTAAGTGAAATATCCACCTTTCTTTTGCATTTAAGTTCCCTTTTCTTGTGTTATGTATTATAATTTCAAAACTATGTTCATCTATCCTCTTTAAATTATCTCACTACTATAGTAATACTCTTTTATAAATGGGATAACCTTTTTCCCTCTCTTTTTACCCTATTATAATACCATGTTTTATACCAATCATGATGTCAAAATTATTCCTCAAGTTTCAATCTTTTATAAGAGAAATTATCTTTTCCATTTTTTTATTACCAAAAACTATTTTATTTTTAATGAGTATTCAACTAGATTTAAAAAATTTCTTTTTGATTCGGGAATTTATATATATGAATCCCACATTTCCTTCCATCAGTTAAAAATTATATAACGATCATGTCTTTAAGATCTTTTGTATGCTAATATTTTTTTATAAGAAACCCATTATTTATTCTCCATGGGTTATTAATGAAACAATTTATTATCATGTACATGGCTCACATTAATAAAGATATATGATGTGTGTTCCCTGATAGTGCTCTAATGTATTCGGTAAATAATTTAACCTCTAGAGATGTCATGATTTTTTATATCTTTATGAATAACCTTCGTAATTTTAATTTATGAGAACTTGGGGATAAACCATGGTGATATGATTATGAATATATCATTTAAATGTTGTAGTTAAAATTTTATGTCATGATTCATTTTCTTATTTTTATGATATTCCACTTGTTAACATCTTATTGTTATGCCT
The DNA here is from genome assembly GCA_963277665.1 of Viscum album. Taxonomy (NCBI): domain Eukaryota; kingdom Viridiplantae; phylum Streptophyta; class Magnoliopsida; order Santalales; family Viscaceae; genus Viscum; species Viscum album. The sequence continues at coordinate 326,693,371 of OY728130.1, forward strand.
CATATTCTTTGTGATCTATCCCATGATAACATGATATATCTCTCTATTTTTTAATCCTTTATTGGGCTATGTCATCACCCTTTACATTTGAAGTATTTCTGTAGGATATGAGATAGAGTAAAATTAATTTAGAGTGAACCCATGAAGATGTATTTCTAGTGGATTTAGAATAGTGTTTATTTTATTCATGTATTATGTGCCTTATTTATAATAAACTAATCATTAAAATATCATCTATTTGTACCATGTAATGAAAATTTATGTAATAAAAAGGTGGGATTCTATATCAGTATATATGATGGACCAGGTATATACATCCTCAAGAGGGATACATGGAAAACATCATGAATATGAGAGAGGTTCAGTGGAATATCCATGTAATAATCTATTATCCCTAATCGATCAATAATCTTGAAGGGTCCAATATTCAGAGGGTGTATCCTTCCCTTAATTCCAAAATATCATAAACTTGTTTCATATATAAATTCAAAAGAATAACTTCTCACTAACTTTGTATTCTAGTTTTCATAAAAAAATGGAAGCATCAATTTTCTATCGACTCTAAGATTCCATGACATGCTTCTGAATGGCTATGAAATTATCTATCATTTCCTCAACAAGATTAGGTCCTAATAGTTTTATTTCTCCAACATTATCCCTCCATGTTGGAGTTCTACACATAATTCCATAGATGGATTTAGAAGGATCCATCTAAATTCTTTTTTGAATGAAATTTTTATAAGAAAACTCTACTAGAAGGTGTTCATCCCAACCACCTGTTAAATTCATATAACATGATCTAAAAATATACTTTAGATTTTTAAATTGTCATGTAGACTTTCCATATTTATAAGGAGGATAAAGAATATTAAAACTCAAATTGTTATCCAGATCATGTTGAACACTTCACCAGAACATTTAGGTAAACCTCAGATCCTAGTGAAATATAATAAAATAAGGCACTCTAAGGAACCTTACAACTTAAGTTATTTTCTTAAAATATGATCAAGAGAAAAAAAAATTTCATAGAAATGATGTGTGATGAATTTCTAAGGCAATCGACTATAACCCAAATAGAATTATAGATTTTAAAGATTTTCAGGAGTCCGATGAAAGAAATTCATATTTTTGTTTTCTAATTTCTATTTTGGTATGAACAATGTTTATAATATACCCATAGACTTCTATATATCATCCTTAACATATTTAAATACCTATAACGAAGATACATACACAGAGATATATCTTTTCATGTTTTCCCACTATAAATTATCTTTGAAATGTTAATATATCTTTACACTTCTAAGATAAATTGTGATTTTTGAACTATGGGATTCATCCAGTAGATCCTTCTTAAAAAATAGTATTAATGATACTATTAAATGGATTTTAAACCTTATCATTCCATCACGATCAAATTTTAATTCAGGAACATTTCGTACCTTATTTTACATCTGTACATATTCCTTCTGTGACTCCTTAATCATCAATTTGATAGACGGTTCTATACTCATAAGAGAAGAATACTATTTCTATAATTTCATAAATATTTCCCAATACATCATTTTAAAATTCATAAATATTTGATCTAGTGTTATTTTCATCACAGATTAGATATCATAATGCTTTCAACTCAGATTATTTTTTACCTTGTTCTCTTTCCCAGGGTGGTAATGTACTGAGTAGTCATAATATTTAATTAATTACAACCATCTTCTCTTGTAAATATAAATTTCCTTCTGAGGGAATATACACTTTAAATATATATTATCTGTATATATGTTTCACCTATATCCAAAAATATAATTGATATATGTATTTAATAAAACAATTACTGCACCAAACCTCAAATTATGGGTTTGTTATTTTTTCTCATGAACCTTAAATTTTCATGATATATAATATGTAACAATATAATTCTACAAATGATCACAAACCCATCTCCACTTCATGGTAGTGTATGCACAAGTGTGTTAGCAAACCATCTCTTTTGTTCGTTGAAATTTTCCAAACATTCATCTTTCCAAAATAACACGGCTACTTTTCAAGTTAACTTTGTGAGTGGATTTGATTTTCATGATAAATTCACTTTAAAGCATTAATAATATCCATTCAAATAAAGAAAACTATTGATCTCATTCATCATGGTTGGGTTATGATGACAGTCAACAACATTAATCTTTTATGGATCTATAAATATACCCTCACTTGAGATTATATGACCAAAAATGAATTTTTTTGTATCCAAAATTCAGACTTCGTAGACTTTTCATACAAATTATCCTATATTAGCATCTTCAAAACAATCCCCAAGTGATATTTATGATCTTACTATATAATTTAATATATATAAGTAACATCTATAAAAACTACCATAATTTGATCAAGGCAATATCTAAATACTCTATTCATTAAATCATTGAGGAAAGCAGAGTAATTAGTATGACCAAATTGCATCACTATAAATTCATAGTGTTTATACCATGTACAGAAGGCTATCATGGGTATGTACTCCCTCTTGACCATATATTGATGATATCTAGAATGAAGTTCAATGTATAACCCATAGTGGGATGTATTTAACCCTTAATTATGCCATCTTATGTGTATAAGGTGGTTGGGTAATGTTTTGGAGGGTTTGGAGGGGTTTTGGGATGGTTTTGGTGATTTTCTAAGGGTGCGCTATTAGTGAAAAATGTGAAGCTTGTCCTAAAAATAGTGAACCTTGAAACAATTAGATTTAGCTTGGCTGGTGAATGATTTTTCAAACCATGTGGGGAAAGTTTGTGAGGTACCCTTTGAGATAGTATCGGGCACACAGTTAGGGTAAGGTTTTCCAAATTGTGTGGTTAAACCCCGTGTGGGTTAAAAAGAGATTTAAAAAATTTTCATCAGATGATTTAAACAATAAAACACCCATTTGACTACCATTTCAACCAGCACTAGATATTTCTTCCTCTCCAAGGTAAGGCAACATCTCCCACTCATTTCAAAAGCAAACCTAATGTTTTTAGGTGGTTTGAAGTAGGATCTTCATTGGTAAGTCTCTTTTCTGGGTAGTTTCATGTTCTTTCTTCAATCTACTCTTCCCTCTCTATCGGATTCTTAGATCTGGTTTGGTTGAGGATATATCTTGGTTTATTTTTACCAATAATGGTTATTTTTCTCCTTTTTGGTATCAGGGGAAGGGATATAAGGCAGTTTTGTGGAGTTTTGACCTGGATTTGGTGAGCGTTGTGTCGTTAGTCATTTTCAGAAAAACCCTAAATGCATGTGGCATCACTGAAAACTAATCTTTAAATAACTAAAAGGCTTAATTTAAAATTAGTTTTTTTCATGAAATATATTGTGAAATTGTTATGTGAAGCTTGATTGAAATCCATTTTTTATGTTTTTGGGATTTTTGGGGAAATGATATATTGCTGTCCAATATGCTTCATTTTAGGATTTTAAAATGATGATTTTAGAATCGGTTTCATGATTTGAATTATATAAATGGATTTTAAAAAATTTAAAAAAAAATTATTTTATTGAAATAATTCTTGGCATGGATGTGGTTTAAGGGATATTCCAATAAATGGTTCAGTTTTATTGAAATGGTTTTGGCACGCCTAGTTGGAATGTTGTTGGAAATTGTTGGTTTGTCATTATTCTCTTAAATGGTTAAGAATGAGTTGAAATTGGGTTGGGTAATGGACATGAAGTACCACAATCAATGGATTTTAATGTGGAATGGAGTACCACCATGAAAAGGGGATAGGGTTGGATGTGAAGTTCCACCGTCAATGGTAACACTAATCTCGGGTGGTTGAATTGTGTGTGTGGTTAAGGTGTTTTTGTTTGTTCATGTGAAATGGGATGTTTTGTGCCAATATTGAATGGGTAAAATAGTTAATGGCGTGTTTCGATGCATTTATTGGAAGTGTATTTATGTGGTTAAACTAGTTTTTATGGCAAGTTTGACTTGTTGGTAATTTTTGATCTATTTTATTAGTTTTATATAAAATATTTTACATAAATGAGTCAACATTTTCTTTACTAGTGGAATGAGTAAAAAAGTCATTTCAAGAGAACCTGCTGAGTATTATAACTCACCCCAACATAGAACGTGGGTCCTTTTATAGATATTGTATTTCGGGGCATAGGTAAAAGAAATGAATCTCATTTCTTTCTTAGAACATTATTATTTGTGGGAAGTTGTGGTGTTAGATTATGGAGCTTGGAATGGATCTATGGAGTTATATCATTATGTCTTGAGTTTTGTTGTTTTAGTATTCCACATGGTACTCTGATGTGGTATTTTTTTGGATTTGTAATTTTTTCATTTGGTATGAGGTGGAATTGTAATAAATTGTTTTTATCCATCATATAGTGATTTTTGGAAATGAAAATTTTGGTTGGTTGTTTTTATTTTAATGGAGAAAATCACCCACACTATTCCTAAATCCCTTGGAATTTTTTTCCAGCCTTTGGCACCTTGGGGATATGGATTAAGTCCAAGTAACACTTCCTCCTTAACTCAAGATAATGAGGAGCGGTGTGATGTTGCAAGTGGTAAAATATTGTTTGGTTCTTTAGGATTGGTCAATAGTCCTGGAGTTGACATTAATTCATGATTTATTCCTTGAGGTGGGATGGTATAAGGGATTAAAATTGACAGTATGTGAAATGTATTGCATAAAAAGACATTGCTATCTTTTTTTATGATGAACTTAATGTTACCAAGGATTTGGGTTCATAATTGTTTTGGAGACACTTATAAAAGCATGATAACATTGTAGTGTGTTTAACCAATGAGAAGATCATGAAATGAATTGTAGTAATGACTTCACATGAGTATTTTATATCTCATTTTGTGTAATGATTTATGTGTGATATTATTGTGTTGTTTTTTTTGGGAAATCTAGAAATGTTTTTTAAATGTGTGATTTTGAAAATAAAATCATCTTGGAATTTTTTAAATGTGTCACTTTTCAAAACATGGTGGATTATTAAAAAATCGATGAACATGAGAAATGTGGAATTTTGGAAAACAATGTTGTGATAGTTTTACTGTGATCAAATTTGAAATTTTAAGCCTATAGTTTCTATAGAGTGAGAGTTGCGGTGCTTCTATTATGTTTATTGAAATTGCATTGGGTAGTCATCATAGAAAGCAACTTGAGGAAGATGAAAAAAACATGGTTGCACCTGAGCCCCAGGTGAACCGATAGTTAGTTAAAATCATAGTGAAAGCCATTCATGCTATGGATAATGGGAATATAAGGGATGATCTGAGGAATATGGGTCCTTATGTTTATTTTCAAAAATAGAATCCACCCATATTTCGAGGAGACTTAGAACTAGACAAAGAGGAGGTGAGGATAAATCAATTTAATTGAGTATTCGATTTCCTGGGAACAATGATGGAGTTGAAATTCAAGATAGCGACATAAATGTTGGATGATATATCATGTCTGTGGTGGGTTTATAGGTTTAGCATAATTTTCACTAAGTTACTGCATAGGAATATTTTGAGGAATTATTCAATAAACAATTCTATTATCACATGTTTATAATTGAATGCATAAAAAAATTATTTATCTTGAAGTAGGAAAAGCTTTAAGTGAAAAAATATTTGTCTAAATTCTTGAATTTAGTTTGGTTTTCACCAGATGGTTTACCTAGTATATCATTGAAGGCATGTATTTTTTAATCTTGGATAAGGCATGGAATTCATTCAAAGATTATGGTTCTCTGTATAATAGACTTTATAGAGATGGTAAATAGAGATGCAATGGATTACAGGGATATATTGGGGTCTATGAGTGGATAAGGTATGTTGGTACCCATGGGAAATTTTGGGAACTCTAGCATGAGGTGCAAGCGGAATAGGGAAACTTATTTCCATAGAGGGATTTTGGCTTAAAATCAATCGTTAGGATTTATTAATCTTCCTCCGAAACATAAGATTAAGCCTAGATGTTTCCAATGTGGCTCCCCAAGACATATGAATATAGAATTTATGGAAAAAACCTAGACAATCTAATAATTACAACCAGATGGGACATATTCTACGTTACTATCGTATTGCTCCGAGGTCAGTTTTTCCTAACACTTCTTAGCGGTTGCAAGCCTCTTATTCTTAGATGGGATGAGGGAAGAAACATATTCCACATCAAAAGAATATATTTTTTAAATGGGATTCTTGAAACACTATGAATCCTTATAAGGGAGAGTTTTCACAGGGTAATAAAGAGAAAAGTGGGGCCAATATATAGGTTTTTTGAGCTATGAAAGTTGTGATCGATGATCAACCTAGACCAGTGATGGTGTGAGGTATGATGCTTCTGAATTCAACAGTTATGAAATAATTTTTTGATATGGGTGCATCTTATTCTTTAATTTATTTGCCCTATATTTATTTTTTGGGATTAAATGTGGAAATGATGTGTGAAAGGTTTGTTTCACAGCTAAAATGGTGTCGATAATCTCATTGGAGAGGAGAAGACTGAAATGGTGGGTGAAATAGGCTTGTTGGAACTAGCTATTGGGGTGATATCATATCAATTAGAAGCTCTGTCTATAGCATTGATAGAATATATTGGGAGAAGTAGTTTTCCACTAGTTTTTTATTAGTTTCTGGATGTCCTTCCTAAAAAGTTATCAGGGTTTCCACCTATAAGGTAAGTGGAGTTTTCGATTGATCTCGTTACAAGTACCATTCATATCTCACTTCCATATTACCATATGAAACCATCACATTTGAGGGGATTGAAAGTGCTTTTGGTGGAGTTAGAAAAATTGTTCATCTGGCCTAACACATCTTTGTGGGCGAAACCAATTTTGATTATTGAAAAAGTGAGATTGAAATATCTAGTTATGTGTGTATTATCATAAGATTAATCAAGTTATAAGAAAGAATCAATATCCACTCCCATGCATTGATGATTTGTTCAATCATTTTAGGGGAACTTGGTGGTTCACCAAAATTGACATGTAATGAGTATATCATTTGTTATGGGTGTTGAAGAATGATATCCCAAAAAAAATCCTTCATACGTTGATATGGACATTTTGAGTATGTGATAATTCCCTTTGGTATTATAAATACACCAATGTTCATCATTTCATTGATGAATAAAATATTTAAGATATATCTCAATTCATTCATGGTGGTGTTTTTGATGATATATTGGTGTATTCTATGACAAGCGATGAGCATGAGAAACACTTGGTAATAGTGTTTGGAATCTTGAGAGATGATCAGTTTTATTCGAATTTATCAAAATGTGAATTTTGGATACAATGATTCCTAGGTCTAGCTAGTTATTACTAATGCTTTTTTCTTAAATTATCACAAGTATCTTCACCGATGATAGTTTTGACAAGGAGAAATGATCCATTTAAATGGAATGAGTAGTGTTATATGTATTTTTAAGAGCTTCAGGGATGCCTTACATCAGTACGAATTTTGGTTTTAACATAACTATGGAAAGGTTATGTAGTGTATTGTGGTGAATCTGGATCAGGGTTGGGGTGTTTTCTCATGAAAGGGGATCATGTGGTTTCATATGGCTCTAGGAAGTCGAGGTTTTAGGAGAATAACTACCCAACACAAGATTTAGAGTTAGAGACTGTGGTGAATGTTACGAAAACATTGCATCATTATCTATTCAGTGAGAAATTCGAAGTTTTTACAAACCATGAGATATTGAATCACATTTAATCACATATATCTTTGAATTTGTTACAAATTATATGGATGGAGTATCTATATATGATTAACATTGAATTGATTTAGACAAAAATTAAGATAATTTTGTGTTAGATGCATTAAGTAGAAATCCATATGCTATGTTAAAAAAAGTAGCTATGGATCAATAGTTCTTGATTTCAGTCATAGATGAAATGAATTTGGAATATAAATACCTAGGTGATATAGAAGTTTTCTTTCTCATTTCATTAGTTTTTTATTTGGTTTAATTGGTTATAAAGTCCCAAATGTCTAATTCATAATGTTTGGATGTGAGGTTGAAACTCAATGGTGGGGAGACCATTAATGATTGGAAACTAGAAGAGAATTTGTTTTTGTGGTTTCAAAATCATATGGTTGTACCAATGGCTTGTCTGTAACAACTTCTTATTTCATACCATCATTCAATATTGGCATTTCATCTTGTAATAGAGAAAATTTATAAGTCATTGAATGGGATGTTTTGTTGGGTGGGTATGAAAAGGAAGGTGGTTGAGTATGAATCGATATGCTTGACTAGTCTAAAATTGAAGGAAGAGAATCAGGGATTTGTAGGTATGTTAAAGTATTTACCTATCCCGATGTAGAAATGGGAGGTGATAGAGATGGATTTTTTTATAGGTCTCTAGAGAATGATCAAAAAACATAATTCCATATGGGTGATTGTGGATCAACTAACAAAGTTGGACCATGTCACCCCTATTCATGAATCTAATATGGTGGAGTATCTGTCCAAAATCTACATCTATGAGGTGGTAAAGAGGAATGATATTCTAGTTTCAATTGTATCAGATAGATATCCAAGGTTCTTGTCTTGTTTCTAGAAATCCTTGTGATAATCCCTTGGGAATCAGTTGATCATGAGCATGACATATCATCCTGAGATGGATAGGACATACAAGAGGATGATACAAACCTTAGAAAGAATGTTTTGGGCTTGGGTGATGGATTTTGGTGGCTCATGGGAGGAACACATACCCTTTGTGTAATTTTCATATGGTAATAATTATCATGCCATGATAGATATGGCTCCATTTGAAGCATTCTATGGGAATCCATTATGTTCTCCACTTTGTTTGGTGGAAATAGGTGTGATTTCATTGGTTGGGCCAAGCCTTGTCCAAGAGAGTATAGAGAATATTATGTTGATTAGGAAAGGAATGGATATGGCTCATTATTCTCAGAAATCATATGCGGACCATCATCGATGACCGTTTGAGTTTGTTGATCGTAATCATGTGTGCTTGAGATTCTATCCTAGGCTTAGACATCATCATTTTGGGAAGTAGGGAATGTTATCTCAGAGATATATTGATCATTTTGAGATACTTGGTAGGGTTGGAGAGGTGTCACATCAGATAGAGTTTCCTCAATGGTTCATCCTAGTGCATAACATATTTCATGTATCCCAATTGAAGAAATATCAGTCGGATCCTAACCATGTGATTTGATGGGATCATGTTGAGCTAGATCCAGATGCTTTATTTGTGAACATGCTACTATAGACTTTGGATAGGCAAGATAATGTACCTAATGGAAAGATCATCAGTATAGCGAGGGTTTTTTTGGAAACATAGTGATATTCAGCAAGAGACTTGGGAACAAGATAAAGAAATGGCCGAACAATAGCCCATGCTATTTTAGGAACGCATTGGTTTTCTACATTATAAGGATGGAAAGTCCATCAGTGGGGAGAATATAACACCACCAGTTTGAGTTATGTAACCATAAATTATGTATTTTTATGTGTATACTGTTTTTAGGTAATTTTTGGGAGAGTTTTGGGGGGGTTTTGGGCAGGTTTGGAGCTTTTCTAAGGGTGCACGATTTGAGAATGGTTAGTGAAAACCGTGCAACTTCTCTAGGAAATTGTGCAACTTGATATATTGGGATTTTTCATGATTGAAGCATGGGTTGTCTAAAAATGAGAGTTATCCTTTGTTATAATATTAGGCTCATGGTTTGTGCTCATTTTTCTAAACTGTGCACCTTAACCATGCACATGTTAAAAAGTTAGTTTAAAAAACATCCTCACATGTTTTCAACCATAGAGCACCAATTTGAGCCCCATTTCAACATTCACTCTATATTTCCCCATTTACATGGTTATAGAACCTCTCCCACTATTTTCAGAAGTAATTAGAAGGGTTTTCGTGGTGGTTTGAAGGTGGATCTTCCTTGGTAAGTCACAATTCTAGTTAGTTTCCAGGTCTTTCTATGAATTACTCTTCTATATCTCTCGATTTCTTAGATCTAGTTCCTTTGCAGTCATTTATAGGGTTTTTTCCAATAATGGTTATTGTTTTCTTATTTACGTCAGTGTAATGGATCTAAGGTGGTTTTCTAAATTATTTGACCCATATTTGGTGAGTGTTGGGCTATTAGTAATTTTCTCCAAAACCCTAAAGGTGGGTGGATTCACTCTCAACTCCTCTTTCTAGAACTAGATTGATTATTTTCAAATTATATTTTTTCCTAAAATTGATTGTGAAATTGTTGTATAAATCTGGGATCAAATCAATTTTTTTATGATTTTCCGAATTTGGGGGAATATGATACTATTGTGCAATATTCTTCGTTGTTGGATTTTAAAATAACAATTTCAAAATAGATTAATTGATTTGATTTATGGAAATGGATTGTAAAAATGGGTTTTAATATTTTTTTATTGAAATTATTCTTCGCATGGATGTGGTTAAGGGTTCTTTCTATAAATGTTTTATTTTTATTGAAATGGTTTTGACATGGTTTGGTTGGAATGTTGTTGGAAGTTGTTGGTTTGGCATTGATAGATTAAATAGTTAATAATGAGATAAAATTGGGTTGGGTGATGGGTGTGAAGTACCACCATCAATGGATTGGAATGTGGTGTGAATTACTACAATGAAAAGGGGATGGGGTCAGATGTGAAGTTCCACCATCAATGGTAACACTAATCTTGGGTGGTTGAGTTATGTTTGTGGGAGTGAGGTTTGTGTTGGTTAATCTGAAATGGGATAGTTTTTTCCAATATGGAATGGGTAAAATTGTAAATGTATTTTTTGGATTCATTTATTATAAGTGTAATTATGTGAAAAAACTGGTTGGTATGGATTGTTTTTCTTATTGGCAATTGTTGAATTATTTTATTGGTTTTATATAAATTGTTTTCCAAAAATGCAACCAATTTTTCTTTCCTAGTGGTGTGAGTATGGAATTAATTTGGGGAGAATCTAAAAAGTATTATTACTCACACCCTCCTTGACACTTGGTTTCTTTTACAGATGTTGTATTTTTGGACATATTTAAAAGAAAATCGTCTCATTTCTTTAGTGGAACATTATGATTCTTGGGTAGTTGTGGAGTTACAGTATGGATCTTAGCTTGGAGATATAGAGTTATGTCATTGTGTCTTCAGTTTATTTTTCTTAATTAGTCTTCTACTTTTAACTCTGATGTCGTATTGGTATGGTTTTCTATTGATGTAAGTTTGTATGAGGTTTAATTTCAATAAATTGTTGACATGCATCTTGTAGTGGTTTTTTGTAATGAAATGGTTTGTTGGATGTTTTTATATTAAAGGAAAAAAATCATCCCCCACCATTCTTGAAGCCCTTGGCTTTTATTTCCAGCCTTTGGAACCTTGGGGATGTTTCTCAAGGCCATGTAGCACTTCATCCTTGATGCAATCCAATAAAGAGGGGTGAGATGTTACATTATATCTTTTAAATGTATTTAACTCTATGTAGTTGATCAAAAAAGTCATCAATACAAGGTAGAGGAAACCTATTCTTGATTGTGATCTTGTTATGTTCTTGATAATAAATATAGATTCACATTGATACAAATTTATTCTTAAAAAATGTAACATGTGCACCCCAAGGTGAAACCCCCCATAAGAATAAATCCATTATCAAGACTCTCTTGGAGTTGCGTCTTCAATCCCTAAAACTCTGTCAAGGTCATTCTATATGGATTGTCTAAAATATTTGTAGCACAAGGTATGAGTTATATAAAAAACATAAAATCATGATTCATTATAAGACTAGTAAAATATTCTATAAAAATATAATGAAAACTCTAGTATAATATAAAAATGTTTGATATTGAGTTTCTATCCAGCCATCTAAGATGAACAACATTTTTGAATAGGAATTATGCCCCATATAGTGGATGTAATTTCCATTAGATGTTAATATATACAATTGAACTAATCTACAATCAGTGGTTGGTTAAAAATAACAAACATGACTTACCTTCATCTAAACATGATGTGGTATTTATGTAAATAAATCCACCCATGACTTAGATAACATCAAATTTAGCTAGAGTGAGAATAACAATATTTTATGAAATTACATTCCCACAAACATCAATTAGAGTTGAATCAAATAGTTTACATAAAACTATCATACTGATAGATTTTTTTAAAATTCAACAACTAATCATTGGAGTGTTATTATGATACTTTTAAATAAGTATTCGGATATAAAAAAGTGGATAGATTTGCTATCAAATATGAAACTTGCTGTTCTGCGGTGGATGGTACGTATACTTTTCACCACTTCATTATCATACCCCACTTCAAAAATTGTGATCCCCTAGTATTTTCATTTATCTTTAGATATAATAGTTTTTTGACATCAATCATTATCATTCACAATTGAATTTGATAACTAGTTTGAATAATTACTATACTTCATGCGTTTGAAACACGATAGTATGTGTGGGGTAAAATATAGTTATTTATCTCCATAGTTGGACAACTTATTCATCCCATAACTTTTGTATTCAATTTCCTCATGACCTTCCTTTACCCATATATAAAATTTACTATTTTACTTACTAAAATTTCAACCATATTTACTTCCACAATTGGATAATAAATGAAAGACAATCCTTTTCTCTCCATTTTTTTTATAATTCCATTTATTTTTTAATAAAAACAATGATATTTATGGGTAACTCCCATATGAATTTATAATTTTCTAATAAATTAAATTATTTCATTATATCTATTGATGTACCTTATGGATAATTACCATTGGATACTTTTTTAAGCCATTATATAGTCAATAAACCTTAATTTTAGGCTATATGATAATAATAGAATTATATCTTTTAAATCCTGCATCATTTTCCTCGTATGTAATAAGGGATTCAACATCCTTCTACTTTAGCTAGAGGAATTCCTATCTACTTTAATATGAATAAAATGAGGAATTTACTTATTAAAAAATATCCTCTTAAACTCATCCCACTCAATGGATTCGATTTCTTCATGATACCTTATGTTTTTGATAAAAATTCACCATTGATCTACTTCAGATTCTAAATTATAGATAGAAAAAAAATAAAATATTGATGATTCAAACAATCGATAATATAAAATATATTTTAATTTTCACTTATACATTACTCAAAAATAGTTATATCATAAGAACCACTAAAATAAGGTGTATTTTTTTCATTAAGATTCAAATGAACATTGTCACTCCTTTTATCATTTGGAAGATTAGTATGATTCATATCATGAGAATATTTTATAAAAATACAAATTACATTTTTCATTATAGATATGATATCATTTGGTTTCTCATGAGGATATTAATTTCATTTCTTAATGCATTCAGCATTAACATGATTCCACTATGTTCCAAGCATTTACTAAAACTAAAACCCATAGTGTGAGTAACAATAATCAAAGTTGAAAACCACATAATAACAAAAAAAAATCATTTCTATGATGTCAAAATGTTGAGACATTATATTCTATCTATAACACATTGTTTTTAACCTATGTTATCCTGGTTAATCTTCTATTCAAACCCTTCACAATGGTTTATAAATAAAATTTAAATTTACACAACCATAACCTAAGAGAGTGGAAAACCAGTTTTATAGTAAGGTAACACTAATGATGCACTAGAATCATGGCAAAGATATACTCGACCAACTAATATTTGGGTTATAATCCCTAGATGTGTCAGTACCAAACTGTAACAACATGTAAGGTCTAGATTTAAACTTTTTTCAATGAAAACTATATTATGTTCTTTAGAATAGCTTAAGACATTATATTATACATAGGATTATTATTAGGGTTCTCACTAAAGTTTTTTCATTTTAGTTTTCATAGGTAACTAAACCTTACTATGATACCAACCGTAGCAACACATACTTTTCATACAGAGATATCACATCTTAATATATTAATATACATAATATAACATTAAGATCCATACTAGTGATGTATAGGATAAATATATTTTGAAACATGGATATATAAATAACTGGTTCATAAAATATCTACATAATCTCCCACTAATTTCCTCATAAATAAAACACTTCTTATACATATCATACTTAATAACATTCTTCATAACTCGGGAAAGGAAACATAGGAAACGTTAAGATCAGATGCTCAGTATGGGTGAATAGGGGAGATGTCAATGACAACTTAAGTATAATATTATAATAAGGATACAAGAACATGATCTTAATATATGTAATCCATAATTAATTTATGATATATCATAATCTTTAATCATGGAATAAATATTGGTAGTTGATAAGACATTAAGCATAAAGGAATCTAAGTGAATGAGTCACAAGAGAATAATAAGGGAATAAGAAATAAGTATTTAGAATACACATAACCATAGAAAAGGATTTCTTTATAATTCAAGGATCACTACCAAGACTATTATATGGGATTGGGTTGAATACCTAATCTATCATATATTTTTTCAGGGTTAACTCCCTAGACTATCATTATGGAAAGTTTCTGTTACTAAATTGGGATCATTCACCATTATAGTTCATACTATATCATGAGATATCCATATTTATCCAATGAAGAATAATTATACATAATCCTTAGACCTCATATCACATAATTAAAACCATAAATATTTGTTACACAAGATCATTAAACATTTATCATATCATCATATAATAACCTATTAAAATAAAGTGGATTTCATAAATATCTTATCAATTCATCATATAAAAAACTATGGAAAATTAATGGGAATAAAAAAAATTATACTAAAAATAATAAACCATACATATAAATAATAAGGATTATATAATATTTTCATATCCAATGTAAATCATAAGAAACATCAAATATTGTTATCATAAATGAAAAATTCCTCTAAAAGAACAATAGAACATTTCTTAAGGAAAATACCATTTCAAATTTTAAAATCCTTTATTTAAAATATAAAAAATAAAAAATATTAAGGAATTTTTTTTTGAAATTATACTAGGAAAATTCTAAGATAAGCTTCAAATAATTGAGTGTTCTTATCATTAGAATATTTTGTCGAATCCTTGTATGTGAAGACAAAGATTCATTTCACTGTTTTGTAAAAAAGTCAACAATACCTAATTTGAAAAATGAAAAAATGATGCATTTGAAACATTTTTATAATAATTAAATATTTTCTAAAAATGAATTTAAATAGCCAATGTATATTAATAAAAAAAATTTAAATTTTTTTTTGAGAAAACATGGACATGGATGGAAATGGATTTTTCACCGAAGAGTAAAATAAAGTCAGTTTTCATTAAAAATATTCTTTCAACCTCTTTAGTTATAAAATAGAGGAAAGTGACTAGAAAACATGTAATCTATAGAAATAATCATATAAACTAAAATTAAATGGATTTCATAGATAAGGATAATATAATTTTCTTAATGTTAATTCAAGAACAAACAATCTTGAATAAAATGAGATTGAAAAATAAATAAGTTACCTTATGTTTTAAAGGCATCGAATGCAAATTTAAAATACATTTTAAAAAATATATATTTATGATAATTGTATAATGTAATCATTTACAAACTTATAATATCATATATGATCCACATATAACATTTCAACGCCCATTTATTATTAATTCGTTATTAACTATTTCATTTTTCGTGAGAGTTTTTGTTTGCTAGTATCGATAATTGTACATTTATTATGGTTAAATCATATTATTTTTTTAACAATGATATAAATATAATTTATATAATTTATATATATATATTTATTTATTCATAAAATATAGATATTTAAAAAGAAATTATACTATTCATTGAGACAGTAGGTTATACATATTCATGAATGTTATTTTCATTTCTCAATAGATGGAATGAATGAAAGGTAAATAATAATTATACTTTATATTATCATTCTCATATCATAATTATATTATATAGTTTTTAAATATATCATTATTACAATACATTTATTGTGTAAATGAAAAGATAATGGCGTTACTTCATGGAGGTTATAGTCAACATGTACACCCAAATGACATTATCATTTCCTAAAGCATAGAAATAATGAGGATAATGGTTGTTACATAATTATAATAAATATTAATTATATTTTTAATACTAAATAAACTATTTTATAATTTATACCATATAATTATATGATTTTATAATAGAAATAAAATTGAAAATAATTTATTAAGAGTTTTACAACTTCATTGAGATATTTCTTTTGGATTACACTTTAAGCCGTGAAATAATGGAATTTTGGAATGAAAAAAATATACAGGATGTGTTATAGTATTATATAAGGGTATTATGGAATGATTTTCCCAAGAAATAAGGGTAAACAAGTGCGATGAAGTGCGGAGAAGAGGTTCCCTTTTATAAGTGAGCCTAAAAGAACTCCTATAATCACTTAATGTTTTAAATTAATATAAATTAATTTTCAAAGAAAAATCCCTCAAAATTGATTTAATTAGAAATTAATATGGGTATTACTATAAATAATCTCAAAAAAGAAATTTTTTACATTTTTTTGTCTTTTTTCTCCCATTTATCTTATATTTAACCCCTTGTTACCACTTTTGATAATTACTGCAAAATCAGCATTTTTGGATATTCAAGGTTCACAAATTTTACCATAAAACATGTAAACCATAAATGGAATGTGGATGATATTATCAACAATATCCCATTCACAGGGCCGAATAAATAATTTTTATGAAGTTTAAATCATTTAATAAAATATTAGTCATTATAAAATATCATTAATGTCATTTTTGGAACTATTCATTTAAATTGACATTAAAACAACATGAAAATAATGAAATTTGATTCTATAAAAATAAAAAAACCATATTTTTTATCTAAAAAATTAGTGGAACCTAATAAATTTTACAAATTGTTTTAAGTATAATATTTTTAAAATATTTTATTTTATTTTTCTATTAATTGAAAAAATATTGTGACAACATTGCGTAAGATTGTAAGGTAATTATTAATTCACTAAAAATTAAAAATAAATTTATATTATAAAGGAAATTAATTTATATTTTAATCAAACATTTATATCTAAACTTATCATTTTTTCCTTTGTGTAAAAATTTAATGAAATTATATTAAATAGAGTAAAAGTTTTAATTAATTTGTTTGTTAAATTAATATAAAGGTCATAATCCAAGAAAAATGGAACCAGGAAGATTTTTATTTAATAAATGGATTGAAATAGACTAAATAATCTCCTAAAATAGGATAAATTCATGTTTTAGAGAAATTCAAAAGCCTTATTCAAAAGTTTTAAACTTGTTATACCTATTTTACTGTAACACCCGAGACTTTTATGTTATATAAACCATCAAAGGAATCTTTTTCTACACAAAACTTGCTTGGCTTGCTTTGCACGCAATCGCGACCTTCCTCGATAGCTTGCGTCGTACGCAATACCGAGTTTCACTAAACAACAATATACTATTAAAACTAGCCGTTATGAATAGTAATAACCACTTTTTGAAATTTTATAAATTTTATTTTTCAAAATGGACTTCATTTTTGGACTCAGAATATCGAAATTAGCCTAGGGTGAAATTTTGGTATTTTTCTGAAAACTTTCAATTTTTGATGAATAGTGAAACCACTAAGTGGTAGGTTAAAAACAGAATTTTTGCATAAAACTTAATTTTACCGCTTCTGTGAATGGAATTTCAAAAATCCGAGAGACACGGTTAATATCAAGGACTAAAATGTGGTTCAATGAGATGAAAATAATTTTATGGTGAATAGTAACTTTTTACTATTTTTACCGCGGTTAATAGTAAATAGGGTAACTAAGGGTAAATATGATATCAATATTACCCTAACACATGTCCAAATTCTATTGGACAAGTGTAATTCGACCAAAAACAAACTTAGGAATAAAATATGACCATTTAGGCCCACTTGGATTAGATTAGGACATTTATTATTAATTTATTTAAAGAAGGGTTAAAATAGTTAAAATCAAAGCTTAATAAGTAAATCATTTTTTAATATGGGGTTATACATAAGATAAATTCGATTGTAAATATTCATTAGAAAGCTAAAAAGATTTCCTACATGATGGTATTTTATTTGTAATTTTTAGACATCAAATAATTTAATTTATATATGACACAAAGATGATGCAGTAATTATCTTATTAATGAAATATTGACATAATTGATGTTATAAACACCAAAATAAATGTAATTTGAAACTTTTTATGAATTCCACTAATTTTCTAGGTTACTATGATATATTAGTACTGATTTAATCAACTTGGTTCGAACATATAATTCTATTATGACTTTCACAAAAATCATATATCAAATAGTGTCAAAATTGACACAAAATAGTTTTTAAATCAAATATTATATTATTAATTGTTATTTTATTCCTAAAAATCTAAGGATCGGCCAAATGACTTAGATAAGGATATATATATTAATAATAAACAATTTGGGGTTCTTTTGGCATGTTACAGTAAGTGTATTAACCATATAGTGAAAGAAAACAAAAAGACATGGTAAAAGTTAAATTATTTAACTTAGAGTTAAATCTAATTGATAAGGTTAAAATAATATCCTAAACTTGTCTAAATTCTATTGGTTGGTAGGATTTCGACCCTTCCCCACTTTAGCTTCGAAATAAGACCCTTTGGAACCATTATAAACCGATTTTGACTTTAATATAAAATAATATTTTGAGAAATTCCTAAGGTGCCCCTCTCCTCCCTTTTAAAAGGACACCTCCTCCCCCTCCTCCTCACACCAATTTGAGCACTCAAGCTCGGCCAACCCCTGCCATTTTCTCCTCTCCACTTCCCTAGAATAATCCTAGAGGTCCTGGTCTTCTCCAAAGACCAATCTTAGTTCCTTAAGTGGGGGATTCAAAGAGGCGTTCCAAAGAAGAGGTAATATCCATTACCGATCTTTTCAATTTCTTTCTTCTTCAACTTCTTCTTCTTTAGTTGTTTCATGATAAAGTAATAACATCAGTATTACTTACATACTGATATGTTATTATAAATATGAAACAACCCTAATTCACCTTCTATCCATCCTACGGAAAAATGAAATCACCGCGCGTGCGTACGTACGGAATACCGTCTCCACGCCGTGGTGTAATTTATTTTCCACCATCACCTTACAAGGATGGGTATAATGGTGTAATGAGTAACTATATATGATTATTATGAAATAATATTGATACTGAAATAATATATATATACTCCAATACAATTCCACGATCATAGGAACGATATCATCACTCGTGCGTACGTACGGAATATCGTCTCCACGATGTGATGCGACTCGTTCTACATGATATTCATTTCATAATGATTATATAAATGAATTGAATGAATGAATATGGTATATACTACACTAATACCATTCTGGAAATGAATTATCTATAACCTAAGGATAAGAATAAGAATTTATTCGACAAAACACGCATAAGAACAAAAAGTTATAAAGACCCGAGTAACAAGTAACATTGAAATATTACTAACAAGAAGCTAATAATATGACCATATATGATATCATATCAATATGTATGATTCTGGAATAAGTCAATAACATTATTTAAACCATTATACAGGAGCTTCGGACACGAACAAAGAAAATCGGACCTAAGGTAAGGGAAATATCACAATCTCATTTTTATCCGAGATTGTTTATTCGTAAGTATTTACTGGGGTGTATTTTATCATCCACATCCATGTTCCCTCAATATGTAATATTGTTTCCATCCACTTGCAATGGTTTAAATCCAATTTTACCCTTCGGTGAGTTTTTATTAAAGAATATGAAAGGAATCTTTTGTCGTTTTTCCGTACGAGGTACTTTTTGACTTTTCCGACAAAAGTACGAAGAATGTTTTTTTTAACTTATACGGCATGAATGGATTTTTAAAACATTATTTCCAAGAAGATTCCTTTACAAGTTTTCAAGTCGATTTTTAATCAACTTCTTTTATTTTAAAGTCATATGACATGTTATGAAAGGAAAAATGTTTTTGAAGAAGAAAGGATATTTTCCTCAAGAATGGAGTTCAAGTGTTTTATCAAAATTATTTTCCATCTAAGATAATAAAGGGTTCTGTTTTTATCCCTATTATTACATTGATTTGATCATGTTGTGATGGAATTATTTTTATGAATTCCTTTATCTTATATGAATTGTTCTATGATGTTATGTTGTTTAAGAATCCCATTTTTATTACGTGGGTTATGCGATGATGTATGATTTATGATTATGTGGCACACATAAGAAAGGATTCATTATAAGATGGGTGGGACCTATATCTCCCTCCAATGCATTGGGTAAAAATTTTATATCTCATGAGATAGACATGGCTGGAACGGAAGGTTATTTCTGTTCAGTGATACAGGACTGAAACGAGGAGTGAACTCGGTTCAGAAAGGGACTTTGTCCACTAAGATAGTCTTGGCATTGAGTCATGACTAACAAGAAATGATTTTCCATGATTATGTGTGCATGCCACAAAGTTTCAAGTTTTATGTTATGATTATGGGGATCTCATTTTCACTTCTATGATTTATTCCATGTTGAGATATTATGATCTCTTTTGCAGGTTTTGATTTTCAAAAAGATATGATATGATTTTTATTTCCTTTATTTGCCCTTGCTGAGCATTTGAGCTCACCCTTTTATGTTTTCTTTTCCCCAGGTCAGGAAGATGGATATTAAGTAGAATATGCTAAAAGGGACCCTAGATATGATGAAATAAATGGGAGACACTGTAGAAGATTTATGAACCAGTTGTTTATGTTTCCCCAGTTTCTAAAGACACTATACCTATACGGTCCTTTGTGGTTTTATCATATGTTTTAATAAGTGTGCTTCAATTTTGAAGTATTAACAATGTATGTAAAGTATGGGTCGTTATAGTTGGTATCAGAGGAAAGGTATAGTCAAACTTTGGAAACTAGGATGTGAAAGCCTTAGTAAGAACCCTAAGGATAAGTCTAAGAATAGAACACAATCTTAGTGTTTTAGAAATGGCCTTGAATAACCTAGGATAAGACCATAAGCATGAAAATTTTATTCTTGAATTATGTGGTTTCCTATTATAATTAGTGTTGCTCACACTATTCTTCTTGGTTTTAGTCAATGGCTGGAACCCGAAGGAACCGTGTTAATGCGGAATGCGATGGGCAATGCAATGATTGTCCCCCTGAGCAACCAAACAATATGGGAGATGGAATGCAAAATCTTGTAGCCATGCTCACACAACTTTCTCAAGCTATGAATCATGCAGGATTTCCAAACGAGCAAAGGAGGGAGCAACATTCTGTTGAATCCTTCATGAGGCAACGTCCACCTTCTTTCAGTGGGTCTACTGATCCATTAGTTGCTGAACAATGGATTAGTACTACTGAAAAGATATTTTCAGTTCTTCAATGTTCTGAACATGATAAAGTCATCCTAGCAGTGTATCGTTTGGAAGGAGATGCGGATCAATGGTGGAATCTTGTTAAGAATACGAGGCAAAGGGATGAAATTGAGTCTATGGAATGGGACGAGTTCAAGAACTTATTTTTCAATAAGTACTTCCCTCGTATTCTCCAAACAAAGATAGAGAAAGAGTTCCTTGAACTGAAGCAAAGGGATGATGAATCTGTTAGTACCTATGAAGCAAATTTTACAAGACTTGCAAGGTACGCTTCTGGTATTATTATCCAACCTGAGAGTAAGATCGATCGATTCTTTAGTGGCTTAAAACCAAGTCTTCGAAGGGCGTTAGCCATAAGGGACTTCAATAGCTACGAGGAAATCGTTCGATGTGCTCTCAAAGTCGAGATGGAGATTGGAGTAACCCATCAGTCACATGGGTTTGATAAGAAGAGGAAGATGGAATTCAAAGAAAAATCTAAAGAGCACACGGAAAAGAAGATGAGCTTTTCTTTATGCTCAAAGTGTGGAAAGAAACATGGAGGGAGTTGTCTTAAAGGGACAAGTAAATGTTTTAAATGTGGAAAAGAAGGTCATCGGGCATTGGAATGCCGTGATAATGGGAAGAAGATGTCTAATGATGCAAACAAAGGAAGGGATACACATAATGATCCTACTACACTTCAATGTTTCAAGTGCAAGGAGATGGGGCATTATGCCAATCAATGCCCAAATCCAAGGGTTGATGATGATGGTCGACGTCAACAAACTCTTAAGGATAACGACAAAGGAAAGTCACATGCAATTTCTATCAGCGATGTGGAGTACGATAACGATGTGGTGAAAGGTACACTTACCATCCACTCTAAAGTAGCAAATGTTTTATTTGATTCTGGATCCACCCACTCTTTTATTTCTAAAGAATTTTCTAAGGGTATCACCGTATTACCTCAACAATTAGATGTTGAGTTAGCTGTGACAACACCTAATGGCACAACAGTCGCATCAGAAGTTTATAATTCTTCTCCGATCGAAGTTTGTGGGAAAGTGCTTCCTGCAAATCTTGTGATCCTTCCTTTAGTGGAATTTGATGTGATTCTTGGCATGGATTGGCTTTCTCTACATGGAGCTCATATCAATTGCCAAAGAAGGGAAGTCACATTTCATATTCCAGATCAACCTACGATCGTCTATCAATGCAAGGATGAACATAACCTTCCAGTGGAAATTTCTTCCATCTTATGGGTATTGATTCCACTAAAAGAAGGTTATTTATCTCAAATAGTTGGTGAGAAACTCACGATTAAGAATATGCCCATTGTACGGGAGTTTGATGATGTCTTTCCAGAGGAATTACCGGGTCTTCCACCAAATCGTGAAGTTGAGTTTTCAATAGAACTCGTACCGGGTGCTTTGCCTATTTCAAAGACACCTTATAGAATGGCCCCAATTGAGTTGCAGGAATTGAAGAAGCAACTCCAAGAGAATCTTGATAAGGGATTCATACGCCCTAGTGCGTCACCTTGGGGAGCACCTGTTCTATTTGTTAAGAAGAAAGATGGATCAATGAGACTCTGCATTGATTATCGAGAACTTAACAAGATCACTATCAAGAACAAATATCCTCTCCCACGCATTGATGACTTATTTGACCAACTACGCGGAGCTCAATACTTTTCCAAGATTGATCTTCGTTCAGGGTATCATCAATTAAGGGTCAAAAGGGACGATATACCAAAGTCGGCTTTCCGTACAAGGTATGGACACTATGAATTTATAGTGATGCCATTTGGTCTTACTAATGCCCCTGCTATCTTCATGGATCTAATGAATAGAGTCTTTAGAGACTATCTTGATCAATTTGTGGTAGTCTTTATAGACGATATTCTTGTCTATTCAAAGAGCAAGGAAGAGCATGAAGATCACTTGAGAATTATATTGAAGACCCTGAGAAAGGAGAAGCTTTATGCCAAATTTACTAAGTGTGAATTTTGGCTTCAAAAAGTTGCATTTTTGGGTCACATAATCTCAAAAGAGGGGATATCTGTGGATCCAGCAAAAACAGAGGTTATCGAAAGAAGGTCGAGACCAACAACAGTAACTGAGATCCGAAGTTTTCTTGGTTTGGCTGGATATTATCGACGTTTTGTAAAAGATTTTTCACGATTATCTAATCCACTCACCAAGTTGACTCGGAAAGGAGTTAAGTTTGTCTGGACAGAGGAATGTGAAGAGAATTTCAAGGAGTTGAAAAGAAGGTTATCCAGTGCACCTGTGCTCACACTACCTTGTAGTGGAGAAAGGTTTGTGATCTACAGTGATGCATCCAAGAAGGGATTGGGGTGTGTTCTTATGCAAAATGATATGGTGATAGCTTATGCCTCACGACAGTTGAAAATCCATGAGCAAAATTACCCAACACATGATTTGGAGTTGGCTGCGGTAATCTTTGCATTAAAGATTTGGAGGCATTACCTTTATGGTGAAAGGTGTGATATTTATACTGATCATAAAAGTTTAAAGTATATTTTCACACAAAAGGAGCTGAATATGCGTCAAAGAAGATGGTTGGAGCTGATTAAGGATTACGACTGCTCAATCCATTACCACCCTGGGAAAGCAAACAAGGTGCCAGATGCATTAAGTCGACAAGACCATGCTAGTTTATCCCTGATGAGGATCACAAAAGATCCAATATTTATGGATTTACAAAGGATGGATCTTGGAGTTATAATGGAAGGGGAAAAATCTTATCTTTCTCAAATGAATGTTCAACCATCTATACATGTGAAGATTAAAGAGGCACAGAAAGAAAATGTCGAGTTACAAAAGAAGGTGAGAAATGTTCCTGAATTCAACCTTGATTGTGATGGGATAATAAAGTTCAGGAATCGGGTTTGTGTTCCTCCCATCCCCGAATTAAAGAAGGAGCTGCTGGATGAGGCTCATAGTTAATCATTCTCTATTCATCCTGGAAGTACGAAGATGTATAGGGACCTGAAAGAGTACTTCTGGTGGGATGGCATGAAAAGAGATGTTGCTAAATATGTCTCTCGATGCTTGGTTTGTCAACAAGTTAAAGCTGAGAGACAAAAGTCTAAGGGGATGTTACAACCATTACCCATACCCGAATGGAAATGGGAAAACATCACTATGGACTTTGTCATAGGACTTCCTAAAACATCCAAAGGCAATAATGCTATCTGGGTCATAGTTGATCGTCTTACAAAGTCCGCACACTTCATTGCTATTAGAGAGGATTTCTCTCTAGATCAGCTTGCCAGGATATATGTAAAGGAAGTTGTAAGATTGCATGGAGTACCACTTTCTATTATATCTGATCGGGATCCGAGATTTACCTCAAAGTTCTGGCGAAGTCTTCAGCATACTCTGGATACAGAGTTGAGTTTCAGCACTGCTTATCATCCCCAGACAGACGGTCAGTCTGAGAGAACAATTCAAACCCTAGAAAATATGTTGAGAGCTTTCTCTATGGATTTCAAAGGAGGTTGGGATCAACACCTACCTTTGGTGGAATTTTCTTATAATAATAGCTTTCACTCCAGTATTCAGATGGCTCCTTATGAAGCTCTCTATGGAAAGAAATGTAGGACTCCAACTTGCTGGGATGAAGTTGGGGAAAGAAAGCTGTTAGGACCTGATCTCGTTAATGAAATGGCAGAAAAGGTCAGAACTATTCAACAACACATAAGAGCAGCTCAGAGTCGACAGAAAAGTTATGCCAACAACAGAAGAAAATACCTAGAGTTTGAAGTGGGTGATAAAGTGTTCTTACGAATATCTCCCTGGAAGAGGGTTATGAGATTTGGAAAGAAGGGGAAGTTGAGCCCTAGATATATCGGTCCTTTTGAAATACTGGATCGTGTTGGGAAGGTAGCTTACCGATTGGCGCTTCCACCGAATCTCTCTCAAGTTCACGATGTGTTCCATGTATCTCTCCTGAGAAAGTACATACCAGATCCTTCACATGTACTCAGCTCAGAAGTTGTACCACTGGAGCAAGATCTTTCTTATGAAGTACAGCCGATAGAGATTCTGGATCGTAGCGAAAAAGTCCTACGAAACAAGACCACTCGCTTGGTGAAAGTTTTATGGAGGAACCACCAACTTGAAGAAGCTACATGGGAGCTTGAGGATATGATGAGGGAGAAGTATCCTCATTTGTTTGTTACAAAGTGACAAATTTCGAGGGCGAAATTATTTTTAAGGGGGGTAGAATGTAACACCCGAGACTTTTATGTTATATAAACCATCAAAGGAATCTTTTTCTACACAACAGTTTCTTGGCTTGCTTTGCACGCAATCGCGACCTTCCTCGATAGCTTGCGTCGTACGCAATACCGAGTTTCACTAAACAACAATATACTATTAAAACTAGCCGTTATGAATAGTAATAACCACTTTTTGAAATTTTATAAATTTTATTTTTCAAAATGGACTTCATTTTTGGACTCAGAATATCGAAATTAGCCTAGGGTGAAATTTTGGTATTTTTCTGAAAACTTTCAATTTTTGATGAATAGTGAAACCACTAAGTGGTAGGTTAAAAACTGAATTTTTGCATAAAACTTAATTTTACCGCTTCTGTGAATGGAATTTCAAAAATCCGAGAGACACGGTTAATATCAAGGACTAAAATGTGGTTCAATGAGATGAAAATAATTTTTTGGTGAATAGTAACTTTTTACTATTTTTACCGCGGTTAATAGTAAATAGGGTAACTAAGGGTAAATATGATATCAATATTACCCTAACACATGTCCTAATTCTATTGGACAAGTGTAATTCGACCAAAAACAAACTTAGGAATAAAATATGACCATTTAGGCCCACTTGGATTAGATTAGGACATTTATTATTAATTTATTTAAAGAAGGGTTAAAATAGTTAAAATCAAAGTTTAATAAGTAAATCATTTTTTAATATGGGGTTATACATAAGATAAATTCGATTGTAAATATTCATTAGAAAGCTAAAAATATTTACTACATGATGGTATTTTATTTGTAATTTTTAGACATCAAATAATTTAATTTATATATGACACAAAGATGATGCAGTAATTATCTTATTAATGAAATATTGACATAATTGATGTTATAAACACCATAATAAATGTAATTTGAAAATTTTTATGAATTCCACTAATTTTCTAGGTTACTATGATATATTAGTACTGATTTAATCAACTTGGTTCGAACATATAATTCTGTTATGACTTTCACAAAAATCATATATCAAATAGTGTCAAAATTGACACAAAATAGTTTTTAAATCAAATATTATATTATTAATTGTTATTTTATTCCTAAAAATCT
This sequence comes from Viscum album, assembly GCA_963277665.1. Lineage (NCBI taxonomy): Eukaryota > Viridiplantae > Streptophyta > Magnoliopsida > Santalales > Viscaceae > Viscum > Viscum album. The sequence goes on from OY728130.1 coordinate 326,720,131, forward strand.
AAGGTTCGGCCAAATGACTTAGATAAGGATATATATATTAATAATAAACAATTTGGGGTTCGTTTGGCATGTTATAGTAAGTGTATTAACCATATATTGAAAGAAAACAAAAAGACATGGTAAAAGTTAAATTATTTAACTTAGAGTTAAATCTAATTGATAAGGTTAAAATAATATCCTAAACTTGACTAAATTCTATTGGTTGGTAGGATTTCGACCCTTCCCCACTTTAGATTCGAAATAAGACCCTTTGGAACCATTATAAACCGATTTTGACTTTAATATAAAATAATATTTTGAGAAATTCCTAAGGTGCCCCTCTCCTCCCTTTTAAAAGGACACCTCCTCCCCCTCCTCCTCACACCAATTTGAGCACTCAAGCTCGGCCAACCCCTGCCATTTTCTCCTCTCCACTTCCCTAGAATAATCCTAGAGGTCCTGGTCTTCTCCAAAGACCAATCTTAGTTCATTAAGTGGGGGATTCAAAGAGGCGTTCCAAAGAAGAGGTAATATCCATTACCGATCTTTTCAATTTCTTTCTTCTTCAACTTCTTCTTCTTTAGTTGTTTCATGATAAAGTATTAACATAAGTATTACTTACATACTGATATGTTATTATAAATATGAAACAACCCTAATTCACCTTCTATCCATCCTACGGAAAAATGAAATCACCGCGCGTGCGTACGTACGGAATACCGTCTCCACGCCGTGGTGTAATTTATTTTCCACCATCACCTTACAAGGATGGGTATAATGGTGTAATGAGTAACTATATTTGATTATTATGAAATAATATTGATACTGAAATAATATATATATACTCCAATACAATTCCACGATCATATGAACGATATCATCACTCGTGCGTACGTACGGAATACCGTCTCCACGATGTGATGCGACTCGTTCTACATGATCTTCATTTCATAATGATTATATAAATTAATTGAATGAATGAATATGGTATATACTACACTAATACAATTCTGGAAATGAATTATCTATAACCTAAAGATAAGAATAAGAATTTATTCGACAAAACACGCATAAGAACAAAAAGTTATAAAGACCCGAGTAACAAGTAACAATGAAATATTACTAACAAGAAGCTAATAATATGACCATATATGATAACATATCAATATGTATGATTCTGGAATAAGTCAATAACATTATTTAAACCATTATACAGGAGCTTCGGACATGAACAAAGCAAATCGGACCTAAGGTAAGGGAAATATCACAATCTCATTTTTATCCGAGATTGTTTATTCGTAAGTATTTACTGGGGTGTATTTTATCATCCACATCCATGTTCCCTCAATATGTAATATTGTTTCCATCCACTTGCAATGGTTTAAATCCAATTTTACCCTTCGGTGAGTTTTTATTAAAGAATATGAAAGGAATCTTTTGTCGTTTTTCCGTACGAGGTACTTTTTGACTTTTCCGAGAAAAGTACGAAGAATGTTTTTTTTAACTTATACGGCATGAATGGATTTTTAAAACATTATTTCCAAGAAGATTCCTTTACAAGTTTTCAAGTCTATTTTTAATCAACTTCTTTTATTTTAAAGTCGTATGACATGTTATGAAAGGAAAAAAAATTTTGAAGAAGAAAGGATATTTTCCTCAAGAATGGAGTTCAAGTGTTTTATCAAAATTATTTTCCATCTAAGATAATAAAGGGTTCTGTTTTTATCCCTATTATTACATTGATTTGATAATGTTGTGATGGAATTATTTTTATGAATTCCTTTATCTTATATGAATTGTTCTATGATGTTATGTTGTTTAAGAATCCCATTTTTATTACGTGGGTTATGCGATGATGTATGATTTATGATTATGTGGCACACATAAGAAAGGATTCATTATAAGATGGGTGGGACCTATATCTCCCTCCAATGCATTGGGTAAAGATTTTATATCTCATGAGATAGACATGGCTGGAACGGAAGGTTATTTCGGTTCAGTGATACAGGACTGAAACGAGGAGTGAACTCGGTTCAGAAAGGGACTTTGTCCACTAAGATAGTCTTGGCATTGAGTCATGGCTAACAAGAAATGATTTTCCATGATTATGTGTGCATGCCACAAAGTTTCAAGTTTTATGTTATGATTATGGGGATCTCATTTTCACTTCTATGATTTATTCCATGTTAAGATATTATGATCTCTTTTGCAGGTTTTGATTTTCAAAAAGATATGATATGATTTTTATTTCCTTTATTTGCCCTTGCTGAGCATTTGAGCTCACCCTTTTATGTTTTCTTTTCTCCAGGTCAGGAAGATGGATATTAAGTAGAATATGCTAAAAGGGACCCTAGATATGATGAAATAAATGGGAGACACTGTAGAAGATTTATGAACCAGTTGTTTATGTTTCCCCAGTTTCTAAAGACACTATACCTATACGGTCCTTTGTGGTTTTATCATATGTTGTAATAAGTGTGCTTCAATTTTGAAGGATTAACAATGTATGTAAAGTATGGGTCGTTATATTTACCCTGAGCAAAGTGGTAAAAATTTACTATTATTTTAATTCATATTGTCCAAAAAATAAAAGCGATCAATTTAAAAAATTTTAAAATCTATAATCCAAATTTAGAATTCAATTTCAAGGATTAAATATCTATAAGTTTCATAAATTAATTTTAGATAAATACACAAAATGTAGTAAAAATCAATTTTTTCATAAAATTCCTTTTTTTGTATAAAAATGCTTTTATACCAAATTCGACCATAAAATTGATTCTGATGACATTAATTATATTATAAATAATATAAATGAAGTAAATTTACTTTTAAACTGATTTGAAAATAGAATGTAACTTATTAAATGCTTTAAGTGGAAGGATAGTTTATAAAAAAAATTGTATTGTTCACAATTTATCAAAAAACAACTATTTTAGGAAATTTGTCAAACATTTACATTATGATATTTTTGTCATTATTAATTAAAATATTAATTCCAGTTTTTTCAAATAAATTCTTAAAAAGTGTTATAAATTAATTATATTATATGATCAAAAAATAAATAAAAATTATTTTTGAGGAAACATTTATTTTCAAAGCATATAATGACTTTACTAAAAAATAAGAACTTAGTTTAAATATAATTTCTCCATCTAAAAAAATTATACATAATTTTATAAATATATTTATTCCTATTCATTCATCAAGATTAATAGTTAGGTTAAAACAATTTGTTTAGACTCAGGGTTTCATGTATTTCATGCTGTTGAGGAAATTTAATTTATTTGAAATGAAATATATCATAAAAAGATAGGGTGTTACACAAATCATTCTAAAATACCATCTCATTCATTAATTATTTTAGAGGGATTATAATGATCTATTGTGTGGATATGAGGGAGAATGTAGTGGATTTAGGGAAAAAACTATTATTGTTGTAAAAAACTAAGTGTCATATAAAGTCTCTATGTATTAGATAAATGAGGGACTGGATGTAATGATTATTTTCAATGGTAATGTTTCATCGATTTATAATAAAATCATCCTCAATTTAACATTTATTCATGTGTATCGTATATATTATACGGATAGTGGAATTATAAGATCAACTCAAAATATTATATTTTGTTTCCTATAATAAATGATCATCGTTGAGTATTACGAGTTATAATGATATGTTAAATTTTATTAAGTAAAATCATGAATGCAATATAGAGTAGAATCATGATATAATAAGTGTAGGATTGTTTTCATTGATAAACCATGAAATTATGTCACATGGAATGTGATATGATCATTAATATACTAAGGGTGTATTATTGATATGAATCCCCATTACCTAATGTCTCAATTTACTTAGTATATGAACCTTAATATTTTGTTACTTTACTTAAACATTCCTTGCGGATGAGCTGACTAGGTGGAGATTGTACATAAAACTAAATATGTCATTATTTATATTTAATCAAGATTTTATTTTTCCTCTTATATGAAAATTATTATATCTGCTAATTTTTTTGAATTAGAATAATTAAATTCATGGATTAGATTTGTTGATTGGCATGTGATGTTCTCAATTATTTGGATGAATGAAATGGGTTGTATTCGTTTAATTTAGTTAATATATTACAAATAATCATTACCATATGTAATGGTCTATATTAGATTGACATGTTCTGTGTCTAGTGGTCACTCAATGTATTGGACCATGGGATTATATAATAATTCATATGATTTATAGAGATACAAATTATGGAGGACATGTTCATATAGAGAAATGAGTATTTTTCTCAATATCACCAAATCTATTTATAGCTTAAGCAGTAATGATGCTTCGTTAGAGGCCACTATTTGCTTATAATTATTCATTTTTTGATTCATAATTTTTATATATTCTACAAAGTCTCATATGGTCACACATAAGGTCCTAAAATAAGGATAATTTTTGTACGAAGTTTTTTTACAAAAACTGGTAAATTGTATATGATAATAAAATCAATGGAGTTTGGATGGATATAAAAAGAGTTGTGAAATTTTATATAAACTCAATGAGGCTAGAGTGAATGTGGGAGTATAGCACCCCTGGCTACTCATAAATACATATTAAATATTTTAATGTCAACAGTAAATACATTACAAAAACGCATACTTGAGCACTGTAATAGTTTATTGGATTTGGAAACATAGAACACAATATTATTAATTTGGTGAAAGATATTTAATGTATCCCACAAAGACCATACCCTTTAGTACCCTTCAAATATATACCCTACTTAAACCATTCTTGATAATCTCATAAGAGAAAAACATAAGAAAGGGTGAGCTCAGATGATCAAAAAGGGTAAACAAGGGAAATACATAAGCATAAACTGAATATAATGGAATGATAACAAGAGAAAAACATTTAAAAACCACAACCTATATATTCATGATCATAATATTGATTCATGTCATAAATATTGATAGTTCATAAGAGATGAATCATAAGGGAATAAAATAACATGATCCACGATAGTGTTACATTTTCATAAGACATATAATTGTGGCATATAAATAATCATAGAAACTATTATGTCATGGATACCAACTAAGAAATTCATAACATGCTAGGCTTTGGATAACCACCTATGTACCTACTTTAATCTTTCTCTATCCACCCATGTACACTATTTTTCAGGGATGTGATAACTACCTATGTTTCTCCTTTTTAGGTATGGGATAACCACCTATGTACCATATGACATCATTTAACATTTATCATTACCCAATGCATTAAAGGGATATATTGGTCCCACCTTTCACATAATGAAAATCAAACATATGTGTGGCAAAATATCATAAAACCTTCATTATATCATAACCAAGGAAATAAAATGGGTTTAAAAATAAGACACCATATCATAACCTGTGGAAAATAGATAGGTTTCATAATTATTTCACCATTCCATCAAATGATAACCCATTAGAAAAGAAGTAGGATTCATAAAAAATTTAACATAATATAACCCATGAAAGAGAAACATGTTTCATAAACATAATTTTATGATAAACCATTACTATAGAGAATAAGAACAGTATCCTTGGTTAATATCCCCAACAAATAAAATGTTAAATAAAAGGATTTAATATTATATGGAGAAGGATTTTGAAAGATCACATAGAACATTTCATAAGGATAAAAAAATTTCTCTGAAAATTACTTTTTTAAAACATAAAAAATTTCAAAATCATTTTCTAGGAAAATATCTTTGAGTATTTTTAAAGGATTATTTAAAAATAATTTAAAGAATTTATTGAGGAAATATACTTTACTCTTTGAAAAAAATTATTAAAAAGTAAAACATTTAAAAAATCCTTTAATATGAAAATAAATATGAAATGTTATAATTTGATCTTAAATTGAAATATTTTTCATGATGACATGACTTTTTGTTCGTGTTGTACACGTTAAAAAATATTACCTTCATATTTTTAGAAAGATCCAAATGATCATTGTTTGGAAAAAGACATGAATATTCCGTTAACAAATTTTAAAAGACAAAATTGGTTAAAAAATTATTTTAGAAATAATAGGTTAATAAGAAATATTTATTTTACGTTTTTTTGAAAACAAGGCTTTGGATGAAAATAGATTTATGAACGAAGAGAAAAATAATGTTCTATTTTGTTAAAAAAACATTTGTCAGTTATTTCAAGTAAAAAAAGTGGATAAATATTTCTATATCTTGAAAATATCATGAATAACCATAGGAGAATAAAATTCACGAGTTTCTTAGGATATGGATCATAAGATTATATCATAAGAAACATAATCCAAAACAATCTTGATAAACGGTGAGCCGTAACATAAAATCATTATCACTTTGGTATCTTTAAATTGTAAGGACCATGAATTAATAACATAAAATATATAATTAAATATTATGAGGATAAATAAATTCATGATATACAATTTAAAATATGGTGTATATACACCTCATGAAAAATATTAGTGCCTAACATGACCTAGATCTCAAAGAAGGAAAATTGAGACAAAAATACCTTACCCATTTGGTAATAGTTTGAATCATAATACCCCATAATGAATAACCTAATATTAAGATTTAAATATCTTGAGAATAATTATATAAATGATATGACATATTAATTGGAAGTATATACACCATAAAAATTAATGGAGTGGTGAATTTTCATATGTCCCTCAGAAATAAAAGAGAGACTAAAAATCCATTTAAATATGTATTAACTTCTATTGTACATGTTCAATCATCCTGTATAATAAATATAAATTTAATATATAAAAATAAAAGTAAAATATTAATATTCATCATACCATATATGATTTTATTATGATATTTTACCACCTTTTTATTAACAATTATATGTTAATGTTATGTTTCAGACAATATCTGTTTTTTTCTTCAAGTCTATTTTGATTATTTTTTATTTTTTTCAATTAATTTGATAATATTTCCATATTATCAATAATATTAACCATTTTATAATTATAATATATATTCATTATATATTTATTTATAGTAAACCATAAAATTTAGTGATAGAAAATGAAATATAACATTCATCGAGATGGTAGGTCGTACGTACACATGAACATTGCATCCATTTTAATATCGTATTGAAAGAAATAATGTTAAATTTTATATTATAATTATAAAATCATTTTTAGGTAACAAAATCACATATTTTTAGTAAATACATCCTTATTACCTTCTATGTAAATTGTGAATGAATCACATCGCTTCGTGAGGCGGTAGTCCACTAGAATCACAAGCGACATTATTATATCCCCCTGAAATAGAAAAACATGAAGATATGTGTGATATAATAATTCAGGACGCATATTAATATTATAAATATAATATATATAAAACTAGTCTATAATTATTTCAATTCCTGATAGGTGGAAATGGAAAAACAAATGACATCGATTCACGATGTGGTATTTCACCGTACACATGAGCGATAATTTCATAACCCATTTGATTGAAGTGGAGAAGGTTTTAGGTCATTCAATTAACATATAATTATATAATTATATATAATATACCGATTTTATTATATAATCATTGTATAATAATTATTTAAGGAGGTTTTGGAAGAAACAAAATAGAAAGACTTATTGATGAACGTTACCTCTTATTCGAGTATCCTCCTTTGGTTTTCACGAACATTCTTCCTAGGTTGGATATTATTCCATACAATGGATTATAGTACGGGGTTAAGGATACTTGGAAGTTATTTTATAATTTATTTTATTAAAAAAATGTTTTTATGGTGCGTATAATAGAGAAGAAGGGTTGGACTTTTATAATTGAGCTGAGTGGCACACTTGTAATATTTTAAAATAAAGAATTTCACCCATGATTGTTCCTTTACTAAGTAATAATAATGTATTATTGCCTATAATATAGATTATATGGTCTAAAAATGGAAATACAATAGGTTTTGGATAAGTTTTGGGTTATTTTGAGCCCTTAACATTATAGGTTGACCCTCTGATTAATCCATTTTTACTTCAATTATGATAATTTTTTGTAACAATTTTCTCCATTTATTTTTTGTAAAAAATTATGTTTAAATTATAATAATTTCAAATATCTAATTTATTTTTCAAAATTCAGTTCTTAGAAGTGAAAATTCTTAATTTAAAACTAAACCTGTAGACGTGATGAAAAATTGGGTTTTCGATGAAAGAATATTGAAAAGTTTACAATGTTTTTATATCCAATGTCAATATGAGATATACTAAAATGAAGTAAATTGGGTTAATTGAAATATAATTTAACTAATTTAACATTAAAACTAATTCGAAATATAATTTATCTTTACAAGTAATTTAATCAAAATGGCAGTTTTCAATTAAAACTCAATAAATTTCACTATTTATTAAAAAAATTAATCTTTTCAGAAAATTATCAAAACATCAATCAAAGATAAATTTTATATTCCAATAAAAAAATTTAATATAATTTTATCAAATTAATTTTCTAAAATTTGGTAAAATTCAAATTAAAACAAAAGCCATAGGTGCGACGAAAAAATGGGTTTTCCAGAAATGTTTTTTTAATGTATAAGATGATTTTATATTAACTCTATGTATAATAGTAATAACTATGTGAATGTAAATTAAACTTTATTGATATATAATCTATAAATATAGTTAAAAATATTCCTTATTATGTATTATTTTAATGAATTATAATGGATAAGAATTATGCACAATAAAATAGTTTTGAGAAAAAAAAGTTGTAAACCCATAAATAATCTTTTTATAAAATCCAATAGAAACATGATTAAAAAGAAATTGATTGAATTAAAAATAAATAAATAATTATTATATTACATTAATAAAAAATTTAATAATTTAAATTTCTTAATTTATTGAAAATAAATGATAGTTTTATAAAAATCGGAATTTAACACTATTCATTCGAACATCAATATTTTCCAAAAAAATCGAAGTTAATTTTGGTATGATGATTCGAAAAATTAAGTTCATTTTATCAAATAAATATTCTAATATATATATAAATTAATTATAATATTTTCTAATATTATTAAATTAAAATAAATTTTGAGGAGTATCTTTTTTTGATAGACATAATTATTTTACTAAAAAGTGAATTATTATTTATTTAGAAAATATAAATAGATTTATATTGAGTAGGGAATTTATATGTATATTTAAAAGATTATTTAATTCTATTCATACCCTACTATTTAATGGTTATGATATAATGGTCATACATAAAATAATATCATTTCATGGTTCTCTAAATATGGGTGTTGCGTATGATGCATGCTATCGAAGAAACTCATTGATGTGAGAAATGAAAGCTAAAATAGTTGTTGTATGTAAATAAAATAATTGAAAAAGTTAAACTTATCTGATAAAAAATCACAAAATCTTGGATTCATACATTCTACCCACCCAAAAATGAATTTCTCCATTGGAATTTGTCTCGGTCATCAAAGGTTTAACATTTGAAAATTCCTTCATAGAATCCCACATTGTAAAAAATGAATTATAAAACTTCCAATAAAAATTGAAAGTTTGATACATAAATTTTACCTAAAATAAATCATAACTAGGTTTCCATATAATATAACATAAGTGGGATGTGAATTTTTGGACATGGTAGAAAAGCATAAATAATTATAGAGAATGGTATAGATAATTGATCATAATAAAGTGGGTGAACTAATGAAGGTTAATGACCACAATACCATAAACCAAAAAGGTGTGAAAAATTTCATTGATATCATAATAAATTATGATATCAGGACAACATTTATGTCAATATCATTTTCCTAATGTTGATGGATTTTCATGATGATATACTTAATTGATTTCATTTCTTAAGCACAATCTCACTGATTGGTTGTGTCGTGTTCAGTTTCGACTTGATCTCATACTCTAATAAATAAAGTTTCGTTATTCATGAATCACTAACATATCATAATATCAATAAATAAAATGAATAATTAATCCATATATATATTTAGTTATCATCACAACAAAATGGTTATCATAGGTTATCTAATATGCGTAAATCTTCATATAGTGAAGTAATATATTAATATCTAATGACTTTTCCAAATTTCAACTTAAACCATTTCTTAAATGTTTAGCCGTATAACCCTTAACAATATTTAAATCCAAAACATTAGAAAATAAGCTCATGAAATCTCAAAAATGAATATATCATTAATAGCCTAAACAACCTGAATTAGCTGTGAATTTTCATATAAGAAACATGTGAATACCATCATCTTGTATTCTCCTGAAACATAGTAATAACCGAAATATCCATAAACCTTATTGAAAACATACATTCTTCCTTATAATGAATATAAAACTTATATTTTTGGATATGTTCTTTAAATTAATTTTTTTTAAACTCTATCAATGATAGCATAAAAAACGTTTTAAAAAAAATCATTAATTAGTTCTAAGGAATTCGGTATCTACAATTTACTAATTGAAATCCAATATATATTTATCGCAAAAATAATTATCTCAAAATCCCAAAAATATTAAGGGCTATATTATCTTCATAAAAATATCACATTTCCATTAAATAATTATTCTAGTCCATTAGTACAATTTAACTTATATTTGAAATTCCTTAATAAAAAACTTATAATAAACAATATTTTTAATATTTCATAATTAATATAACATAATCCATGAATTCCAATACATTAATACTTATTTCATCCCATATCCTTCTCTAATAATTAACTTGGATTCATCATCTTATTCCTTAATACAAATTGTCTTTATTATATTATTCATAGTTTCTTCATTATCCACAGTATAACAATTACTCGAACCAAATTGTTGATTCTAGTCAAAATCTTTCCCCCTTGGAAATTTATTTCCATAGTTCCCATACATTAAACATTTAAAAAATTCATCCATTAATAATAAATTAGGGACAAAAATATATCTATCAATTGCGTTAACAGAACTTTTAATTTATTTCCAACATTTACTCTCATTGTGTCTTTGTTTTCCACACTCAAAACATCTTCTTGTTCATATAAGAAATTAAATTGAGGAATATTTCCACATTATATACATATAGAAAACAGAACCTCATTTCCTCCATGGTCTCCGCTACCTTAACTCCAAAAAAATCATTCTCTTATTTGGTGAGTCTAAGATTTGGTTAAGGTGCATGTTGTTAATCATGTTTTGAGATATCTGAATAGGAATAATCATGAAATCCTTCACTCCACTTATCCTCCCATTTGGATGGTCATAAATAAATCTTCCATCACATTCAATGTTAACAAAGATCCTTATGGTTTCCACTATTGAATAATTCCCAAATATATTGTGGGATCAACACTAATCATATTGGAAAACACGATGGTCATAAAAATAGTTTATAAGATGTCGCAATCGAGTCTCATTATAACAAGTATATAACACCTTAAATTTAACCTATGTCATCCATGGTCATAATATATTTAAATTATTCATGATGGTTCATAAATAGTTTATAAATGTTCATAGAATATACCCTAAGAGTGTCAAATTAGGTTTGCATCAAGTCCTATTGTCACATAGCAGGTGACAATCAAGTCAATATCAATTTTCCCTTCATAGTGTTGTTACCCCTTTGTAACTCTATACCAGATCCACAACCACATGTAGTATCCAGTCAGATATGTAGTTTCTTAGAAACCAATCACTATATACTTTACCAAAATTCCACAACATTTTCGTACACTTTAACTCATTTTATAAAAATATATATAGATATCCCTAGACATATCCCTAGAAATATCCATAGGGATCTCACAAATGTTTTCTCATCCCAGTTTAGAATGGATAACTAATCCTATCCCATGATGCCAACTATAGATACCTAGAATTATCATATATGGATATTAAATATTTTGAGACGAATATTAATTAAATTGCATAAACACATTCATAAGGACTATAATAGTTTAGTGCCTTTGGAAACATGGAATGAAATATTCTTAATTTGGTGAAATATATTCACTGTCTATCACAAATATCATCCCATTTTGAACCATTCAATGACATAACCTACATAATTATTTCTTCATAACCTAGGGAAATGAAACATAATAAATGGGGATATCATTATCTATATAAGAATAAAAATGGGATAACATGATAATAAAATGAATATATGAGTATGAGAACATGAGAATAACATTTGCAAACCATACACTACATATCAAGGACAATAATCCTAACTCATAGAATAGATATTACTATTTCATAAGACCTAAATCATAAGGGAATAAAGTAACATGAACCATGAGATTATAACATTTTCATAAGATATATAATTATGTAATATACATAATAATAGAAAATATTATGTCAAGGATACCCACTAAGTCCTTTATTACATGTTAGTATTGGGATAACAACCCATTTACCTAAATTGAGATTGGCCTAACCACATGTGTACCATGTTTTTTAGGTTTAGGCTAACCACCAATGTACCCTTTTATGAAAGCTAGGGATAACTACCCTTGTACCCTCTAAAATCATAGAAAATTTATCATTACACAAATTCTTTAGAGAGAGATATAGGTCTCACCCTACAAATAATTTAAATCATATGTATGTGTTCCAAAATACCATAAAACATTCATCATATCATAACCCATGAAATGAAATGGATTTTATAAACATTTCATCGTATCATAAACTATGGAAAAGCGATAGGATTCATAATCATTTCATCATTTAATCATAGTATTACACATTAAATAAGAATTTGATTTAACTTGAATTTTATTATGGTATAAAAAAGTATGATAAATGGGTTTTATAAAATTATTTTCATGATAACCCATTAAGAGAAAGAATAATAATGATATCCTTGGTCCATATCCCTACTAAATCATAAGTTACTTCAAAGGATATCATCTTAGATGGATACGTATTTGGAAAGATCACTTGGAAAATTTCATACATATAATAACATTTCATTGGGAATCATTTTTTAAAACATAAAATATTTTCAAATTCATTTTATTTTTGAAACTTTCATTGAAAAATCATAATGGAAGCTTTAAAAATCATTTTAAACATTTTTTGAGAAAAATATAATTTTCATAAGCAAAAAATATTGAATATACATTATTTTGAAAAAAATGAAATATTATACCGGAATATTCAAATAAAATAACGCTTATGATGATGGTAAGTTTTATTCATGTCGTACACATTTTACAACATATTACTCAGATATTATTGGTAAGATAAAAACAAAAATTATTTGGAAAATGACATATAGATTCCTTTCCGAATATTTTTGTACAAAATTAAAAAATGTGTAAAAATTAATTTTAAAAATTATTGGATAATAATAATACAGTTTAAAAAAAATAGAAAACATGGTTTTAGAAGAAAATATATTTCTTAATGATGAGGGAAATAAAGAGGGAATTTCAAAAAAAAAATTTACATAATTATTTTAAGTACCAAAGAGTGTAAAAAAGGTAATATTTTATTATAACATCATGAATAATATGAGTATAATAAAATTCATTAGTTTCTTTGAAGTTATATTACAATATTTTATCATAAGAAACATTATCAAAAATAAACCTAATAAACATTGAGATTGTAACATAAAATCATTACCACTTTGGTATATTTGAATCATAAGCCCCATGAAGTAGTAATATAAAATGTAACATAAAATATCATGAGGATAAATACATTCATGATATTTAATTTCAAATGTGATATATATACACCTTGTGAAAGAATAAATATGCATAACATAACAAACATCTTAAAGAAGGAAAATTAAGATAAAATCCGATTATCGATCTAGTAATATTTGGAATCATAATACCTAATAAATAATAAAATCAAATGAACATTTAAATATATTTAAAATAAATATATTCCTGATAGAACATTTAAATGGGGATGTATATACACCAAACAAAAGAATCTTGTCGTAAATTTTCTTATATCTTCCAGAAAGAAATGAGAGACTTGAAATCACTTAACTTATTTGTTTACTTAAATCGTACATGTTAAAACATCCTTTATAATAAATATAAGTCTATTTTACATATATTAAAGAACAATTTTTATAAATATCATACCATATATAATTTTATTATGTCCTTTTTATTTAATTTTTATTAATAATTCCATGTTAAGCCTACGTTTTAGGTAATAAATAATTTGTTATTCATGTATGATTTGATCTGTATTTTTGGTCATAAAACATTGAACATGTATCCATAATATCAAGAATTTTAAGAATGATATAAATATCATATATATGAATTATTTAGGTTTTTATAGTAAACCATAAAATTTATTAATAGATAATGAAATACATCATTCATGGAGAAAGTAGGTCATACATTCACATGAACGTTGTTTCCATTTTCTTATCAGATTGAAATGAAGAAAGGAAAATTATATATTATAATTAAAAAATAATTTTTATGTCATATATATCACATATTTTTATTAAAACCAGCTTTTTTTCCTTTCATGTGATGTGTGAACGAATCACATCATTTCATAAGGCGGTAGTCCACCGTACACATGAGCGTCATTGTTGTATTCCCAAAAAATGGAATCATAAAGGTATTTTTGATATAATAATTATATATATTTATATTAAAATTTCACAAATAACATAGATAAATAATAAATCTATCATTATTTTAATCATTGAGAGGTAATAATGGAAAATCAAATGGCATTGGTTTGGGAGGTGAAAGATGACTTCGTATCACATTTGATGGAAGTGGATATGGTTTTAGGTAATTAAATTAACATAAATAATATTAGTATATAGAATATTATTATGTTTTTATCATAATTTTATAATAATAATTGATGTATTTGGTTGAATAAATAAAACAAAAAATGCTTGTTGATGAATGTTACCTCTTCTTCGGGTATCCTCCTTTTGTTTTCCCCATAAGCCTTTTTAGATTAGAATTCAATCCAAACTATGGATTATAGGATTATACGAGGGATTTTAGAAATTTAATTAGGTATGTATTGGATGAAACATAAGGGTTTTAAGGCATCATTAACATTGGGGAAGGGGTGGCCTCTTATATGTGCTGTGAGTGGTACACTTGTAATGTTTTGAAGGGTAGAATTCCACCCACATTTTGTTCATGCCATAAGGATCTAAAATGTAATTTACTCAATCCTATAAGTGATATGGTCTATATATATCCATAAAATAGGTTTTTAACATGTTTTGGGTTATTTCTAAACCCTATAATTTTAATTTAACCAACGTGATAAACCAATGATTACCTTAATAATGGAAAATGATTTTTAACATTTTTACTAATCGTTTTGGTAAAAAATTGAGTTGAACATATTTTAAAATATAAATTATTCTGATTCAAAATATTTAATCCATTTTTAAAAATTCATCCCATAGCAATATTTTAATTTAAATTAATCTTACAGGCATGATGATAAAGCGGGAATTCAAAGGGAGAATGTTCAAAACATTACACAATTTTTATATCTAAATTAAATATTAAATTGATTAAAATAATATAAATTGTATTAATAGATATATAATTGAGGTAATTTTACATTAAATAAAATTTAATGTTTAATTATACATTACCATTATGACGTAGTTTTTAATTAAAATTCAATATTTTTCACAATTCATAAAAACATTAATGTGTTAAAAAAATAAAAAATTCATCCTACGATAAATTTGAAATTATTATTTAAAAAATAAATTTTATTTTAACAAATAATTTTTATAAAATTGTAATAAAAAATAAAATTTTAATGAAAACTTAGAGGTGCAATGAAAAAGCGGGTTTTTGAGAAATGTATTTTTTCAAGCACAAGATGATTTTATATTTAATCAATGTATAATAATAATCATCGTGTGAATATCAATTAAATTTTAGTGATATATAATATATAAATTGAATATATATTATTAATGGTTATGGATTATTTCAATAAATTAAAATGGTGCAACATTATGCATTTTAAAACAATTTTCAGAAATAAAACCCTTTTTAAACTTAAAAATAAACTTATACTATAATCCAACATTCAGTTGATGCAAAAGAATTTAAGTGGAATAAATATAACTAATGAATAATTATTTTACTTTAAAATATTATATGTAATTTAAATTAATTTATTTATTGAAAATAAATTATAGTTTTATAAAATCTGTATTTTCCACAATTCACTGAAAAATCAATATTTTCTGAAAATCCCAAAATATCACCAAATGTTAATTTTGATATGATGATTAAAAAACTAAGTAAATTAAATCAATTAAATTCTATAAAATCATTGTAAATTAATTTTAATATTTTCTTATAATTATAAATAATAATCATTTTTTAAGAATACATATTTTTAATGAATATAATTACTTTAGTCAAATTTATTGATTATTTACTAAGAATCTATAAATAAATTTATATTGAGTATATAAATTATATATAGATTTCATATATATGTTAATACTATTTATACCTGCATGTTTAATGGGTCAGATATAATGTCCATATTTAAAGTAATATCATTTCATGGTTCGCTGATGTTTGGTTTTGTGTGTCATGCAAACTATCAAGGAAACCAATTGTTGTGTGTGTTGTGTCCATAAAATTAAAAATTCAAACAGAATATAATTTTATAAAAATTTTAAAAAGGTAAAATAATAAAATTGATGAATAATTTAATGAATAAGGTTCAAAGTGGTCAAAGAAGTGAAGGATGAATCCATCCAATGAAGTCAAACTTGCTTTGTGAACCGCTACTCGGGATGGCGTGCTGCCATTTGTGTGAAGCACCCCTTGAAAGAAAGACCATCCCCATGAACTAAATACTTCACTAAATTTGGTGGTATCATTGGCAACTGTGAAAAAAATAAATGTTTTTCGAGTTTGGGTGGTGATTTTTGCTCTTGTAAACTAGCATCGCCGTGAACTAAGTAGTTCGCGGGATAAGGTGGCATCCCCAACACGTGAAAATGGCGGCCCTCACTGACTAAATCATTAGACTCCCACAAAATAAGGTCTGTGGCCCTCTCGGGATGACTGACCAAGCCATTTCCTGATCCCAATTTTCTTTTATAAATAGACCTCATGGGTGATCAAAAGTGGATGGATAAAGGATGGATAAAAAAATCTGGAGGTGCGGGGGAAATCCTACACCCGATGAACATCACGGAAACTAGCCCACAAACCATATAAAAATCCCCCTTCATAGATGTGTTCCTCAAAACCATATGTAGATGGGATTTTTTAGACACTATCCTTCAAACCATAGGAGGAAGACCCTCCACATAAGATTCCATGCAGTGGAAGTGTCATTTGTGGAAGGAGGTGCCATTTTCTAACCCAAAAAACAAATAAATTGATTCGTGGTTGAACCCTTAAAGGATGATAGTTCGTTGATGAAACTTTGTGGGAAACACTTCATGGAATACCCTATGTGTAATAACTTCACAGGTGGCTTCTATTTGGATTCCCCTTCGTATACGACACTTCGTGGATGATTCATTACAGATGCTCCTATGCGGAAATCTGCTTCATAGATGCTCTATCACTAGCACCCATTTTTTATCCACACCTATGTGACTATCCCTATGAAGAAAAACAAAATTTGATCACTGGTCTATACCATAGGGGTAGCTCCCCCACACCCCCACTCGGGATAAATGTCGTGATGTGGTCCCGACACTCAGTGTTAGTCCTTTCACTACCATCACTAACCCCCATGAAAACGGAGAGTCACACCATGAAATTTTCAGGTTGGTACAATGAAATTTAGGATTGTATATTTATTCCATCCCAAACTTTGTCCCTCAAATACCATTATTCATGATATTACTCATGAGACACCTAAATCCAAATCACAAACTATTATGCCTGGTCGATCCATAAAGGACCACTCTTGCGTAATTATAACACCATTCATTTCTAGGAATCTTCCTCCTAGTAGATGTGACCATTTTATGTTAAATTATATAGAATTCATCCCCACAACATGATTTTAAACTTTTATTCCATAGTCTACATAACAGAGTGTTAAAATGTGCTACCATCATCCTAGCTGTATGAATTTAAAATATAGTTTACCTGATATGAAAAAAATATGATACCTCATATGAAAAACACAAGATTCCTTATGTGATAAGATTAATATTAATCATGTTATAATCATGATACAACCATATAACAACCAATTTTAGGGAACTCCTCTTGAGGTAACCCCCTAGACATTATTGTGGTAAGTGTCACTTTTTCCCATCTTCACCTTAGCCTGGGATGTAGATGGATGGATCACGTGCTATGACTATCCATGTTATCAAAATAATATAGGTTATAGAGAAATAAACTCATAGTACCCTCTTAATACCTTTGGGTTTTCACCATACATCAACAGATGGTGAAGGTCGTGCGATCTTTAGATCTACTGCTTCCTCCTGTTTCTCACACTGAGCATGACTCACATGGCGTTAGAGGTTAGTGGTGATCATGAGATCCAAATGATCCTGAAATCCAAATGGGCCTACCGCACGGTTTAAGCCCTTAAATCATGCCTCAATAATCAAAGGGTTATATTCCAAATGAATCGACCAAACATTCCCCCTATTAGGTGTAAGACCCAATCATTCCCCCTATAATGTAAAGCTTCCATGCATAAGCCCCATCCTACCAAACTATGAGGGCTTTGATTCCCAATATATTGGGATACATTGGAAGCCTACATGAGGTCTAAACACATTACCCAAATCCACCATTATTGGGTTATATCCCCAAAAATATCAAGGCCCCTCATGGGAGACCACACCTCTTCTGGGTCCCTCAAGCCATCATGATCTAAGTCCCATGTCAAATACTGAGTAGGCACCTTCCGCCTAGGTGTCCTTGCCACATGACGTTAAAATATATGGTTGGATCCTTATCATATGATTTTAAAAGGTGATGTTCCTTCTTAATCGGAATAGAACTATCTGGGTTCTAATTCCTCTCATGAGGATATGAAGGAGGCCCATATTATTGGTTCGATCGTGACATCAAAACAACTTCGTCCCCCCTGGGTGATGGAAAATTATTGATATCCCCATTATATGGAATAAAACTCATGTTTCCCTAAACAATTATTAATGAACCCCTGATCTGCCCAATAACGGGAAACATCATTGGAGAACCTCATATACATACTGGTATCTCCATTGATGGAGAACCTTTGATACATACAGATGGTTCCAAGCCCATGCGTACTAATGATTGATCATTACATCAGGGTAATCCATAATATACATATTTATGAATGAACCAAAAATTTGTGAACATGTCTTAAATCTATAAGATAGTCATAGAATATTCAATATTTACCCCCCAAAATGGGGTGATGAGACCAACTTCCCATCCCCTTAAGCAATGTTATTTCTTAAGATTCACTCACCTAGTTACCCAGTGAATGCATGGCTTTGGATATTAGTTCCATGAATCATGGATATAGAGCCATCAGGTGTTTCCATCACCAAAAAAACCATCATAGACCATTTGAAGTTATTGTACATAACATCAGTGATTTCACCCCATTCCACCCCTTTTAATCAACCATTAGAGCTATAAGAGAATCCTTTTGAGGGAAACCATTTAACTCAAGATAAACTCAGTATGGAGTGTAAGGAAAAATATTGAAAAGATTTAATTTATTTGAAAAAAATCACAATATCTTGGTTTGTTATAGGGATATTATTTTTAATATAAACTAAATATGAAACTATATTTTGGTGAGACTCATAACATAATGGTTGTCTTGTTGGTTTTTCTTAAAAACATGTTGTTGTGTATATTAGGAATGATATAGGGAAACGTTTCTGCGGATGAAGAGGAGATTGTTGGTACCCCAATTAGGACCTCAGGCAGTGTTGCTCATGCCTCTTACAAGGATTCCATATTAAGTGGCTAGCCAAAGGTTCCTAATAGTGAGGGTCTCCTCTCTAGGAGCAGACCACATAAGGATTACTCTAATGTTCCTAGAAATGTGTCTACCAGATTGTCGTCTAAGGTGTCAAGGAAAGTGGATTCCCAATCTAAGTGGGAGACTGCTGGTGAATTTGATTATGGAAATGATATGTCTTATTATGATCTCTAGACCTATTATTGGTGGTTGAGGGTTTTTCTGTTGTTTGTCCCCATTCACTGCTCTGTTGTACTTTTTTCATTCTTCTTAATAAATGGTTAGAATCTTTGCTTCTAGATTGACTTGTCTGGTATGTGTATCACAACATTGTAGAATAAGGGGTCCAGCTAGAAAATTTGGTGATTCCAATTATCAATAGAAGACCTTGTAGGATGTAAAACATTACTTATTTCAGAGGTAACTTAATTAATCTTATTTTTTGTGAAAATAAAATAATAAAAAGCGAGGTACACCTATTTTTATCTAGCTTTCATTTTATATTATGATTTCATATCTCATTAAATCTTGTATGACTATTTTCTGATTTCATTGACTATGTTTTTGTAATGATATTTCCCAAAAAAACTCATTACACCCCACTTCCATATCTAATGTAAACTCCCTCTACTTATACATGACGAATTTCTTTAAAAAAATGAAAAAATATTGACAGACACATGTCACTTATAATGAATATGTTGAAAGAAAATAATTAAAAACAACAAAATTTATGATGGAATTTTTCTTCAATATAAAATATATAAGTACCTAAAAATAATTAAGAATAGTTTAATTCATGATATATTCTTTTAAAAAAATCAAGATCATCAATTTTCCTCAAAATTCATATATTATATTCTCATGTTCTTTGTTCTTCCCCATCTATCATCTCTTATTCTACACATAAAATAAATTTTGATCAATATACATTCAAAAAAAATTCAATTATCAAGACATGGGTCAAAGATTAACTGGTTCTTAAATAAATAAACGAAGGTTGAATTACATATCTATATATACATCCTAACCATCCTAAATATGACTAATAAAAATCTCCAAAAAATATGTAGAAATATTCAAAATCACAGAATAATTGTTTCCATTATATCATAACGATGCAAGACCAACTCAGCTCACATAAAATCAAGACATAATAACTCTCTATATTCTTTAAAACACTACGCAAAAAAATCATATAACATTAAATCCAAAACCATTATAGTAGAATATTAATAATTTTTCTGGACCACTACATTATGCCAAATTATGATTTCTTACTATTATATGAGTTCTTATACTATAAAAAAACATTCACCCAATTTCATGGAAACCATAGCTTATAATTATCACTGGATCTAATTTTTTTGTGATCTAAAATGCTCATAATCATGGGTCAGTGTATGATATAGTGCTTCATCTATAAAAATTAGTTCACAGAAAATTTCATTCCAGTATAGGATTATGGAATGACTGTAAAATCACAATATATTTCTCCTTCATTTGAACTCTAAATTACGCCATGATGGTTCAACCATAACACATAAATCTACATTTTCAAAAATATTCAACACTAATCATGGATAATATTATTCCTCATTATGTAATATAAATCCTGTCAACTTAAAATTTTCCCAAATAAAATAACAATATAACCAATATAAATACTTCATTATTTTTTATCATCGCCTCAAAATAATCCAAAAACATTTTAAAACCCATATAGACCACTCTAGAAAATTTTAAAATCTGTATTTCATCAAATAGCACCAATTTTTAAAAGAAAACCCAATAGTTATCACACTTCAGTAATCACCTCTTTTTTTAACAAGTATTCAAACCTTTTATCCAATAATAACCTAAACACCAACATTCACACCCTTAAGGGTTTTTTGAAAGTTTTAATAAATTTTTTTGGTTCCTTGATCTTCAATAAAACCAAATATTATTATAACAACTCATATATTACTCTTAATCAATGTGAGCAATCCTCAATGTCAAAAACATGAATTTTAAAATAATTTATATGTTTACCTTTTTATTTTTCATGTTCATAAAACCCATGCTAACTTTACTCTGCATGTTTTCTTAATTTTTATTTTTATCATGATTGATTTAATTACTAATGTATTTTTATACCAAAATAACATCCCTCAAGTGTAAATGTATACCACATAAAATGGTAGTTTTACTCTAATACTACTTTTTGAAAACCACTTATCAAAAACATGTATCGCTAACTACACCAACTTCACCCACTTTTACAATAATCCCAAAAGGAACCAAACATTTTTTATATTATTATCTATATTATACATTTTATACATACGATGAGAGGGAATATTCTAAACCTCCTAAATATTAGATAAGTCTTTAGAATATAATATTAAACTAATTCTTTTTAATTATCGGCGTGGATAATGGTTTTGTGAAAATAATCACTACTTGTTGACTACATAAATAATGATCCACTTAAAATCACTAATATATAACTTTTCATTTAAGAAATGATACTTTATTTTAATGTGATCCATTCATAAATATTTTCCAATTATTTTAATAAGTTTAATAACACTCTTTTTTATACAATATTATCATAAGAGTCTTAACTTCACTTCCAATGTCATTTAACTATTTATTCATCCACATTAGTTGAGCACAATAATCTTTCAATAAAATATACTCCCCATAATATCTTACAAGTTATTAATCTAGTACTTGTTTTTAATCTGACCAATAATTCATCTCCCAAAGAAACAATTCCATCTACTCATGGATTATCTATCGATAACATGTCCAAATAATTTTGTATCCAAATACTTCATCAAATCTTACCCTCTTCTTATAAATATATATAAAACAATAATTAGTGGAAACTTAAACATACCTCAATAATCATTTTAGTATATTGAGATACTCATAATTCAAATTAAATTGAAATTGATCGACCAAAACAAATTGAAAAATAATGTTTGACTTCATCAACATTAAATGTAGTGAGATCCTAATAATTTTATGGAATATTTTCATATAAATAACCCTTAAATATTCATGATTTTAGAGTTTCAATAAAATAATAATTAGAGTAATATAAATTTAAATACATTCATATAAAACCTATTTATTATTTTTCTAGAATATTAATATTTTGAAACAAATTTAAACCAACATATGTTATTGGTTTACAAATTAGAAAATATGTAAATTCATAAATCGTTGACATTTTAATCTCTGGTATCACTAATCTTGTAATTTTTTTAAACTAATTCCTTTTTTAAACAAAATATTATTCTATAAACATATATGACTACCTTTAACTACTCTATATTTGTTGTTATCATATAGAGGTTGTGATCAAATACACATAAATAAAACTCTATCATCTTTAAATAAGAGTTCAAATAAGAATGCAAAGCTTATATTACATGGTTTTTTCCACAAATATATTTATTTAAATGAAATAAATTTCCTGTACTATCAGCAATGTAAAATCCTATTATCTCTTCAATGTAAAATTTATCTTTTATAAGTCTATTTATAGAATCACTATATTAACATACAGTTGATAAATTTATACCCCTCCATCGATTTAAACCATGAATCTAACAAAATTGTTTTGTTAAAAATTATGAATTTTATTTTTTTGTGAATTCTTTTTAAAATAACCTTGCTTTACTTTGGGTCACATCTATATGCTCATAATAATTTTTTAACACTCATTTTCATCCAATGACTTTGTGGCCACATGGTTTATTCAAAATATCATACTATTATCATTCTAATTTGATCAAGTTATTTATTCATAGGCTTGATCTATGAATCAGGCTTCACCAATTATATCAATTAAATTATATATACTTATCACAAAAACAATATTTCTCTATACACTTATATCAAAAAAAATTTTTAAATATATAAATGTTATCACAAATTCTATAAAAATTAAACACAAAAAACTATTATTTTTCTCCTTTGAGTCTCTATTTGACTCAAATAATATTTTGTTTCTCCTTTTGATTAAATCATTGAATCATATTCAAGAACTAGTGTTTTAATTTATCCAATATTTCAATCATGATCTTACACTACATCAAATAGATATTAAAAATACAAATTTTCAAATGAATCTTCAATCAATTACATATAATTTGTCCCAAAAATATTTTTGGGGAACTTATTAATGAATTTACATACTTTACAATAGGTCAGATAAATAAAAAATACACTTGAATCCACTGTATAACCACACATTCCTTGAGTTTCATCCTTTCTACAAATGAGTAACATACTTATGAGTACTTGAAAATGATTTATCACTATTAATATTACATGCAACACATTATAAGTTGTACTCTTCTTACTATGACTTAAGAAACTATGCTTTATTTATAGACAACCAAATACACATCATACTTCCAACAATAAATTGAGTTTCACTCTTAATGATTAGTTTCTTTTCCATAATTGTCACCATAATGTTTTTTGTTTCAATAATTCTATCCTATTATAGAGTTGTTTTATATTAAAATATATGCTTTATTCCATGTTTCTCCAAGTTATTACCCATTTGAGTGGAGGTGTATTTGTATCACTTGTTGATCTAAGTATCATGATAATTATTCTTATTTTATTTTTCAAGAATCTCAATTATCCATTGATATAATCTATTACCTCATTCTTTAATTTCATATATATTATGCATTACTTCCCACTGTAATCGTCTTTAAATAATATGAATTACATTTTTCATTGTGTTCATTTATTTGTCATGGGACTATAAAAAAGCATAAAAATGTGAGGATCACATCATATTTTTTCTATAGTGATTTTAAACTATTTTCTCCCACAATATAGAATAATACATGTTCTCTCTCCATGACTTTATAATGGGGAGTTTCATCAGTGTTTTAAGCTTTGATATATTTCCCATGATTTTTTTATGACTGTAATTGTATCATCAATACCAAAACTAGTTCGTCTCTTTCACCATAATAAAAAAATAAATTGTTTTTGTTTTAATACTGATAGAAATAATGATTTTTCATTAAAATTTCATAAATTAATTTTCATCCCTTACCTTGAGTAGACTACCCATTTGATTGAATACAATTTTTGGTTTCATGTTGAAAGTTTTACTTATGAAAAAGATGTTATATCAAAATCCATCCACAAAGAGCACATTGATATTCTTAAATTTTTCGAGATTTATCATTTTCTTATCACTAACTTTGATTTTAAAATCGTTGTCACTTCATAATATAAAAATTATATCAATAATAATATTCATGGACTTTAAAAAACAATAATTTTCACTCATATGAGATAAATACCCTCTTTCAAGTATGCATGTGATCACATTCTTTATCACCTTAAAAAATACCTTAGTGAACCATGTGTTATACTTCTTGTTATTTTACTTACATGAATCCCTTAATCAAATTAATACATAAGTGAGTCTTTGCTCACTATGTTTTTTAAAAGTAATAAAATATTACTCTTCTTCCAAAAAATAAGATTATTCTCCAATGTAATAGTGTTTTTTTCATTTTCATCCTCAATAAATCACCATGTATATTTTCATCATTATTCTTATCCTACAATCACAAGCCTTACAATCATGATTAGTGAAGTGTCTGTAACACCCATTGAAATGATTCAAGTGAATTATATGTCTCCATCCCTTATTTCTAACATATTATAACATTACATTGTAAATAGATATTTTAATCATTATAATAAGTAATTATATAATCAATGTCACCAAATCATTGGTACATTATTAGTGTAAATATTATTTTATTTTCACTCAACATACATTTTTCCATTGATATGCTTTATGAACTTTCAATAAATCCTAAATATTGAAATAAATAATTCTATTTAACCATTTGATTTAAATTTTCATTAAGATTCAATTTTTAAGTCCTAGATGATCTACCTTTATATCAAAGTATGTAATTACCTTTACAAAAGCGCCATTAATAGTCAAAACACTCTAAAAACTCTTTATACCACTTTCAACATTTTATTCGACCACTTCAGCTAAAATCTTTTCAAACATGAAATTGTTTTCTTATAGTATAAATTTTTCAATTTAGATTCTATATTTTTCTTCAAAGTAACCATTTCTTCTTAAAGAGTTTAAATATCTTTCATATGTTATTGTTTTTTCAGGAAAACCTAATGTCTCATTCATCCATGAAGTCTTGATGTGGACATCATAATGGATCATCGTTCTTGAGTACGGTGATCACTGGGGAATTCATGCCATTAAAAAATTGAAATACAAATTGTTCAATAGGATGAGAGGTTAGGGTCATATATCCTTTTGAAAGGAATTATTTTATACATAGATACTATTTTATTTATTTAATACATATTCGTGAATCCTTCCCAAATCCTAGTGTGGGACTGGTTTCCCCCCTGATAGAAATTTTGCTATAATCTTGCGTTGATGTGAAATTTTTTATATATTAGAGGTTCTCACAATTTATCTTTATAAATTAGTGATACATAGTTTTAAATCCATGTAATTTAAAAAAATATAATTTTACACCATCGAAGGATGATATATGTGTTTCCATTTTGGGATTGGAACCATAAAGGGTATTTTAATTTATCCTTATAAAGGGAATTAAAACCCACATAGTTTGGTGGCACATAAAGGGACACATCGAACCTTTTAGGGTAGTATGAATTGAAAAATGTTTCTACTTTTATGATCATGAAACCAAGATTGATTCTAAGTATTTTAATGTTACATTGAGTATAATTTTACGTAAAAGGTTCCTAATGTTGGGTGGTGTGATATTATTTCCTATGAATTTCTCTTTGGTTCTTCTAAAGGAGAATATAGACTAATGAGGATGGGTATTACTCATATGGGATATGGACCCATGGGATATTTGGTTTATTTTACACATGAAGATATGGCTAATCAATAAAAATATAGATTCATTGGGAATATTATCTAATGATAGAATGGTTTAAAAGGAATATAGCTCTAATGAAATGATGCTCGAGCTTATGGGGAGAATATCACATCAAGAAAGTATGTGGGATACATCATGAAGAATATTCACCAATTAATAAAGTTTCATAGATAATATGTTCCTAATTAAGTTGAAGAAGGTATCATTGTGAATATGGTGAAAAAATAAAATAGTTCGAGACTCACGTGGTATATATCCTGATGAGGGAGGACATAGATGGTTATGATGTTGGATTTGAACATTTGTAAGGCATCCTACATATCAAAATAGTAATAAAATACCACATAGTTTTAGTTTTATTATTTAATGTTATGTAGTAAGTCCATACCATATAGTATAGAATTATTAAGTAATGATGTTTGTGTAACAAATAGACCAAACAATGGATTTATTGGTTCTTATGAATGGGTCTCCCTAATTCCTGACTTATATGGTGACTTAAGTGAAGGCTGGAAGAGTTGGGCTCTTATATATTATGATTCCCATGCTAGATTCTACCTTTCACCAACTTATGATTATATATAAGGGAGACTATACCCATAAAGAATATGGACCTATGGGAAAGAGATTGGGGATTTCACACGGGATTACCTTATCTGGATGTCCCTAACTCATTGAAATATAATGGTGATGAAATCAATAATGGGATCATGAACAAGGATTACAATTTCTAAATAGTCTCATGGCCTCATGTATTATTGATTTTAAAATACCACCCCAAATAATCTAAGCCAATAAATTTTGGTCCTAGCATAGAAAGGTTTAGTTGCTTGAGCAAGAGAAAGTTTCATCAGTATCCTCTTGATAGGAACCTACATTATCAATGGAGTAAAAATCATGACCACCTCAGGCACCTTATTAGTTTGGGAGGAATTATCAGGAGATTCATTTTATCAAGGGAATTTGTGATCAGAGGGTTCAACACTAGTGTTCATTCCATAATCATTTGAATATTGTTTTTTAGGGGAGGCCTTGATAACTATATTCCCATGTAAGATACTTGAATAAAATGATTATCCACCATTGAAACGAGGGTGATGATGTTACCCTATATTATTTGTAAGTTATAGGGGTTTTCCTAAGTAGACCTAGGTGAAGGGGTTCTCTTAGGTGTGGTCCATGTGAATTGATTCTGCCTTGTTATAGATTAGTGAGGTGCATCTCTATATTGAGGATTAGATTAAGGGATCACCTTATCAACAGTTGAGTGATTTGTCTCACCATATAGAGGGTCTAACAAAGGTGATATCCCTAGTATGAATCTTCTTCGTGGAACTTGGTCACATTTTTTAAAAGCATAACACCTCCATGATGAGTTTTGTGTACAAACCACCTTTATGGTTGAAGAGGGTGGTCCTTTATCAAATTAAATGAAAAATAAGGGTGAAGTGATCTTTTGTGATGGTTTTAGCTTTGAATGACTCAATCACCCTACCTTGTGGTCAAATAAATAATTCTTAAAGAATTATATTCTTCCTAGAGGGGGTTATAGAGACCTGGGTGAAGGGATCTATGACTGTCTGTTCATCTTCTAGTAGGTGGGAATCTCATACCCTTGTGGGATCCTAAGGGGACTATTTATCTATGAAAATTTAAACCTACTGGGAAGGAACATGGACATGGAGGTTGTTTCTCATAGGTCCAATAGGGTGTGATATCTTAGGTTCACATGCATCGACCTAGGAGAAATTACCTGGGTACACCCCTAGGGACTTGGATGAAATGGTGGCTTCCTTCATGAGAACTGTTGGAATTATCAAACGTGGTCCATTATATAAAAAACGAGGGCCATAAAATTCACCCTCAGGATTTGATTTGATGAAAATGAATAGGATGGATTTTTGAGTTTTGTGTTACTCTGGTGTGATAATGGATCAGGATGAAAAGGATTGTTCCTAAAATAGTAGTCTATGTGAAGGGAACATTTTTTTTCTTGATTGAAGGAAAGAATGTGGATCGAGAAAAGGTAACAATACCGTTATAAATTATGGTTACCCTCCCCCACATTGGTACACCTACTACATCTTGAGAAGGATATGAAAATTTTCACTCTCCTTTCACTCTAGTTGTTTATGATAATTCATGGAAGGTAAATAGATTTTCACTCTACTTAACATGAAGACCACTAGCTAATTAAAGGGACGTAACAAAGGGAACCAAGTAATGGGACATTATAAAAGGTACCAAAGTGAAGGTAACCTATAGAAGGGACCCGGGTGAAGGTATTCTCAAAGAAAACATTAAGGAAAAGTACCCAAGGTGAATCCAATTAGATAAAATACCATAAACAAAGCCACCATGGAAAATACACCTAGTAAGAATCAAATCGAAAATTCCACTTAGGTAAGGAAATTGAAATTTTTACATTTATTCTTTATTATTTTAATGAATGGTTTACCTCCACGTCAAGTAATTATCTATAAATTTTATTTATAATACTAGTAAAATATTCAAATCTTTCATAAGATCAAGATGGATAAAACTTAAAATGTTGTCTCGTATTCTAAATTCACTAATAAAATCAAGTAAATAGTTGTAGATATCGGGAAAGGGTGTTCCATCAAACAGAATCCCCTCCTACCTTCTCTGGTGAAGGTCTTATGTAATAACAATCATGAATAACTAGTATTATAATTATTTTCATTTTATAGACATGGGTTTCTGAACTATTACAACATCCCTCACCTACAGTTCCACCATACAAATTCATTATTTTTTGAATACATGATTCTACAAACTATAAACATTTCTTCCAGGGGTGTGTACATTATTAAAGGGTGAATCCATATGAAAAGTCTACTACATCATACCAATAATACTTAGGATAAAATCAAGCACATAGAAGAACAAAATAATCACTATTTTTCTCCATGTTTCATTATTTTCCTATAAATTGAGCATTGGGTTGGAATAATTGTTGTTACTTGTTCCCTAGAGGATACGTTAGGAATGAATGACTGCCATATTATTAGTTCTGGAAACTATGTATATAATTGGATACCTAAATAAATGATGCAGCTATCTATGAATCCTTTTGGATCACCCTTAATTTTATTTATAAGATGTGAAAAATTATTCATGAGTTTCTAAGACACTATAATCATTAGACCAACACTTTCCAAAAAACTCATAGTAAATTGCGAATTAACTTATAAGAAGTATATAAAATTTTATAGGATGTTGTCCTTAGATCAATGTATTAATATTTTACAACCCCACCCTCAAAATATACATTGGGGCTCCCATAGGAATCCTTAATATTATTAGGAGATCCTAAGATAGGCCAATAATACCACAGGGAAGGAACCCTATCCTCTAATTGATGTCAACTTCATGAATTGGGTGAAGTGTTTCCAATTACCTCATGAAAATGGGCCTATATAAAGGAATCCAATGGTATTTTTCCTCTATGTGAAAGATAGGATCCCCTAACATATATTAAATAGATATATAAAAAGAATAATTTAAGGGGTGGGGTATGAAATCAACCTATCTATCCACCCGGAGACTCTTTTGGATGGATTACATACCATGTGATTAAGTGGATACCTACATCAAGTGTTCTACTCCCACACAAATTCCAGGTGAATTTTTTTATGGTGTACTCCATATTGATAGGGGAACCCATGGGATTTTTTATGCCAATTATGGTGAAGATAAACTAGTTCCTACTACATATCAATAAGGAAAAGGTCCATTTTCACTCTTTTGGATCATTCCAAATACTATGGGGTGAATATTGGATCATTGAATTGACTATAATATCCATAATAAATTATAATTCCCAAAATTCATATTTAGGCCATTTATGTAGTATGTTTCGGTAATTAGAAAATTTTTATTGAGAACATATCTTTCTATAAACCTCCTCAGTCTTTATTTAAAGTTTCATTTTTTCTCATATGGGACAAAGCTTTTTGGAATTATCTTCGATGATAAATCCAGATCATATAAACTATGGTCAATTATGTAAATCACAAACAATGTGATGGTCATTTAGATTAACTAATACATTATTTATAAGGAATATTCACCCTATAAATTCAAACATCAATTCAAATGACTCATCTAAAAGATAGTGGAACCTTTGGTGGATGTTAAATAAGAGATGGACCCTATCATAACAGAGAATCTATGAGTAATGATGGATTAGTGAAATAAACATATCAGGATCATGTTTCCCCCTGAATTTGAGTTTATCAATATTTTCATTAATTTTTCCTATTATTATATATCTTCCCACCCTTATAGGATACTATCTTGAAGAGTATTTAGAATCATTAGTGAGATATATTTGAACAAAAGGATATAGACAACAATAAATCCCCATTAAAATAATATGATATATGAGGTTCCTTAATTATCATGTCTCCATAAAGCCTAGGTTGATCAAACTCTTAGGGTTGATTTGCTGCCTCATGATACTATACCAATGTGGTCTAATTTATGGTGACAAGGTTAAGTCTGGGATAATAGAAACATTCCTAGGAAGTGGATAATTTTAATAGAGGATACTAAAAAATTTTCATTGAAGGGGAAGACAATTGGAATATCCCCAAAAGATATGTATCTGGAGGCCAAAAAATATTGGTGAAGTGGACTCTCCACTACCGATCTATGTGACTTATGGGATGTTATTTCAGAGAAATTTTCACATCCCTCGTATTTTAATCAATAATTATCCCCTATAATTTTACTTTTAATCCATCCCTATAGAGGTGGGAATCATATTCAAGAGTTGTACATGCAGTTCCCAGACACATAGAAGAGGTTCCTTGTAACTAAGTTGGTGTAATAAATGATAGATTGGGGAAACATTAAAGGGGTGATCCAGAAGTCTCTATATGGTGGATGGAAATTACTCCCCCATACTGATGATATAATATT
Organism: Viscum album; assembly: GCA_963277665.1. Lineage (NCBI taxonomy): Eukaryota > Viridiplantae > Streptophyta > Magnoliopsida > Santalales > Viscaceae > Viscum > Viscum album. Next base: position 326,751,973 of record OY728130.1, read on the forward strand.
GTTCCTATATTCGATTAATTATTTAACCCATTACTCATTTCGATTCATAGGTTTAGGTTTTACATTCAGAAATTGGGAGTGGATGTTGAAATGAATGAGTCCCCCGGGTATATTTTCAATGGTACTCTGGAGGTTTACATTGATGGTGGTGTCTCTAGATAAGTGGAAAAGATTTTTTCCAAAAAAAAAATTATGTAGAAAGTGTACCAATAATTCTTTTTATTCATCATCCCTCCTTCAATGCTAACCAATCAAGAGATGTGGATGGACCATTCAACATTCTAGAAAAAATGTTACGGGAGGGTAAATATGTTGGCTCGGATATCCTTCCTAATGAAAGCAGTTTCCTTTTTGGGTTATCCTTATTTTCTATCCAATTATTAATTATAATAACACCATAATTATTTTAAACATAGAAATTTCTTTACATGAAATGAATGAGGAATTTCCAACAGATGTCGACTAGGGGATTCTGGATAAAAATCAAACTTCTAATTCCATGAACATTGTATCTATAGAGGAGCAAGCACTATAAATAGTTTTTTCACCTACCCATTCTAATCAACGAGGATAAATTTTAGATACAACAAATAATATGGATGTGGTGTGGTGTATCTCTTGTGTACCCTATCTCTTGTAATAGGTATCATCACAATCTTTGAGTTTATAATATTGATAAATGATCTTTTCTTAAACATTGACATCTATGCCTCATTGGATGATTCCAGAAACTAAAAAAACAAACTAAAATGAATTAATTTTCCATTTTATTTATTTTTTCCAATATAACATACATTTTTTATCTCCAAACATGATAAAAATTATCGTGAGGCAACATAACTAGACTATAATATTATAACCTTTAACCATTGATTGGAATGATCCGAGGTACCATTATCCTTAGGTGATGTACCCAAAACAATAAATCTATAATTAAATGATAAGGATTCACAAAAGTATATGGGGAAATTTTTTCTGTTTAAATAACCACAAACCTTCAAGACCAAATAGAAACATCCAGAACAAACTATTTTATTAATAAATCATAGAAAATACAACTCAAATGAATTAAAATACAATAACAGATCTGCAAAAGAAATGTATAATAAGTAGATTCATGAAAAATAATGTACTACCTGATTCAACGAAAAAAATGTGGCATTAATCCAACCAATCTAAAAGATAACTCCTACGTACAACCACCTTATTTAGAAAGATAAATCCTAAATATGAAGTACATAAATAAGTGACATTTCCTTTACTAGTGCCCTAAAGAAAAGTTCCCACATACACTCCAATGTGTATGTATATGGAGGGAGTAATCATACCAATTAGGCTTTCACTAAGAGAATTACCATCTCATTCAACTAAGATAAGAACAATTTAAATAACAATTCATTATAAAAAAAATATAAAAAGAGAGAAATATCTAATGTGGTTTCATATTTTAACTGATATAAAAATAAGTAGTAATAATAATTTTAACAAATCAATTAAATAGATCAAATCTTTCATTCAATTCACTTGGAATACCAAAATTTAATCCTTTAACTCATGCACGCATGCATGCAAGGTGACTATCCTATACCCATGATCTATTACTCCTCGATCTAATAAGTATTCATTAGGTGACCATTCTCTAGGTTCCTCCTATCTAAAACCTCACTCCATGTTTATAATAGAAAGGACATGTCTAATAAAATGATGAACACATATTACCAAAATATTCCAATTTATAATATAAATTTATTTGTTTATTAAATAATTATTTTTAAATCTTCTAATCAAACACATTTCTTATGTAATCTAAAAATCAAAATTTTAAATGTGAAACCAAGAGATCTGAAAAAACTATTCAAATCCAATATTTCAAAATCCTATAGAAAATAGGGTTTGTAATGATAAATCCACATGATTTTCCTTTAAAATTAAAATCAATTAGTTTATATATCAAACACTTGATGTTATAGACCATGTCAAGACAAGAGAGAATCCACTACCTCCCAAAAAGTTATGAAACCAATTAACAACACACAAAAACCTCCATATAAAAGCCCAATATTTCTTTACATTAATAGAACTAATTATGATCTCATCAGAAACACATCATAGATCATAGATCTATCTAAAACAGATCAGATATAACATTTAAAATGTTATGAGATAATGAAATATAATGATAATGAATGAAAAAATATGCATACCATTGATTTTGGAGTTACAATGCACTTATACCCATAAACATTGGCTTCCAGATCAATGGGAATCAACAAAATCTCCAAGAGGAGATGTAAGATTTGAGACCTTAGATGAATGGGTGAATAAGAAGATTTTTCAGATTTAAAATTGAATTAGAATCCAATTTATATATTTCATTATTCATTATCACATGTTTAAGACACACTGTCTGTCAAACCATGTCACAATTGTGAGAGAGAAACGAGACATCAACCAAGGAGAAGCAGGATTGTGCCATATTATTAGAAAAACTATGGTCTGATTGGGTAATGGAACTATCCAAAAAAACTCCCAATTTGTATGTCTAGTCACATGGTTTGGATGAAATGTTCATGAGCTGTGCACATACCATGTGACCCCCAAATTCCCTTAAATAGTTGCATGGAGAAATTGTAATGTTTCCCCTAACCATTCTCAAATCATTCACCCGTAAAAACACTTCTAAAAATCACTAAAACCATCCATAAACTCTAATTACTCAACCTAAACATTATGTGACTTCAAAATAAATTATATATTGGGGTAGTACATCAAACTATTGGTGTTACATTCTCCCCAGAATTATAATTTCCAGCCATGGAGTACTATATATTATTTGTTCATTGAAAATGTTTTCCCATTGTTCAGAATCAATTTCACTCATTCCCGTGTATCCTCTTGAATTTCACTATATTTCTATAATACCTACTCCAATGGAATACATTCCAAATGAAATAATTAATATTGTCTATTGCAAATATTAATTGGATCGTGAATAGTTATAAAATTTAGTTCTATAATAATATGATCCCATTGAATAAGATGGTTGAGATCATGTTGGAATTTCCTAAATTGTGATATAGAAAAAACATTACGATGAAAACAGAATAGTGGCTATAAATCTAATTGACAATAATGATGACCACCTATTCCAAGTATTTCAAAATGTCACGTATATCGAGGAGTGAGTTTTACTTATTTACATAATAAATGATACCGTAGTGTTTGTTATTCTTTAATGAAAATGTGATCTCTTATGTAAAAGAATAAAGGTAAACAATAAATATCCGAATATGATTTCTGATGGATTTTGTGTCAAAACTATCTATTTCTAGATCATTTTATGTTTATGAGTGATCCCATGGGATTTCCTCGTTCACAATAGTGATGTATCTATAGTCTATACACAAAAAACTAGAGAGAAACTAGGTAGAATATAAAATTTCTCAGGAAAATATATCTGTATTAGGGCCTGATAAATTTAGTTTTATGAAATCTCCACTAATAGAAAAAAATCCTCCCATTAGACATTAAGAACTATATAAAAAGATTAAATCATTTATTACAGTGTCTAAATTATTAGTTTTTACTACCCATATTTTTGTGGATTATATTCCTTTCACATGGTAAATTGGGTACCCAATGTTTCTCAAAGTTATCTCCAAATTGAATAAGTAAAATAAGGTTCTTTGCATGATAAAATAAAATTTTTAATTTGATAAAATTTAACCACTTATTGAATATAAATGTTTTCGAAGACATTTAATATATTGGATTCAAGATTCATAATAAATTAGGAGAAAATCATGAGTCAGTCTACAATTACCCATATAGAATCATTCTTATGAATAGTTCTTGATAAAGTTATTTCAATGTACATAATAATATATTACCATTTATATAGGGTTATAGGTAATGAATATAGAAATCAACCTATCCATTGATGGTCATTCTTTACATACTGATTGGTTAGGAATTTCGTAACATAATCAAACATAGTTCATTTGAAACAAAACTATAAAGGTAGACCCTTAGATCGTTGTACATATTTTGGATGCCTCGACGAATTTCCAACATAGAATAGTGAATATCATAAAGAAGTTGTTCTTGAAAAGAGGGAATAATTACTATCCGGTATTAAAAACATATCATAGAGTGACCATTTCGTTTCCACCCATCAATGGTTTCTACACCATTATGTTTTGATGTAACGGTGTTATATTAGGATCTAATTTTAATTCTTCATTAAATTGATCAACCAAATCAGGTAAGAGTGTGTATGGAAATCATATTACAAATTAATTCTAATTATTGTAGTAAAAATTCATATTAATAGTTATACTCATCAATTTCCATTTGTCACAAGCTTCTATAGATAATTTATTATATGAATTTCATCATAATGAATCCTCCACATAATTATCTTTTCTAGGTGTATAAAACAAGTCAATGTCAAAAATATAGAGATATTATATCCATCATCTTCATCTCAGGTTGAAATCCATTTTTGAAAGGATATGTTTTAATCTTTTAAAGTCTATTAACAAAAGGAAATTCTCTCCAAATGGATAATTATTCCATGTTTTCACTGAATTGACTACTATGACCAATTCTTATTCATGGGTAAGATAATTCATTTCATGAATTAATAACTATCATGGTCCATTAACTATGAAATGATTTCCTTTCATGAGAACATTTCCAAGTCCATAGATTTTGGTTTCACAGAAAACCACATAACCTTTCTTATGTTCTAGAAATATAATAATTGATTCTAAAGTGGGCATCACCTTATGATTCAGAAAGTATTTCTAACAATAGTCACTCTAGTAAAATGGAGCACCCTTTCTTATAATCACTGTCATAGAAGATGAAATACATAAGAAGTCTCAAAATAAGTGATAATAATAACCTACTAGTACAAAAAAGTTATATAATCAAATTATGTTTTTTAAAAGTATCCAAGAGATGAAATATATTATTTTTTCTACGAATATTGACAACACTTTATCATAAATGACATGGAAAATGTAAAAAAATTCTTTTATTTAAAAATCAAATTTAGAGAGTTATATATAAATACTGGGTTATCATTAATTTCTAAAAATGATATCAATGTGTTATTAATAGTTATTTCATGTTCTAGAAGACATTATAATGTCATCTACAAACAAATAAACTAATTTTTTAGGTATGCTTGAAAAGAATGATTAATCAATTCCATGAAGATTGGTATTTTTTTCATTGCCAAAGGGAATGACAATAACAACTCATAAAAGATATATTTTTAATATACTATTTACTATCCAAGATTTGGTTATAAATAGACCATAGATAAATTTTATAGAGCCATTGGGATCCCTTAAATTGATAAAAATATCATCAATTCATTGAATGGTATGTTTTTTCTTTATCGTATACTAATTTAGTTCATGATATTAAACACATACCCATAATGAACCATCTACCTTCATGGAAAAAGAGAACCTAAATAACCCAAGCCAATGTAATCATCCTTATAAACCATTTACATTATAATTATTATAATTGGACATTCAATCCTTCCAATTCCATGAAAAATCCATTTTTGAGGGTCCAATGGGAACTAGAAAAGACAAGGCTATAAATAATGTTAAAAAAGGACAAAACTAAACCATTCCAAAAAAATTACCATGTCAGTAACTTTCACCCTTTTTAAGCTCCAGTAAAATTCAAATTTACTCAACTCCGATTCTTTTGGAAGGAGATATTAAAATAAAGATGCCATTTTATCACAAATCGTGAGAAATTACTCTAAATTTATTTTCCTTTAATTAAAACCCTGAATCAATATGAGATATTTGGTGTTGATCAAAACCATTTGTTCCTCATTAGTATTGTTATGAAGCTCCCTCTCAGTCATTTTTTTGACATCCTCCATAGACTCATTGATAAAAAAAAATTCATCCACCATCTACCCCATGGAATAAAAATATAGGTCCATCATGATATGTAGAAATTACTTATCATGTGTAAAAATTGATATGATCCTTGAAAAAATATAACCAATCCATTCCTAGGGGTGAGAAAAAAATAATGAGGTAGAAAGTCCAAAACAAACTGGACACCATCGATGTTTATATAAAGGGATTCACATTTAAAAACCATACAATTTTATTTTCTAAGGGGTGTCTAGATACTGATCATGTGTGGGATCATATCAATAAAAAATCCTATTTGGTTAATGACATGAGAAGAAATAAAAGAGTGGGATGCACTGGTATAAAAAAATTACATCAAATTTGACTTAAGTATAATATTAACTCATACAGTTGACGAAGATGGCTGATCCTCCATGATCATTTATTTAATAGTATATAACTTCTTACTCATTACACATTATTCTTTACTTCCCTTTTACTATTTCATTTCCTGAGGGGTCGTAGTTTTCCTAGAATCACATAAGAGTTTTCAGTTCCAAGGATAAGAATTGTTATGATGTTATAACTCAGTCTAAGAATAACATTTCATTGACATATGAGATGTATTATTAGAAAATTAATATGTAGTTTTTGAGAAATAATGTTGAATATGCCCTATATAATTACAATTGTTACATTATTTGGGTGGTTTCTTGAAATATCACTTCTTATGATATAACAAACCACCTTAAAAATATATAGGATTGCTACTAGGATATGGAGGAATGGTAACTAATTTAGATGGTATATACTATGATTCTCTACAAACTTAGAAGTAGGTTTCCCTCTTCCACTTGTTCCCAACCATAGAGTTCCCATCCATTCTTATTTATAAAACATTCTTCCTCAATTTAGGATTCCTGGTAATATCCATTTCTTCCACTATGTTTCTATTAACCATTTCTTTATAGTTCGTAATATAGAGTAAAGATATCATAAAATGAATTTGGGGTCATAGTATATAATCAATTATTTGTTCATTAGCTAAAAAACTACAAGCCAAATATTGAGAAAAATGATCAAAGTTTATAAACATAGTTTTATATTCAATCATTAATAGACTTTCTTTCTTGATACTAAAGAAATATTTCATTATATCTAACATGATTATTTTCATGTAGAATTATTTTTTGAATAATTCCTCAAATCCACCACATATAAATTATTGGTCATATTGATCATGGGAAAATGAACCCTATCATGGGCGTGTAGGATCCTCGATCATGTAAAATTTTAACTTTTCCTTTATATCAGTCATCATTTCATGAAAATCAACAATCAAATTCAATCTTCTTAGTGGAGATTCTACCTTTTATTATTCATAATATGCCCAAATTATTGGTGGATTCTATTTCTAAAATCTCACAGAATGATCTTCTTGTGATGTTTCATTATTTTTTTCTTATACAGAAAGATTAAAAATATTGAGAAATATTTTGAACATGATTTATTTTACCTATGGTTCAGGTGTAACATTATTCTCTACATATTCTTATTATAGGGTTCTTGATTTCCAAATTGGTTCAATTTCAATAAAATTTGAAAAACCACATAGTCTCCATTTATCAAATAAAATAAACTCTTAGGATATTGAAAATCATTAATATGTAAAAAATAATTAAAACCGATTTCCAAAAATCATCAAAGATAATTTGAAAAATGTTGTCATTATAGGAAGTAACATTAATATGGCATGATATAATACTCTCATCATCTAAACCCAAGATGATGATATGACCACACACCAAGAAGGGTTTTAGAACACTTTCTTATACTCAAACCACCCTAGTGACTTGAAGGTCAATATAAAGAGGTTATCTATTTCATTTTATGCATTAAATGTATTGTTATGATATTCATATCTCCTTGATACCATCCTAATATGAATGACATACCAAAAATAATACCATTTGTAATATCCCACACGTAACCATTGTATTGAAAGGATACTAGGTGCCACTAACCATATGTGACGTCCCGAAGACACCAAAGGCATCGAAGGGATCACTAAAATGTGGGGGACGTTTTTCCTTTCAAACAATCACAATATATAAATATCAAATAAAAAAATCTAAACAAAATGGTATAATTCATGATGTATAAACAATATAACTCAAAATAAATATAAATGAAACAATAATATCTGAGTAGAAACAAAAATGTAGAACATGAAGAACCAATAAAACTAAAGGATTCATTAAAAATGAAATACTAATGTTGAATCACTCCATCAAAAATATAATAGATCTCTAAGATCCATCCACTACCCTGAGAAAGAAGCATTATAAATATCCACTAGGTAAATAAGACACTTTTCTTGTACATATTTTATGGAGAATGTTGTTTTAATACAAACAAATGCTAATATGCAGGGGGTGAGTAATCATAAGAAGTTATCCAACAGACTTAGCAACTCATGCCAATATGATAAGAACAGGTTAGCTAACAGTTCAATATATAAAAATATAATAAGAGAGTAAAACCAAAGCAGTTTAAAATTTAAAATTAGGTCAAAATAAGTAGTAATAAAAAAATTTAGAATTTAAATAAATAGTTAAATATTAATTAAATTTAATTTTTATAACCAAATCATATGCTATTAATGATACTCAAATGTATTACAAGTGAAAATCCCATACTCATAAAAGGTTACACATTAAACCACTAAGTATTTACAAGATGACTATAACACCACAATATTTTACAATATTTTTTCTTTTTAAATAAATTTAATATATTATATAGCTTCTAATACATACAATAATGAGTTATCTTGTGATATATATAATAAAATATTTCATTTAAAGCTTGTATTACATACAATACTGAGTTTTATCATATTATAGTATATTATTAAAATAATATTATTTAATATAATAAGATATAACATTGATGTCAAACTAGCAGTTATGAATAGTATTAACTTACTAATGAAAATATACAATATCTTATTAACACATTTTTTGAAAATAAATTAGAAATGAAAATTTAAACCATTTGAATATAATGGAAATACTTTTATTTTTATGCTCCTAAAGGCGTTTTGCCTTGATAAATTAATTTAATTATAATTATTAAATGATATTAATGAAATATATTTTTTATATATTGAATCAATTATTTTAATATTCATCAAATATATTTTATAATAATAATATAACAACATGCCAAATTTTATGCATAAAATTCTATATTTTTCACTAAAGACAATTTTACCGCCTTTTAATGGAGAACCAATTTTAAATCCAATTTTGACACTTTTATATAGTATATTTGAAAAAATAAGATTCTTATTTTAAACTTGAATATATAAATTTACTTTGGTTTTGTTATTTTTCTGATAAGCGTCATATTTTGATAAATAGTAAAAATTAATAAATTTTAATTGTAAACTACTTTTTTCATCGAAAATATTTATAGTGTTAAACTATAGTTTTGATTTGTTTTAACGTATATATAGAGTTTTTATTTATTAGTTAATAAAATTTATGTTATTTGAATCAATTTCACATTGACTTTTTATATAAAAACATTTTAATATTTTAAACATTTTCACCATTAAAACATATTCTCTCATTCCATAAATAGAATTAATTTCATATTAAACTATGCATCTTCTATTTTTTGAATTCTAAAAAATGAATTCAATATTATTAATCAGTGGGTCAAAATTATGTAAATATGTTTTTTTTATTTTTGGGCATTATGAATCCTATCTTTAGTAAATTTTTATTAACACGGTAAAAGGTAAATCAGGTAGTTAAGGGTAACAAATAACATTATAAATTTTAGAAATTTATCCTAAAACATTACCTAATTTAATTATATGTTCGGGTTTATACCAAAATCATCCAAGGGCCTATTTTATAACCTTTTTAGGTCACTTGGCAGAGAGTATGGCATTTATTATATTTTTTTAAGAGAACATAAAGATGTCATACACATATTTTCAATAACTATATCATTTTTAATATATTATTGTACAGAAGATAAATCAACATTAAATATTATATATAAAAATAATAATTTTATCTTAATCTTGATTATTTATTTTTTATTTTTATGAAATATATAAATACATTTATTTCTTATATAATGATGTTGTAGTGATTATTTATTTAATGGTAATATCAAATAAATGATATTAAAAATATTAATCTAAAAGTAATCTGAGATGTTTCGTTCATATAATAATTTTATAGTTTACCAAAATATATAAAGGATGTATTAGTGGATTATTTTATATGTTGTATTATGTATTGATATTTTAATAAGATTTAACAAATGAATAATTTCAAAATTGACAATAATGATACATTAAAATTAATAATATTTTATTAAATGATATAAAATTAATAAAAACCTAAAATTAGATAGATAGATTTTAATAAGGCTAAATATGTCATAAATGATCCATTTGGGGTTCTTCAGAAAATTTATTGTAACTATATTAACCCTTATTGTGTAAATTTCCATCGTTTCATGGTTAGAGTTGAAGGGTTTGACAAAGGTTTAAAGCCAAGGTATAAGGTTAATAATGCGAAAAAAAACTTTTATAAAAATCCTTGGATGAGTGGATTGAAACCCATACACATATTAACTTCTAAATAAATTACTTTGGTGAAATTTTTAATTATAAATTAATTTAATATTTTGAGAGTTTCCAAAAGTGACCCTGACCTCAATTATAAAAGGGGACCTCCCACCTCACTCTCGCACACCATATTGAGCCTTATAGAATATAAAAACATTGTAATTACTCATCCAAAAATCCTAATCCAAGTTATATAAGTTATGGTATTCCTAAAATACAAACCCTAGATCCCATATGAAAATATCTAAAGGAAGTGTGTTGAAGCAGTGGTAATAATTTTTACTAACTCGTCCAAGTTAAATTCTTCTTCAACATCCTATTTTTTGACTTTCCTTTCCCAATGTAATAGATAATGTATAATATATATTATTATATGTTTTAATGATTATGGTAAAACCATATTCCACCTTTTATCCATCCTATACAAAATGAAATCACTGCGCGTACATACGTACGACTTACCGTCTCCATGTCGTGGTGTAATTTGTTTTTCATCACCAATTTACTTAGACAGGTATAATAATGGAAGTAAGGGATATATATAGTAATTATAACACAATATTTATTCTTTATAATTAATATATCTTCTAATTCCTTTCCCTTTCACCATTATTGTAATGATACCATCGCTCGTGAATACGTACGACATACCATCTTCGCGACCTGATGTGATTCATTTTCCATGTTATCCATTCACAATTGATATATATATATATATTGAGTTAATATATTATATATGAAATTAATATCATTATTTAGATTAAATAAATATATTTTATGCATAAGAAAGAGGATATAAATGATAAAACATGCATATGAAAATGAAGCAATTAAAAACTGAAAAAATAGTAATAATGAAATATTATTATCAAAACGATATTATAAGTTATTAAATGATATAATAAATATTAATATGGTTCTGTTATAAATTAATAACATTATTTAACGCATTATACATATGTTTAAATCATGTTAAACTAAATGAAATATCATGATAAGGGTTAGTTTCACAATCTCATTATTATTCAGGATTGTTTAAAAGCATCTTCTCTAGAATATTTATCTATCATGTCCATGTTTTAAAAAAAATAAAAAGGTTTTTAATGTTATCCTATTAATTTTTAATTTATTTTTTTCCATGGTTTTATTTTTATAAATGTTTGTGAAAGGAATATTTTTTTCACATTCCAAATGCGGTACTTTGTGATTTTTTTTAACGGAAGGAATGTTTTTTAACATATGTTTCATGAGAAGATTTTCCACAATCATGATCACTTTATGTTTTGAAGAATACCTTACAATTTTACAAGGATCTTTCAAAATATAATTTTTTCATTTGTAATTGAATGAATTGTTAAATGAATGATTTCAACACAAAAAAGGGGTATTTCTATCAAAAAATATTATTATTTTATTAGATTATTTTCACCTATGTAAATATCTGTTGTTGGATATTAGGATTGATTTTGGTTGATATCTTATGATACCAAAAACTGTATTTTATTAAAGTGTTTTTAATCATTTTGACTATGGATGTGCTATTTTGATACCATTCATGGTTTATGGTTGAAATATTCACAATTTGTATGCTAGTTTTTTAATACTAATTTTTATATTCTTTATGATTCGCCCTCTTCCTATGAGGATTGAACTAGACTTTGTAAGTGATAGTTGGAGTCCGTTATAGCCCCTAAATGCTTTAGTAGGTCTCATCATAAAAAACTATTTTGGTTAATGGCTGATTTCTTATCTGTTTATGTATATTTTCTTTGCTAGAGCCTTAACAGTATGTTTATGATGTTTGACATTATGAATTATTTCATTATGAGGTTAGTTTTTTATATTCCATGAGATTATTCAACAACTAGAACATACATGGTTATATTTTCCAGGTCATGTGATTATTTATATGGTATTATTTATGTTTTCCATGTTATTCTCTAATTATGTTTAAATGGCATGTGTTTCAGTTATTCAAATTTCTTTAATATTTATGCTTATTTAATAGTAATATATTCCCATATATGTACCTTTAATGAGCGTCTGATCACACCCATTTCTTATGTTTTATTTTTTCCATGATTTCATGATGTGCATTATGATTTATATTCAGGGTTTAACTAGGAGAATACTGACATTCTCAAAGGATTTTCTATGTCATAATTTATATTTTAAAATCTAATGTAAGGTTCATGTATGTAATATTTTTTCAAAAACTTCTAAACTGATTAGTATTTTGGGATTAAAATATTGTATCTATTCCAATGTAATAATGTAAGGCACTGACTCTTGGTTATTGGGGTCAATTTCATTACAGTTGGTATCACATAAAGTTAAGTAGAAACCACAGAAACTGGATTTAGAAAACAAATTCCATTGAACACAACCCTATGAAATACCTTTAGTATAATCATATAAGAACATCTGAATTTTTTTAATGTATATATTATGTGGTTATTCCTAGAAATCAATCACTAACAGGATAATACAAGTGGATGGGATTCTGGAATAGATTTACTTATTAGTAACAACTCTAAAAATATTCAATGGGCCTAACTCTTCCTAACATGGTACCTGATAACGAGCCTTACTACACCCCTATTTTTATACTCATGAGGTATATACTTAGGATAATTCAATTTTCCTTTAGTAACCATTATAATGGATTTAAAAGTAAATATGTCCCCAAAAGAACCATATTTATGATTATGAGAATAGATATCCAAAAAAAATTCAATTTATGTTAAGTATTCTTCTATTTTTTGGATTATACATTATGATGTGATCTGTCATAGTGCATATATTCATTTAGAAATGGAACCTAGTATAAGGAATGTGAACCTCACTGATTCATGTGATCCAAAGAGTAAGAAGGATCATATCTCTCCTGGCCTTAAGACAATATTTCAAAGGGAAATTGTCACCAAAGCATTCTCATCATATGATGACATAGTATCATTTAATAATAGGATATATAAAGAGTACTCTTTGAATTATAGCTTCAGAGGGAAGTACAAGAATAAAGGGATAACTAAAAAATAGATAAAGGGAATATGGGAAAGAAGTATTTTCCCACATGTAATAATTGTGGAAATAAACACCATGTTACTTAATTAAAATGAATGGAAGTTTACTATAAGTGTTGAGAGAAAGTAAACCATTCATGGAATTGCAAGGATAAGAAAATGCATTCTAATTCATAATGATTCTACTGCAAGGAGATTAGACACTATGAAAATTAATTTCTCATGTGTCAAAGGAGTATACCACAAAAGAGGCTAATGGGTCATGGTCAATGTTATGATAAAACCACAGAAAAAAAGACAAATTATTAATTTGGTTATGTTGGGATTAAATAATTATGTAATTTGAGTATTTTCTTAATGAAGTAGGGGTTTTGATAATTTTGGAATATATATGTATTGTACTATAATACTATTTCATTGAGGATTTGAGATTGTATGTTGAATGGTACTACTGACCAAGAAAAGTAACAAAGAATCAAGTTAATCATTTTGAAAAACACATCGTTGATATGAAGATTACCCTTAATTTGTTTCTAATACTATTATTATTATTTGGAATAATTAAATGATTAATTTGGATAAATTAAATTGGATATTTTTAAATACGTTTGAACTGATTAATGGGTTGTCAAATAGTAGTTTATGCCATCATTTATAGATCTTACATTATTTTTTGATTTAAGGGGTATATTAAATAATCTATGATCTATTTAATGACTATGGAATCATATAGGAATCCATTATTGTTTTTTTGAAATTAATGTTTTTATCATGTTTTAAGAGAATACATTATGAATGTACTCATATGTTTGGAATGTGACAAATAAGAGTAGGTTTATGTTGAGGAGATAATAATGATAAGTTCATTTTGTAAAATTTAACCGCTTATGAAATGGTTTATGATGATATTTAGATATGGTTTTATAGGTTTATGCATTACGTATCCTCAAAATGCAACTTGAGCTATGAAATGAAGTATAAAGAGTTTAAGGAACAACCAAAGGATAATATTGGGCTTTTAAAAACAGATCAAGTAAATAAATTTCCTCACATTCTTATGTACTGAAAACATTACCCAATGATAGGAGAATAATCTAATAAAATGTTAATTTTTTTAAATATATGGTATTTTAAATCATAATATATTTATGGATTTGAGGCCATCAATTTTCAATGGATCATTCATTTTCTATGATAGATAACCACAATCACTCCCTACAAATATATATGCCTTTCCTCCATGTATGTATATCTAGATGACACTAATGTTATCCTATTATAAATCAAGATTTTGTGGTGATCATTACATTTCCTTTTCTTAATTATTAAGAATATGTTTTATTAACCCTATTTATGATGTGCGTTCTTCAATAATATCATTTTCAAATATCAATATATTGATTACTGAGATCAAGTTCAAATTGTAAAAATGTAATTTAATTAATTTGGTGAGAATGTAACACAATTATAGTATTTTTTTATTTTTAATCAAATTTAATATATTCTCTATCTTTTTATGAACACAGTACTGAGTTAGCTTGTGTTACACACAAGTGAAACATTCCTTGATAGCTTATGGTACACGTAACACTGAGTTTTACAAAAAAATAGTATATTATTAAAATAATATTATTTTATATAATAACATATAACCTAGCCATTAAATTATAGTTTATGAATATTATTAACTAACTTTTTAATATATATAAATAGAATATTGATTCATTGGTTACAAATTAAATAGAAAAAAATATAAACCAATTGAATACAAAAGAAATGTTTTTTTATACACCCAATGTCATTTTGTCTTATTAAATTAAATTAATTAAAATCAGTAAATGATATTGATGAAATATATAAGTTATTTATTTAATAAAATATTTATGATATTCATAAAATATATTTTATATGTATAAAATAAGAATAACCCCAATTTTATTCATAAAAACATATATTTATCTCCAAAGACAATTTTACCGCCTTTTAATGGTGAACATATTTTAAATCAATTTTTGGAAACATTTATATATTAATTTTGAAAGAGTATTCTTCATATTTTAAAGAAAAAAATAAAAAATTACTTGGGTTGAATATTTTATATTTTTCTTTTAAATTTTATGTTTTTATGAATAGTGCAAAATACTGAATTTAAATTGAAAACACATTTTTTCATTAAAATTATTTATAGTGTTAAATTATAATTATGATTGGTTTTAAATCATAGTTATATTTTTTTCATTTTATCAACTGTATTTTATTGGAATAAATTTCAAATTGAATTTTGATATAAAAAAATTTCGATCTTTTGAACGTTTTGAGTTTTAAAACTCATTTTATCATTATATCAATGAATCTAATTTTAGATTAATTACTCAAACATATATGTTTTGAATTTAAAAAAATGTATTTCATATTTGGAATCAATGGTTTCAAATTATATAAATAGTTTTTTGTTATTTCTAGGCATTAGGAATAGTAACTTTAGTAACTTTTATTAACATAGTAAAAGGTAAATCATATAATTAAGGGTGAAAATAACATTATAAATTTACATCCTCTAGGTTCTAGTACATAACCCATTTATTTGTTTTTTAATGGATATAAATTATAAGGGGGAATTTCAGTTGAGTTTGGTGATCTTTCACTATGTTTTGGGGACAAAAGGAGAGGCACATGGGATACGCACAGTTTATCTGAACAGTGCAGAAATTCTAGGTGAAAGCATTCACAAGAGAAGAGTTGAAGTAGATATCTTCATAACGGTGTGAAAATGGTTAGGGAGATCATGATAGGAGGATGTAAGAGGGTCTAACTAGACTATATCTAACACACGGTTACACATGGGTTTTCTAACTGAGTGAACTAACCATGCACATGGTATAAGTGAGATACTAAAAAAAGTAGATCTCGCACATTTTTTCCTCTATATTGCTCATTTTTTTATTTTAATAGGCCATAACTTTGGATTTATCTTCCTTGAAGTTATAAGAACCTCTCCCAAGTGATTTGGAGTCAATTATAAGGCTTCCCATGGTGTTTTGAACCCAGATTCTTGAGGAATGTGATAATTATTCATCTTTCTTGATTGGTTTCATAGATCTACTTAGATATACATCTTCTATATTCTTGGTCTCTAAGATCTACACCAATTATGGGTATATATATGAGTTTGGATTCAAAATTAGTTGATATTTGGTATTGATCTTTCTAGGATAATAGATCTAAGGAGGTTCCGTGAAGAATAGACAATGTTTTCTTACGCTTTTTTCATTCGTGTCAAGTCTCACCATAACCTTTGAGTTAGGTAGATTCTCTCCTGAAAACACTTAGTATATGTGGTGGGAATTAATCCAAATTGAATATATTGTGTTTAATTGGCATCCATTTGTCTTTTTATAAATTTTTGGAAACCATTCATTGTGATGGTTTGGCAAATTGGGGAAATCTGGAAAATTCGGTATTTGAATAAAGTGCTTGTCTTATTAATTTTAAAATAGATATTTTAAAAATTGTATTTTTTGGAATTGTGGAACATGGTTTTTATTATATGTTTTCAATACAATAGAATGTTTTCTTGAAATTAAATGTATTCTTCTAAATTAGTTTTTTCTTTTGTTTTCAATAAAAATGATGTTTTTTTGAAAGAGTTTTTTTGGTTATTTGAAATGTTTTGGAACACATGGGGTTTTGTGAGTTCATGATTGAAGTGACCTTGAATAAGTGACAAGTACCATTGGGGTACAAGGTGAATGACCCTGGATCCGGGGTGTGTGTTGTTGGGACAGAAGGTAATTGTACAAGAGACCGCTCATGAGTATGGAACTGTCGAATGAAGTATACATGTGCAGGTGTGTTGTGAACTATGGAATGAGTACGCCAAAATAATAAATCAGAATTTTTTTATAAAAATAAATTAGTTATTTTCTGGAAAATAAATTTCTAAAATAAAATTTCTTTTACTTTTATTTGCACTTAGCTCTAATTGATTTTCAAACTGTTTCATTTTGTTATAAACTGTTTTGGGAAATTTTTTTATATAAACCATTTTATTTAATGTGCTAACCATTCTGTCCTAGTGGTGCAAGAAGGGAAGTCTTTTGTAAAACCTACTAAGTTATATACTAAACCCTTCTTTGGAACTTTGGTTTTCATTCAGATGCTACCTTCCGGGACATGGGAAAAGGTAATGTATCACACTTCTTTAGCCCCATGCCATGATACGTTGTAGTACTTGGTTATATCAGAGTATGGTGCTTGTGGAGCCTAGAGTCTTGTTTTCATGTAAGAGTTTATTTGTTGTCTTTCCACTTTTTACATTGATGTTTTTGTATTTTTCTCATGTTCCTTACCTTGGTAGGTTGTTTTAAAGAGAATTGTTAAAAAATGACTTATTTTATTTCATTTATCATATATTGAGCTATTTATTGTGGGTTTTTTGGGGTTAATGGTTTTATTCATTAGATGGAAAATCATCCCCCACTTACTTTGAAACCCATTGAAATTTATTTCCAAACATTGGTGCATTGGGGATGTCTCTTATGGCCTAGTAATGACTCATTATACTGTCAATCCTAAGATAATTATTAGAGACACTTCTTGGATCATGAAACCTCATTGTCATGGTTTTATCCAATGAGAAAAGAATGAATTTCATTTTAGAGGAATGACATCCCAGTACGAGCGCATTCATTATTTTAGGTAAATATTCATGTTGTGAAAAAGTGTGGATTTTTAAAAAAGTATGAAATTGTTTTTCAAATAAATGATTTTGAAAAAGGAAATGCTTATGGTATTTTGAAAATGGTTTACTTTTCAAAAAACAAGTTGATAGTTTTCAAAAATGGTTCAAAAAAGTATGTTTTAGGAAAAAAAATGTTGTGATAGTTAATGTTATATAATTTTAAATGCTAATCCAACAGTTACTAGAGAGTGAGACTTATAGAGTTTTTCTTTTAATTAGAAAATGGCACTTGATAGGCGTCGTAGGAACCAACCAGAGGTAGCTATGGAGAATGTGGTTGCACCTGAGACACTGGTGAACCAAGATCTAGTCTAGAGCATTGAGTAAGAATTCCAAGATGTGGACACTGTGAACTGATGGGATGAGATAAGGTACGTAGATCACTCCTTCCAGTTCATGATGCTGAATCCACCCATTTGTAGGGGTGATTATATACCTGAAAATGTGGAAGTGTGGTTGAGCAGGATGAATTGCATCTTCCAATTCATCAGCACACTGAAGGAGCTCAATGTCAAGTTATCCATGTACATGCTCGAGGATCTTTCATGTCAGTGGTGGGATGTGGTACCGCATGCTAAAGTGAGTAGATGTCAAACTTGGGAGGATTTTTAGAAATTTATTAATAAAAAATTCTATCCTCATACGTTCAAAATCTAGAAAATGATGGACTTATTTATCCTGAAGAAATATTATCTCTGTCATGGAATATGCGGCTAAATTCATGAATTTGATGTGATTTTCACCAGACGTTATGGATACATCATCCTTGAAGGAACACATCTTCAAATTAGGGATAAGGTAAGAGATTCGATTGATTATTGTGGTGCTCTGTATTACTGATAATACAAAGATGGTGAACAGAGTGATTGTGGATAAACGTGATATCTCAGGATCTATAGGAGGAGGTATGATGATACCTACAAGGAATGGTGGGAACTCAAGTGCCGGGAAAAAGTGGAAAAGGGACACCTATTTCCAAGGGGGAATGGAAATCAGAATCAGATGGTTGGATCAGTGAACCTTCCTTCATGACCAAATAGAAAAGAAGGTTGTCATAAATGTGGGTCATATGACCACAAAAAGAGAGAGTTTATGAAAAAACCTATATAATGACATAACTAAAAACATATGGGTAATATTCAGTGCTATTGTCACAATGATCCAAGGTCAGGTGCTCGAGACACTTCTCAGGAATCGAAAGCACCGTATGCTTATACAGGGAGAGGACAGTAGAATCAGTCTCGTTAGCAAAGCATAGATAACCCTGGTGATTATATAAATACCATGAATCCTCAACTAGGGAAATCCACGCAAGGAAACAAGGAGAAAAATTCAACAATGATGAAATTTTATGGAGTTAGGAAGATGATTGTCAATGGTCAGGCTGGACCATCTACAGTGAGAGGTAGAATTTGTTTGAATTTTACCCCTGTGAAATTCCTCTTAGATACTAGTGCATCACATTATTTCATTACTTTCCATGATATTTATTTTCTATGTTTAAAGATGGAAATTATGCCTTCTGTTTTAAAACTGCAAACTCCTCTTGAGGAAAGAGAATGTCAAGCCTTTTTGTGTAGAGCATATGCTATAACTGTTGATGGAGTTGAGATGAAATGGGACTTTTCAGTATTGGACATGGATATGTGTGATGTAATCATGGGTATGGATTGGTTGAAAATATTCAAGCCTCACATTGACTATTATAGTAGAATGGTCAGTTTCAAAATTGAAGATGGCATCGACCATCTGTTCAGAGGAGAGAGGGTTATAATGAAAGGTGAAATGTGATTGGTGGAGTCAATGGTTGGAATGATTTCTTAACAATTGGTGGTGTTGTCTTTGGAATCCTTGGAAGAGACCGAGGATGTCATTTTTCTAGAACATGGGGATCAATTTCCAAATGTATTTCCTGAGAACTTCTCAGGGTTACCACTTATATGGGAAGTGGAGTTTACAATTGATCTCTTTTCGAGGACTAATCCAATTTCCATTCTATCTTATAGTATTGCACCAATAGAGTAATGGGAATTGAAAGTGTAGTTGGAGGAGATAGAAATTAAGGGTTTTATTAGTCCATGTACTTCTTCCTGGGTAGCATCGGTCTTATTCATAATGAAAGCAGATGGAACTCTTCAGTTATGTTTTGATTATCAGAAGCTGAACCAAGTTACGATATAGACCAGGTACCCAATTCAATTCATTGATGATCTATTTGATCAATTAAGGTGAGATGAGTGGTTCTCTAAAATTGACTTGCGATCAGGATATCACCAATTTCGAGTTCTGAAGGAACATTTTCCAAATACAACTTTCAGAAGAAGATATAGCCACTATGAATATGTAGTCATGCCTTACAGTTTGATGAATACACCAACGATCTTCATGGATTTGTTGAATTATATATTTAATTAATATCTGGCTTCCTTTGTTGGGGTGTTTTTTCATAGTATCTTAGTGTATTCAAAGACAAGGGTTGACCATGAGAAACACCTAGAAATAGTGGTAAAATTTTTTTGAGATCACCATTTGTATGCCAAATTATCAAAGTCTGATTTTTGGGTATAAGAAGGATTTTTTCTTGGCCATTCCATTTTTGAGAAAGGCATTTTTGTTGAACCTAAAAAGATATAACTTGTTATCTCATGGACACCACCGAAAATTTCATCAAGATATGATGTTTTCTTGGTCGAGGTGGTTACTAATGATGCTTTTTTCTTGATTTTTCATGACTATATTCATCCATGATAGCTCTAAAAAAGAAGAATGCTTCATTCCAATGTATAGAGGAATAATAGATGTATTTCCAGGAACTGAAATCTCATCTTACATCAACAAAAATATTGATTTTTCCAGAATCAGGATAGGTGTATGTGGTGTAGTGTGATGCTACAAGATAATGGTTGTGTTGTGTTCTCATGCAAGAAGACCATATGGCTGCTTATAGCTCAAGGCAGTTGAGGATGCATCAGAAGAATTACCCAAAACATCATTTAGAGTTAGTTGTAGTCGTCCATGCTTTGAAAACATGGAAACACTATCTCTTTGAAGAGAAATTCACTATGTTTATGGATCATAAAATCTTGAAACGTATTTTCTCACAGCGAGATTTGAATCTGTAGAAAATGAGATAGATAAAGTATCTCTAGATTTTTGACCTTGACTTGATGTATAAAACAAGAAAATCAAATTCAATGGTGGATGCATTATGTAGAAATTCATATGCTCATTTCACAAAAGTAGGGTCATATTAATGGTATTTAATGTCTGTACTAGTTGAAATGCATGTGGAATGTAAAATAGAGGTTATATAGTAGTTTTCTATTCGGATATGCTTGTTACTAATTTGGTAAATATGCTCCAAGAGGTACAAAAATCTTATGCAGATTTTTTGGTTATGAGTTCAAAATTCAATGGTGGGGAGACCATTGAGGTTTGGAAATTTTATGAGAGTTCAGTTTTGTGTTTTAGAGATCGTATGGTTGTACGAATGGATTTTTAGGAACAACCCCTTCATTCATACCACCATTCGATATGGGTTGTACATCAAGGCACACAGATGATGTATAAGGTGTTCAAGGAACAATTTTTGTGGAGAGGCATGAATAGGAAGGTTGACAAGTTTTTTTCTAAGTGCTTAACTTGTTCGCATGTTAAGGTAGAGAATTAGAGACCAGCAGGTATGTTGTAATATTTTCCCATCCTAGTGTGGAAATGGGGGAAGTTAGTGATGGATTTTGTTAGAGCTCTCCCATGAACGGTTCAGAAACACGATTCTGTATGGGTGATTGTGGACCATCAAACTAAGTCATACCATTTTATTAAAATTCTAGAAACATATACAGGGGACAATCTGTCAAAAATAAATATTGAGTGAGTGGTAAAGAGACATGATGTACCTGTTTCAATCATCTTAGATAGATATCCAAGGTTCACGTCTCGTTTCGAGAAATCCTTACAGAAATCCCCTGGTACTTAGTTGTATATGAGCATGGTGTATCATCCTCAGACGGATTGTCCATCTTAATGGGCAATACATACATTTGAAGACATTATACAAGCATGTGTAATGGATTTTTGTGGCTCATGAGAGGATCACTTACCCTTAATGGAGTTCTCATATAATAATAGTTGACATGCCTTGATACATATGGATCCGTTTGAAGAATTGTATGTGTGTCCTTGTCATTCTTCAATATGCTGGGTGGAAATAGGTGAAGCTTCAGTATTTGGGCCAAGACTTGTCCAAGAAAAAATGGAGAATATTCAGTTAATCAGAAAGTGGATGGAGATAAATCAAATGATTTAGAAATCTTATGTGTATCATCGTCGAAGGATGTTGTCATTTAATGGGAGTGATGATATGTTCTTCATGATCTCTCCATGACTTGGGACAACGTCATTTTGGGAAACAGGGAAAGTAATCACCTAGATATATTGTCCCTTTAGAGATACTAGAATGGGTCAGAGAGGTAGAAAATATATTGGTATTTCCACCATGATTTAGTTCAGTGCATAATGTGGTCCACATATCTCAGTTGAAAATGTATTAGCTTGATCCTAACCATGTTATCAGATGGGATCACATTAACCAAAAGTCGGATAATTCATTGATATATATCTCAGTACAGATTTTGGATAACCAAGAGAAAGTATTGTATAGAAAAATAATTGTTCTAGGGTGGGGTTTAGGGTATCATGGTATTATTCAGGAAGAGAATTGGTAATGTTAGAAAGAAATGAAAGGGAAATGGCTATAACTCTTCAGAATAGAAATGGGTTTCTACATTCTAAGGATGGAAATATTGATGGTGGGGAGAGTGTAGTACCCTTGGGTTCTAGTATGTAACCACTTTCTCTATGATTTTTTGGGTATGATGTATAAGATGGAATGTTCGGAGATTTTGGTGACCTTTCACTATGTTTTAGGACTAAAGAAGAGGCACATGGGAAGCATATGGTTTATCCAAACCGTATGGAAATTCTAGTAAAAAGAATACTGAAGAGAATATTTGAGGTATAGAGCTTCTGAATGGTTTGTGCATGGTTAGGGTGATCATGAAAATAGGAAATGTGAGGACTTTCCTATATATTAGCTAATTCATGGTTGGCACACAGTTTTTCTAACCTTGTGAACTAACTATGTGCATAGTTGAAATGAGATCCTAAAAAAGTGGATCTCATATGTTATTTCCACTAAGGTTTTTGTTTTTTCTCATTAGTGGCTATAACATGGGATTTATATTCCATTAAGGTATAATATCCTCTACCCAAGTGATTTTGAGTCAATCCGAAGGCATTCCTTGGTGTTTTGAACCGAGATTCTTGAGGTTTGTGATCGTTCTTCATCGTTCATGGTCAGTTTCATAGATGTACCTAGATATACACCTCATCTCTTCTTGGTTCCTCAGATATACACCCATTATGGGTGGATCTATGAGTGTGGATTCCAAATATTTTGATATTTGGTTTCGATCTTTCTAGGAGAAGATATCTAAGGAGGTTCTGTGAAGAATCAACCTCGTTTTCTTAAGGGTTCTTCGTCCATGTCAAGTATCGTAAAAAACATCAAGGTGGGTGGCTTCTATCTCGACTCCACCATGTAGAACTGGTGGTCATTTTTAAAATTTAATATCTTGTGTTTAATTGGTTATTATTTGTCAATTTATAAATCTTTGGAAACCCTTCTTTGTAATGGTTTGGAAAATTGGCGAAATCTGGAAAATTTGGTATTTGAATAAAATGCTTGTGTTCATAAGTTTAAAATATATATTTTTAAATGGTGGTTTTATGGAATTGTGTAACATGTATTGGATTATATTTTTTCAATAAAATGGAATTCTTTATTTAAATGAAATGGCTGCTTCAAAATTAGTTTGTTATTTGGTTTTCAATAAAAATGCAGTTTTATTGAAAGCACTTGTTTTAGTGATTTGAAATGGTTATGCATACATGGGGTTGTGTGAGTTAATATTAAATGTTCCCCTGAATAAGGTAAGAGTTATGTTGGGGTACAAGGTGTGTGACCCTAGGTTGGGGGCATGTGTCATTAGGACATAAGGTAATTGGATGAGAGACCACTCATGAGTATGAAACTGTCGAACGAACTATACATGTGTGGGTGTATTGTGAACTATGGAATGGTAATGCCAAAATAATAAATAAGAATTTGTTTATAAACATTAATTATTTATTTTATGGAAAATAGCTTGCTGAAAATTTGTTTCATTTAAATTTTTTTCATTGTCTATAATTGGTTTTCAAACTGTTACATTTGTTTGTAAATTTTTTTTTGAAATTTTTTTATATAAACTATTTTATTTAATGTGATAACTATTATATACTAGTGGAATGATAAGGGAAGTCATTAAAAAAACTACTAAGTTATATACCCACCCTTACTTTGGAACTTCGATGCTTCTGCAAATGCTACCTTCCATGACTTGGGAAACGTTAAAGTATCAGACTTCTTTAGCCACATGTCATGATACTTTTGACTACTTGGTGAATTTAGAGCATAGAGTGTATGGATCATGGAGTCTTGATTTCAACATGGTATTTATTCATTGACTTTTTTCTATTTACTTTGATGTTGGGTTGTCTTCTTCTTTATCATACCTTGGTTGGTTGTTTTAAAGAGAATAATTTTAAAATGACTTAGTTTATTTCATGAATTATATAGTGTTTAGTTTGTTGTTGGTTTTTTGGGTTATTGGTTTTATTCATTAAAGCGTAAATCATCCCCCACTTACTTTTAAACCCTTCAGCATTTATTTCTAGCCTTCGGAATCGTTGTGACGTCGCTTAAGACCCAGAAATAACTCGTTGTACTCTCATGCTAATGAGAATTAGTGGGTCATTACAATAAATATTATAAAATTACCCGTACACATGTCATAATTTCATTTGATTAGCGGGTTTTGACCAAAATAATACTTGGTATGAGATTATAACTTTTTAACCCACTTAGGTGATATTATGATATTTATTAATTTTTTTAAAGTGAATTTAAAGGTGTTATACTTATATTTTAAATCACAATAAATTTTTTTATATTGGGTAATAAATAAGATAAATTAGATTTTAAATAGTCAATTAAAATATAAAATTTGTATCTTCATCAAGATAATTTAATTGTATTTTATAATGAATAAATAGTTATATTAAATTCATATACAATGATGATGCACTAATTATTGAATTAATGGAAATATCAAAAAAAGGATATTCAAAATATGAGATTAAAAATAACATGAAATAATTATTTCATACAATAACATTATAGATGATATAAATATATATTAGGGATGTTTTAAAGTTATTTATGTTATCTTGTGTATTGAAATTTTTTAATAAGTTAAGAAATGAATAGTATTAAAATTGACATTAATGATAATTTACAATAAATAATATTTTATTAAATGAAATAAAATTATTAAAAATAATAAAGTCATCCATATAATTAAAATTTGGTAAAATATGTCATTAGTGATCCATTTGGGGTTTTTTTTCATTTTATAGAAACTACATTAACCCCTAAAAGTAAATAGATATGTTTTCACAGCAAGAGTTAAAGAGATTAACTAAGGGTTAAAGCCAAAATATTAAGTAATGTGACCTAAAATTTTCAAAAACAAATCATTGGTTGATGGGGTTTCAACCAATACTAATATTATATTCTAATTAACTCTCTTTGAAGCCATTTGGAATTATAAATTAGTATTAATTTAATATTTTGATACTTTCCAAAAGTGACCCTCGTGTCAATTATAAAAGGAAACCTCCTCCCTCACTTCGTCACACCACTTTGAGCCTTATAGCTTGACGAAACCTAGAAAATTTCTCCTAACAACATATTTATCCAAGTTATAGAGGTTATGGTATTTCTAAAAGACAACACCTAGAGACCTCAAGAATAGATATAAATAATGTCCACTGAAGAAGAGTTATTCAATTTTACTAACTCATCTATGTTAATTTATTCGTCTACTTACTATTTATGTGTTGTTTCGATTAAAAATTAATAACAATAGTATCATATATATTCATATATGTAATTAAAATTATGGGATGACCATATTCCACCTTTTAACCATCCTACAAAAAATGGAATCACCATGTGTGGGTACGTACAACATACCATCTCCACAAGGTGGTGCAATTTGTTTTTCATCACCACATTACTTGGATGAGTGTAATAATGTAAATAATCAATATATAAAGTACATATGGAATAATATTTATTCTTTATAATTATTATACCATCCAATTCCCTACCCTTCCACCATTAAGGGAATGATATCGTCGCTCATGCATACGTACGACCTACCGTTTCCGTGATGCAAAGTGATTAATTTTCCATGTTTACTATTCAGGAATGACATATATATATACACTGATTAAATACAATATATATGAAATTAATATCATTCTTTATATGAAAAAAATATATATTATGCATAAAAAACATGACAAACATTACAAAACATGCATCGGAAAATGAAGTAGTTAGCACACGAAACAGGGGTAATAATGAAATATTATTAACAAATAGATATAATAGATCATATATGATATAGTAAATATTAATATGGCTTTTATATACATTTATAACATTATTTAAACAATTATACAGGATTTTAAATCATGTTCAACTAATATAAAGTGCAAGGAAAGGGTTAATTTCACAATCTCCTTATTATTTGAGATTATTTATACATATGTATCTACTGGGGAATATTTATCATCCATATCCAGGTTTTATAAAAAAATAAAAAGGTTTTAATGTTATCCTCTGAATGTTTGAATTAATTTTACCTATTTTTTAGTTTTTATAATTATTTAAATTGAATATTTGTTTTTCATTTACCAATTTAGTACTTTGTGACTTTGTTTATAGAAGGAATGTTATTTTTAATTATGCGGCATGACTAAATTTTTTCACAATCATGAAACTTAATGATTATGAATGCTTAATCACTTGTTTACAATATCATTTTAAAATAATATTTTTTTCATTTTAAATTACATGGATTTTTAAATAAATGATTGCAAATTAAAAAATTGGTATTTCTCTCAAGAAATTTTTAATTATTTTATTAGAATACTTTCATCTATGTAAAAATCATTAATTGGATCTTATATATGATTGAGTTTGATATATTATGATACAATATACCCTATTTTATTGAGGGGTTTATGATCCGTTTTACTATGTATTTTCTATTTTTATACCATTCATTATTTATGGTTGAAGTATTCACACTTTGTATGCTAGTTTTTTATACAAATGTTTATGTTTTTTTGTCTCACCATTTGTATATGAATAATGCATTGGACTTAATAAGTGATAGGAGGGGCTCGCTATAGCCCCTTTATTCATTTGTAGGTCTTATTATATAAACTAGTTTGGGTATTGGCTGATGTATTACCTATTTATGTATGGTGTATTTGATGAAGCCTTGAAGGTATGTTTATGATATCTGGAATTATACATTCCCTCATGAAGAGATTAGTTTTTTATATTCAATGATATTATTCAACTTGTATAATATCCATGGTTATGTCTTTTAGTTCATGTGACTATTTATAATGTATTATTTATTCTGAACATGTTATGCTCAAGATATGTTGAATGGAATGTGTTTCAGTTATTCACTTTTCCTTAGAGTTTATGTTTATTAAATTATAACAGAATCCACAGTACGCTTACTATTTCTAATAATGTGAGATCACCCATTTCATATGATTAATTTTTTATCATGATACCAATATGTGTATTATTTTTCATATTCAGGGTGAAACAATGAGAATAATTAGATTCTCATAGGATTTACTATATTGTTATTTATGTTTTAAAATGTAACGTAAGGTTCATGTATGTAATCTAGTTTCCAAAACTTCTAAACTCATTAGTCATTTTTTATTCTAATGTAGTATCTATTTCAATGAAATAGGGTGAGTAACTAGCTCTGAGATTTGGAGATATTGGTCGTAATAGTGACCATTCTATATGTACCTCTAGTTTGGAAACTCACACTAAGTCCATGATATTAAGGACACATCCAATACAATAATGAAAACCCACTACACATGTATTCTATGTTCTCACAACAATTTTTTTTAAATCAATAATTATTTTTAAATCACATAATCAAACATCTTTCCTATGTCATCTGAAATTAAAAATTTAAAACAATGTAAAATGAGATCGTCCAAAAAACTATTCAAATTCATTATTTCCAAATCATCAAGAAAAGTGGTTTACAATTAGAAATCAAACTTAATTTCCATTGAAATTCAAATAAATTCATTTATATATACAAGGCTCGAATTTATAGAATAATTGGATAAAAGAGGGTATCCACCTACCTCACAACAAGGTATGAAACTGATTAATGGTATAAAAACATCCAGATTGAGGCATGATATTTTTTTCATTCAATAGAACCATTAAATATCTCATCAAAAATAGTCCATAAATCGTACAACTACCAATAAAATATTAAATATGTTGTTCCTTTTTAGAGGAGATGAGAATACATAAAGTTAAATAGATAAAGTAGAGAATTATAATTGATTTTAAAGATCCAATAAAGTTAAATCCATCAAAATAGGCTTCTTCACTAAAGAGAATTTCAAAAATCACCAAGAGGAGACCTATGGTTCGAGAAAATTTGATAAAGGGGGAATAATGATAGTTTTGTGTGAAAATTTTAAAAAGAATTTAATTTATGAATATCACTAACACTCATCGCATGGATAAACTACATGGTTCAAAAAAATATGCACCAATTGTGTGATTGATAATGCACATCATCAAATGGGTCGCACGGTAATTCCACACGATTTAAATATTGTGTGCCAACCTTATCATTTTATTCTCACCAAACTATCAATTCTCATGGTTAATAGATTTGTCCAAACCATTCTCTATCAATGCACTAATCTAGTGACTCCAAGATCCCCATGTATAGATCCCAGGACAAGTTTCACAGTTTCCCAAAATCATACCTCAACCGTGAATCCCTATGAATGCTTCTTAAACTTAATAAAAATAATCCTTAATTTCCAAAAACTCAACCCAAAAATTATATAAAATAAAAATATATAATAAAAGGGTGAAGGTATTTCCCACCAATGAATTAGAAATTTTGGATTCTTCAGACCCGAATACTATTATAGAGGAATTTCAAAAACCCCTAACTGATCAAATCATAATAAGAGATGAAAATTATCCGCTGATGATATATATTGAGACAATGTTAATGTCCAAGACCCCTATCACAATATGTGATTGACCCCCACTATGGAATAAACTCATGAATTATGTCCACTAAGGATAGAAACTGTTAAGGAATCTTGAGATCCAAGAGAAGGTCAGTTATTTCCATATCTTTAATTTTTACCTTGATATCACATTGTATATGTATTCCTATTTATTCATCATTGGAAGTAACACCAACCCCAATAAAAGGGATCCTTGAAGGGTATATAGTACTCGAACCCTGACCACTAAAGTGTGAAATAACAGACATCATCTTAGTATACTATATTTAAATGGGGGGTACATAGGGTCCCCTTTTACGTAAACTAGTTCATGGGTAAATTTAACCTTTTAAGAGTGACCCTATGTTAGACCAGGATGCTCTCAATACTCTATAGACTACATAGTGATCTGTTTGGAGATATATATAGAGGATAATAACACAAAATAACTTGGAGGTTCATCTACTGAAATTATTATTCTTTATGAGTCTAGGATATGATGGATTTTAATAATAGGTTATTCATTATACTGTAAAGGATACCATTTGAAGATTGAAATATGAGAAATAATCACAAAAATTTCATTCTAAGAAGAAATCAACAACAAAATTCCCCATCCCGAAGTCCATGTAAATTTCATAGGAATCCTATTTTATAGGGGTAGGGATGAATAAAACATTTTAGTGGATGGTGAATTTATTCAAGTAGAACACCTCCAACAAGATCAAGATGCTACTTAGTAGAGGTTGTTGGAGCACCGTACGTTGATTGAGGAAGCCGAAAGTTGAGAAAATACAATTACTCCGAAAGAGGAGAAACTATGTTGTATGGGAAAAGCTGAGGAAACTGATTTATTTGACATTAAACATGATATAAATGAAGACCAAAAACCATTTATGAACTAAAATACTCTAAAAATTGGCTTTTAAAACACTCCATTTTTTTTGGAATAGAGTGAATCCAACCTGTCAGCATTCCTATTGCAATTAGATCAATTAATGAAAAATTTTATTTTTATTCTAGATCATTGAAAAACATTTATAAAATCCCTATTTTTCAATGATCATTAGTTCACAATATCCCATGAAAACTCTTGATGATAAATATCGAAGTAAATCAAACCCATTAAAATATTGAATGAGAACTGGATTGAGTTAATCATGGTAATGAAAACATTAGATTCAAAGAGACTTTCAGTATGGCATGTGCTTATATATGGAAATAGGTGTATTCACCATAAATGAAACACTAGTGTTGGTCCATTAAAATATGGAGATTATTTATTCCTGGGTATGTTCTTATAATTTTTTATAGGCATATATACCATCACTTTAACACTGGAGTGAGTCCATTCAGATATAGATATAGTTGTCTCAACAAGATGTGAATCATCAAGGGGAGTTTTAGAATGAGGATTACTATGTTCCATATAAATCAAGTACAATGATTTAATATATTTGTGAGTATTTAATGAATATATGAACCATTATAATAACAATAGATGGGTTCTATAATTATTTCCCAGGTCAACGAGCGTATTAAGCATTGCTTGAATTTTGCTGGGACTAATGGTGGACACCATGAGTCTTGTGTCAATTTATATTGTTATTTTAATTATATATTTTCCTAATCATCACATAGGGTATCCTTAGAGGGATGAAACTTGGGTTTTCACTAGGACACCGTTTTATATTTATTTATCTGACATGTTTTGTTCCTTTACACTTTTTAACTTTATAATTGTTCCTTGTTCACTTGAGATGCATGTCTAATGAGTGGAGACTCAACTTTCTCACAAGATATCCATTATTGGGTTTCAACTTTTTGAGTGATTCAAATATTTTATTAGACAACTTATGGTTATATAACCTAGACCAATGTAACTAGTGTTTTAGGATAGAAAAACATTAAGTAATATGTGAGGCAATCTACATAACGACATGGGTAAAGAATACATGATATGAATGAGAGACCCATGTTAGTATATACAATCTCATAGATAAGTTATAGGTCATATTTATTATACCATTAGAGGATAGAGATTGAGGTGAAACATCTTTGAAAAATAGGTGGGACAATCTATCTTATAACAATGGAAAATCAGTCTTGACCTGAAAAAAGAGAACAACTATATTAACATTGATATTTTGGACACACTATTATTTCATGCGTATTTTAAAATATTTTCTTAATATTTTTCAATAGTTTTCATTCTTTTTTATATATTTAAATGTTACTCAAAATAGAAATAATTTCTAATAAAGAATTCAAATGAACTAATACGATGGTTTTCAATAATTTAACTTTTTAAGAATTAATTGATGAAATTTTTAATGTTATTTTATACATGTTTGATACATTATTTACTCATTTCTGAAAAAAAAATTGTTAAAAAATATGCCAATGATGGCCATACCTCGACCATGGATGTCACCCACTGAGACAGGTCGGCCATGCATAGCACACGAGAAAGAAATACAACCCAGTGTGATGGAGGAAATAACTAGGGACACGACATGAGGCTGCATGATCAGAGGTGGGCCGAAGGCCCGTGTGGTCTAGGTTGTCAAGCCTGGACCATGTCCTTAAAGTGAGGGTTTCTGTGAGCCCACCTTAGTATATGCTTCTGACCTATGTACTGGGTGCATTTTATTATAATTACTCCCCAATCCCAGCCTCCACTCATACTTGGGACACTATCTCTTTATTATTGTTCACCATTTTAATAGAATAAACGTTTCCCATTCCCAATCATTGACCTCCCACATGGATACCCAAATCCACTTATCTCAGCCACTGTATGCCACTCTTCACTCTCTGACTACTGCTCATTTTCATGGGCAAACCGCATTTCTTATGTCAAAGAGATCAAAGATCAATCCCTTTATTAAATCCCACACCTGTGACGACTGTGGATGAACTAGGGACCCTCATGAAACCTCTATTAAAACCATCTTGAGTCCGCATTAGACCACAATGAAGGTTGGATGAACAAGGATATCTACTTACACTTCTTAATACTACATTTCCTCAACTAGAGATTCCATGTCATCAAATCCTACCTTACATTACAATCACATACTATGGGGGGTCATACCGAATCACATGTCTACGGGAGATATCTGACCACTCGAATACCTCAAGTGTTCTAAATTCCATCTTCACTATCAGGTCTCATAAGAGATTAGAAATTTAGATTTTTTTATTTTTAAAGAAATGTAATAAAAGGGAAGAGAAGACCACTAGGGCATTCCTTTACATATAAAAAGTGGGCCATGCCCAGTGATGAAAGGATTTTTGTGACACCCAGGGAGAACAATGCAACTTCCAGGATGATACTACTTCCGGTTTTTCTTCTTGTTTTAATTTTTCATTAATTTATATTTATTAATTTTATATTTGTAGTTATTTGTATTTCATAGTAAAATAAATTCATTCATTTTTTCTATTCAAGTGTTCCAGCCAATTTCTATTCATCTTATTAAAAATCGTCTTCTTATTATATTTACTTTCTTCTTCTTCTTCTTCTATTTCTTCATTCTCTCCACTTCTATTTTTATTTATTTCTTATAATTTTATTTTAATTTTTTATTATTTTTTTCTTCTTCAAATTTGATTCAATTATTTTATCTATTCATAACCTTTTCTAATGTTTTTATTTATTTTATTATCTTATTTCTATTTTATTCTCCTAATTATATTATCTCTTTTCATCATTATGATATCTTACACTTGGCAATGAGGGGCTGAACAATGTCTCGGCCCCTGGGGGAGTTAAAGTGTTCTTGAATTCTATAATAATGTTTATTTTATGTTTTTGATAGATATGATTTTTATGAATAGGTGTTGTGATTGTCCGTCATGACATGGAACTCAAATCTATTCCTATTATTTAATTTTATTTCACTTTTCTCTCTTACATTTATTTGATATTAAAACAATGTAGTTGATCCAATCAATGAATGAAATTATATACATCGTAGTTGGTTCCTAGAAGATGTCACACTCTCTATTGAGGTGTTCTATCAAACATGATTATAGGAGGAGGTGGAATTTATATTTTTTAAGGAAATTTAGATTTCAAAATACTAAATTAAATGATATTAATTCATTCATGATATTCTATAGTTGAATTATCAAAAAAACAAAATAATATAAAGGTTAATAATGATAGAATGAAAAAAAAACTCATGTCCATGATCTTTCTTCCTAATCAAATTTTGTTAAGCATTTCATATTGGTTCAGTCAAAATTTACATTCTTCTTCTCTTTTAATAATTTCAAAAATTAATCAATGACTAAATTAATCATTATTTTAATAAAATAATAAAAGGAAAAAAATTAGTATAGGTGATTTAGATTATTTATGTAGAAGAGATGAGAAGCTCTTCAAGTGAGAGGACACACATCATCCACTATGTCATAGTATAAAAATAATAAGAAATTTTATTTTATCACACCCCATGACACGCGTGATGTCAAAACTGGCACCATTTCAGAGGAGATGATCATTAGTTTTATTACTATTTATAGTCTTAATTTGTAGAGAGTTTTTAATCTAAAATCTAAAGAAAATGTTTAGCTCAGTTTGGTATGTTGAGAATGGTGTTGCTTTATTATGTTGATAGATCAGGGGAGCCCAAGATGATAATTTCAAGAACCCCATCTAGTATCACAAAGATACCTCAAACAACCATTAATTGAAGGATTATCTAGAGAGATAACTAAATTCTTGGAGTACTTCAATGATTTTTATCAAGGAAGAGCCAATCCACAAGAAGAGACCACCTTTAATTCTCTAAACATATCGGAAGAAACTATATAGGTGATATTTTTAGAAAAAGTCTATCACAGAAAACTAAAATATTATATTTAGAATATGGAAGCAATGGTACACAATTTGTAAGGAAAAATGGATTGGCTAACTGGGCATTTCAATGTGTCCCTCCATAAACCTGAACCTAATATGGAGGGAAATCCTTTGGTCTTCCCTTATCATTCTGAGGACAACCAAGAAGTTGAGTCCATCAATGATGAACATAAAAAACCCAACCATTTGAAGAAGAAGACTAAGGATGGCCATAATGAGATAGAGTGGATTTCTGATAAGGAATAATTTCTATCTCAGCGAACTTTGGGAGATCAACAAGATATAGAAAATTTCAGGAATGAATATGAGGCACAACTTGACATCCCTAGTCCCTACAATGTATTTAATCTAACAAAATTTCATATCTTGATGGAAATTGAATAGGAATACACAAACCAAGTGGTGTAACTTGATGAAAAGATGGAGGATCCTGACTACATACTTCCACTTGTTACCATCCAACACCAAGATCCACTCACCATTGAAGAATAGATTTATAAAGAACTAAGTAAGGGATTTGATCATATCTCAAAGACTATATAATTTGATTTATTTCAATAGTAATTTAGCAATAAATCCTACATCATGGAAGTTTAGGATTTAGATATTTATAATTATTCCTTTGAGAATGAAGAAGAAACGGAACATGAACCTGCTGAGGAAGACATGGTGCTCCCAAATTTTATGGTACATTAATTTGAGGAATCCCATAAATATTTCCAAGTATCTAAGACAAAGGAAATCAAGATAGCAACACCCCATTAAAAAATGGATAATATTTCTGACTATTCATATTTAAATTCAATTCTGGTAAAAACAACTTCTTACATTCCTTTTGATAATTCATTTCAAACTTCCCACATTGATTTAACATTGTACACAAAGGTGGAGGTCCTACATGTATCAATCAAGTAGGATGATCCATACTTCATCCTACCCCGCCATGAAAGATGTACTTAATTGTAAATGGAGTTAATTTGGTTTACTTTATGCATGGATAATTACTCACCATAAACAAATAAATGTAAGAAGGTAAAATCCACATGTGGTGGTTCATGTACAAGAAGATCCACCCACCATAATATTATGGATAAAAATTTGTAATTACTTCTGGAGGGAGAAAAAATATAGGGCCTATTTTTCGGATCATAGGACAACTTATCCTTATATTTTACTTCTATAAATTTTGATTTTAATTTCATTCTTAGGATTAGTCCAACATGTAACCCAAACCCTCGTATATCATTTTTAGCATTAATGACATGGTCCTTATGTTTTAGTTGAATGATTTACTTTTGTATGACCATGCTGGCACAAGGAAGCCCCCAAGAACAATTTGAAAGAAGGAGATTCAAAATATTCATGGAAAAGGGAGTTCACTTTTAATGTTTTTATTTTAAACTCCATAAATGTTTTCCTGAAACCTATTATGATATTAAACTGTAACTCCATTCCCACTCTTGAATTATTACATTACCTGAATTATCAAGGAGAAACGAGTTTCATAAGAATCATTTTATGTCATGTTTTATATTTAAATTCTAATGAAAGTGAATGACTATAATGGAGACTTGAATTGTTAAATTGAAGCATAAATATTAAATTGAGGACTCATGATTTGAGGGAACTAGTTGATTAATGTAAATTAAATTTTCTTACTATTTTCCTAGTTTCAATTCATGAAATTCATGAAAATTTTTTTTTTATTATTAGCCATCCATCTATTGATTAACCAAAATCATATGTCCAATTCCCATAAGTATTTATAGACCAAATACTTCCTATTTTATCTTGAGAATATTTCTTAAGTGATCTTGGGACATATAACTTATTAAAACTATCATTTGAACGTATGAAAGTTATGACTATAAAAACACATTTAAAATGATTGATATATGTTTTTAAAATCCATTATAATTCAATTAAACCTTTACATTAATCATTTTTTACCAGAAGATTTGGGGGAAAGAGCCTTTCTAAAAAGAGAAAAAGGCAACATGAACCTTTACATTAATCATTATTTATCCCATAGAGACCATGGATAACATTGTTAGGGATAAACCATGTTTCAAACCACTTTTATTCATTCACACATTATCTTAGTATTCATATGATATTTTAAAGTTAATGAGTGGTGGGTGGAGTGAGTCATAGTGGAAAGGGTGAAATAAATTGTATGGATAAGAGTGGGGGTTCAATTTGTTGGAATTAAGAATGGTTTTAGAATCAGTCATTATATTTTATTATTTTATCATTTTGAAAAAATGAAAAAAAAAATATGAGTGAGTTATGGAATTGGAATATCAAAAACCACCATCACCAAACCAACGATTTTTTTATATTTTTCTAGTTGGTTGGTGTGAGATTCATTATAATCATAACTTTTAGAAAACTGAAAAAATACTATTGAAAAAAAAACTAAATTAAAAAATCAATAAGGTGCTCCTCATTTGTAACGACCCAAACTTTTGTTAATAAAAATTATTCTTGATCTAATTAAATGTATTATTATATATAATGATCATATAAAACGTATTAACTTCCTTGTTTTTATGTTCTTGGGTTTCAAAATACCGTTAATAATGTTTATCATCGCTAATATAGTTTTTGAATAGTGATCACATGATAAGTATAAATATATGTCTTTAACAAATCCAATTTATTCAGAAAAAGGAAGTGCTGGCCTCATCCAGTAGTATTTCTCCATATAAATCCCATTTTTCGGAGCTTAGAATGGAGGTGGCGTCACTGGGCTTCATTCTTGAACAATCCCAAGTCGAGCTTCAACATGTTAAGATTGAACGGAACTAACTATGAGAGAAGTTGAAGTTGATAGAGATTACCAACCAAGAAATGTTATCCGAGCCACCCAAAGAGTCTGTCTCCATCGTACACCTTACCCTTAGGTATTATGTAGGTGTTATAAAAATATTTGTAACAAGACCCTAGCACTATGATTTTTGAATTATTTTTGTATAGAATAAATAATATACATTCATTTTATTATTATTACTTTGTTAATAGTTTTTAAAGGACAAATATTATTTTAGTTAAGAAATATATTTTGATGAAATTAATGGATTATTGAAATAAAAAATATTTTAATAAAATATTATTAAAAAATTAATTTTCATTAAATATTAATGATTGTTTAATTTTTACGTATACAATTGTAATTTTTATTAAGGCCTGGAATATATTTTTATCAAAACCCATGAATTTTTAATAAATGTCAGTTTTTATTTTAAAATTAAAAAATCACATATTTAGAAAATTATTTAGATAAAATTATTATTATTTATAGAATAAGAATTTCTAAATAATCTAACGGTGAATTTTTCATAATTTTCTGAGATAGTCGAATTTTCGGGTAAAAATAAAATATTGTTTAATTATATAATGTGTTTATGACATCATAAAGACCCAATAGTGGTGTAATAAGATATTATAAATAGGATTTTAGTCCAATATATATTTTACCATCAAAAAATGTTATTTTAGGTTTATTTTATATATTTTATGGAGCCTTAGTGGACCCTCCAAGACTTATAAAACATTTTGTCTTTTTAAGATTATTTCCTTGAGAGTGTGACTCACCTGCCCATAAGCAAGCCTAATATTATAATAAGTTCTGAAAGTGGCCTTATAAAACAATTTTTTCCACTCCCCTTTCGAAAAAACTTTATTAAAAAACCATGGCTTGGTTTTTGGTTTTGATTAGTTTAATGTGTAATTTCCAAAACCTAAATAATAAATATTTCCCTCCCTTTTCTTATATAAACACACACATGATCCCTCTTCCTCTTCACTAAAAGACTTTTTAGATCGGCCAACATCTTACATCCTCACTCTATAATCATCCAAAGTCTCCGAGAGCTCCCAAGAAGACTCTCTCAATCCGCTCCCATGCCTTTGGGGTTACACTTCCAAGTAAGGGATTTCATCCTCTCTCGTTTTTATCCAAGTTTCTTTATGTTGCTATACCCTTATCTTTTAAATTAAAAATGTTAGGGTATGATTTCCCACCTACCGTAAAATCCGCTTTTTATTTTTTTAATGATGTGATACCACTTTCACTCTCATTAATTCATTCCATGTACACATGTTACCATGCTGAAATTCCTTAAGGAATTTCTCTCTCCTCAGTTACATTCAACCAATTTTTTATGTATTATGATTATAAATTCCATTAATTATGTTGGTAAATATATCCTTATAAACTCGTAATTTCTATTTCATGTAAATATGATGATACACCCCTTTCACTCTCATCAACCAGTTTTTTACGAGTTCTTATGTCACGCCGTTATGCTCCTGAAATTGCACCATCATTTTTCAAGCCAATGTCATTGTGTAGTGAATACAATGGCCATTTATCTATCCAGGGTATTAAACTTTATGAAAATTTACTTATTGATTATATAGTTTCTTGTATGAATTCCATATTCCTTTATAGTGGAATAGATGATGATGTTTAGTGAATCCATGTTATATGATCCATGTGGCACACTTATGCATGAAATGAAATGTTTAAGAATGGTGTGCCCTGATAGCACTCCAATGCATTGGGTAAAGACCAGTATCATGATACTTTAATTGAAATTAGGGTTTAATCAAGCTAATTAAATTCCAATTAGGTTTTACTTATGCTCCATGTGCAATGAGCCTTGGATCATGCAAAAATCACGTTAAATGTTGTTGCCACATTTCCATGTTATGATAATCATGCTATATCATGCCTTTATGTTCATGATTCTCTTATGATCCATTGATATAAATATTTCCTAACATGTAATTTATTCTTCATGTTATGACTTTTTTACTCCCTTAATGGGATTTATATCTCACCCTTTTATTATGCATGTCCTCAAGTTATCACAGGCAATGCTAAGTACGAAGCAATGATGAGGTCATGTAAAAGAAGTTTTCAATAAGATGTTGAATTTTATGTTTTAATTTGTGGGGTAATCTTCCTAAGAGCTAAAGACACTAGACCCCTTGATCTTCAATGTATTATCATGGGAATATTTTATGTAATAATTCATGTTTAAAAGTGTAATAAAGGGCATGATTGTTATAGTTGGTATCAGAGGATAAGTTTAGTTATTTTTAGGATTAGGATTAGAAAACCCTAGTGAAAGGCTTAGGGATAAGACTAAGTATAATAGAAAAATACCTAAATTTTGGTGATTACTAATTAAGTGGTTTATTAAGAAAATAAATCCCTGTCTGGATACGAGTAGGAAGAGGAAGCTCTGACACAGATGTATCTAGGGGTAAAACCTGAAAACACTACTTTGAGCTATACTCGAACGAGAATTGGTGAACGAAAACAGGCCTTGCTGCACTCTTGGTTATGACACTCTTGAGGGATATGATTTGTTAAAATCATAAGATTAGTATGAACCATTATTAAGGTAATTAAAAAAATCCCCTAAGAATATATGTTAGGAATTAGATCATGGATAACATAGATTGAAGCCTATATATTCATAAGTTAAGGAAATATAAGTAATTTAAAAGTCATCTATTTTTTCACTAGATTCCCCTTTATGTGATAACCCTAACATTATTTTTATTACATCCAATGCCTAGTAATATAATGATTAAGGCTATCAATCGATGTGAAGATCAATGTGACGACTGTTCCAATGTGATTCCCAATCTGATAGGAGCGAGAATAGTGAACTTTGTCATGATACTCTCTCATTTAACACAAGTTTTAAATAGAAACATGGGCAAATATGAATGTTCAACCCCCCTAAGAATGATCAAGTCGAAATCGAGGGCATCATTAGACAAAGTCCTCCTAATTTTATTGGATCATCTAATCTCTCAATCATTGAACAATGTATCAACTCCATTGAGAAGATATTCTCTATCATTCAATGTTTTGAACAAGAGAATGTTCTTCTGGCTGTATATTGTATGGGGAGTGAAGCTGATCAATGGTGGAAATTGATCAAAAATACAAATCCTGAGGAAGATATCGAGGCATTGGAATGGAAGGATATCTAGAAAATGTTTTTTGGTAAATACTTTCCATGAACACTCCAATATAAGATGTAAAGGGACTTCTTTTCCCTCAATCAAAGAGATGACGAATATGTTAGAGAATATGAGGAAAAATTCAAAAGGATTGAACGATATTCCTTCAGCATTTTCGTTACCCCAAATTCAAGGTTGACCACTTCTTTAGTGGGCTAAAACCTAGCCTACGGAAAGCCCTAGTGATTCGTGACTTCGAGAGATATGAAGAAATTGTCTGATGTGCCCTCAAATTTGAAATAGAGATCAGTGAATCTCAGGGGTATTATGGGGATAAGAAGCGTAAGGTGAAATTTAATTATGGTGGTCCAATGGATAAATCCAAGAGTGATAAGAAAATCTATCACCCCACTTACCAAAGGTGAGGAAAGAATTACCCTGGAATTTTCTTGAAGGGGATGAAGAAATGCTTTAGGTGTGGAAGAGAAGGGAACCTAGACATTAACTTCCAACAAGAAAAACCTGTAGTTGTGAAAACGGATAGTAACACTCTGTTCAACCCTCAATGCATTTTTCATTGCTTCAAATTCAATGAATCATGGCACATTTCAAACCAATGCCCTAAGACAAGGGTTTTAGGAGGCAACCAACAACCTCCAAGGTAGCACGGGCGAGCATTTTCCATCACTACCATCGAAGTGAACCCTGAAAACAAAGTGGTGATAGGTACGTTAGTTATTCATTCAAGAATAGAAAAAATACTTTTTGATTTTGGTTTTGTGGATTCTTTTATATCCAGAAATTTTAGTAGAATAATTCCAATACCTCCACAAATCACGGAAGTAAAGATTTCAGTGAGTATGAAAAAATGGAGAAATCATTACAACCCATGAGTATAACTCCTCCCCTATCACAATTTGTGGATTAAAATTATCATAGAACCTCGTCATACTCCCTATGGTGTAATTTTATGCCATTATTGGCATGGATTAGATTTCCTTATATTGATCCAACAGAAATTTCCATGAGAGGGAAATCACTCTCAATATGGTGAATCGACCCCTGATTCTGTACAAGTGCATGGAGGAGGATGAATCGTTATTATCACCATTATCCCAAGCATAAATATTACTTCCATATGATCAAATGTATATTACTCAGATGATTGAGTCTAAGGAAGCAACCATCCTTGAAGACATTCCTTTTGTGAGGGAATTTTCTAATTTGTTTCCTGACGAATTGTTTGGTCTTCCTCCTAGAAGAGATGTTGAATTCTCAATTGATCTTATTCGTGGGGCATTGAAAATATCCAAGACTCCATATAGAATGGCTGTTGTAGAGATTGATGAGCTGAGGAAACAACTACAGTAGAATCTGGATAAAGGGTTTATACGCCCATATG
Source organism: Viscum album (assembly GCA_963277665.1). Classification (NCBI taxonomy): domain Eukaryota; kingdom Viridiplantae; phylum Streptophyta; class Magnoliopsida; order Santalales; family Viscaceae; genus Viscum; species Viscum album. Next base: position 326,793,819 of record OY728130.1, read on the forward strand.
ATTCACTCTGTAGTGGTCCAGTCATCTTCTTCAAGAATAAGGATTGGTTAATGCTAATTTGCATTAATTATAGTGAGATCAAACAAATCATGATAATGAACAAGAATCCTATGCCCCTAATTGATGAATTTTTCGATAGTATACATGGAGAACAATACTTCTCTAAGATGGATTTATAGTCGGGATATTACCAAGTAAGGGTAAAGAAGGATGATATCCCAAAGAATGCTCTTTGTACACGGTACATGCACTATGAATTCATAGTAATTCCTTTCATACTCACTAATTCACTAGAAATATTTATGGACATTATGAATAGTGTATTTAGAGATTACCTTGATAAATTTGTGGTATTATTTATAGATGATAATATAATATACTTGAAAACAAAGGAGGAGCATGAGGAGCATCTAAGAACTGTACTAGAAACCTTGTGAAAGGAGAAGATCTTTGCAATGTATATCAAGTGTGAGTTCTGGTTAAATAAGGTCTCATTCATGGGTCATATTGTCACAAGCAATGAGGTATCTGTGGATCCCTCCAAGACAGCTGCAATTGAGGGATGGCAGAGGCCAACTTCGATAGCTGATATCCATAGCTCTTTGGGGTTAGCTGGATATTATCACCGATTTGTGAGAAATTTCTCATGATTGTCCAACTCTCTTGCCAAGATAACTCGGAAGGGAGTAAAGTTTTCTTGGAGTGATGAAAGTGAAGATAGCTTCATGGAGTTAGAAAATTGGCTTATCACTATGCTCGTGCTCACATTAACCACAAGAGGAGAACTTTTTGTGGTATTCTCTGATGCTTCAAAGAAGGGCATGGGTTGAGTGTTGATGTAAAATGAAAAATTCATATCCTATGCTTCAAGGAAACTAAATGTTCATGAGAAGAACTATCCAACACATGATCTGAAGTTGGCTACAGTGATATTCAGTTTAATGATTTGGCAACATTACATCTTTGTAGATAAGTATGAAATATATATAGACCACAAAAGCCTCAAGTATATATTCACATAGAAAGAGTTGAATATATTCCAAGGAGATGGTTAGAGCTAATCAAGAACTATGACTTCTCAACCCATTACCACTATAGGAAAGTGAAAAAGGTGGTAGATACTCTAAGTAGAAAGGACCCAGTAATTATATCATGGATGAGAATTGATAATGATCCAATCATCTTATATTTGATGAATATGGACATGGGAATCATAAATAAGGGAACATAATCAATCCTTTCCCAAATGATTTCTCAACTGTCTCTTTTGGAAAGGTTAAAAGATGTTGAAAAGGATGGTGTGGAAATTCTGAAGAAAGTAGAAACTATCAGAAAAGGTAAACACTCGGAGTTCAATGTTAATGAAGAAGAAATTGTGATATTCAGGTCAAGATTATGTGTTCCATCAAATCCAGAGTTAAAGAATGAACTTTTGGAGGATGCACATAGTTCAGATTTCTCCATTCACCCAGGAAATACAAAGATGTAACAAGATCTCTGAGAGAGTTATTGGAGGGATGACATGAAGAAGGTGATCACTAAGTATACATCAAAGTGCTTGGTATGACAACAAGTGAAGGGTGAGAGTCAGAAGTCTAAGGGGATGATGAAATCATTACCCATACCAGCATGGAAATGTGAGAACATCATCATGGACATTGTCACCAGACATCTGAAGACATCCAAAGGAAACAATGCTATCTAGGTTTTTGTGGATCATCTTACAAAGACTGCACACTTCATTGAAATTTGAGAGGAATTATCATTGGATCAACTAGAATGGATATATATCAATAATGTGGCAAGGCTGCATGGAGTACCACTATCGATTGTATCTGACCGAGATCCAAGACTCACATTTATGTTTTGGAAGAGGCTTCAACATGCTCGGAATACTGAGCTGAACTTCATTACAGCTTATCATCCTCAAACTGATGGCTAATATGATCAGAATATCCAAACACTTGAGGACATGTTGAGATCATGCTCAATTGACTTAAAAGGAGGATGTGAGCATTATCTTCCTCTAGTTGAGTCCTCTTACAACAACAATTTCCACTCAATCATCCAAATGGATCCTTACGAATCCCTTAATAGGAAGAGGTGAAAAACACCGACATGTTGGGATGATGTTAGGGTGCGAAAACTCCTAGTTCCAAAAATGATCAATGAAATGGTAGATAAGGTTAAGACCATCCAGTAGTACATTGAAGTTGCTCAGAGTCGACAAAAGGGCTATGAAGATAATAATTAACAAGCCCTAGAGTTTCATGTTAGAGACATGGTATTCCCCTGAATATCACCGTGGAATAGAGTTATGAGATTTGGGTAGAAGGGAAAGCTTAGTCCAAGGTACATCAGCCCTTTTGAGATCCTTGATCACATTGGAGCAGTGGTCTATCAACTAGCACTCCCACTGAACCTATCTCAAGTACATGATGTATTCCATGTGTCAATCGTGAGGAAGTACATACCTGACCCATCACATTTACTGAATCTAGAGGTGGTACCATTAGATAATTACCACTCCTATGAAGAGAAGATAGCTATGATCTTAGATCATAGGTAAAAAATTATACAAAATAAGACAATGCCCCCCATGAAGTTGTTGTGGAGAAACCACGTGTTTGATGAATCAACATGGGAATAAGAGGAATAGATGAAACAGATTTATATTTACTTGTTTTAGTGTGGGAAATGGAAATTTTGAGGGAAATATTTCTTATGGGGGAATATTGTAATGACCTAAAATTTTGTTAATAAAAATTCCTCTTAATCTAATTAAATGTATTATTTTATAAAATTATCATTTAAAACGTATTCAATTTCTTGGGTTTCGGATTTTGGATTTCAAAATACCGTTAAAAATTGTTTCCATTTCTAATATAGTTGTTGAACAATGATCACATGATTAGTATACATATAGGGATTTAACAAATCCAATTTACTCGGACAAAGGAAGTGATGGCCTCATCTAGTATAATTTATCCATTCGAAGCCCATTTGTCAGAGCTCATAAAGGAGGTGGCGTCACTGGGATTTGTTCTTGACCAAGACCAAGCTGAGCTTCAACACATTAAGTTTGAATGGAACCGCCTAAGGGAGAAGTGGAAGTTGATAGAGATTACCACCCCAGAAATGTTATCTGAGCCACCCCAAGTATTTGTCTCCATCACACACCTTACGCTTAGGTCTTTTGTGGGTGTGATAAGGGGATATGTAACAAGACCCTAGCACTATTATTATGTGCATTATTTTTTTATATATTAAAGAATATTCATTATTTTTGTTTTTATTACATTGTAAATAGTTTTTAAAGAATAAATATTATTTTTAGTTAAGAAATATATTTTGATGAAATTAATGGATTTTTTAATTAAATAATATTTTAATAAAATATAATTAATAAATTTATTTTTAATATATATAATTGATTGTATAATTTTTATGTATACAATTGTAATTTTTATTAAGGCTTGAAAGCTATTTTTGTCAAAACCCATGAATTTTCGTTAAATGTCGGTTTCTATTTTAAAAGGAAAAATTCACATATATAGAAAAATATTTAGATAAAATCAATATTATTTTTGGAATTAGGACATCTAAATTATCCAATGGTAAATATTTCCTAATTTTTTGAGACATTCGGATTCTTGGGTAAAAATTAAATATCATATAATTATATATTTCTTTTACGACATCATAATGACCCAATAGTTATTTAATAAGAAACAATAAATGGGATTTTCTGACAATATATGTTATACTATTAAAATAATGTGATTTTAGTTTTATTTGATTAATTTTACAGAGCCTTAGTGGACTCTCCAATACTTATAAAACATTTTATCATTTCAAAGTGATTTCCTTGAGAGTGTGACTCACCTCCACATAAGAAAGCCTAATATTTTAATATGTTAATACATTGGAATTATAAAATATTTTATTCCACTACCCTTTGGAAAAACTATGGGTGAAAACCATGTGATGGTTTCTGGTTTTGATTACTTTAATGTGTAGGGTCCAAAACATAAATAATAAAGAATTCTCTCCCTTTTCCTATATAAAACCACCCAATATCCCACTTCCTCTTCACTAAAAGCCTTTGGAGCTTGACCAAACTCTTCCATCCTCTCTCTAAAATCCTCCCAAGGTGCCCTAAGCTCCCAAGAAGCCTCTCTCAAGCCTCTCCCAATCCTTTTGGGCCACACATCCATGTAAGGGATTTCTTCCTCTCTAATTTTTTTCCAAGTTTCTTTATGTTTCTATACCCTTGTATTTTCAATTAGAAATGTTGTTGTGTGATTTCTCACGATCCAAAAAATTCTCTCCTTTTGTTTTAATTTTGATAGACCCATTTATCTCTCATTAATTCCTCACATGTACACCTGTTACCCTGCCGAAATCTCAAAAGGAATTTCTCTCTCCTCATTTACATTCAAGCATTTATTTTGTGTTATGAATATAAATTCCTTTACTTATGTTGGGGCATGTATCTATATTTCCCCTTACTGTCCATTTCATATAAATATGATGAGACACACAATTCTATTTCGTCAACCATTTTTTACGAATTCTTATGTCACACTGTTATGTTGTCGAAATTGCACTATGATTTTCCAAGCCAAAGTCATTGTGAAGTGAATACCAAACCCCTTTCTCCATCAAGGGTATTATCATTTATGTAAAACTAAATATTTATTATAGCATTTAAAGCTTTAATTACATATTCATTTATTATGGAATAAACGATAATGTTTAATGAATCCTTGTTAAATGATCAATGTGGAACACTTATGCATGAAATGAAATGTTTAAGAAGGGTGCACCCTGATAGCGCTTCAATGCATTCGGTAAAGAATAATATCATGATAATTAAAGTGTAATAAGGGTTTAATCATGATAATTATAGTGAAATTAGGGTTTACTCATGATCCATGTTCAATGAGACTTTACTCATGATAAAATCATGTTAAATGTTGTTTCCACATTTCCATGATATGATAATCATGCTATATCATACCTTTATGTTCAGGTTTCTCTTATTATCAATTGATATGCCTATTTCTTAAGATGTATTGTATTCTTAATTTTGTGCTTTTTTTACTCTCTTACTGGTGTTTATAGCTCACCCTTTTATTATGCATGTCCTCAGGTTATCCCATGCAATGTTAAGTACGAATGAATAATGTGGTCATGTAAAAGAAGTTCTCAATAAGATGTTGTGTTTCATATTTTATGTTGTTATATAACGTTACTAGTCCCCAAATACACTATAACTCTCAATATTCTATGTTGTATCAATTGAAGATTTTATGTAATAAATCATGTTTAAGTTTGTAAGTAAGAGAAGGGTTGTTATATCATTTATTATGTTTATTTTTTTATAACCGTACTTTGAGAATGGGAAATGAGAGTTACTACTTTGAAGGGGAAAATTTAAATACACTTTCTCTTCTTATATCATGATTTATGGATTACGCTGGCTTCTTCGGTTCTGCCAGCGACTGGGACCTCATCTCTGGAGCCGCCATTTTCGGCACCGGTGCGTCCTGGTTGGTCGTTTCGGGATGCGGTCAGAGGCTCGGGGGGCAGGAGTTTCTAGCCCATGTTTCCCGGTTGTTGCACCGTTTTCTCACTCGGTGGTGAGGTAGGGTTCTTTAGTTTCCCTTATGGCACTAGAGGCGGCTTTCAATGAGGCGGTTGCAGGTTTAAAATGGACCCTGGTGGCAAGGTTTGGGTTTCTCAATCCCTCCCTCCCTGTTTTCTATCGGTTCGTGGATTCCTGGGGTTTGCAGGGGCGTGCTCGGGTGTCGGTGCTGCATCGGGGATCTTTATGTGTCATGTTAGCCTCGAAGGTAGATTTTGTGCAGGCGTGGTGCAAGGACCTTAGAGATTTAGGGTTCTGGAGGTTCAGTTTGTCTCGGTGGTCGATGGAGGTGCATCAGGGCAGGGAGGGACCGAAGGCAGCGGTTTGGCTCAGTTTACCTGGTCTACCTTTACCCTTTCAAAATGGTGCCTTCCTAAAGGTGATTGGGGATGCTCTGGGGGTTTTCTTGTGTTCGGAAGAGTCCTCGGTGACTGGCGCGGAGACCCTGGTGGCTAGGCTCTGCGTGGAGCTAGACCTCTCACTGCCGGTTCTGGAGAATATCACTGTATCAGTGCCGGGTGTTGTGGAGTGGGTGCAGGAAGTAGTCTTTCCGGTGTTCCCGCAGTACTGCAGGGCTTGATTGTTGTAGGGACACTCTGTACAGTCATGTCTCAAACATCATGGGACCCCTCGGTTAGAAGCAGGCTTCAGGCGCTCTGCTCGGCCTGCGAGGGTTCGTCCTGGGAACACTGTGCCATCAGATTTGGTGCCGGTGTGCGACCCCCTATCCCACAGGATGAGGTTGGTTCAGGGTGTTGGTCCTATTGGATCTGGTTGCTCATCTGTCATTGATGGGTGTCGCCACCCGGTGCTAGCTCCTCAGGATCTCGTGTCGGCCTCCGGGGATGTTCTAGGGTCGTTTTTGAGGTGTCTCTGGTTGCATTCTGGTCTATCGTCTATCCCTACTTCTCTGTATCCCAGGGATAACTTTGGTAGTCCTCGGCCGGGTACTGATGGTGAGCTTGTTGTGGATTTTCCCACGAGTGGTCTCTGTGCAGGGTGGTTTTCTCAGGACGGTGGTACTTTCGATGGGCTTCATGGGGAAGGAAGGCGGTTGCGTGAGGAACCTATCAATGAGATTCTAGTCTCTTCCCCGGTTTCGTCACGTCCAACAGGGGATCGGGTCATGGTTCCAGTTTCAGTGGAGGAGGTTGGGTCATCCAGGGGTGTCGGTGGTCTGGAAGGCGTTGCTTCCCCACCTCGCGGGTGGTCGTGCTCTTGGGCTGGGTTGCAAGTAGGGAGTCCTGAGGTGACCACTAGGATGATGAGGAAGAAGTTACTAGGTGGGGTGAGGTCCATCTCCCCTGCTCAGAGGGCTATTTCACATGGGGCCAGTACCAGGATGAAAGAGGCTTAATGTCTCCTATCCTTATTTGGAATGCCCGCGATATAGGGGCTAGGGCTAAAACAGACTACATTGTTTCGGAGGTTAGTAAGCATAAAGCCATCATGGTTGCTGTTATTGATCACAAACATAGGTGTGATAAGATCCAAGATTTTTCTCGTAGGATGAAGATGCATGCGGCCATGCATGGGGCCCCGTTGAATAACCATATATGGCTGTTTTGGAAGAGAGGGGTTTCAGTGGATCTGTGGAAGGTAGGGGATCAAGTTATTTCATCTAAGGTGGATTGGAATGGGTTGGAGTGGCTCATGACATTTGTTTACGGGAGCTGCGATGCACATCAGAGGGGGGGGGGGGGCTTTGGGCGGAGCTAGATGAGTTCGACCCGGGGGTTATGCCTTGGTTGGTGGGAGGGGACTTCAACATTATTGCGGGACCTGATGAGAAGAAGGGGAGGGGTGTGTTACAGATCCAGGAAAGAACGACTTTTGTCCAGTGCATGGAAGGGAAGGGTCTAAGTGATGTTGGCTTTTCGGGGGACCCTTTCACTTGGTGCAACAATCGTAGAGGGGAGAGCCATAGTTGGGCCAGACTGGACAGGTGTTTTGCGAACATGCAGTCCTTTGCGGTGCTGGGGGAGGTGAAGGTCCTTCATTTGGCTCGGGGGGGGGGGGTCTCTGATCACTCGCCGCTCCATCTGTCATTTGGAAGGGTTGAGAGGCCCCAGTAAGGCTTTCGTTTCTCCAAGTTGTGGATCGATGACCCGACTTTCCTTAGGTCGGTTTCGCAGGTTTGGGGAGAGCCTTCTAGGGGGAATACTTGGGTGGATTTTCATGGAAAGTTGCGGTGGCTGAAACAGGAGCTCTTGCGGTGGGGGCATTCTCTACTGGCGTGGGATCGGGAGTTAGAATCCTATAATGCAGATATTGAAATGTTGGAGGCAAGTTTAGAAGGTAGGTGGGACGATGTTGTGTTTGAGGAGCTTTCGGAGAAGAAGGAGGCCTTGGCTGTGAGGTTGCTTGCTCAGGAACGTAGGGAAAGGGATCAGTCGAGGGTGAGAAGGTTCAGAGAGGGGGATAGGATCTTGGCTTACTTCCATGCATGCATAAGGGAGAGACGTCTGGTGGTGAAGCCTAACATGGCTTTGGAGGACGGTTCTTTTTCAGACGATAGGGAGGTGGTTGGGGGTCTAGCCTTGGAACATTTTAAGGATCTCCTGGCTGGCCCGAGGGTTAATGGTCGGGGGTATCCTACCAGAGAATCTCGGTTGTGGGAGGTGATCCTAGAGGTTGTATCCATGCAAGAAGAATGAACAGTTTCAAGCCATCCCGGATGAAGTGGAGGTGTAGGCGACAATGTGGCAGTTGAACCCGGATAGTGCCGCGGGGCCGGATGGTTTCCCAAGGAGTTTCTACAGCGGGTGCTGGGAGTTCGTGAAGAATGATTTGGTGTTTTCCATTCAGGATTTCTTTCGTGGGGGTGTCCTCCCTCATGTAGCGGCGGCGACAACCATGGTATTTTTACCTAAGTGAAAATACCCTACATCCCTTAATCACAATCGGACGGTTAGTATGTGTAATTTTCCTAACAATGTAACCGCGGCTTAGATAAACAGTCGGATGTCTAGTTATCTTCTGAGGTGGGTATCTATGGAGCATCATGGATTTGTAAAGGGGAGGTCGATACAGGGAGCTATGGTGCTGGCGCAGGAGTTGATGAGGGATCTGAACATGAAGGCTCGAGGAGCGAATATGGCGGTGAATCTTGATATGATTAAAGCTTATGACAGAATGGAATGGGGTTTCATGAATGGAGTTCTCCCGAGGATGGGGTTTTCAGCCTGGGTGTGCAACATCTTCTTCAGGTGTGTTAGTTCGCCATGGATGGCAGTGTCCTTCTTGGAGAGAATGCATGGATTCTTCAAATCGGTTCGTGGCATGCGGCAAGGGGACCCTCTATCCCCTAGCATTTTCATACTGATGCAAGATACTTTTAGTAGACTTCTTAATAGGGGGATAGGCAAGGGGATATCTTTCCGTTCCGCCGGAGACATAGGGGCCTCGCGGTATCTCACCTCATGTACGCAGATGATACAATCATGTGTATGAATGCTGGGGTGAGGTCTTTGAGGGAGATCAATGATATACTGAAGGAGTACTGTAAATGGAGTGGCCACTTGTTGAACCGGGAGAAGAGTTGTTTGTATATGGAGACTGTGTGCGGAGAGGATAGGGTGGATGGTGTGAGAGATATGTTGGGCATGGGGAATGGTCCCTTACCGATGGAGTACCTTGGGGATCCGGTGACTACCGGTCAGCTATGGAACAGGGACTTTGAAAAGGTGGTTAACAAGATGCTAGCATGTATAATGGATTGGAAAAACCATTTCCTATCCTTTGGGGGTCGAATTTCATTAGTGAACAGTGTGATTTCAGCTATATCGGTGCATGTGATCGTGGATACTAACATAGAGAAGGGGGTCATTAGTTCCATTGACTGGGTGCTCACGCATTTCATTTGGGATGCATCGTTGGAGGGGAAGAGACATGGGTCTCGTGGAGTAAAATGGTGAGGCCCATCAATGAAGGAGTGATCAACGTTAGGAGTATGGCAGATACGGTGGATGGGGTATGTGCGAAGCTTGCATGGGAAATTATTGAGGGGGAGACGTTGTGGGGTAGGTGTATGCGGAGTAGGTTTGAGGCTGACATCCCCGACCTTCCGACGAGAGGTTTTTTCATGTGGGCCGAGGTGAGTAATATCATCCCGGATTTGCAGCACTGTTCTCAGTGGATTATTGGGGAGGGTAGGATCCGCTTCTGGGATTACAACTGGTCAGGGAGGGTGCATGCTTTTCCGGGGTGTCCGGCCCCTCTTATCTTCTTTAGGGAGGACAAGCTTCATCCCCTATTCTTTAGAGCGGTGCTGGATGCAGATTCTCAGAGGGTCTTTGACTCAGTTGTGATCAACCAGGAGAGGGATAGGTGTGTGTTCACGCCCTCAGTGTCGGGTAGGTTCAGTATGAAAGACATTCATAGGATTTCCAATGATCAGAAGCTCCAGGGGTCGAGGAACAGGGTGGAGTGGAGCAGAAGTGTTCCCTCAAAAATGAACTTTTTAACGTGGCGGATCAAGCAAAAGGCTGTCCCTTCAGATGAGAATATCAAAAGATTGGGTATTAGCCCGGCTTCTGGGTGTCAGTGTTGTAAACGGAGGAGGGAGGAGAGCATGGAGCATATCTTCCTTGAAGGGGAATGGGCTCGTGTGGTATGGAGTTTTTTCAAAATGTACATAGGGTATTCTTCTAATGCTGACACTTGGGATCGGTTTCTGGGCATGTGGTTCAAGGGGTGTGATGGAAACATGGAGGAGAAAGAGGCTCAGGCTTTGTTTTACAATGCGGGATGCTGGGAACTTTGGGAAGTGAGGAATCGTGCCATGTACGAGGGACTCGCATCCACAGGGAGGGAGGTGGTGGGAAGAGTAAGGTGTCTGTTGATTGAACTCGTGGGTATTGCAGGCTTTGGGGAGGATGTTCCTTCAATATGGGTGTTGACTTCCCCTGCGATGAGGGTTGGGCAGAGGACTTCCAGGGGGTGGGGGTCTTGGGTTCGTTGGATCCCTCCAGTGGGAGGTTAAATGTTGAACGTCGATGTCGCGTGATCTGGGGAGATCATGCGAGGATGGGGGGTGCTACGTGATGGCAGCGGCTGTGTGATGATGGTCTTCGCTACACACTACGGGAGGGGGATCTCGGTGCAGGCAGAGGCCTTGGCAGTACTGTCAGGGATGACGTTGTGCATGAATAGAGGACTGGTGGTGGAGCAGATAGAAACAGACTCAAAAATTATCCATGATGCGTTTCATGGACAAGGTACGGCGCTGTGGAGGATCTCATACACTATTAGGAAGTGCACGTCTGTCATGGGAAACAATGTCAGGGTAACTCATACTTGGAGGGAAGGGAATAAAGTTGCGGACTACATTCCATCGACTGCTGTTCCTGGGGACACTATGGTTTTGGTGGATAATGTGTCTCCCAATAGACCTGAGGGGGTCAATTTGATTAGGGGAGATTCCCTTGGGTTGCATTATTTTCACCCACCATAGTGGGGGCCTCGTTGGTTGACAATTTGTAGTTGGGATGTCTTTATGAAATAAAAAACGTAATGTGGGTGGTGGTGGATAAGGTGTGTGATCCCATGATATGATTATAATTAAAATTTAATTTTTATCATGGGTGATGAGTGAAAATAATCATTCAATATGAATCATTAATTATAATTTTTAATAATAATAAATTTATGAACATTAAATAATGAAAGAATAAGTCCCACAATTTTTTTAAAGTGAGAGAGTAAAGTAATTGGATTGATTGTTTCTTTCAATAATTGGAAATTGAATTGATATATTTTATGACATTTGAAAATTTGTTTTGATATTGATAATTTTTTTATTTTGTTGTTTATAATATTGAATAATGTTAACATTGGTTCCCTATTATTTTCAATGTATATATTTAATGCATGAGGCCAAGAATTGTATAAGTGTGGGGGTATTTAATGATCTTATTTAATGCATATTTTAAAAAAAATCATAATGTTTTTAAATATTATTTCACTCATTGTTTCCTTATATTTCAGTGTATAATCAAAATAATTTAATTCTACAATGAATAATTGAAAATAAATGAAATTGTGGTTTTCAATGATTCATCTTATTATATCTTAATTAATGAATTTTTGAAATTTATTTTAAAAAGGACTAAAATATTTATTTTAAATTTTTTTTAAAAAAATATTTAATATTATGCCATGAATGGCTAGCCATGAAAAATGGATAAAATCCACTAAGCTATGTCTGAGTATGCAGAACTGGCCATGTATAGCACACAAGAATGTAGTAGCAGAAGACGTGCTGGCGAAAAGGAAAAGGACCATGGAGAGAGGCCACGAGAGTAGTGGGGGGATGAAGGGCCATGCAGGCAAGGCAGTGTATCATGGACCATGTCATGTGTGTGTGGGTGTTTTTAGGATCCCACCCTAGTGCATACTTCTGAGCTGAGTACCAGACATATTTCATTATAATCACTCTCCAGTCCCAGCCTCTAATTTTATGTGGGAGAATCTCTCATAGTTACTGTTCACCATTTAAGTATAATAGTGTCGTCCCACTCCCTCTCCCCTACCCTGCTCTCGAACACCCTTCTCCACTAATCTCATCCACCCTTCACCACTTTTCACTCGTCGTCTCCCGCCGCTACTCACTAGAAAACCCCATAATTTCCATTAAATATCGTAGAGGTTGAGATGATCATCATTTTCAATCCTGATACCATAATGGATTGCCTTAAAAAAATCATCTGACCCCTATTAATAATATCCCATGTCCTCATCTGGATAATGTGATGGAAAAATGAAGAAGGGGTTGTATTGCAAAGACTCTACATCACGCTACCTCTTCTTCTACTGCCACGTGATCGACATATTCCAATCACTCCCTCCACGTACGGATGGGGCTATGCTGAATCTCGTGTCTATGGGAGATATTCAAACAACCAGATACTTTGTTTTTTTCCAAATTAAATCTTCAATGCCAGGTCTCACAGGGGTTTAGAAATTTTCTTATTCAAACATTAAAAGAAATATAAACTAAAGGATTAGAATTCCACTAAGGAACTTCTATGACAATAAAAATATTTCATTTCCCAGTGATGAAAGGAGTTGGGTGCATCCAGGGAGATAGTGGCCAACTCCAGGCCACTACTACATCCAATTTTTCTTATTGATTTTATTTTGTTTCTTTTAGTTTTATTTTTTTATAATTTTAATCCTTTTTATTTCTATTGTAAAATCCATTCATGCATTTTCATATATTCAAGTGTTGCACCTAATTTCTATTATTCTTCATCTTCTTCAAATTTTTCTTGTTATTTTATTAATTTTCTTCTTCTTCCACAATTTCATTATTCTGACCACTTTTATATTTAATTATTTTTATTTTATTTTTCAAATATTCTCCTTCCCTTAATTTATTATTCCATTTTTATAATATTTTTTATGTTTTATTCACCTTTAATTATTATTATTTTTTATTTTAATATCTTATTATTATTTTATTACTCTTTTTAAATTCTATCTTTCCACCATGGTGATCTCTTACCCTTGAAAATGAGGGGTTGACCTGAGGATTGTCCTTGGGGATGATAGGTGTTCTTTAAATATATATGAAATTTTAATTTATGTTTTTGTTATATGTGAGTGTAATGAATGGGTGTGGTGATTTTCCCCCATGACATGCAACTCAAATCTATTACTATAATTTTATTTTATTTATTTTCTGTTTATTCAATTGATTAGATCTTAACATGGTGGAGTTCAATCAATTGATGAAATGAAATATGATTGGTCTTGGTACTGGAAGGCATCACACTTTTTAATGTGGTGTTCCAATAACCTTTAATACATGGGGAGGTTGAATTTAGATTTCATAAGGTATTTGAGATTTTAGAACACTAAATAAATGGATGGAAATTCATGTATGAGATTTCATAGCTTAATCATAAATATAATGTTTCTAAAAAAATAGGATAATAATGATAGAATGAAAATCGAAAATCATGACCAACTTTTTACTTTATAATCATATTCTGTTTATTATTTCATGTTTTTTTAGATTAAATGTTCATTTTGAATGTATTTTCATCATTTTTGAAGTTAATAAATACCCAAATTCATAATTTTTTGCATAAAATAATATAAAGATGTAGTTTAAGTGATTTTTTTAAGTGTGTAGAAAAATTGAGAAGATCCTCAACTGATAAAACCAATGTTAGCCACTATGATGCAATAAAAAAAATCAGAAATTTGATTTAATTAAGCCCCACAACAGGTGTGCTATCAAGTCACATAGATGGGACCGTGTAGTTTACGGTCATGAATTTTGGAATATATGGTGAAATAATCTATGTTATGCGCTAAAAGGGTTTTTATATTATATTCATTTAGGATAGATTTCATGTATCTTATCAATGTATTTAATGTAATGGTTCTATCTTGGGTTAATGAATATATTAGTATACAACCAAAATAATTGAAAAATATTCACTTTTATATGTCTTGTGAAAAATAAAAAGTTATATTCCCACGAATAAATGTATTGGAAGATTCATTAGTATCCCAAACATAATATTATTGCTGATATTATCATAATTTCAAATAAAAGATCCAAATCTTAGATAAACACTATATACAATTATTTAATTGGAAGAAAAGAGTCTGATGTGTAGTTTGATACTAAAATTAAATTATAAAACTTATATAAGTTATATTTATGAAGTATTTTAAATGTTTATAGAATTTATAAGCACTTTTAGAAGATAGAGAATATATCCACATAGTTTATAATATATAATTTTATGTGTTAAGTGTTAAAATAGTCATGGATGATTGTTTGTAAAAGAAAAAAGTAGAGTTGGAGTTAGGAAGGAGGAATATTTCCTAGAGGTCCTATATATTGAGTTTTAAATATGATATAAGGATTTAAAACAATCTATATTGGGTTTATAATTATTTTAATAATTCCCATTATTATTTGGATATGACCTAGAGTTATTGGAATCAAATTAAGAGTTTGAGGTGGATTTGAGGAAGCTCAAACTTCATTTAAATAAATATAGAATTTCTATACCTAATCATGTAATATATAAAAGTAAATCATCTGACATTACAAGTTCATAAGAGTGTTTAACTATATAGAAGATATTTTCTAAGAATATATAATATTTGAGTTTAAAATAGATCAATTACAAAGGAACTAAAAAAATAAAAAAGGTAATTATCCTACACAAGTGATTTAAACCTCACATAGGTAATTCAATCCCATGTAAGAAGTTATAAAAAATAACAAATATATTTGATTTAAAAATATGATATTTGTTTTGTACATAGGATATTAATCCTACATGTAAGTGATTTGAGCTATACAAGCCACCTGTAGAAAAATTTAAGAAGCCAATATGGCATGTGAGTATGAAAAAATTTCACAATGGGAAAAGTAATATTTTTTATGACTACTTGACAGGGTGTAAGAGATTTATTTTCTAAATAGGATATTTCATAGGGTTGTAAGACGTTTTTTCTATCTACATGTAATTTTTGATGGTGTATGGAATTTTATTTTTCCATATTTTAGAAATGGGTGAACCCATAATAAATTTTGAGATACATGTAAGCGATTTGATATGTGCATAAGGCATTTTATCTAGGAGAAATATACTTATAGTCACACATGATATTTATGAGAATGTTGGAGATATCTAAGACATATATGGTATTTCTAAATTGTGTACAATATTCACACAAAGATAAATTTTATGAATCATATGGGATAAAAAATGTGATATTTCTCGAATTATAAAATCTTGGAGAATATCGAATGGGATGATGAAAGAGATGTGATATCGGCATTAAAAACATCAAAAACACTCAAATTAGATTGTGATCCATGAAAGAAAACAATTATTAGTGTCTCTTCAAGATTAGGTAACGGAAGATCAATGAATAGATTAAATTTTTCATGTTTAAGGAGTTTAAATCAATTTAATATATTTTTAATAATAAAACTGATGAAAATATACCGTAGCATTATTTTCACATAATTGATTAAATTATTAGTTCAGTTTGAGAATAACTAATTGGGAAGAGTGATGAGTTACTACTACCTTGTACATAATCAACATGATTTCTATATAGAATTACATGGGAATATATCGATCCATAAGAGATAATTACATGTCCCTAACTGATATTATATATGAATTTCTTAACTTTAGGGAGATCGAAGGATGATATATCATTAAATATTATTGAGTAAGATGAACTTGAGGCTACTATACAAAAATTATGAAATATTTTTCACCATGTGAGATATATCTCATAAGTGAATTTATAGAATATCTTATGATTTGAGAAAGGTTGAATGAAGTAATTTGGGAACCCAAAATGGGTATTTTATAATGGAGCTAATTTATTAGTATGTATAAATTCCCCTTGGACTTCCATTTCTGGATATTGAAAAATATATAAGATACTTATTGTAGTCGCACATTCATGTGAGAACACGAGAAGTTTTGGCGGGAATAAATTGAATAAAATGTTTGAACCACTGCCTGTGTGGGTGAAAATAAGTTATAAGAATTTATGAAAATATTAAGAACTATACTCTCAAATAAAATGGGGATAATTCAGTAAAATCAAAACTCTTAATGTATAATAAGAAAAAAAAGATAATGATTTTTGAAGTGGATAATGATAATAAAACAACCAAGCCTATGAAACCCACTAGGTGTTGAAGAGAAGGAAGATAGATGAAGGAGTATCTAAAATTAAAGTTTTTTGTTCAATGATACATCTTTTATAACCATTATTAGATTGATATTTCCTAGATAAAAATATTGAGTTTTAACTTTTAATTATTAGATTCTGTTAAGTATTGGATGTTGTGGATAAAACAATGTTCGAGTTTCATGCATGAGTTCTCAAAGATCTTAAGGTAGTTGAATACATCTGGTTAAGGAATTAGATCATCATATGAGGGATAAGTGACATTCCCAAATAGGTTTCTTATTGACATTAAATATTAGAAATAAATTTATATTTCCAGATAGTGTAATTCCAATTTTGAGACAATGTGTTGTTTCATAAAGATCCATTTACATGTGTAATATTTTGGAATCTTAGTACACACGTGTGATATTATACACTACCTCATCATTTTAATATTGTGATAGTGGGTTAGGATAAAAATATAAAAATATCCACTTGTATGTGATAACAATATTTTATTTCTTAATCCATGAATCAGTGGGATTTGGACATGACGTGGCATATGTATTACGTTTTTTGGGAAAAACATGTAGAATATTGAAATATTTACATTCCAACATTATTTTCATACATGTAGTGGACGTGGGTTGGTTGAAAAAAATATTATCCAATAGAGTATTAAATAACAATGTAGGTTCTAAATACCAAATGGAAAATAGAGTTAAATGGGGAAATTAGAATTTGTAAAAATTGGTTACACCTGATTCACCCCTATAAGGCGTTTCTTCATGATTCAAATGGGGATTCAATTATCCAGTTGGGTTAAAGAAAAAATGTTACATGAATGAAGATCCCAATTTTGGCATAGATTATCCCATTCAATGGTGAAAATAATTTATGGTTATGGTGCTTATATCATCATGCCATGAGGTTTATGGTTATGTGATGAGGACCAACATAAGTTAAAGAATAGAATGATATATTATTAACTTAAAAATTGATACAATTCAAAAAATTATTAACCTAGGGGGTATTCAAATCAATTTTTATAGTAGGACTATGAGAAATGTAAATCACAACTAATTCAATTTTAATTAACGTATGATGACATGAGATATGTACACAAGGGTTGAATGATGATCACATTCAATTGATGGGTTATAGTGCATTGTTGTCAGATGTGTCAATATATGAGAGGATATTTTTATTATGAAGATATTACTCTAGTTGGAAAGGACAAATATAAAGACACAAATTATCATTACCAAATAGAGGTTTCCCTTGGGGTAAGATACACTCATTATTTATAGCCATGAGAGTTCGGTGAGGATTCAAACACATAATGAAAGAAGTGGGATTATGGAAGTATGGGCACTCAAGTAAGGTTTAGGTTAGCTTAAGTTACAACACTATGTATTGAACACATATTTAGGGTGAAGGGTTATAATATGAAATTGGACTAATTTTTCCTAGACCAATAGGCCCAGTGAGTATAGCTTTACTTGTTATATGGCCATATATTGGGCCTTACCAACATTATGATTTTTTTGGTTCATGATCAATGATTTTCCTAATACATGAGAAGGAATTAACTTGAAATAGGAAGCCTTATGTTTTATCAATCCCCACTTAATTGGTTTTTAAATTGAAAAGATTTATGTTATTTTCATTTTCAATTTTAGGGTCACAGAATTTAGACTATAGAGGGGTATAGTTGAAATATAAACATCATTGACCAAATTTTTGTGGTAGTCTAACTAATTGGGAATGATGAAATTGGATATGAATTTGGATCTTAATGATAGTATATACCATCATTAAAGGGGAGCACCCGGTTAATGCCTATAGTGATTGCCCCAATATAGTTGACATTTTGGGCCCCATAGCTTTGAACTAAAAATTGGATAGTCTAAACCTCAAGGTTGAGGTATAATATAATGTAAATTAAGGATTCCAATAATTTTATATATATTATTGTAAAGGGGTGGAAGTAGCTCAATTTCATGGTGTTTAGACCAATAATATAGGGTGGGATATGACAACCCACTTGGGACTCAAGGGATAAGGGAATATCACCACCATTGAATGGGAAATGGAATTGGTATAAATCAGGATATAAGGTATTTGAATTAGTAATACTATATTGGATATTTATTCCAATAATGGACACTAACAATTATTTGAATGATGGGTTTTACAGCAATGTCATTAGAGGTTTTATATATTATCGTAACTTCTCCTTAGAAAGAATATTCCGGTTTTTGAAAGGGATGAATATGGTGGTATCAATAATCATTAAAAAATAGAGGCATTTGTTGGAGCTAAATACAATCATTATCAATATCTATGAAATATTTACAGTGAGTTAAACACTTAATGAATAAATTGTTATGTATAGAAGTAAACATCCAAGAGATGACCAAAAAATCCTAATACTAAATTAAACATAATTAGAATACTTGCTTATAATAAAGTAGAATAAATGGTTGATGTAATGTGTATAGTGTGAAAATTTGTAGTTCAAATGTTACTAAATACTTTTAGACAATATAAATCAGACCAAAAGTACTTCAAATTTATAAAGGATGCTCCATCATGGTATATTGTTTAATTAAACAAGACCCAATGTGAAAGAGGATATGATACAAAGAGAGGCGATCATATATTGGGGAATTATTCACTGGACCTAAAATATATATATTGGTTTTCACTATGAATCCAATAATATGTTAATAAATCTACATATATTTCTTCTATATAAAGGGAGTATTTTTCTTAGTTAAATCCAATGAATGTATGAAATCCAAGAACTATGAGGTCTTACATAGATCTAACTCCTATATTCGGTAATTAGCATATAAACAATAGGCATATCTATGAAATTCATGGTCTTATAGGATGGACTAGATTTCATGGGACATCTATTGAGGTGTTTCATAGTTCAATTTATGAATACCCATATATTTATTAGGCATTATATCATAATTTATTAAACATAAAACAATTAAAAAAGACAATTAAGCATAGTGTATCTAGGGACTTAGGTACATAGTAAATTAACTTGAAACATGGATAAAATAACAATATTTAAAACATCCTTAACATGATTTTAAAATTTCACCCTTCTTTTAAAACATTAAGGGATAATCAGGGGACATACATAAGAAATGGACGAGTTATATCGCCATGTAAGGGAATAAATAAAACATATCATAAGGTAAATTAGTACATGTGAGAGAAGGGGAATATAAAGGAAACATAAGTATAGTGATAAAAATAATATTTAACAAGGAGGTATGATATAATAAGATGGTATAAAGGCAACATGGGATTGTGGAAACACCATGAAATATAACAACATAATCATAGGGCAAGGATAACTTGCAAAAAATCATAAAATGATGGAGAAGTCCCAAAATAGAATAGTTTTACTCCATAATCCCATACATGATGTATCATGAGACTAATACATTCCCCAATGCATTGGAGTTCTATCTAGGATCACCCATCATTTTCATATCATGTGTATTCATAAGTGTTCCACATGAATCATTCAATATAAAGAAATATTTCATCACATTTAATCCCACGATTAAGGAGTGTGGGTTACATACATGGATGTTCCCAATCAGAAAATTATTTGTACATCTAGGATAATACCCTTGAGTGGAAATGGGTATGGGTATTCACAAAACAAATGTTTGGTATGGAATGTCATAGTATAATTTCTAAATCATAACATGGGTACATAAAGATTCATGGGAGGTATTAATAAGAGAGAAATGGGTATCTTGTAAATTATAAATCATAAGGGTTGTAATAGGGATATGTAATAATAGAAACCATTATAAAAAATTGAAATTATAATCCATATGAAAATGAATGTTCTTGAGTAATGGAGACAAAGAGAGGATCCCTTACCTTGAGAGGGTGTTTCAAAAAGCATGGGAGGAGATTCTTGAGGGTTGGTGGAACATTGCGAGAAATCTAGAGAGTAAGGGTAAAAGTATTGTCATGATCTAAGTTTTTTAGGGAAGGTGAATGAGAGTTTTGGTGGGTTAACATAGGAAATGAGAGGGGAGGTTGTAATTAATTTCTAAACATTGGTTTTAGACACAAAAAAATAATGTATTAAAAAAGAAAATAATTCCATGGTTTTCTATAATAGTTTCTTGAAATTTGAATTTCTTTTCATTATTTTATATGTTAAAGACATGCGATCATTTTAATAGTACCCTTGGTGATGTGGAAGTGTGTCACTTTTATAATGAATCCATTTCTAACCTTAAAATATAATATAAGTTTCTGAGGACTTATAAAGGGTTATAAAATTAATCAAATAAGCTAAAAAACAAATTATCTTAAATGGTAAATATATATTTGGGGTTTGATTAATTTTATGGTATGTAATACATCACATTTGGATCATTATGAGTCCATAATAAATATTGTACATTTATATTGTATTTAATTTTCTCGTGAAAATTTGACTACTAAAAAAGATTAAATAAATACCCAATCATATAATTTCAACGTGTTGATTCGATAAAAAATTCTATAAATATGAGATGTTAAACTTTTAAATGAAAATCCAAATTTATTTTTGAATAATCGTTTTTTAAGAATAACAGTTTTATGGACTTTATTGAAAACTATTTTTGAATTCGTAAAATTATATTATCATTTATATTTAATAAAAATAGTTTAATAATAATATTTAATTAAAAATATAATTTATTTAAAATATTATTAAAATCTTTATAATATAGTTTCTTTATTGAAACTATACATTTCAAAAAAACAATTTGTGATTCATCAATCATGATGTAATTTTTTATTAAACTCGTTATCAAATCATTTTAAAATAATAATAATAAAGGATAGATATAATAGTTAAAACATAAAAAATTATACCATTACAGTGTTGACACAGATCCCTTTATTACAACAAAAAAATATCTATGTGTAGGTGTGTAATTGTGATATTCTCATGGGGTGGTTTGATGAACATTGTTTGGGCCATGATCTTGATGATCTGGAACATATCCTATAAATGTTTTCACTCAGTATTTAGTTATTGAATCATGACTTGGGCTTGGTCAAGGGAAAAAATGATGTTATATCCCATATAATTTCTAATAAATGGGTTTCATATGGTACAATCCAAATGGCTGAGTTCATCACTTATTTTTTCTGTGTCAATATGAATTTATCATAACCCTTAATATATACTAATCATATAATGTATTTTCAATTTCCATATTATCACTAGTTATAGTGATTAATGTCCTTATAAATTCAATATAACATATAATAGTTAAAAATAATAATGAGGGTCATGTTTTTCTATAATTATATTTCATATATATGACAAATATTCATATAAAATGGAATATCTTTTATAAAAGTTTGGGTTGTTACAATATTTGGGAGGATTATAATTCTATGTTGTTATGTAAAATTGAATGTCCACAAAGGAATATAATTCACATAATAAGTATAAAAAATTATATAAATTGGGAAAATTGTATCTTATCATGGGTTTACAGGAGGAAACCCCTATTTTTTATGTGGGGCCCTTTCAAAAATCTCATAGATACGTGAGAGAGTAAGGTTTCATGAATTGTGATTGTATAATAAGTTTAAGGTAATTCATGGATGATCATGATATAGGATTTACCCTAGTGTTGGGTCCATGGGGAAAAACCATTGTGGGTGAAAGATCTAATCACTGGGATAATGCGAGGGATTCTCATGGAATTTGTTGCAGGGCCTCAGATAGAATATTTAAGATTCAATAATTATCCCATATTAATCAGAATCAAGGAACAAGTTGTTCTTGTTATATGGGTATCTTTTTACACATAAAGATTATTCACAGTAGAATAAGAGTTAAATTTGTTTTCGGATGGGATATGGAATGATAAAAGATGACATGAATTTGCAAGGGTATCATCACTAGGTTATAATCATTGTGAGTGGATTTTGTAACTGGTATTATGATAGGATATCATGTATTCATTTTGTATCCTAGGGAAATAGGTATCAAAAATCATGCAATTATTATATTTTAGGGGTAAATAAAATGGTAAATAAGTTGAATATAATAATCATTCATAGTGGAAGTATCTCTAAAAGAAAACAAGATAGGATGACCAAAAAACCTTAATAATGGATATTCATCCCCCATGACTAGAGACCAAAAAATATAGAAAGATATCAGAAGAAATTATGGATTATTATTTACATTTGGGGATGATATATCCTTAAAAATAAAATGAGTTTGAATAACTATGATTGAGTCAAAATGACTCAAATAAAAAAATGTGTTGTTTATAGAAGTATTAAAATACAATTTTTCTAGAGTTATCCAATTTTGTAATGATAGAAATGATGTATTTTTTATAATAAATAAATCATTATAAATAATTTCAATGATTATAGAACCATCACTATACCAACCCAAGCCTGTCATACATGGATATTACATCTTTTCAGCTTAATATTCAACACATTACACAACAACATGCATGCGGACCTTTATAGTTTAGTGACTTTGGAAACAAAGAACACAATATTCTTAATTCATGAATTATATTTAATGTCTATTATTAAGATCTTCCTCCTTTTTACTCCTACATAAAAAAAATTCATAACCAGGGGAAAGGAAACCTAAAAATGGGTGAGCTCATGCACTCAGTAAGGATAAAAAAGGGAGTTATGGGAGCATAATTTGACGATATAGGTATTAGAACTGAGAAAAACATTTTAAACCATTCCCTACATATCAGTGATCATAATCTTGATTCACGTACTAAATATTAACTGTTCATAAGATATGAATCCTCAGGAAATCAAATAACATGATCCTTGAGAGCATGACACTATCATAAGACATATATTCCTGGAATAAACACCAACTTATGACATTGTGAACATGTATGAAAAGAGATTGGTTCACTCATTAAGTTAAGGATATGAAATAAATACTTCTAATGAAATTATGGTATTATAGCTAGGTCCACTCATAATAGTATGGACATGAATTGAAGACTCGCACATGACACTATGGGCATTAAATATAAGTGTATGCATAACATTGTAAACAAGTAATCAGGTTCATGTACAACACTGTTAACAGGCAATTACATTCACGCATAACATATTTACTCATGAGTTATACATATTTACCCAATGCATTGGATGGAGATATTTGTCCCACCAATATCATAATTAAAACCATATTTTTGGGTGCTACAAGATCATACAACAATCATAATATCATGTACCCTAAACCAAATGGGTTTAATAAACATTTCATCATATAATAACCAATTCAAAAAAGAGACTAGTTTAATAATTATTCATTCATTTCATCACAACATAACACATTGAAAATAAGAAAGTTTCAAAAGAATTTTAGCATGGTATAACCTATGTAAGAGAAAACAGTTACATAAAAAAATGAAATCATAAACCAAAAACATTCATAGAATGTATAATAATGTAATCCTTTTATTATATCCATAGTAAGGAAAAAATAATATCAAAGGATGTAATCTTATATGGAAAATGATTTTGCTTGATAATTTAGATCTTTTTGGAGGGAAATTATCCTTTCTTATTTTAGAAACATATTTTTAAAACATGAAACCTTTTCAATATATTTTTCATTTAAAATATAAATGAGAAACTATAAAGGAATCTTAAAATAAAATAATAGGAATTGATATGGGAAGTATCATTCTTGTCTTACACATTAAAATGATGATTACTTACACGTTTCGGGTAAAAGAGAAATGAGCATTTTATGGGAAATGACATGACGACTCTTTTCAAATTTTTTTGTGAAAAGTTCTATCATGGGTAAAAATGTATTTTAAAAATTATATGGGGATACTAAAACTTTTTTTAAACCATTTTTAGAAAACATGTTTTTGAATGAAAACATATTTCTGATCAAAGAGCGAAATGAAGTCATATTTTATAAAAAAATGAAGATTTTTTAGGTAAAAAATAGTGAAAATGGGACTACTACATGAAAATATCATGAATAAATAGAGTATACAAATATAATGAGTTTCTTGAAATTTGAATAATAAGATGTTACCATCTAAAACATAATCATAGATAGTTCTAACAAATGATGATATGGTAACATAAAATCATTACCCCTTTGGTAACATTGTATCATAATATACATGATTGAATAAAATAAAATGGGACTTAAAATATAATTTGGATAAATAAATTTCTAGAATTACAGGTTAAAGGGGTTGTATATACACCTCAATGAATAATATAGGTTCATAACACAACTTACATCTCAAAGAAGGAAAATTGGGAAAAAAATACCTTAGTGCATTGGTAATATTTCAATTCATAACTACCAATAAATAATAAAATAAAATTAATATATGTATATATAATTAAAATAAAGTTAGTAATTATATAAATATTATAAGTGGTAGTATATACAAGACACAAAATAAATAAGTGGTGAATTTTCTTTTTCCTCTCAGAATGAAAAGAGAAACTAGAAATCACTTACCATAAGTCTGGACATCCTTACCACTAATTAAAACCTCTAGTATAATAAATAAATGTTCATTATAAATATATTTTATATCCATAATTATTTCTAACATACCATATATTTTTTACTTAATTTTTAATTACCCATTTATTATCAATTCCATGTTAATCTCCTGTTTCAATTAATAACCACTCTGTTTTTTATATATGTTTGGATTTGCTAATTTTTTCCTATTACATTGATAATGGTTCCATAAATTAAAGAATAAAAATAACGAAATAATTATCATATTTATACAAAAAAAATTTACTTTTAATACCAATCAGGATGATTGTTTTTGAGAAATGAAGTATGTAACGATCATAGACACGGTAGGAAATATGTACACATGAGTGACATTTCTATTTTTCATTGAGCATCTTGTAAAGGATGTAATTAATATATTATCACTATAAAATCATAATAAATTTTCTTTGTGTGAATGCTTTGGTCCTCGCCTTTTTTGACAATTTTTTTAAAAAAAAATAGAATGGAATGGAATAGAATTCGCGAGGCGGTTGTCCACCGTAGACATGAATGTCGATTTGATAACACTTTTGTTGGAAGTATAGGTGGTTTTAGGTAAAGACATTATCATAAAAATATCTTATTATATGTATTATTATGAGTTTATTATATCATAATGGTATAATAATTATTTTATTAGGTTGAGGAAGAAATAAAAAAATACTCATTGATGACTGTTACTTCGTCTCTAGGTATCGTTCAAAGGTTTTCTCGAAAAGACTAACTTGGTAGGTTTTACATACAAAATAAGGATTATAGGATGATATGAGGGAATTTTAGTATATATTGTTTTAGGTATTTTTTGAACCAAAGTGGTATTAATATGTGAATATGATAGGAGAGGGTGTGGCCTTTTATAAGTGAGGTTAGTGACACACTAATAACGTTTTGAAAATATTCAATAATACCGAAACTTTTATCTTACCAAAGGCCTCCAAAATTTCCCATTACTTAACCTAGTAGAGATATTATAGAAATATATCTATAAAATGGATGTTGTACAAGTTGGAATGTCATTTCTAACAATTATATTCTTTGTTTAACCCCCATGTAAATCTATTTTTACCTTAACCATGGTAATTAATATTCCTTATTTTAAATATTCATTTGAGAAAAAAATTAAGTTTTTATTATTAGAAATTATAAATTTTACTAATTCAAAAAATGTAATCCATATTAAAAAATTATGATAAAAAAGTGGGAAATTTTAATTTAAAATTTATCCCACATACGTGATGAGAAAGAGAGGGTTTTAAAGAGAAATGTCTCAGAGTTTACAATATTGTTATATCCAAATTCTACATAAAATTAACTCTAATGAACTAAATTAGATTAATTTATTTACATTTGAACTAATTTTACTGTAAAACCATTCTAAAATATAATTAGTCATTATAAATAAAATAAATTAAAAGGTATTTTTGAATTAAAATTCAGTACTGTTTTTTATTCATCGAAAAATGAAACATTTCATAAAAATCCCAAAAAATTACCCCAAAAAATTTTTTATATTCGGATTTATAAAATTTATTTTATTTTATAAAATTTATTTTTTAAAATTGTCAAAATTAATTTTAGTATTTTTCTCAAAAAGAAATAAAAAATCATTTTTTCAAAAAATAGTTTTTATGAAACCAATAGAGACTTTTGTAAAAATTACGTACCTTTTTATCAATATATTTTATTTATATAAGACTATTAGAATTAATTTTTAAAAATATTTTATTACTATTAATATCACTATGTTTCATAATTATTTTGTAATGGTCGTGTTTAAATAAATACTAATAATATATCGTGGTTTTGTTAAAACTCTATGTCATGTATAACACAAGTTAACCCATTATTGTGTCTAGAAAATGGTTAAAATGGTGTTGTGTAGAACAAAATCTATCAATGAAATATAATTTATTTGGAAAAAGGAATTCATTATGACTCAGTGTGTTATAATCATAAGGGTTAAAATAAAAAATGGGAACATTTTTAAATTTAGACAACCATCCAATTCATGTTACATGACTTCCAAAGATATGAATGAATTATTTAATAGAATAATTTAACATCTTGTATAGAAAATAATGAGAAATATTTCCAAACATTAGTTGGTAAAAGGAATTTACAAGATAAAAATGGATAGTTAGTTAGTTTGAAATACATTCATAAAAGGGAATATGGTTCTAGGGACACATAATAAAGAAACATTTTGGTAATAAGGTTTTTATGTGGAGAGAATACCCATTAACACTCAAGGTAGATGCTAAGGAATAGATATACAGTCTACATCTATTAAATTTGAATGGATGGGAAGATATTAAGGGAGGGAAATGGCTCCATTCTCACCTAAAACAGTTCTCTCTCCCATAGGTCAACTTCTTCTATAGGGTTTCCCCTTTCCTTGTGTTCGTATATTCCAATAATATTCCTCATCTAGCTATGCAAGATTACTTGTAGATTGAGATTATATTGTTGGTTCATTCTCTTTCTAACTGAGTTTCCTCCCTTCTTAGCCTTTGGTTCCTCTCCATTCTAGGTAATGTAGTTCCTCCTCCCTGATTCCACCTCCAGATTCTCATCGTGTTTTAGTGTTTTTATTCTTCACATTCATTGAGTTTTTTGGGGGTTCTTCTTCCTCTTTTATTTGGGTTCCCTATTTCATTTGTACTTTAACTTACATGGATGTTTACTACTACTATTCACTTCTTCCTTTCTCTTACCACATGAACCTTCATGGAAGTCCCTATTTTGGATTGATATGAAGGTACCCAATTGGATTGGGATTAAGTTTATCATGATGATCTATGAATTTTACAATTGGCCTATTCAACCTCCACTACACTTTCTTCCAATCTCATAATGTTGGACCCTATATCAGTCTTTATGAAGGTTTTTAGGTTGTTTTAGGATGTTGTGGGTGGATCCCTTTAGTTTCCATGGTTTTTATAGGCTAGTTTAATTCCCTTCTTTGATTTCTAGTTGTATCTTGGGTTGCACATGTGGTGTTTTCATGTCCTCATCTTAGGGAGTTTTTCCTTGTTTGTTTTCTTATTTTGGATGGTGAGGGACACCTTTGGAGTTGTGTATGATTTTGGATTAATTATAAAAAAGAAGGTTCAAGGTGATTCCCCTTGAATATAATTATGTTGAACCGATGAGGTGTTTCTACAACTATATTCTTTTATATTGGTTTGGAATTTTTGCGGGAGATGGTTGACTTCGTGTATCAGCTGTGGTATGGGATGGATGTTCTGGTAGACATTATAGTATTTTGGTCTTAGGTGGATTCTGTTTGATGGAGTTTTCATGTAGTATCATCCGATCTTTATTTTTATGGGTTCTAGATTCTTCATGTTACTGGTTTGTGAAGGTTTCCTCACATCAATGGTGTTTTGAAGGCCATCTCTAGCAGTCTGTTGTGGTTTTATTTAGTGTGGGTTTCCATTAGGAAATTTTATTGGTTTTATGGAAGATGGGTGGTTTTTTTTAATGTCATGTTGATTCTATTTGAGTTCCCTATTAGAAAACGTGCTGGGAATTGTAGTGGGCTTGAGGAAATTCCTTAAACGCTCGTTGTGCCCCTTCCCTTTAAAATCAGTGTTTGAAATTTCGATTTATTTTTCTTGCTGGTTTTGTTTTTTTTTTATTTTTTTATTGGATCTAATAATTTTTTTGAGGCGCCGTGACTGTTACCACATAACAAAAAAAGTGTAATTTTCTAAAATATAAAAAAAGTTACTGGATAGCAGATGGAAAGATCATAATATGTGTTTAATGAAAAGATTAAATCCAACCGACTGATGTAAAATAATCCATAAATAAATTTATTCCATTTGAAAGATTATTAATGAAACTTTTTATGAACATTGAGAATTAATAAAGAAGATACTCACT
Organism: Viscum album; assembly: GCA_963277665.1. Lineage (NCBI taxonomy): Eukaryota > Viridiplantae > Streptophyta > Magnoliopsida > Santalales > Viscaceae > Viscum > Viscum album. The sequence goes on from OY728130.1 coordinate 326,822,630, forward strand.
TCAAACGGTTGAGAAACATCACCTTCTCATTTTATTTTATCAATTCCATATTGATAACGACTGATACATTTTTAACACCTCAACTGGAGGAGCTATAATTGATAAATCGCAAGTAAAATACAGAGGATTAATTATGAAGATTGTGTATAACTCAATACAATTAAACACCATAGGTATGGGAACAAGAGTTATACAATAAGTACAAACTCATGATTCATCACTGTTATATATTATATTAAATTTATAAATTGACTAGTTTAGTAAAAATTGCTTTCTATGAATCAAGATTGTGGATAATGTAAAACATCTCAGGTATGTGGTTTATGTAATTATTATAATAATTTTACTGACCAATGTAAAAAGGATTTGGGGATAGAGAGATATGCTATTACCTTTTATCCCAGGAAATTCCCATAGAATAAGAAATGTCAATATTAGCCCAAAAAATGATATGGAATCTCAAAAACCAAATAGATATCATTCAACCTAAAGCAATACCAAAATTTTCATCCTTCTCAGAAGAAAAAATTATATAACCCACCTCCATTCTAATAATCATATAATCCTTCATACCAACAACAATCCTTTTAAAACCCACCTTCCAAGCATATATCTTATTAATAACCTTCAATAAGTGCAGTATCAAATAATAACCCATAACTACACACCGAAGATGATGGGTTGAAATAAAGTATAAAATATTTATCCAACATATTTGGTATTCTTATGGACATTATGACCATGAATCTAGGGAAATTACTTCCCAAAAAAATCCTGAGCTATAAAGAGAATGTCAACATTATTACAACACAAAGTGGAAAGAATATCCATCCACCTAAACAAAGAAATAATGATTATTTTGAGAAGAATTATGTCACTCAAACTAATAATTGATGAGAGGAAATATGAATTCATAAGATGTAATAAAAAGTTTATGTAAAGAAAGACTTCAAATTCCATTAAAGAGGTAGAAAATGGAAAAGAGGTACAATCAAGAACCACTCCCTTATATGTTAATTTATTCAAGGAACATATTAGAAGAGAAACCTCAATGAGAGTTTCATGTTTCCTTCCAAAATGTAGATACCAACATCCCAACTCTAGTGGACATCCTAGAAATCCCTAAATATGAAAATTCTCTCAAAGTGCTACAAACCAAAATTAAGTTGCCAATTATAAATAAATAAATCAGTTTTAGTAGAACAAATGTAGCACTGATCACACCACCATCCCACAAAAATTTGAAGACCAAGGTAAATTTTCTATTCCCCACTCTATCGGTTCATTAAATTTTATTGATACATTATTTGATCTTGGTTCTTCAATAAATTTTATTCCCCTATAGTGTTTTCCCATTTTTATAATGGATAATTAAATCCAATAAGAGGGGTGGTCCAATTAGGAAATAGATCCTCTGGATTCCCAGTTTGGAGTTGTAGAAGATGTACTGATAAGAGTAATATGACTACATTTCCTACCTTACTTCTTTTCCTTACCATAGAAGAATACATAACACTACGCCACTCACCCGTCATTTTGGGGAGTCATTTCTTAATGAAAATGAATTACGTCATCAATTTACATGAAGGAACACTCACAATGGAGCATTGAGATAGTACGATAAAGTACATCTTACTTAAGCCAATGAATCATCCATAAAAAATGCGTTGAATTAATGTGATCAACCTTAAACAATGTAAAAAAACTAATTTAAGATATATATATATATTCCTTTATAATTACTAATTTTCGGGGATAAATTTTCTTTTCAATTTACCCACACCAAAAAAATCCAAAAATTGTGGTCTTAATTTAAAATAATATGCAAAATATTATATTTTCAATGATTTGTTTTAAAATAAACCTACATGTACAACAGATTCAAGTCCTATAAATAGGAAACCACAATTTAATATCATCATTCGAAAAAACTTAATCCTTGTGTTAATGTTACTAACAAGTGATTTTAAATATTCTTACCTCTTAGAAGGAGAGATACTACTATTAATCGTTTCAAAAAATATATGAGATACCAAAGAGAAAATTCTAAATGAGCTTCTAAAAATACATTCTTGAGCCATAAGATGAGGTTAGCTTTTCAAACCAAAATCAATCCCCAAGTATGCTCTTATAGAATATTTTTAGAGGGTGATTCTTGACTAGTCAAACATCCCCATAGAATACATAATCCCGCCATAAAAGAGGTTTTTAAGAAATAAAAAAAATTGATAGTAGAAAATCTAATTTTCCTAATCTCTTATTAATATTGGGTCAACCCAATCCATGTTTTCCCAAAAAACTGCCCAGGCTATTGTCAAGAATGAACAAAATAAAATAATTCCAATGATAATGAAATAGAGTTGGAGAGTGTGTATATATTATTTAAAGATAAATAATCCCATCCTAAAAACAACTTTCCCATCCAATTCATACTTATATTCTGGAAATTTTACCAGGGAAAACAATTTAATGATTTTAGATAGTATTTCAGGATACTTTTAGGTACCAATTTAACCAGAAGATAAGAAGAATATGACCTTCACATGTCCTTTTGGAACCAACATATATAAGTGGATACCTTTAGGGTTGTCCAATTCAACCTGTAAATTTTAATGGATTGTGATATTTATTTTCTCAAATCAAATTGAAAACTTCCAAGAGGTATTTCATGATAAGATTATTATATTTGGTAATTATTTCAATCATTTCATAGGGAATTTGGGACTTTTTTGAAAACATACATTGATAAAAATATTTTTTTAAAAATTAAAAATGCAATTTAATGGACGAAAGAGTAATATTATTTTGGGAAATAATTTTAGAGAATTTAATCGATGTAGAGAAGTAAAAGGGTTAAGTAATAAATCCATTTATATTTCTAACTTTCTTGAAAAATACTAAATCTTATTTTGGCATTGTATATTCCTACTGAATATTTAATAATTATTTCATTAAAAATTTATATCCCACTCTCAATTTTAATATTGAAAGATGTTTAATTTTATGTTGATGATGATGTCATTAATTTTTTTCGAATTGAAACAATGGTTGATCACACCCCCAATAATGAAACCACCAAATTGGGACCTTAATTTTGAGCTACTTTGTAATGCATCAAACTAATCTATTGGAGTAGTCCACTCACAAAGAATTAAAGAAATACCACAATATGTATTATATTCCTCTAGTAAATTATACTACACATATATAAATTACACAACCACCATAAAGATTTCCTTTCAGTGTTTTTTCACTTGATAAATTTTGAACTTATTTTCTTAGAAGTAATGTTATTGTTTTTTCTATACTTGATTCATTTAGGAACCTAATGAAGAAGGTTGATGCTGAACTATGACCTGTAAGATGGATAATGCTTTTAACGGAGTTCCAACTAAAATTTAAATTTGAAAATGGAAACAAAATTTAAGTGGCTGATCAGATCGGTAGACTTCCCCACACCACCAATGTATAAATTCATTGTCAGAACTCACTAAATGATCTGCTCCATGGGGAACAAATCTATATCATGGAATTTGATCTAACCTGGTATGATGAAATTTTCAATTACTTAGTCACATGTTAGGGACAATCCCAGCTTAATTATCCTGAATATAATAAATAGAAATATGACTATGGATTTTATATATTGTAAGACATATTCATATGGAAAGATTTTAATGAAAAAATCATAAGAAGGTCATTTCATGTGAGTGAAATTGAATCATTTTTGGGTTACTTCACACAATTACATGTCGAGGCCATTATAGACCTCACAGTATAGAAATAAAGTTTTTAGAATTAAGAATATATTTTCCCAATTCAATTAATGATTCTTATAAATTTTGTAAAAAGTTTTAAATATGCCTGTTTTTTTGGTAATATCTAGAAAAGATATGAAATTATTTAAAAACCAATAACCTTTTTTTGAAATCATGGTTGTATGGGAAATATATTTCATGAGATCACTCCCAATGTAATTTGGTAATTATAATATTATAATAGACTTATATTATGTGTCAGAATATGTGAATGAAGATTCCACTAGGACTGATGATGATAAAGTGGTTGTGATTTTGTCATGGATAACGTATTCTATAGGTATGGAGTACCATGAAACATAGTCATCAACCAAGGAACTAGTTTTAGAAATATAAGTATAGAGGATTTCCTCATAAATTAAAGAGCTCATCATAATACATTGACACTCTGATATCCAAAAAAAGTCAATAAGAAGTTGAGAATAGACAAATAAAAGGCATTATGTAAAAGAGATTCAAACTCAAAATGATTAACTGGATCCATTGGTCAGATTATAAATCATGGGTTTATAGTAATACCTATAAGAAACCCATAGATAAGATCCATTACATATTGATTTATGGAAATAGCTACCACCTCCCTATGGAATTGTAACAAAAATCCATTTGGCCGGTAATAGAGATGAATCAAGACTTTGAAAACGTTTGGTAAGAGATGATATTGTAATAATAGGAGCTTGAGGAAATTGAGAGGGATTTTTTTGGAAATTTTATGATTTATAAATTAAAAACAAGGATGGAACATGGTAGGATAATTCAACCAAGAAGCTTCAACCCTATATATCAAATGTTGTTATATAAATATAGACTTAAACTAATTCTAGGTAATCTTCGTTCTAGATGGAAAGGTCATTTTACAGTTACTAATGTATACCCTTTTGGGGTAGTGTAAATTTCAATGGAAGGAGGAGGAAACCCATTTATTGTATATGGGTATAGGATGAAGACTTTCCATAATAAAATACCTTAAAAACCATTGGTGTAGATTACACTCCTTCACCTTGATTATCATTGAATACTAATTATGTTATTACATTCCTCTAAATTTGAATGAATATAGTAATTCCATTTTAAATATACTAGCATTATTATTCTATTTTAATGCATTTTGGAACTACATTAATTATTTTTGGAGAGGAAATCATCTATTCTAGGATTTTTTTTAATGTATCATTTTGGATTTGACCAAATGACATTAAACAAAAGTACTTCTGGGAGGAAACCCACATTTCTTTCTTAGTCCACTCATCCTTTGAGTCTGATTTGAGTATAATTTAATAGGACTACCGTATCATTTTTTTATTTTTATAATTTTCAGGTATATCAAAATTATACAAGAAAATGTGAAAATTATTTCATTTTTTAATGCCGTAAAAGGGATCTTTTATCATAAAAGGAGAATTTACATTGTAAAATCAGAATCTCTATCATAAAAGTATAATTTACATCATAAAATCTACACAACAGAACAATTGAAAACAAATCATGTGTAACCTAACTAGATTAACATTGAAGAGGGGAGTAGTATATTTTATTAATTATATCATTTTTACCCCCAAAATTTTAATCTGTTTTGAGCCTTAAAAAAATTTACATACCCTCACTAAGGCTTCATGCATTAATTGGATAGTATAAGAGATAATAATTTCAATGGAATTACATGATCTCTTGTTTCATGATGAATTTAATTGATATTTAATTATTCTAATGGTTATTGACTAATTAGAGGAAATATTTTGAGGCTTATTTTGATGAATCATGGTTTAGAGGAATTTGTTTCTTTTTGTAAATTTTATTTCTCTACAATTTTCATACCTTGAATTTCATAAATATAAGGGGACCTATTTTTTTGTTATTATTGGACACCATGAGTGATTTTTTGAAATTCATATGTTCAATTATATAAAGAATCTCTAGATAAAACACATTATATTTATATCTTGAGGTTTTTTCTTAAGTGATCTTGTGGCATGCCACCTCCTAGAACATGGATTGGAACTTTCCAAAACCATGACTATAAAAAATAAAATTTATTAGTTTTGGGGAAATTTTTATTATTAATAATTAATCCCTGATACCACCTTTTACATAAATTCATTTTTCTACCTAAAATCAATGAATTACCACTCTAGGAATGAGCCACAGTACAAGACAATTATATCCATTGCTACAATACATTAATTATATTACACTATATTATAAATTTGATGTATAGGGGTGATAGAGGTCATCGTTGATGGAATGTATTATAATTTAAGGAAAATGTGTGGTGTTTTATATTTTTTATTGCGATAGGATCATGACACATTTCATTGAACTAAATTTTCATTACATTATGTGGAGAATAATATAAAAAAATTAAAATGAAGGGGTTGCGTTTTGGGAAAATCAAAATCAGCATTACCAGATTGATGATTTTATCATATGGGGTTATATAGTGGATTTTTTATTTTCTCTAAGCCTAAAAATCAATAAATAATGAAAATAAATAAATACATAAATAATAATCACGGCGGTTAAATTATTTCATTATACTTACATAGGTCATGAAATTACTATGAGTTTTGGGATGTGGAAGATGCCATCTTACAAGGGAGATTTTTAATGTAGTTTTCTTTTGATATCATTAAATACAATTTAGAGATAAACCACATTTTTTAGCCTTATTTTTTTGAACATAAAACCCCACAATCATTAAGCCTCACATTCATCAAAACCGAATTTTCAAATCCCTCATGGTTTTAATTGAATTTTTTCATTATATAGAGGAGAATTTGGATAAATTGAAATCCTTTGTAAAAGATCATGTAATCATGGTACGATCGAAACTCTACATGAATTTTTATCATCAGAAATGAGATAAAAGAATACATTTTGAGTAAAATCATGACTTTTCAGATTTGAATATTGGTAATAGAATGTTCCTCTTTCATTTATGTTGATTATAGATACTTTAGGTATATAAATATCTATTGTTGGAGGAATTGAAATAGTCGTTTTATACATGTATATATTGATATAATATTCATCATTTTTATAAATTAATTGTATAATCATTTTTATATTGAATTTTTATTATTTTTTATGGAAGGATATCATGTTTGAAAAAAAATGATAAAAAGACATGATTAATGAAAGATGAAGACACTTTACTTCAAGGAAAACAGTTTCAAGGTATGTAAATAGTAGTTTATTGAAAGGTTGAAGTTGGAGTAGAACTGTAAAACTATACATAAATCATTTTTACATCACGAAATAATCGTTTTCATAATAAATTCATAGGAGGAAGTGATATACTGAATTTTGTGTCACCTATTCACAATGTAAAATAAGATTAACTAATTGTTTCAATCTGTAAAATGGAATCAACATAATAAACACTATTTATGATGTATCTTGTTTGAGAAAGAAGCCACATATCACACCATTCAGATCATAAAACCACATCAATGTAATAATTTCATTAAATGGAGATAAAAGAGTTGATACATTCATGAAGTGAATTTTATATATATTTCATAAATCATGAGTAAGTGGTTATTTCATTTTAGATATTATGGTTTTATATATAGAGTCTTATATATATTGTGACATGTTTTTGCACATGCAGACATCATCACTTTGTGAGGGGATGTTTTAGATGATGGAAAAAATGCTTATTTATTTTTCTATTTTATTTATTTTATCTTAGTTAATTATTTTGATACATTATCCAACCTGTATCATCTCATTTAATCTTCACAAGGAGGGGTAAAATCTTCATGTGATTGGGAAAGTTAATTTTGGACCAATTTTTAGTGCCTGAGTTCATGTTCATATATTTACTAAACCCTACCATTATTCTATAACAGGTTTCAATTATTAATTATAGTTTTACATTCCAAATTTGGTTGTGTTATGTTTTAATTGTTTTAATTTATATTTCCGTGTATAATGATTTAAAATATCCAACCACAAAATTCTAGTCTTTGTACATTGGAACATGCTAGAGTTTGGTGGTTAGTGATCGATGATCACCAGGACATGTGAATAATTGTGGCCGGAACCATTGGTAGTTAGGGGATTACAGTACACAGTCAAGGATGAACCAAATTAATCAAGAGGACCCACTTTAATGATTGTAGATGTTGGAAGTTGGGTATATCACACCAATTGTTTAGTTATTGATTCTATCACAATCTCCATCTGGCTAAGGATCAAAGAGTAATTAGTCAGGGAATCTCTCTCTTACCAGCTAATAGATGAAGAATTGTTAAAATTGGAAACCATGATAGCATAGAACTAGGTATAGCCAATTCAGATCTGATAAACTCATCAAATCAATTATTTTATATAATTTTATATACTGTTTGATATAAAATCCTCAAATTTTCAAATGAAAAAAAAAATATTTTCACTACAAATAAAAAAGTGACAACCCATTTTTGTGTACACTCCTCATCCAATGACAACTCTAGGTTATCCTCTATACTATACATTGGAAATAAAAGTTTTCTTTTCACACCCTGTTAAAATGGGTCCATTATCACTATATGGATTAAAATAGGCCACATGTATATGCTATTACAAGATTGATGGATTCTTGAGAAGCATTAAACTTTAAAAATAAAAGTTAATAGTAACCTCTATGTGACAGAGATTGACAGATGAAATAATATTTTCATACACTATTTAGATGATATAAACTGTATATGGTATAAATAACTTCTATTTTGAATAGTTTATAAGAAAATTAATAGACATATTGAGATTTATATTTTGGTAGACATGCCAATTGTTCTAAGATCAAAAATCAATCAAGTGGTCAATCATATTTTTATATCCCAAGATAGATACTATAGAGTGTTGCTAAAGAGGATTGGATTTGAGGAATGTGATAGGATCTCTACTTTTTTGGTTTTTGGCACCAAACTGACCAATTATGTGGCTATAAATTATGTGAATAAAAATGATTATAGAAAACTGATTGACAGACTTCTCTATTTTACAATATCTAAACCCTAATAAAATTCTCATTGAGACATTGTCTTTTTTCTTTCAATGTGATAAAATGGAATATGAAATGTTATCTTTCATGATAATATAGAGATACATTAGAAAAAAATAAATTTTGGATTATTATATAGAACCATTATAGATATGGAATTTTAGGTATTTATATATACTAATTGGGATGGATATTGGGTTGATAGGAATTCCAAATTTGGAAACACATTGTTTCTTGCATAGAGATGTTTATCATGGAATAAAAAGATGTAAAGTTCACTAGTATTTAGAATATCCAAATCAAGGTATATAGTATCAACACATTCTTTTACTTAGATAATATAGATGTTGGTTCAACTAGTTCACTTGAGAGTTAATGTTGAGAAGACACTATGCGTTACTTATGAAAGTCAATGTGTTATAGGTCTCTCTAAAAAATTATTTCAAGATTATAGATCAAATAAAATTGATCTTAGAATTCATTTAATTATAGAAAGGGTAGTTGAAGGTGATTTGAAACATGATTATTGGCACCAAAGAACCAAAATACTGATATTTTTATTAATGAATCGATAAAGGATAGGTTCTATAAATAAATAATGATAATCAATGTTTAGTTTTACCCTCTCACCAAAATTTGTGTGTATAAAATCTTCTATATGGAATTTATTTTCAATAGGTATGAATAATTGTGTTGCCAATATTATTTATTTTCTGATAGGGGAGAAGTAAATAGATTATTTAAGTATAAGTGTTCACATTATCTAGATATCTAAATATATTGTTATTAAAAAAATAGAGAACTTTTGAGGAGTTAAGGGGGACTTAGTCTTATTATTTTCCCAAAATTTCTTAATACCGAGGCATGAAATTATTTCAACAAATTACCTTATCTTATAGTGTGTTGCAAAAAGAATTTCATAAGATAATGTCTTTGATTTGATAATTTTTAGGTGATAAATATTTTTTTCGAAACAAATTTTAGTTAACTTGGAAGGATTATATGAGGTTTTTAATAAATATAAAATGGAGATATTGAAGTACATTGATAATTTTTAATGTGTTATATTTTTTAGATCTTTGTGGGAACTATTATAGGTTTTTTAGATGATGGTTATAATATTGTCCATTATATCGATGGTAGCTGTAATGGAGTTGAAGATGTTTTTTTTATTGTTCTTGCATCCCTTTTCTACATGTAACATTTTTAGACAAATAAAATAAAAAATAGGCATCATAGAATATATTCTATTCCTTTTATAAGAGAATTATTATAGTTTAATGTGAATTTGATCCATGTAGGAGAATTTTTCAACAAAGTATAAAATTGATGAATGAAATTATTATACATGAAAGATATTTGATTCCACATACGAAATTTTATTGGGATTTTTTTTGGAGGTAATATTCATACAGGGTTGAGAGAGAAAATTTAAGTGCATATTTTTTATCAAATAATCAGTATTTTTTTACTGTTTTTCAATGATAAACCCCATGTATTTACATGTTTTATTAAAATAATGGGTAATTTGAATTTTAGAATGGAAATGAGAAAAATTGAGAAAAATGCATAATTCTGGATTTTGGAAAGATATTGACGAAAAGGGTATATTTTTATTTTAGCATAAAATATATGACCAAATTTTGTGATTAAAATTCCGTTAGAAGCCTGATTTTATTTCTTCAAATTTTGTCTACTTGACCAGTAGCTGATTCGGCCATCTAGTGGTCCTAAAAATTCATTGAAGTTTGACATTTTTCTGGGCGGTCGGCGTGGACTACACCACTATAACGGAACCCAAACTCGGCCTAAACATATTCAAATGAGGTTCTTCCACCTAGGATAGAACGAGGATAGATAGGTCCAGATCTAAATGAAATTTTGTTGAGTTTTAATGTCATTAAGGAGGCCATTAAATGACATACTTTTGGAGGGACCTTCCTAGAAACTTCGTCCAGAAACATAATCCTTCAATGTAAAATTCCTACCTCCTTCATCCGAAGTCCAAATGCTCTTATAATTTTGGTGTGAACGAAAAAACACATTTATGAAAAACATTGAAGAAGGGGTCATTGCGTGAATCTGCCATTTATTGGGTCAACAAGGTGCAATCATTCAGAGGACAGAATGCTTCCTATAAAAGGAGGCGCTCCCCTCCTTCCAAGATCATCAGCTTGACACCCAAAGCTAAGGAGGGATCCCACCGGGGCACGGGCCGCTACTACTCCTCTATTCCCCCCTCATTTCTTCTTTTTATTTTATTTTCTTTTTAGTTTTGTTTTAGTTTTAATTTTCATTTGTAATTTTAATTTCTTTTCAATTAATCAATGCCTTTTTATTTTGGTTTCCAACATTTAATTTCTTCTATAATTATAATAATAATAATAATAATTCAAAACTATTATTATTATTATTAATATTATTATAATCATTATTTAAAATATCTCATTCTTAATTTCAATTTATTTTACTTTCTTTCTCTCTCCTTTTTCGAAAACTATTTTCTTAAGTAATAATAATAATAAGTTATATTATTATTATTATTATTTTCAGTTTCATTATAAATTATTTAATCTTCCGTTATCCCTCAGTCCTCTATCTCTTTATCTCTCTCTCCTCATCTATCCACCATTGTGATCTCTAACTCTCAGAAATGAGAGGCTCACCCTGAGGCTTGGCTCGGGGGGTAGTCATGAAGTTCGGGAGTTTTCTTTAATGTCTATTCTAAATTTGTGATAGACTGGAGTTGTATTCTTGGGCGAGGCTAATGTCCCCGATTGGGTGACGGTCCCCAATGACATGAAACTCAAGATATTTCTATTCTAGAAAATAATAGTAATTCAAACATGATATTTCATGATTGAGTTATCAAAATAGAATCAAACATATAAAGGATAATAATGACTGAATCCCTGGCAGAACCCCAAACCAAGTACTTTCTTCCTAACTTCATTCTGTTTAGACGTGCGTCTAAGTTTAAATTTAGAATTATTACATTTCATTTCTTTGTTATAAATAATTAAAAAACCAAAAGAGAGATAGTTTAGGTGAATTAGAATAAAGTAAGTGAACCAAACTGAAAGTCTCCTCAAGAGAGACGACCCTGGTCAGCCACTGTGCTGCTCTTGGAAAAAAATATAATTTTTTTGTCCACATCCCATGACAGGCGTGCGAAAAAACTGGCGCCGTTTCCGGGGAGCCATTCAATTGTTCATTTATCCTTTTCAATTTTTACATATTAGATAGATTTTAGTTCTTTAAAAAAATTATTTTCATGATGAATTTTAATGATTATTATTCTACATGGACTGACAATTACTCCCAGGTGCAAAAACAACAAGAAAAAGATTTTAGAAGTGCTCATGTGTAAGAACTTATAGAAAAAATTGAACAATTTATTAGAAAATCTGACAGAGCATTTGACTATGTTTGATCATTAATGGAGCAACCCAACACCGAGCAAGATCAAGAACCTGAGGTGGAAAAGGACGATGAATTTCCTATTGAGCCACAAGTAGGAGATCAACCAAGATTGGATGAATTCCTGATTAAATGTGAAGAACTACCCGATCTCCCCATACAATACAAGAAAAAAGAGCCAGCACCACCGAAGGAAGACACCACACATGTGGTGGAATTGGACATTAAGATGCAGGAGCCTGACTACCTGCCTTCATCCTCAAAGAGTCTACTCCAAGAGGCACTTACCACTGAGACATAGATTGAAGCTGAACCGACTCATGGAGTTAAACCATTCTATGACTCTATATCTTCTAATTTTATTGAATCTAAATTCTACATCACTCCTTGTGATTTTGATTATACAGAATCAGACAAACTATGTTATAACTTGGAGGAAGAAGATGAAGCTATATGTGCACCTGCTGAGGAACATATAGAGCTCCCTGGATATGTTGAATATTTATTGAAGGAATCTCATGAAGATATTTTAGTGGATTTCCCTAAGGATACCATGAAAAAAGATGCTTACTTTGACGGGGAAGAATTTTATCTTAATACTTCTTGTTTTAATTTTATTTAAATAGAATTAAATTCTTACTTTCCCATTGACTATTCTTTTGATGCTGCATACCTTGAGGAACCACTAGACATTGAAGAAGAGGTTGCACAGGTAGCAACCAATATGGAGGATGATTCATAATTCATCCTACCCCCACCAATAAAGCTATACCCCATTGTGAAGGGGAAGGATATGGTGTAATATATCCATGGATCATTCCTAAATAACAAGGATGAAGAACCATATTGGAAAAGCCACATGTGGTGGTTCAAATCAAAGAAGCTTAATCCACCATAAGACTTTGGATAACAGCTGGTACTACCCTCTGAAGGCAGTAAAAATTTAGGTCCCACTTGGGGGATCGTACCAAGAATTATATTTACATGCTTTCTAGGAATATAGATTTCAATTTAGTTTCTTAGATTTAGTGCATCATGCATCCCACTCCCTCTATATTTTTGAGCTTTACTAATGTCATCCTTGAGTTTAATAGAGTTTTTTTCTTTTGTAGGATCCTGATGGTTGAAGGAAGCCCCAATCATCGAAGGATGAGGACCAAATCTTTATTTTCAAAAGGGAGTTCATTTTCATTGTCTATCTTTTTAAACTCTCCAAATTTTAGTCCAAAACATGTTTTCATCTTTAAAGATAAAATTGCAAGCCCACACATGAATTCATGTTTTAATCGACTTATCTATGAGACATGAGTTTCTTAGGAACCTAGTGATTCCATGTTTTAGATTTCAATGTTTATATGATTAAATTATTGAAATGCAGAATTGAATTTTTAAATATGAAGCATAGATATTGAAATGATGACTCATTATTTGAAAGAATTAATTAATTCGTGTAAATGAAATTTCTCAACAATCTTCCATGCTTTGAATTCTTGAAATTTATGTGAATTGATTTATTATTATTATTCATGCCATAAATGATTGTCCAATGTTATATTTCTCATTCCTAGGAGGATTTCTAGACCAAGTACTTCCTATTTATTCTAGAGCATATTTCTTAAGTAATCTTGGTACATGTAACCGACCAGAACTTGTATTGAAACTTGTCAAAGCTATGACTGTGCAAAAACACATTTAATATGATTGAGGCATCCTTTGAAAATCCACTTATCCTTAAAATACCACCTTTACATCAATCTTTCTTTTAGCCCATAGAGACCATGAATGACCTTTATAGGGATGAACCATGTTTGAAGCCATTTTTATCCATTCCTACCCTACTCTTGGTATTTGCATGATATTCTAAAGTTGAAGTGTGGGGGTAAAGCGAATCATGGTGGACATGATGATACATTTGGTGAGGATGAAGTTTGGGGGTGTTATTGTGGGAATTGTAAAAGGATGTGAAATATATTTTTATACTCTATTGTTTGCCCCTCTTGAATTAAAAAAATGAAAAACATTTACAAAAAAATAGAAAAATGGGTTTCGATTTTGGAGATCCAAAAATCACCATTTTCCAGACCAACGATCTTATGATTTCATGCGGTTAGGTGATGGATATGATGTTTGATCTAATCATAACTTTCGAAAAATGAAAAAAAAAAGTACAAAATAAAAAAAATCAAGAGGGGGCACAAATCATCCATTATTCTTACTTGATCAAAACCTTTTTCTTTGTGTTTTGGGAAGTTGGTGTTGCTATTTTGAAGGGGAGAATTTCATTACAGTTTTACTTTTAATATCATGCATTTTACTTCAGAGATTATCCTCCTCCTTGAGCCTTAATTTTTAATGCATCAAATTCTACTAACCTTAATCCTCAGAGTCATTTGAACCATTATTGCAAGTCCGCATGATTTTATATGTCTTTTGACATTATAATGTGGAGAAAGTAATTCATTTACGAGCCTATAGATAAGGAGCATGTACTCATGATATGAGAATAACTCAACTTGAATTATATCATGAGTGATGAGAGAAACAAAAGTGAGGTAAATCATGACATGACATGTTTAATAATGATGAATCAAAAGGAATGAATGAATAAAAGGATAAGTTCCATCAATTTTCAAATGGGAAAAGTAAAATATGTGAATTATTTGTTCCTTTGAAAAATGGGAACATAAATTGATATTTTATGGAGATTTTTTAAAGTTTTATTTTATATTAAATTTTTTTGATTTTATTACATTGAAATTTTAATATTGGTAACATTTGTGTCCTCTGATTTCCATGTTGATATTTAATTCTTGAGGACAAGCATGGTTTAAGTGTGGGGGTATTTGACAGAGCAAATTTACGTGTGTATTTTTTATCCAATAATGAGTATTTTTTACTGTTTTTCAATGATAAACCCCATGTATTTACATGTTTTATTAATATAATGGGTAATTTGAATTTTAGAATAAAAATGAGAAAAAATGAGAAAAATGCATAATTCTGGATTTTGGACAGATTTTGACTACAATGGTATATTTGACATTTCACATAAAATATATGACCAAATTTTGTGATTAAAATTCTATTAGAATCCTGGTTGTATTTTCTCCCATTTTTTCTACTGGACCAGGAGCTGATTCGTCCATCTAGTGGTCCTAAAAATTAATTGATGTTTGACATTTTTCTGGGAGGTCAGCGTGGACCAGACCACTATAACGGAACCCAAACTCGGCCTACACATATTCAAATGAGGTGCTTCCCCCTAGGCTATAACGAGGATAGAGGGGGTGGTATCTACACCAATGTTTCTTTAGTTTTGAATTCATTAAGGCGTCCATTGAATGACATACTTTTGGAGGGACCTTCTTGGATGCTTCGTCCAGAAACAGAAGCCTTAAATGGAAAATTCATAACTCCTTCAACCGAGGTCAAAATGATCAGAAATTTTGGGGGTGAGCGGTCAACACATTTATGAACAACATTGAAGAAGGGGTCCACGTGTGAATTGGCTATTTATTGGGTCAACAACATGCAATCTTTTGGAGGATATAATGCTACCTATAAAAGGAGGCCCTCCCCTCCTTCCAAGATCATCAGCTCGACACCCAAAGCCAAGGAGTGATCTTACCGTGGCACGGGCTGCTTCTTCTCCTCTATTCCTCCCTCATTTCCTTTTTTTTATTTTTTTATTTTTTTTCGTTTTAATTTTCCTTTTTAATTTGAATTTCTTTTCAATTAATCCATGCATTTTTATTTTGGTTTCCACCATTTAATTTCTTCTATAACTATAATAATAATAATAATAATTAAAAACTATTATCATTATTATTAATATTATTATAATCATTATTTAAAATATCTCAATCTTAATTTTATATTATTTTACTTTCTTTATCTCTCCTTTTTCGAAAACTATTTTCTGAAGTAATAATAATAATAATACGTTATATTATTAATATTATTATTATTTTCTCTTTCATTATAAATTATTTAATCTTCCTCTATTCCTCTCTCTTCTTTCCCTTTCTCTCTCTATCTCTATCCTCATCCATCCACCATTGTGATCTCCAACTCTCAAAAATGAGAGGCTGACCCCGAGGATTGGCTTGGCGGGAGGTCAAGAAGTTCATGAGTTTTCTTTAATGTTTATTCTAAATTTGTGATAGACTTGAGTTGTATTCTTGGGCGAGGCGAATTTCCACGATTGGGTGATGGTCCCCAACGACATGCAACTCATGCTATTTCTATTATGGAAAATAACAGTAATTCAAACATGAGATTTCATATTTGAGTTATCAAAATAGAATCAAACATATAAAGGAGAATAACGATTGAATCCCTGGATGAACCCCAAACCTAGTACTTTCTTCCTAACATCATCCTGTTTAGACTTGCATCTAAGTATAATTTTAGAATTCTTACATTTCATTTCGTTGTTCTAAATAATTAAAAAACCACAAAAAGAGATAGTTTAAGTGAATTAGAATAAAGTAAATGAACCAAACTGAAACGGTCCCCAAGAGAGACGACCCTGGTCAGCCACTGTACTGCACTAGGAAAAAAATATAATTGTTTTTGTCCACACCCCATGATAGGCGTGCCTCAAAACTAGCGACGTTGCTGGGGATCCAATCAATTGTTCATTTATCTTTTTCAATTTTCACATCCTAGATAGATTTTAATTTTTTTTAAACAAAAAAAATCCTTCCACAATGAATTTTAATGATTATTATTCTACATGGAAGGAAAATTACTCACAGGTGCAAAAACCACAAGAAGAAGATTTTAGAAGTGCTCAGGTTCAAGAACATAGAGCAAGCATTGAACAATTGATGAGAAAATCTTAAAGAGAATTTGACTATGTTCGTTCATTAATGGAGCAGCCCAACACCGAGCAAGATCAAGAACTTGAGGTGGAAAAGGATGATGACTTTCCTGCTGAGCCACATGTAGGAGATCAACCAATATTGGATGAATTCCTGATTAAATGTGATGAACTGCCTGATCTCCCCATACAATACAAGAAAGAAGAGCCAGCACCACCGAAGGAAGACACCACCCATGTGGTGGAATTTGATGTTAAATTGGAGGAGCCCGACTACCTGCCTCCATCCTCAAAGAGTCTACTCCACGGGGCACTTACCACTAAGACAGAGATTGAAGCTGAACCGACTTAGGGAGTTGAACCATTCTTTGACTCTATATCTTCTATTTTTATTGAATCTGAATTCTACACCACTCCTTGTGATTTTGATTATATAGAATCATAGAAACTCTGCTATGACTTGGAGGAACAAGATGAAGCTATATGTGCACCTGCTAAGGAACATATAGAGCTCCCTGGATATGTTGAATATTTATTGAGGGAATCTCATGAAGATATTGTAGAGCATTTCCCTAAGTATACCATGAAAAAAGATTCTTACTTTGATGGGGAAGAATTTCACCTTAATACTTCTTGTTTTAATTTTATTCAAATAGAATTAAATTCTGACTTTCCCATTGACTATTATTTTAATGCAGCATACCTTGAGGAACCACTAGACATTGAAGAAGAGGTTGTACAGGTAGCAACCAATATGTAGGATAATTCATACTTCATCTTACCACCACCATTCAAGTTATACGTTATTGTGAAGGGGGAGGATATGGTGTACTCTATCCATGGATCATTCCTCAAGAACAATGATAAAGCACAAGATTGCAAAAATCCACATGTGGTGGTTCAAATCAAAGAAGCTTCATCCACCATCTGACTTTGGATAACAGATGGTACTTCCCTCTTGAGGTAGTAAAAATTCAGGTCCCACTTGGGGCATCGTACCAAGATTTATCTTTACATTATTTCTAGGAATTTAGATATCAATTTATTTTCATAGATTTAGTACAGCATGCATGTAACACCCGAGACTTTTATGTTATATAAACCATCAAAGGAATCTTTTTCTACACAACACTTGCTTGGCTTGCTTTGCACGCAATCGCGACCTTCCTCGATAGCTTGCGTCGTACGCAATACCGAGTTTCACTAAACAACAATATACTATTAAAACTAGCCGTTATGAATAGTAATAACCACTTTTTGAAATTTTATAAATTTTATTTTTCAAAATGGACTTCATTTTTGGACTCAGAATATCGAAATTAGCCTAGGGTGAAATTTTGGTATTTTTCTGAAAACTTTCAATTTTTGATGAATAGTGAAACCACTAAGTGGTAGGTTAAAAACTGAATTTTTGCATAAAACTTAATTTTACCGCTTCTGTGAATGGAATTTCAAAAATCCGAGAGACACGGTTAATATCAAGGACTAAAATGTGGTTCAATGAGATGAAAATAATTTTTTGGTGAATAGTAACTTTTTACTATTTTTACCGCGGTTAATAGTAAATAGGGTAACTAAGGGTAAATATGATATCAATATTACCCTAACACATGTCCTAATTCTATTGAACAAGTGTAATTCGACCAAAAACAAACTTAGGAATAAAATATGACCATTTAGGCCCACTTGGATTAGATTAGGACATTTATTATTAATTTATTTAAAGAAGGGTTAAAATAGTTAAAATCAAAGTTTAATAAGTAAATCATTTTTTAATATGGGGTTATACATAAGATAAATTCGATTGTAAATATTCATTAGAAAGCTAAAAAGATTTCCTACATGGTGGTATTTTATTTGTAATTTTTAGACATCAAATAATTTAATTTATATATGACACAAAGATGATGCAGTAATTATCTTATTAATGAAATATTGACATAATTGATATTATAAACACCAAAATAAATGTAATTTGAAACTTTTTATGAATTCCACTAATTTTCTAGGTTACTATGATATATTAGTACTGATGTAATCAACTTGGTTCGAACATATAATTCTGTTATGACTTTCACAAAAATCATATATCAAATAGTGTCAAAATTGACACAAAATAGTTTTTAAATCAAATATTATATTATTAATTGTTATTTTATTCCTAAAAATCTAAGGTTCGGCCAAATGACTTAGATAAGGATATATATATTAATAATAAACAATTTGGGGTTCGTTTGGCATGTTATAGTAAGTGTATTAACCATATAGTGAAAGAAAACAAAAAGACATGGTAAAAGTTAAATTATTTAACTTAGAGTTAAATCTAATTGATAAGGTTAAAATAATATCCTAAACTTGTCTAAATTCTATTGGTTGGTAGGATTTAGACCCTTCCCCACTTTAGCTTCGAAATAAGACCCTTTGGAACCATTATAAACCGATTTTGACTTTAATATAAAATAATATTTTGAGAAATTCCTAAGGTGCCCCTCTCCTCCCTTTTAAAAGGACACCTCCTCCCCCTCCTCCTCACACCAATTTGAGCACTCAAGCTCGGCCAACCCCTGCCATTTTCTCCTCTACACTTCCCTAGAATAATCCTAGAGGTCCTGGTCTTCTCCAAAGACCAATCTTAGTTCCTTAAGTGGGGGATTCAAAGAGGCGTTCCAAAGAAGAGGTAATATCCATTACCGATCTTTTCAATTTCTTTCTTCTTCAACTTCTTCTTCTTTAGTTGTTTCATGATAAAGTAATAACATCAGTATTACTTACATACTGATATGTTATTATAAATATGAAACAACCCTAATTCACCTTCTATCCATCCTACGGAAAAATGAAATCACCGCGCGTGCGTACGTACGGAATACCGTCTCCACGCCGTGGTGTAATTTATTTTCCACCATCACCTTACAAGGATGGGTATAATGGTGTAATGAGTAACTATATATGATTATTATGAAATAATATTGATACTGAAATAATATATATATACTCCAATACAATTCCACGATCATAGGAACGATATCATCACTCGTGCGTACGTACGGAATACCGTCTCCACGATGTGATGCGACTCGTTCTACACGATCTTCATTTCATAATGATTATATAAATGAATTGAATGAATGAATATGGTATATAATACACTAATACCATTCTGGAAATGAATTATCTATAACCTAAAGATAAGAATAAGAATTTATTCGACAAAACACGCATAAGAACAAAAAGTTATAAAGACCCGAGTAACAAGTAACAATGAAATATTACTAACAAGAAGCTAATAATATGACCATATATGATATCATATCAATATGTATGATTCTGGAATAAGTCAATAACATTATTTAAACCATTATACAGGAGCTTCGGACACGAACAAAGCAAATCGGACCTAAGGTAAGGGAAATATCACAATCTCATTTTTATCCGAGATTGTTTATTCGTAAGTATTTACTGGGGTGTATTTTATCATCCACATCAATGTTCCCTCAATATGTAATATTTTTTCCATCCACTTGCAATGGTTTAAATCCAATTTTACCCTTCGGTGAGTTTTTATTAAAGAATATGAAAGGAATCTTTTGTCGTTTTTCCGTACGAGGTACTTTTTGACTTTTCCGACAAAAGTACGAAGAATGTTTTTTTTTAACTTATACGGCATGAATGGATTTTTTAAACATTATTTCCAAGAAGATTCCTTTACAAGTTTTCAAGTCTATTTTTAATCAACTTCTTTTATTTTAAAGTCGTATGACATGTTATGAAAGGAAAAATGTTTTTGAAGAAGAAAGGATATTTTCCTCAAGAATGGAGTTCAAGTGTTTTATCAAAATTATTTTCCATCTAAGATAATAAAGGGTTCTTTTTTTATCCCTATTATTACATTGATTTGATCATGTTGTGATGGAATTATTTTTATGAATTCCTTTATCTTATATGAATTGTTCTATGATGTTATGTTGTTTAAGAATCCCATTTTTATTACGTGGGTTATGCGATGATGTATGATTTATGATTATGTGGCACACATAAGAAAGGATTCATTATAAGATGGGTGGGACCTATATCTCCCTCCAATGCATTGGGTAAAGATTTTATATCTCATGAGATAGACATGGCTGGAACGGAAGGTTATTTCAGTTCAGTGATACAGGACTGAAACGAGGAGTGAACTCGGTTCAGAAAGGGACTTTGTCCACTAAGATAGTCTTGGCATTGAGTCATGACTAACAAGAAATGATTTTCCATGATTATGTGTGCATGCCACAAAGTTTCAAGTTTTATGTTATGATTATGGGGATCTCATTTTCACTTCTATGATTTATTCCATGTTAAGATATTATGATCTCTTTTGCAGGTTTTGATTTTCAAAAAGATATGATATGATTTTTATTTCCTTTATTTGCCCTTGCTGAGCATTTGAGCTCACCCTTTTATGTTTTCTTTTCCCCAGGTCAGGAAGATGGATATTAAGTAGAATATGCTAAAAGGGACCCTAGATATGATGAAATAAATGGGAGACACTGTAGAAGATTTATGAACCAGTTGTTTATGTTTCCCCAGTTTCTAAAGACACTATACCTATACGGTCCTTTGTGGTTTTATCATATGTTGTAATAAGTGTGCTTCAATTTTGAAGTATTAACAATGTATGTAAAGTATGGGTCGTTATAGTTGGTATCAGTGGAAAGGTATAGTCAACCTTTGGAAACTAGGATGTGAAAGCCTTAGTAAGAACCCTAAGGATAAGTCTAAGCATAGAACACAATCTTAGTGTTTTAGAAATGGCCTTGAATAACCTAGGATAAGACCATAAGCATGAAAATTTTATTCTTGAATTATGTGGTTTCCTATTATAATTAGTGTTGCTCACACTATTCTTCTTGGTTTTAGTCAATGGCTGGAACCCGAAGGAACCGTGTTAATGCGGAATGCGATGGGCAATGCAATGATTGTCCCCCTGAGCAACCAAACAATATGGGAGATGGAATGCAAAATCTTGTAGCCATGCTCACACAACTTTCTCAAGCTATGAATCATGCAGGATTTCCAAACGAGCAAAGGAGGGAGCAACATTCTGTTGAATCCTTCATGAGGCAACGTCCACCTTCTTTCAGTGGGTCTACTGATCCATTAGTTGCTGAACAATGGATTAGTACTACTGAAAAGATATTTTCAGTTCTTCAATGTTCTGAACATGATAAAGTCATCCTAGTAGTGTATCGTTTGGAAGGAGATGCGAATCAATGGTGGAATCTTGTTAAGAATACGAGGCAAAGGGATGAAATTGAGTCTATGGAATGGGACGAGTTCAAGAACTTATTTTTCAATAAGTACTTCCCTCGTATTCTCCGAACAAAGATGGAGAAAGAGTTCCTTGAACTGAAGCAAAGGGATGATGAATCTGTTAGTACCTATGAAGCAAATTTTACAAGACTTGCAAGGTACGCTTCTGGTATTATTATCCAACCTGAGAGTAAGATCGATCGATTCTTTAGTGGCTTAAAACCAAGTCTTCGAAGGGCGTTAGCCATAAGGGACTTCAATAGCTACGAGGAAATCGTTCGATGTGCTCTCAAAGTCGAGATGGAGATTGGAGTAACCCATCAGTCACATGGGTTTGATAAGAAGAGGAAGATGGAATTCAAAGAAAAATCTAAAGAGCACACGGAAAAGAAGATGAGCTTTTCTTTATGCTCAAAGTGTGGAAAGAAACATGGAGGGAGTTGTCTTAAAGGGACAAGTAAATGTTTTAAATGTGGAAAAGAAGGTCATCGGGCATTTGAATGCCGTGATAATGGGAAGAAGATGTCTAATGATGCAAACAAAGGAATGGATACACAGAATGATCCTACTACACTTCAATGTTTCAAGTGCAAGGAGATGGGGCATTATGCCAATCAATGCCCAAATCCAAGGGTTGATGATGATGGTCGACGTCAACAAACTCTTAAGGCTAAAGACAAAGGAAAGTCACATGCAATTTCTATCAGCGATGTGGAGTACGATAACGATGTGGTGAAAGGTACACTTACCATCCACTCTAAAGTAGCAAATGTTTTATTTGATTCTGGATCCACCCACTCTTTTATTTCTAAAGAATTTTCTAAGGGTATCACCGTATTACCTCAACAATTAGATGTTGAGTTAGCTGTGACAACACCTAATGGCACAACAGTCGCATCAGAAGTTTATAATTCTTCTCCGATCGAAGTTTGTGGGAAAGTGCTTCCTGCAAATCTTGTGATCCTTCCTTTAGTGGAATTTGATGTGATTCTTGGCATGGATTGGCTTTCTCTACATGGAGCTCATATCAATTTCCAAATAAGGGAAGTCACATTTCATATTCCAGATCAACCTACGATCGTCTATCAATGCAAGGATGAACATAACCTTCCAGTGGAAATTTCTTCCATCTTATGGGTATTGATTCCACTAAATGAAGGTTATTTATCTCAAATAGTTGGTGAGAAACTCACGATTAAGAATATGCCCATTGTACGGGAGTTTGATGATGTCTTTCCAGAGGAATTACCGGGTCTTCCACCAAATCGTGAAGTTGAGTTTTCAATAGAACTCGTACCGGGTGCTTTGCCTATTTCAAAGACACCTTATAGAATGGCCCCAATTGAGTTGCAGGAATTGAAGAAGCAACTCCAAGAGAATCTTGATAAGGGATTCATACGCCCTAGTGCGTCACCTTGGGGAGCACCTGTTCTATTTGTTAAGAAGAAAGATGGATCAATGAGACTCTGCATTGATTATCGAGAACTTAACAAGATCACTATCAAGAACAAATATCCTCTCCCACGCATTGATGACTTATTTGACCAACTACGCGGAGCTCAATACTTTTCCAAGATTGATCTTCGTTCAGGGTATCATCAATTAAGGGTCAAAAGGGAGGATATACCAAAGACGGCTTTCCGTACAAGGTATGGACACTATGAATTTATAGTGATGCCATTTGGTCTTACTAATGCCCCTGCTATCTTCATGGATCTAATGAATAGAGTCTTTAGAGACTATCTTGATCAATTTGTGGTAGTCTTTATAGACGATATTCTTGTCTATTCAAAGAGCAAGGAAGAGCATGAAGATCACTTGAGAATTATATTGAAGACCCTGAGAAAGGAGAAGCTTTATGCCAAATTTACTAAGTGTGAATTTTGGCTTCAAAAAGTTGCATTTTTGGGTCACATAATCTCAAAAGAGGGGATATCTGTGGATCCAGCAAAAACAGAGGTTATCGAAAGATGGTTGAGACCAACAACAGTAACTGAGATCCGAAGTTTTCTTGGTTTGGCTGGATATTATCGACGTTTTGTAAAATATTTTTCACGATTATCTAATCCACTCACCAAGTTGACTTGGAAAGGAGTTAAGTTTGTCTGGACAGAGGAATGTGAAGAGAATTTCAAGGAGTTGAAAAGAAGGTTATCCAGTGCACCTGTGCTCACACTGACTTGTAGTGGAGAAAGGTTTGTGATCTACAGTGATGCATCCAAGAAGGGATTGGGGTGTGTTCTTATGCAAAATGATATGGTGATAGCTTATGCCTCACGACAGTTGAAAATCCATGAGCAAAATTACCCAACACATGATTTGGAGTTGGCTGCGGTAATCTTTGCATTAAAGATTTGGAGGCATTACCTTTATGGTGAAAGGTGTGATATTTATACTGATCATAAAAGTTTAAAGTATATTTTCACACAAAAGGAGCTGAATATGCGTCAAAGAAGATGGTTGGAGCTGATTAAGGATTACGACTGCTCAATCCATTACCACCCTGGGAAAGTAAACAAGGTGGCAGATGCATTAAGTCGACAAGACCATGCTAGTTTATCCCTGATGAGGATCACAAAAGATCCAATATTTATGGATTTACAAAGGATGGATCTTGGAGTTATAATGGAAGGGGAAAAATCATATCTTTCTCAAATGAATGTTCAACCATCTATACATGTGAAGATTAAAGAGGCACAGAAAGAAAATGTCGAGTTACAAAAGAAGGTGAGAAATGTTCCTGAATTCAACCTTGATTGTGATGGGATAATAAAGTTCAGGAATCGGGTTTGTGTTCCTCCCATCCCCGAATTAAAGAAGGAGATGCTGGATGAGGCTCATAGTTCATCATTCTCTATTCATCCTGGAAGTACGAAGATGTATAGGGACCTGAAAGAGTACTTCTGGTGGGATGGCATGAAAAGAGATGTTGCTAAATATGTCTCTCGATGCTTGGTTTGTCAACAAGTTAAAGCTGAGAGACAAAAGTCTAAGGGGATGTTACAACCATTACCCATACCCGAATGGAAATGGGAAAACATCACTATGGACTTTGTCACAGGACTTCCTAAAACATCCAAAGGCAATAATGCTATCTGGGTCATAGTTGATCGTCTTACAAAGTCCGCACACTTCATTGCTATTAGAGAGGATTTCTCTCTAGATCAGCTTGCCAGGATATATGTAAAGGAAGTGGTAAGATTGCATGGAGTACCACTTTCTATTATATCTGATCGGGATCCGAGATTTACCTCGAAGTTCTGGCGAAGTCTTCAGCATACTCTGGATACAGAGTTGAGTTTCAGCACTGCTTATCATCCCCAGACAGACGGTCAGTCTGAGAGAACAATTCAAACCCTAGAAGATATGTTGAGAGCTTGCTCTATGGATTTCAAAGGAGGTTGGGATCAACACCTACCTTTGGTGGAATTTTCTTATAATAATAGCTTTCACTCCAGTATTCAGATGGCTCTTTATGAAGCTCTCTATGGAAAGAAATGCAGGACTCCAACTTGCTGGGATGAAGTTGGGGAAAGAAAGCTGTTAGGACCTGATCTCGTTAATGAAATGGCAGAAAAGGTCAGAACTATTCAACAACACATAAGAGCAGCTCAGAGTCGACAGAAAAGTTATGCCGACAACCGAAGAAAAGACCTAGAGTTTGAAGTGGGCGATAAAGTGTTCTTACGAATATCTCCCTGGAAGAGGGTTATGAGATTTGGAAAGAAGGGGAAGTTGAGCCCTAGATATATCGGTCCTTTCGAAATACTGGATCGTGTTGGGAAGGTAGCTTACCGATTGGCACTTCCACCGAATCTCTCTCAAGTTCACGATGTGTTCCATGTATCTCTCCTGAGAAAGTACATACCAGATCCTTCACATGTACTCAGCTCAGAAGTTGTACCACTGGAGCAAGATCTTTCTTATGAAGAACAGCCGATAGAGATTCTGGATCGTAGCGAAAAAGTCCTACGAAACAAGACCACTCGCTTGGTGAAAGTTTTATGGAGGAACCACCAACTTGAAGAAGCTACATGGGAGCTTGAGGATATGATGAGGGAGAAGTATCCTCATTTGTTTGTTACAAAGTGACGAATTTCGAGGGCGAAATTCTTTTTAAGGGGGGTAGAATGTAACACCCGAGACTTTTATGTTATATAAACCATCAAAGGAATCTTTTTCTACACAACACTTGCTTGGCTTGCTTTGCACGCAATCGCGACCTTCCTCGATAGCTTGCGTCGTACGCAATACCGAGTTTCACTAAACAACAATATACTATTAAAACTAGCCGTTATGAATAGTAATAACCACTTTTTGAAATTTTATAAATTTTATTTTTCAAAATGGACTTCATTTTTGGACTCAGAATATCGAAATTAGCCTAGGGTGAAATTTTGGTATTTTTCTGAAAACTTTCAATTTTTGATGAATAGTGAAACCACTAAGTGGTAGGTTAAAAACTGAATTTTTGCATAAAACTTAATTTTACCGCTTCTGTGAATGGAATTTCAAAAATCCGAGAGACACGGTTAATATCAAGGACTAAAATTTAGTTCAATGAGATGAAAATAATTTTTTGGTGAATAGTAACTTTTTACTATTTTTACCGCGGTTAATAGTAAATAGGGTAACTAAGGGTAAATATGATATCAATATTACCCTAACACATGTCCTAATTCTATTGGACAAGTGTAATTCGACCAAAAACAAACTTAGGAATAAAATATGACCATTTAGGCCCACTTGGATTAGATTAGGACATTTATTATTAATTTATTTAAAGAAGGGTTAAAATAGTTAAAATCAAAGTTTAATAAGTAAATAATTTTTTAATATGGGGTTATACATAAGATAAATTCGATTGTAAATATTCATTAGAAAGCTAAAAAGATTTCCTACATGATGGTATTTTATTTGTAATTTTTAGACATCAAATAATTTAATTTATATATGACACAAAGATGATGCAGTAATTATCTTATTAATGAAATATTGACATAATTGATGTTATAAACACCAAAATAAATGTAATTTGAAACTTTTTATGAATTCCACTAATTTTCTAGGTTACTATGATATATTAGTACTGATTTAATCAACTTGGTTCGAACATATAATTCTGTTATGACTTTCACAAAAATCATATATCAAATAGTGTCAAAATTGACACAAAATAGTTTTTAAATCAAATATTATATTATTAATTGTAATTTTATTCCTAAAAATCTAAGGTTCGGCCAAATGACTTAGATAAGGATATATATATTAATAATAAACAATTTGGGGTTCGTTTGGCATGTTATAGTAAGTGTATTAACCATATAGTGAAAGAAAACAAAAAGACATGGTAAAAGTTAAATTATTTAACTTAGAGTTAAATCTAATTGATAAGGTTAAAATAATATCCTAAACTTGTCTAAATTCTATTGGTTGGTAGGATTTCGACCCTTCCCCACTTTAGCTTCGAAATAAGACCCTTTGGAACCATTATAAACCGATTTTGACTTTAATATAAAATAATATTTTGAGAAATTCCTAAGGTGCCCCTCTCCTCCCTTTTAAAAGGACACCTCCTCCCCCTCCTCCTCACACCAATTTGAGCACTCAAGCTCGGCCAACCCCTGCCATTTTCTCCTCTCCACTTCCCTAGAATAATCCTAGAGGTCCTGGTCTTCTCCAAAGACCAATTTTAGTTCCTTAAGTGGGGGATTCAAAGAGGCGTTCCAAAGAAGAGGTAATATCCATTACCGATCTTTTCAATTTCTTTCTTCTTCAACTTCTTCTTCTTTAGTTGTTTCATGATAAAGTAATAACATCAGTATTACTTACATACTGATATGTTATTATAAATATGAAACAACCCTAATTCACCTTCTATCCATCCTACGGAAAAATGAAATCACCGCGCGTGCGTACGTACGGAATACCGTCTCCACGCCGTGGTGTAATTTATTTTCCACCATCACCTTACAAGGATGGGTGTAATGGTGTAATGAGTAACTATATATGATTATTATGAAATAATATTGATACTGAAATAATATATATATACTCCAATACAATTCCACGATCATAGGAACGATATCATCACTCGTGCGTACGTACGGAATACCGTCTCCACGATGTGATGCGACTCGTTCTACATGATCTTCATTTCATAATGATTATATAAATGAATTGAATGAATGAATATGGTATATACTACACTAATACCATTCTGGAAATGAATTATCTATAACCTAAAGATAAGAATAAGAATTTATTCGACAAAACACGCATAAGAACAAAAAGTTATAAAGACCCGAGTAACAAGTAACAATGAAATATTACTAACAAGAAGCTAATAATATGACCATATATGATATCATATCAATATGTATGATTCTGGAATAAGTCAATAACATTATTTAAACCATTATACAGGAGCTTCGGACACGAACAAAGCAAATCGGACCTAAGGTAAGGGAAATATCACAATCTCATTTTTATCCGAGATTGTTTATTCGTAAGTATTTACTGGGGTGTATTTTATCATCCACATCCATGTTCCCTCAATATGTAATATTGTTTCCATCCACTTGCAATGGTTTAAATCCAATTTTACCCTTCGGTGAGTTTTTATTAAAGAATATGAAAGGAATCTTTTGTCGTTTTTCCGTACGAGGTACTTTTTGACTTTTCCGACAAAAGTACGAAGAATGTTTTTTTTAACTTATACGGCATGAATGGATTTTTAAAACATTATTTCCAAGAAGATTCCTTTACAAGTTTTCAAGTCTATTTTTAATCAACTTCTTTTATTTTAAAGTCGTATGACATGTTATGAAAGGAAAAATGTTTTTGAAGAAGAAAGGATATTTTCCTCAAGAATGGAGTTCAAGTGTTTTATCAAAATTATTTTCCATCTAAGATAATAAAGGGTTCTGTTTTTATCCCTATTATTACATTGATTTGATCATGTTGTTATGGAATTATTTTTATGAATTCTTTTATCTTATATGAATTGTTCTATGATGTTACGTTGTTTAAGAATCCCATTTTTATTACGTGGGTTATGCGATGATGTATGATTTATGATTATGTGGCACACATAAGAAATGATTCATTATAAGATGGGTGGGACCTATATCTCCCTCCAATGCATTGGGTAAAGATTTTATATCTCATTAGATAGACATGGCTGGAACGGAAGGTTATTTCGGTTCAGTGATACAGGACTGAAACGAGGAGTGAACTCGGTTCAGAAAGGGACTTTGTCCACTAAGATAGTCTTGGCATTGAGTCATGACTAACAAGAAATGATTTTCCATGATTATTTGTGCATGCCACAAAGTTTCAAGTTTTATGTTATGATTATGGGGATCTCATTTTCACTTCTATGATTTATTCCATGTTAAGATATTATGATCTCTTTTGCAGGTTTTGATTTTCAAAAAGATATGATATGATTTTTATTTCCTTTATTTGCCCTTGCTGAGCATTTGAGCTCACCCTTTTATGTTTTCTTTTCCCCAGGTCAGGAAGATGGATATTAAGTAGAATATGCTAAAAGGGACCCTAGATATGATGAAATAAATGGGAGACACTGTAGAAGATTTATGAACCAGTTGTTTATGTTTCCCCAGTTTCTAAAGACACTATACCTATACGGTCCTTTGTGGTTTTATCATATGTTGTAATAAGTGTGCTTCAATTTTGAAGTATTAACAATGTATGTAAAGTATGGGTCGTTATAATGCATCCCACTCCGTCTATCTTTTTGGGATTTAATGACACGATCATTGAGTTTAATTGAGTTGTTTTCTTTTGTAGTATCATGATAGTTGAAGGAAGCCCCAAACATCGAAGGATGAAGACTGAAGCATTATTTTCAAAAGGGAGTTCATTTTTATTGTCTATCTTTTTAAACTCTCCAAATTTTAGTCGACAACATGTTTTGAGCTTTAAAGATAAAATTGCATGCCCACACTTGAATTCATGTTTTACTCGACTTATCTAGGAGACATGAGTTTCTTAGGAACCCAGTGATGCCATGTTTTAGATTTCAATGTTTATATGATTAAATGATTGAAATGAAGAATTGAATTTTTAAATATGAAGAATAGATATTGAAATGATGAGTCATGATTTGAAGGAATTAATTTATCCATGTAAATGAAATTACTCAACCATCTTTCATCCTTTGAATTTCTGAAATTTTTGTGAATTGATTTATTATTATTATTCATGCCCTGAATGATTGTCTAATATTATATTTCTCATTCTCGGGAGGATTTCTAGACCATGTACTTCTTATTTACTCTTGAACATATTTCTTGAGTAATCTTGGTACCTGTAATTGACCAGAACTTGTATTGAAACATGTCAAAGCTATGACTGTGCAAAAACACATTTAAAATGATTGAGGCATCCTTTGAAAAGCCACTTATCCTTAAAAGACCACCTTTACATCAATACTTTTTTTAGCTCATAGAGACCATGAATGACCTTTATAGGGATGAACCATGTGTGAAGGGATATTTATCTATTCCTACAATACTCTTGGTATTTTCATGATATTTTAAAGTTGAAGTGTGGGGGTAAAGTGAATCATGGTGGACAGGATGATACACATTGTGAGGAAGAAGTGTGGGGGTGTTATTGTGGGAATTGTAAAAGGTTGTGAAATCAATCATTATACTCTATTTTTTCCCCTCTTGAATTAAAAAAATGAAAAAAAAATTGACAATAGAAAAAAAATAGGAAAATGGGTTTTGATTTTGGAGAACAAAAAATCACCTTTTTCCAAACTGACGATCTTATGATTGTATGTGGTTAGGTGATGGATGTGAGGTTTGATCTAATCATAACTTTCTAAAAATGAAAAGAAAAATTAAAATAAAAAAAAATCAAGAGGGTGCACAAATCATCCATTATGCTTACTTGATCATACCATTTTCTTTGAGTTTTGGGAAGTGGGTGTTACTATTTTGAAGGGGAGAATTTCATTACAGTTTTACTTTTAAAATCATGCATCGTACTTAGGATATTAGCCTCCTCCTTGAGCCTTAATTTTTAATGCATCATACCCTACCAACATTAATCCTCGGAGTCATTTGAACCTTTATTGCAAGTCCTCATGATTTTATGTGTCTTTTGTCTTTACGAAGTGGAGAAAGTAGTTCATTTACAAGCCTATGGATAAGGTGCATGTTCTCATGATCTGAGCAGAACTCTAATTTAATTATATCATGAGTGATGAGTGAAAAAAATTTAAGTAAATCATGACATGGCATGTTTAATAATGATGAATTGAGGAGCTTGAATGAATGAATGGATAAGTTCCATCAATTTTCCAATGGGAAAAGTAAAATATTCGAATTATTTGTTTCTTTGAAAAATGGGAACTTAAATTGATATTTTATGCATATTTCTGAATGTTTGATTTTATATTGAATTTTTTTTGATTTCAATGCATTGAAATTTGAATATTAGTAACATTGGTGTCCTCTGATTTCTATGTTGAGATTTAATGCTTCAGGACAAGAATGGTTTAAGTGTGGGAGTATTTGACAGAGCAAATTTACGTGCATATTTTTGATCAAATAATGAGTATTTTTTACAGTTTTTCAATGATAAACCCCATGTATTTACATGTTTTTTAAAATAAGGGGTAAATTGAATTTTAGAATGAAAATGAGAAAAATTGAGAAAAATGCATAATTCTGGATTTTGGACAGATTTTGACTGCAAGGGTATATTTTTCATTTCGCATAACATATATGACCATATTTTGTGATTAAAATTCTGTTAGAATCCTGATTTTATTTCCTCAAAACTTTTATTCTGGACTAGGAGCTAATTCGGCCATCTAGTGGTCCTAAATATTCATTGACGTTTCACAGTTTTCCGGGTGGTCAGCATGGAGCACACCATTTAACAGAACCCAAACTCGGCCTACACTTATTAAAATGAGGTGATTACACCTGGGATAGAACTAAGACAGAGAGGGTCGGCTCTACACCAAATTTTGTGGAGTTTTGAAGTCATTAAGGCAGTCATTGAACAACATAATTTTGAAGGGACCTTCTTAGAAGCTTCGTCCAGAAACAGAAGCCTTCAATGAAAAATTCATAACTCCTTCATCTTATGTCCAAATGATCTGCAATTTTGGGGCTGAACGTCCAACCCATTTATGAACAACATTGAAGAAGGTGTGAACGTGTGAATCTACCATTTATTGGGTCAAAAATGCGAAACATTTCATAGGACAGAATGCTGCCTATAAAAGGAGGCCCTCCCATCCTTCCAATATCATCAGCTCGACACCCAAAGCCAAGAAGGGATCCCACTGGGGCACGGGCCGCTGCTGCTCTTCTATTCCTCCCTCATTTCTTCTTTTTATTTTATTTTTTTAGTTTAGTTTTAGTTTTAATTTTCATTTGTTATTTGAATTTCTTTTCAATTAATCCATGAATTTTTATTTTGGTTTCCACCATTTGATTTCTTCTATAATTATAATAATAATAATAATTAAAAACTATTATTATTATTATTAATATTATTATAATTATTTACAATATCTCAATCTTAATTTCTAATTATTTTAATTTCTTTCTCTCTCCTTTTTCGAAATCTATTTTCTTAAATAATAATAATAATAATAATAAGTTATATTATTATTATTATTATTATTACTGTCATTATAAATTATTTAATCTTCCTATATCCCTCTCTCCTCTCTATATTTCTCTCTCTCTCCTCATCCATCCACCATTGTGATCTCCAACTCTCGGAAATAAGAGGCTGACCCCAAGGCTTGGCTCGGGGGGAGGTCAAGAAGTTCATGAGTTTTCTTTAATGTTTATTCTAAATTTGTGATAGACTTGAGTTGTATTCTTGGGCGAGGCGAATGTCCCCAATTGGGTGACGTTCCACAATGACATGCAACTCAAGCTATTTCTATTCTGGAAAAGAATAGTAATTCAAACATGAGATTTCATGTTTGAGTTATCAAAATAGAATAAAACATATAAAAAAG
Source organism: Viscum album (assembly GCA_963277665.1). Lineage (NCBI taxonomy): Eukaryota > Viridiplantae > Streptophyta > Magnoliopsida > Santalales > Viscaceae > Viscum > Viscum album. Next base: position 326,855,995 of record OY728130.1, read on the forward strand.
AATAATGATTGAATCCCTGGAAGAACCCCAAACCAAGTACTTTATTCCTAACTTCATTCTGTTTAGACTTGCATCTATGTATAAATTTAGAATTCTTACACTTCATTCCATTGTTCTAAATAATTAAAAAAACACAAAAAGAGATAGTTTAGGTGAATTAGAATAAATTAAGTGAACCAAACTAAAAGGCTCCTCAAGAGAGACGACCCCGGTCAACCACTGTGCTGCACTAGGAAAAAAATATAATTGTTTTTGTCCACGCTCCATGACAGGCGTGCGTCAAAACTGGCGCCATTTCCAGGGATCCAATCAATTGTTCATTTATCTTTTTCAATTTTCACATCTTAGATAGATTTTAGTTCTTTTTAAAAAAACAAAAAATATTCTTTCTATTATGAATTTTAATGATTTTTATTCTACACAGGCTGAAAATTACTCACAGGTGCAACCACAAAAAGATGAAGATTTTAGAAGTGCTCATGTGCAAGAACTTATAGAAAGAATTCAACAATTGATGAGAAAATCTAAAAGATAATTTGACTCTGTTCGTCCATTAATGGAGCAACCAAACACCGAGCAAGATAAAGAACCTGAGGTGGCAAAGGTTGATGACTTTCCTGCTGAGCCACAAGTTGGAGATCAACAAAGATTGGATGAAATCCTTGATTAAATGTGAGGAACTGCCCAATCTCCCCATACAATATAAGAAAGAATATCCATCACCACCGAAGGAAGACACCACCCATGTGGTGGAATTGGATGTTAAGATGGAGGAGCCCGACTACCTGCCTCCATCCTCAAAGAGTCTACTCCCAGAGGCACTTACCACTGAGACAGAGATTCAAGTTGAACCGACTTAGGGAGTTGAACCATTATTTGACTCTATATCTTATAATTTTATTGAATATGAAATCTACATCACTCCTTGTGATTTTTATTATACAGAATTAAAAAAACACTTCTATGACTTGGAGGAAGAAGATGAAGCTATATGTGCACCTGGTGAGGAACATATTGAGATCCCTAGATATGTTGAATATTTATTTAAGGAAGTTCATGAAGAGATTGTAGTGGATTTCCCTGAGGATACCATGAACAAATATTCTTACTTTGATGGGGAATAATTTGATCCTAATACTTCTTGTTTAAATTTATTCAAATAGAATTAAATTCTGACTTTTCCATTGACTATTCTTTCGATGCAGCGTTCCTTGAGGAACCACTAGATATTGAAGAAGAGGTTGCATAGGTAGAAACCATTATGTAGGATGATTCATACTTCATCCTACCCCCACCATTCAAGTTATACCTCATTGTGATGGGGGAAGATATGGTTTACTCAATCCATGGATCATTCCTCAAGAACAGGGATGAATCACCATATTGGAAAAGCCACATGTGGTAGTTCAAATCAAAGAAGCTTCATCCACCATCTGACTTTGGATAACAGCTGGTACTGCCCTCTGGATGCAATAAAAATTAAGGGCCCACTTGGGGGATCATACCAAGATTTATCTTTACATTCTTTCTAGGAATTTAGATTTCAATTTATTTTCATAGATTTTGTGCATCATGCGTCCCACTCCCTCTATCTTTTTTAGCTTTAATGACACGATCCTTGAGTTTAATTGAGTTTTTTTCTTTTGTAGGATCAAGATGGTTGAAGGAATCCCGAAACATCGAAGGATGAGGGCCGAAGCTTTATTTTCAAAAGGGAGTTCATTTTCATTGTATATATTTTTAAACTCTCTGAATTTTAGTCCACAACATGTTTTGAGATTTAAATATTAAATTTCATGCCCACAATTGAATTCATGTTTTACTCGACTTATCTAGGAGACATGAGTTTCTTAGAAACCCAGTGATGACATGTTTTAGATTTCAATGTTTATATGATTAAATGATTGAAATGAATAATTGATTTTTTAAATATGAATTACAGATATTGAAATGATGACTCATGATTTGAAGGAATTAATTAATTCATGTAAATGAAATTTCTCAACCATCTATCATGCTTTGAATTTATGAAATTTATGTGAATTGATTTATTATTATTGTTCATGCCATGACAGATTGTCCAATGTTATATTTCAAATTCTCTAGAGTATTTCTAGACAAAGTAATTCCTATTTATTCTTGAGCAAATTTCATGAGTAATCTTGGGACATGTAACCGACCAGAACTTGTATTGAAACATGTCAAAGCTATGACTGTTCAAAAACACATTTAAAATGATTGACGCATCCTTTAAGAAGCCACTTATCCTTAAAATACCACCTTTAAATCAATCCTTCTTTTAGACCATAGAGACCATGAATGACCTCTATAGGGATGAACCATGTTTGAATCGATTTTTATCCATTCCTACCCTACTCAGGGTATTTTCATGATATTTTAATATTGAAGTGTGGGGGTAAAGTGAATCATGCTGGACAGGATGGTACACATTTTGAGGATGAAGTTTGGGGTTTTTATTGTGGGAATTGTAAAAAGTTGTGAAATCTTTCATTATACGCTATTGTTTTCCCCTCTTGAATTAAAAAAAACTGAAACAAATTGACAAAAAAATAGAAAAATGGGTTTTGATTTTGTAAAACCAAAAATCACCATTTTTCAGACCGATGATATGATTATTATATATGGTTAGGTGATGGATGTGAGGTTTGATCTAATCATAAATTTCGAAAAATTAAAAAAAAGTACCAAATAAAAAAAATCAAGAGGGTGCACAAATCATCCATTATGCTTACTTGATCATAACCTTTTCTTTTGAGTTTTGGGAAGTGGGTGTTGCTATTTTGAAGCAGAGAATGTCATTATAGTTTTACTTTTAATATCATGCATTGTAATTCATAGATTAGCCTCCTCATTGAGCCTTAATTTTTAATGCATCAAATCCTACCAACATTAAGCCTCAGAGTCATTTGAACCTTTATTGCAAGTCCACATGGTTTTATGTGTCTTTTGCCTTTACAAAGTGGAGAAAGGATATCATTTACAAGACTATGGATAAGGATCATGTAGTCATAATATGAGAATAACTCTACATGAATTATATCTTGAATGATGAGAGAAAAAAAGTGAGGTAAATCGTGACATGACATGTTTAATAATGATGAATCAAGGAGATTGAATGAATGAAAGGATAAGTTCCATCAATTTTCAAATGGGGAAAGTAAATTATGTGAATTATTTGTTTCTTTGCAAAATGGGAACTTAAATTGATATTTTATGCAGATTTTTGAAAGTTTGATTTTATATTGAAAATTGTTTGATTTTATTGCATTGAAATTTGAATATTGGTAACATTGGTGTCCTCTGATTTCCATGTTGAGATTTAATGCGTGAGGACAAGCATGGTTTAAGTGTGGGTGTATTTGACAGAGCAAATTTACGTGCATATTTTTGATTAAATAATGAGTATTATTTACTGTTTTCCAATGATAAACCCCATGTATTTATATGTTTTATTAAAATAATGGGTAATTTGAATTTTAGAATGAAATAAGAAAAATTGAGAAAAATGCATAATTCTGGATTTTGGACAGATTTTTGACTACAAGGGTATATTTTTCATTTCACATAAAATATATTACCAAATTTTGTGATTAAAATTTTGTTAGAATTCTGATTTTATTTCCTCAAAATAAGTCTGCTGGACCAGGAGCTGATTGGGCCATCTAGTGGTCCTAAAAATTCATTGACGTATGACATTTTTTCGCGCGGTCAGTGTGGACCACACCACTGTAACGGAACCCGAACTCGGCCTACACTTGTTCACATGAGGTGCTTCCACCTGGGATAGAACGAGGATAGAGAGGGACGACTCTTACACCAAATTTTGTTGAGGTTTGAAGTAATTAAGGCGGCCATTGAATGACATACTTTTGGAGGGACCTTCTTGGAAGCTTCATCCAGAAACAGAAGCCTTCAATGTCAAATTCATAACTCCTTCATCCGGTGTCCAAATGATCTGACCTTTTGGAGGTGAACGGACAACACATTTTTGAACAACATTGATGAAGGGTTACACGCATGAATCGGCCATTTATTAGGTCAACAACGCTCAATATTTTAGAGGACAGAATGTTGCCTATAAAAGGAGGCTCTCCCCTCCTTCCAAGATCATCAGCTCGACACCCAAATCCAAGGAGGGATCCCACCAGGGCACGGGTCACTGCTGATCCTCTATTCCTCCCTCATTTCTAATTTTTATTTTATTTTCTTTTTAGTTTTTTTTAGTTTTAACTTTCATTTGTAATTTGACATTTTTTCAATTAATCCATGCATTTTTATTTTGGTTTCCACCATTTAATTTCTTCTATAATAATAATAATAATAATAATTAAAAACTATTATTATTATTATTATTATTAGAATCATTATTTACAATATCTCAATCTTAATTTCAAATTATTTTACTTTCTTTCTCTATCCTTTTTTAAAAACTATTTTCTTAAGTAATAATACTAATAAGTTATATTATTATAATTTTTATTATTTCCACTTTCATTATAAATTATTTTATCTTCCTCTATCCCTCTATCGTCTCTCACTTCCACTCTCTCTCCTCATCTATCCACCATTGTGATCTCCAACTCTCAGAAATGAGAGGCTGACCCCAAGGCTTGGCTCGGGGGGAGGTCAATAAGTTCATGAGTTTTCTTTAATGTTTATTCTAAATTTGTGATAGACTTGAGTTGTATTCTTGGGCGAAGAAAATGTCACTGATTGGGTTACGGTCCCCACCGACATGCAACTCAAGTTATTTCTATTCTGGAAAAGAATAGTAATTCAAACATGAGATTTCATGTTTGAGTTATCAAAATAGTATCAAACATATTAAGGAGAATAATGATTGAATCCCTAGACGAACCCCAAACCAAGTACTTTCTTCCTAACTTCATTCTGTTTAGACTTGCATCTAAGTATAAATTTAGAATTCTTACATTTCATTTCATTGTCCTAAATAATAATAAAAACCACAAAAAGAGATAGTTTAAGTGAATTGGAATAAAGTAAGTGAACCAAACGGAAAGGCTCCTCAAGAAAGATGACCTTGGTCAGCCACTGTGCTGCACTAGGAAAAAAATATAATTGTTTTTGTCATGCCCCGCGACAAGCGTGTGTCAAAACTGGTGCCGTTGCTGGGGATCCAATCAATTGTTCATTTATCTTTTTCAATTTTCACTTCATAGATAGATTTTATTTCTTATTTAAAAAAAAAATATTTCCATGATGAATTTTAATGATTATTATTCTACATGGACTGAAAATTACTCATAGGTGCAACAACAACAACAAGAAGATTTTATAAGTGCTCAGGTGCAAGAACATAGAGAATGCATTGAACAATTGATGAGAAAAGGTGAATGAGAATTTGACTATGTTCGTTCATTAATGGAGCAAGCCAATAACATGCAAGATCAAGAACCTGAGGTGGCAAAGGATGATGAATTTCCTGCGGAGCCACAAGTCGGAGATCAACCAAGATTGGATGAATTCCTGATTAAATATGAGAAACTGCATGATATCCCCATACAATACAATAAAGAATAGCTAGCACCACCGAAGGAAGACACCACCCATGTGGTGGAATTTGACGTTAAGATGGAGGAGCCTGACTACCTGCCTCCATCCTCAAAGAGTCTACTCCAAGAGGCACTTACCACTGAGACAGAGATTGAAGCTGAGCTAACTTAGGGAGGAGAACCATTCTTTGACACTATATCTTCTAATTTTATTAAATCTGAATTATACATCACTCCTTGTGATTTTGATTATACAGAATCAGAAAAACTCTGCTATGACATGGAGGAAGAAGATGAATCTATATGTGCACCGGCTGAGGAACATATAGAGCTACATGGATATGTTGAATATTTATTGAAGGAAGCTCATGAAGATATTGTAGTGGATTTCCCTGAGGATACCATGAAAAAACATGCTTACTTTGATGGGGAATAATTTGTTCTTAATACTTCTTGTTTTAATTTTATTCAAATAGAATTAAATTCTGACTTTCCCATTGACTATTATTTTGATGAAGCATACCTTGAGGAACCACTAGACATTGAAGAAGTGGATTCACAGGTAGCAACCAATATGGAGGATGATTCATACTTCATCTTATCCCCACCATTCAAGATATACCTGATTGGGAAGGGGGAGGATATGGTGTACTCTATCCATGGATCATTCCTCAAGAACAAGGATGAAGCATAAGATTGGAAAGCCACATGTGGTGGTTCAAATCAAAGAGGCTTCATCCACCATCTGACTTTGGATATTAGCTGGTACTTCCCTCTGGAGGCAGTAAAAATTTAGGGTCCACTTGGGGGATCATACCAAGATTTATCATTACATGCTTTCTAGGAAATTAGATTTCAATTTATTTTCTTATATTTAGTGCAGCATGCATCCCACTCCCACTATCTTTTTGAGCTTTAATGACACGATCCTTGAGTTTAATTAAGTTTTTTTCTTTTTTAGGATCATGATGGTTGAAGGAAGCCCCAAACATCGAAGGATGAGGACCTAAGATTTATTTCCAAAAAGATGTTCATTTTCATTGTCTATCTTTTTAAACTCTCCAAATTTTAGTCCACAACATATTTTGAGCTTTAAAGATAAAATTACAGGCCCACAATAGAATTCATGTTTTACTCGACTTATCTAGGAGACATGAGTTTCTTAGGAACCCAGTGATTCCATGTTTTAGATTTCAATTTTTATTTGATTAAATGATTGAAATGTAGAATTTAATTTTTAAATAAGAATCATAGATATTGAAATTATGACTCATGATTTAATGGAATTAATTAATTCATTTAACTGAAATTTCTCAACCATCTTTCATGCTTTGAATTTCTAAAATATATCTGAATTGATTTATTATTATTCTTCATGCCATGAATGATTTTCCAATGTTATATTTCTCATTATAGAGAGGATTTCTAGAACAAGTACTTCTTATTTATTCTTGAGCATATTTCTTGAGTAATCTTGGGACATGTAACCGACCAGAACTTCTATTGAAACTTGTCAAAGATATGACTATGAAAAAAACACATTTAAAATGATTGAGGCATCCATTGAAAATACACTTATCCTTAAAATACCACCTTTACATCAATCCTTCGTTTAGCCCATAGAGACCATGAATGACCTTTATAGGGATGAACCATGTTTGAAGCCATTTTTATCCAGTCCTACCCTACTTTTGGTATTTGCATTATATTTTAATGTTGAAGTGTGGGGGTAAAGCGAATCATGGTGGACAAGATGATAAACATTGTGAGGATGAAGTGTGGGGGTGTTATTGTGGGAATTTTAAAAGTTGTAAAATCATTCATTATGCTCTATTTTTTTCCCAACTTGAATAAAAAAAATGAAAAATATTGAAGAAAAAAAATAGAAAAACGGGTTTTGATTTTGGAGAACCAAAAATCACCATTTTCTAGACTGAAGATCTTATGATTGTATTTGGTTAGGTGATGAATGTGAGGATTGATCTAATCATAACTTTCAAAAAAATGAAAAAAAGTTCAAAATAAAAAAAAAATCAAGAGGGTGCATAAATCATCCATTATTCTTACTTGATCATAACCTTTTTCATTGAGTTTTGGGAAGTGTGTGTTGCTATTTTGAAGGGGATAATATCATTACAGTTTTACTTTTAATATCATGCATTGTACTTCAGAGATTAGCCTCTTCCTTGCACATTAATTTTTAATGCATCAAATCCTACCAACCTTAAGCCTCAGAGTCATTTGAACCTTTATTGCAAGTCGTCATGATTTTATGTCTCTTATATCTTTACAAAGTGGAGAAAGTAGTTCATTTACTAGCCTATGGATAAAGAGCATGTTCTCATGATATGAGCATAACTCTACTTGAATTATATCATGAGTGATGAGAAAAAAAATGTGAGGTAAATCACGACATGAAATGTTTAATAATGATGAATCAAAGAGCCTGAATAAATGAAAGGATAACTTCCCTCAATTTTCAAATGGGAAAAGTAAAATATGTGAATTATTTGTTTCTTTGAAAAATGGGAGCTTAAATTGATATTTTATGCAGATTTTTGAAAGTTTGATTCTATATTGAAAATTTTTGATTTTATTGCATTGCAATTGAATATTGGTTACATTGGTGTCCTCTGATTTCCATGTTGAGATTTAATGCTTGAGGACAAGCATGGTTTATGTGTGGGGGTATTTGACAGAGAAAATGTACGTGCATATTTTTGATCAAATAATGAGTATTTTTTACTGTTTTTCAATGATAAACCCCATGTATTTACATGGTTTATTAAAATAATGGGTAATTTAAATTTTAGAATGAAAATGAGAAAATTTTAGAAAAAATGCATAATTCGGGATTTTGGACATATTTTGACTAAAACGGTTTATTTTTCATTTAGCATAAAATATATGACCAAATTTTGTGATTAAAAGTCTGTTAGAATCCTGATTTTATTTCCTCCAATTTGGTCTGCCGGACCAGGAGCTGATTCGACCATCTAGTGGTCCTAAAAATTCATTGACGTTTGACATTTTTCCGGGCGGTCAGCCTGGACCCCACCATTGTAACAGAACCCAAACTTGGCCTACACATATTCAAATGAGGTGCTTCTACCTGGGCAAGAATAAGGATAGGGAGGGAGGTCTCTACATCAAATTTTTGTAGTTTTTAAGTCATTAAGGTGGCCATTGAATGTCATTCTTTTGGAGGGACCTTCTTGGAAGCTTCATCCAGAAACAGAAGCCCTAAATGAAAAATTCATAACTCCTTCCTCCGGTGTCCAAATAATGTGAAATTTCTAGGGTGAACGACCAACGCATTTATGAACAACATTGAAGAAGGGGTCCACACGTGAATCGGCCATTTATTGGGTCAACAACACGCAATCCTTTGGAGGACAGAATGCTGTATATAAAAGGAGGCCCTCCCCTCCTTCCAAGATCATCAACTCGACACCCAAATCCAAGGTGGGATCCCACCGGGGCACGGGCCACTACTGCTCCTCTATTCCTCCCTCATTTATTCTTTTTATTTTATTTTCTTTTTATTTTTGTTTTAGTTTTAATTTTCATTTGTAATTTGAATTTCTTTTCAATTAATCCATGCATTTTTATTTTTGTTTCCACCATTTAATTTCTTCTATAATAATAATAATAATAATAATAATTAAAAACTATTATTATTATTATTATTATTATTATCATTATTTAAAATATCTCAATCTTAATTTCAAATTATTTTACATTATTTATCTCTCCTTTTTCGAAAACTATTTTCTTAATTAATAATAATAATAAGTTATATTATTATTATTATTATTATTATTTTCACTTTCATTATAAATTATTTAATCTTCCTCTATCCCTCTATCCTCTCTCTCTTTCTCTCTCTCTCCTAATCTATCCACCATTGTGATCTCCAACTCTCGGAAATGAGTGGATGACCCCAAGGCTTGGCTCAAGGGGAGGTCAAGAAGTTCATGAGTTTTCATTATTGTTTATTCTAAATTTGTAATAGACTTGAGTTGTATTCCTAGGCGAGGCGAATGTCCCCGATTGGGTGACGGTCCCCAACGACATGCAACTCAAGCTATTTCTATTCTGGAAAAGAATAGTAATTCAAACATGAGATTTCATGTTTGAGTTATCAAAATATAATCAAACATATAAAGGAGAATAATGATTGAATCCATGGCTGAACCCCAAACTATGTACGTTCTTTCTAACATCCTTCTATTTAGACTTGCATCTATGTATAAATTTAGAATTCTTACATTTCACTTTGTTGTTCTAAACAATTAAAAACCCAAAAAAAGAGATAGTTTAGTTGAATTAGAATAAAGTAAGTGAACCAAACTGAAAGTCTCCTCAAGAGAGATGACCCTGGTCAGCCACTGTGCTGCACTAGGAAAAAAATATAATTGTTTTTTTCCATGCCCCGCTACAGGCGTGTGTCAAAACTGGAACCGTTCCGGGGAGCCAATCAATTGTTCATTTATCTTTTTCAATGTTCACTTCTTAGATAGATTTTATTTCTTTTAAAAAAACAAAAAATTTCTTTCCATGATGAATTTTAATGATTATTATTCTACATGGACTAAAAATTACTCACAGTTGAAACAACAACAAGAAGAAGATTTTAGAAGTGCTCAGGTGCAAGAACTTAGAGAAATCCTTGAACAATTGATGAGAAAAGCTGAAAGAGCATTTGACTATGTTCGTGCATTAATGGAGAAACCCAACACCGAGCAAGATCAAGAACCTGAGGTGGAAAAGAATGATGACTTTCCTGCTGAGCCACAAGTAGGCGATCAACCAAGATTGGATGAATTCATGATTAAATGTGAGAAACTGCCTGATCTACCCATACAATACAAGAATGAAGAGCCAGTAACACCGAAAGAAGACACCACACATGTGGTGTAATTTGATGTTAAGATGGAGGAGCCCGACTACCTGCCTCCAACCTCAAAGAGTCTACTCCAAGAGGCACTTACCACTGAGATAGAGATTGAAGCTGAATCGACTCAGGGAGTTGAACCATTCTTTGACTCTATATCTTCTAATTTTATTGAATCTGAATTCAACATCACTCCTTGTGATTTTTATTATACATAATCAGAAAAACTCTGCTATGACTTGGAGGAAGAAGATGAAGCTATATGTTCACCTACTGAGGAACATATGGAGATCCCTGGATATGTTGAATATTTATTGAAGGAAGCTCATGAAGAGATTGTAATGGATTTCCTGATGATACTATGATAAAAGATGCTTACTTTGATGGGGAAGAATTTGATCTTAATACTTCTTGGCATTATTTTATTCAAATATAATTAAATTCTAACTTTCCCATTGACTATTATTTTGATGCAACATACCTTGAAGAACCTGTAGACATTGAAGAAGAGGTTGAAAAGGTAACAACCAATATAGAGGACGATTCATACTTCATCATACCCCCACCATTAAAGCTATACCTCATTGTGAAGGGGGAGGATATGGTGTACTCTATCCATGGATCATTCCTCAAGAACAAGGATAAAGCACATGATTGGAAAATCCACATGTGGTGGTTCAAATTAAAGAAGCTTCATCCACCATCTGACTTTGGATAATAGCTGGTACTGCCCTCTGGAGGCAGTAAAAATTCAGGGGCCACTTGGGGGATCGTACCAAGATTAATCTTTACATGCTTTCTAGGAATTTAGATTTCAATTTATTTTCATATATTTAGTGCAACATGCATCCCACTCCCTCTATCTTTTTGAGCTTTAATGACACGATCCTTGAGTTTAATTGAGTTTTTTTTCTTTTGTAGGATCATGATGGTTGAAGGAAGCCCCAAACATTGAAGGATGAGGACCAAAGCTTTATTTTCAAAAGGGAGTTCATTTTCATTGTCTATATTTTTAAACTCTCCAAATTTTAGTCCAAAAAATGTTTTGAGCTTTAAAGATAAAATTGCATGTCCACAATTGAATTCATGTTTTACTCAACTTATCTAGGAGACATGAGTTTCTTAGGAACCCAGTGATGCCATGTTTTAGATTTCAATGTTTATATGATTAATTGATTGAAATGCGGAATTGAATTTTTAAATATGAAGCATATATATTGAAATGATGACTCATGATTTGAAGTAATTAATTAATTTATGTAAATGAAATTTGTCAACCATCTTTTATGCTTTGAATTTCTGAAATTTATGTGAATTCATTTATTATTATTATTCATACCATGAATTATTGTCTAATGTTATATTTCTCATTCCTGAGAGGATTTCTAGACCAAGTACTTCCTATTTATTCTTGAGCATATTTCTTGAGTAATCTTGGGACATGTAACTGACCAGAACTTGTATTGAAACATGTCAAAGCTATAACTGTGCAAAAACACATTTAAAATGATTGAGGCATCCATTGAAAAGCCATTTATCCTTAAAAGATCACCTTTACATCAATCCTTCTTTTAGCCCATAGAGACCATGAATGACCTTTATAGGGATGAACCATGTTTGAATCCATTTTTATCCACTCCTTCCCTACTCTTGGTATTTGCATGATATTTTAAAGTTGAAGTGTGGGGGTAATGCGAATCATGGTGGACATGATGATACACATTGTGGGGAAAAAGTGTGGGTGTGTTATTGTGGGAAATGAAAAAGGTTGTGAAATCATTCATTATAATCTATTGTTTGTCCCTCTTGAATTAAAAAAAATGAAATACAATTGACAAAAAGAAGAAAAATAGAAAAATGGGTTTTGATTTTAGAGAACCAAAAATCACAATTTTCAAGACCGATGATCTTATGATTGTATTTGGTTTGGTGATGGATGTGAGGTTTGATCTAATCATAAATTTTGAAAAATGAAAAAAAGTAAAAAATAAAAAAAAATCAAGAGGGTTCACAAATAATCCACTATGCTTACTTGATCATATCCTTTTCTTTGAGTTTTAGGAAGTGGGTGTTGCTATTTTGAAGGGGAGAATATCATTACAGTTTTACTTTTAATATCATGCATTGTACTTCAGAGATTAGCCTCCTCCTTGAGCCTTAATTTTTAATGAATCAAATACTACCAACCTTAAGCATCGGAGTCATTTTAACCTTTATTGCAAGTCCTCATGATTTTATGTGTCTTTTGTCTTTACAAAGTGGAGAAAGTAGTTCATTTACCAGCCTATGGATAAGGATCATGTTCTCATGATATGAGAATAACTCTACATGAATTATATCATGAGTGATGAGAGAAAAAAAGTGAGGTAAATCATGACATGACATGTTTAATAATGATTAATCAAGGAGCTTGAATGAATGAAAGGATAAGTTCCATCAATTTTCAAATATGAAAAATAAAATATGTGAATTATTTGTTTCTTTGAAAAATGGGAACATAAATTGATATTTTATACAGATTTTTGAAATTTTGCTTTTATATTGAAAATTGTTTGATTTTATTGCATTGAAATTTGAATATTGGTAACATTGATGTCCTCTGATTTCCATGTTGAGATTTAATGCTTGAGGACAAGCATGGTTTAAGTGTGGGGGTATTTGACTGAGCATATTTACATGCATATTTTTGATCCAATAATAAGTATTTTTTTACTGTTTTTCAATGATAAACACCATGTATTTACATGTTTTATTAAAATAATGCGTAATTTGAATTTTAGAATCAAAATGAGAAAAATTGAGAAAAATACATAATTCTGGATTTTGGAAAGATTTTGACTACAATGGTATATTTTTCATTTAGCATAAAATATATGAAACAATTTTGTGATTAAAATTCTGTTAGAATCCTGATTTTATTTCCTCCAATTTTTTCTATTGGACCAGGAGCTAATTCAGCCATCTAGTGGTCCTAAAAATTCATTGACGTTTGACATTTTTTCGGGCGGTCAGTGTGGACCACACCACTGTAATGGAACCCAAACTTTGCCTACACATATTCAAATGAGGTGATTTTACATGGGCTAGAACGAGGACAGAGAGGGAGGGGCCCTACACCAAATTTTGTGGAGTTTTGAAGTCATTAAGGTGGCCATTTAATGACATACATTTGGAGGGACCTTCCTGGAAGCTTCATCCAGAAACAGAAGCCTTCACTGAAAAATTCCTACCTCCTTCTTCTAGTGTCCACATGATCTGAAATTTTGGAGCTGAACGGACAACACATTTATGAACAACATTGGAGAAGCATTCCATGCGTGAATCAGCCATTTATTGGGTCAAAAATGTGCAATCTTTTGGAGGACAGAATGTTGCCTATAAAAGGAGGCCCTCCCCTCCTTCCAAGATCATCATCTCAACACCCAAATCCAAGGAGGGATCCCACCAGAGCACGGACCACTGCTGCTCCTCTATTCCTCCCCCATTTCTTCTTTTTATTTTTATTTTTTAGTTTTGTTTTAGTTTTCATTTTCATTTGCAATTTGAATTTATTTTCAATTAATCCCTGCATTATTATTTTGCTTTCCACCATTTAATTTCTTCTATAATTATAAAAATAATAATAATAAATAAAAACTATTATTATTAGTATTAATATTATTATAATCATTATTTACAATATCTCAATCTTAATTTCAAATTATTTTACTTTCTTTATCCCTCCTTTTTCAAAAACTATTTTTTTAAGTAATAATAATAATAAGTTAAATTATTATTATTATTATTTTCACATTCATTATAAATTATTTAATCTTCCTATATCCCACTCTCCTCTCTCTCTTTCTCTCTCTTTCTTCATCTATCCACCTTTGTGATCTCCAACTCTCGGAAATGAGAGGCTGACCCCGAGGCTTGGCTCGGGGGGAGTTCAAGAAGTTCATGAGTTTTCTTTAATATTTATTCTAAATTTGTGATAGACGTGAGTTGTATTCTTGGGCGAGGTGAATTTCCCCGATTGGGTGATGGTCCCCAATGACATGCAACTCAAGGTATTTTTATTTTGGAAAATAATAGTAATTCAAACACGAGATTTCATGTTTGAGTTATCAAAATATAATCAAAATATAAAGGAGAATAGTGACTGAATCCCTGTCTGAACCCCAAATCTAGTACTTTCTTCCTAACTTCATTCTGTTTTGACTTACATCTAAGTATAAATTTAGAATTCTTACATTTCATTTCATTGTTCTAAATAATTAAAAAACCACAAAAAGAGATAGTTTAGGTGAATTAGAATAATGTAAGTGAAACAAACTGAAAGGCTCCTCAAAAGAGATGACCCTGGTCAGTCACTATGCTGCACTAGGAAAAAAATATAATTGTTTTTTTCCATGCCCCGCAACAGGCGTGCGTCAAGTGTATGGAATCTCAATAGGCTGTGTGATATTTGAGATTTTCAAATTTTAAAAATGATCCATGTATGAAATTTGTAGAATTTAGAATAAAAATTTTGCAAATAAAATTATGTTACACATTTTATTTTTATGACTGAATATGTAAATTAATGTACGTTTATAAAATAGACAATGTAAAATAACTTCTTAGTATTCTACTTCATTTCTGGTGAAACTCGCTAACAATAAGGATTAGGGTAGAACCACATTTATAGGATAGATGAGAAAAATTTCCATTTTAAGCATATGTAGATTTATATTCTCTATGCCTCTTATTTCTAATCCTATGGAGGCTTAATAGAAATAAATCTATCATATCAATGGAGCTTCATGCATAGAGATTACCTCATAGTCTGGAAGATCGTTGTCCATTGAAATTCTTTATGAGGAAGGTCTTGCTACAATAAAATCTTACAATTCTTACCCTTCAACTACATTCTTAGAGATAAACATAATACATAATTGTTGTAGGATGAAATCCCACCATAAAAAATTATTATTCATAATTAGATGGGTGTGAGTATAGTTGAGTGGGTCAATATAAGTGAAAATACCCTAACCCTAGTAGCCTGGATCTAGTGCCTTACATTATTATATTGATATTAGGTATAATAGATTGCATCCAAAATAATATAATAGTTTAATAGCTTTGGACAATCAAGTACAAAAATAAGTTTTAAATTAAAATATTAAATGAAATAAAACATATAAACTCTATTTTAAACATAATTATTCACCTATATTACCCCAATATATGAATTATAATATACATCTTATCATATTAGGGGAAAATAAAACATAAGAGATGGTTGATATTAGATGCTCAGTAAGGATAAGAAAACAATATAAGCTATCATAAATAAACATAAACAATATGGAAAGGTGAATAACTGACATAACATGAAATTAAAACATAATCTTCAGTATAATATTTTAGGAGTAAAATCTAATAAAATAACTCCATATAGATAATCACAAGATAAATATACATAACCCTATATATTCTAATAGTTGAATAATCACATGGATTATAAATAACTAACCTTATAAAGAGGGAATGCATAATTCTAGAAGTCATAAACAAATCATCAAGGCTTTGGCCAAGAAACCATATATAAAAAGGTAAGGCTTTGAACAATACCCAAAATAATTTCTCTCATGAGACCTACCAATACATCGATGGCATATAGAGGGACACACCCTATACATAATAAGTTCAATGCATTCTTCTTATGAAATAAGTGAAACATAACCAATATAAACCTTTGTATTAAAAAATAACATTCAAAATGTGAATAATTTAACCATAAACTATTAATAGTATCAAAATCAAACATCTATAGTCAAACTAAATCGTAAAACATTCAATTAAATATGTTAAATGATTTCATAAGAGAACAAACTCATTTATTCATAAGGCATAATAGATGATGTTGGAACAGATGAAAATACTTTAATAAAATCAATGATTTTTTGCAAGAAATACGCATTTTAATTTTAAATAATTTATTTAAAAATATAAAAAATTATAAATAAAATAATTTTATTTGAAAATAATATTTTAAAATTATAAGTTATGGTTTAAAAATTAATGGTGTTGACATATCGGGAAAAAATGATCATGTTTTATAGGGAAAAACATTCCTTCCGTATTTCTTTTGGAGAAGTCATAAAGCACGTCATATGGAAAAAGAAAAAAGGATTCCATTAAAATCATTTTATAAAAATTAAAACAAGGATAAAATTAAGCCTTTAAATATTTATATGATTTTAGTAAAAAAATTAATTATTTTTAAAAGAATGACATCGAAGAAAAATATTCCATGGTGGGGACATAAACAGAAGCAATATCGATTAAGGATAAGAGTGTGAATTAATCCCTTACCAATTTATAATCAGTAGAATAGTATGACCTAGGAAAGAAATAAAATTATATAGACATTAATATAACATAAAATTGAGAATAATTATCATAAAATAAATTAATTGGTCATATATACACCACGTAATAGAAACAATTAGTGTATAAAGTATGTGTCCCACAAAAAAAGTGAGAGAAAAATCTATTACCTTATGTATTTAATATCATCATACTCATTAAAAGATCCTATAAAATAGATATAGGTTTAATAAAAATATATCATAAACCCTTATTAATTTATAATTCCACATATGGTTTACTTAAGAAATTATATTACCTATTTATTAACAATTCCTTGTTAAAGTTATATTTCTGGTAATAACCACTTTTTTTAGCATGTGTTTTGCTTTTTTTATATTATTTATCATGTTACTTATTCAATGATTTGATTATCTCCATAATAATAACTATTATATAAATATAATATATATATATATATATAGTATATACATACTTATAATAATCAAAAAAAGATATAAATAGAAAATTAAATACATTGTTCATAGAGACGATAGTCCATATATACACATGAACGTTATTTCAATTTTAATGTTATATTAAAATAAATAAAGTAATTAATATAATTATAGTAGAGTTATTATTTAATATATATTATATAAATTCACCAAAATCATCCTTAATACATTTCATGTAATGTTTGGAGAAATCACATTGTTTTGAGGAGGCGGTTGTCCACATGTCCACTAACAAAGTTAGATTATTTAGATAAAAAATAGAGTCATAAAGGTTTGTGTTATATAATAATTCAATAACCACAAAAAAATCATAATAATCATATATATCATATAAAAAAAATTACATCATTATTACAAACCGTTGTTGGTTGTAATATAAGAAAAATGATATCAGTTCGCGAGGTGATAGTCCGCCACACACACAAATGATGATTGTATATCCAATTAGATGGAAGTGTGTGTGAGTGTAGGTCAAACCATTAATATAATAACATATCAGTATTTTTATGATACATAGTTTCTTATGTAAATGTTAAATAAAAAAAATTAATGGTCATAAAGGAGAAATAAAGTCCTAACCTTCATTGATGAATGTTACATCTTCTTTGGGTATCTTCTTCTGATTTGCACAAAATTACTTCTTGGTTGGATTTATGCCGAAATTATGTATTATAGGATGAAGGGGCATGTTTGGAGAAAAAGTGGGTTGTTTTTGTTAAATTTATAAGGATCAAAGTGGCGTAAGGAAGTGAGGGAGGAGGTTCTCTTTTATAATTGAGGTGAGGGACACTTTTGAAAAATCTAAAAATGTTAAATTAATATTAATCAATAAGAAATTAAAAAGGGATCCAAATTGATTTTTTTATAAGATATGATTTGTATGGGTATAAATACTCTAAAACAATAAATGTTTGACATGTTTATGTCTCATTAATACCCTTATCATTTGGATTTAATCGATAGTTAAACACTTTGACTCTTACCTTGAAAACAATAATTTTTACTCTTTAATGGTTTATATTGTTACTATAAAAGGCCAAACGAACCATAAATGAGTCATGGACAAAATATTTAACATTATATCAATTTGTTAGTTGAAGTTTATATTTTTATGAATTTTATATCATTTAATAAAATATTATTTATTTTAATATATCATTAATATCAACTTTGACACTATTCATTTCATGACTTTATAAAAAATATCAATACACAAGATTACTATGAACCAAAATCAATAATAAATCCCTTACATGAATATGTAATTTCTAAAATTCTTGTATGAAACCAAATATATAAAATTATATTTTTTTTAATATTTTCAGTAACATTTATTTGATATGTCCATTCATTAAATAATTATTGTATCATCATTGAGAAAGGCTTTAATTTAATTATTTATTCCATAATAATTAAAATTAATTTATCATGATGATGATAAAAATTATAGATTTAAAATTAAAATTTATAGTTGAATATATCTTCTTATTAACTATATATATATGTATATATATAATTTTGTACTTTTAAAAAACACGAGTATGAAAATTTTGACTTACCTAAGAAAAAAATAATATAAAAACCTTAAAGTAATCAATGTGGCTCCAAGAGGCCATAAAATAAGATCAAGTATGGTGTTTTAGACACTCACTCATCCAATAAAATTAATACAAGTTAAAGGGAAATTTAATAGTCTATATAATAATATTGTTACCAATAATTACCCAAATTACCCTTCACTGTGGTAATTAAAATATTTATAAATTTACTATTCATATAGTCCTAAAATAAGAGACTTATTATCTAAATTTATAAGTTATGATTAAATATTTCTGATAGATATTTTGAAATTCAAAAAAGAGAATTAGCTAAAATTAATTTAATATTAATAATGTAGACGGGACAAGAAGACGATTTTTTAAAGTGAAAAGGTTTCATAAGATTGAAACGTTTTTATTGCAAAATTAAATTTGAAATTGAATATAAATACATAAATAATATTAACTAATATAAAATTTATATAATTATACTTCAAAATCAATTAAAAATATTATTTAAAAATATAAATTATTTAGACAAAAAATCTATTTCCAATTAAAATACTATATTTTATCACAATTCATCCAAACATAAAACTTATCAAAAAAATAAAAAAAATCAACCAAAGTAAATTTTCATATTATTCTTTTATATGAGAAGTTTATTTTGAAAAATATATTTCATAAGTGTCAAAAACTATTTTAAAAAATGTTTTCTATCAAAAGGATATAGAACTGCCTTTAGAAAAATATAGCCTTTAAATGTATAAAATTGGATTCATTCTTATCTTATTCCTATAAAATATTTTTGGATATATATAAAAACATTTATTTAAATATATAAATTTCATAATGTTTTTCATACTATTAATTCCCCCCAAATTAATGGCTAGGTTATAATAGTCAATTATTAATGGATTATGGTGCATTTGAACTCAATGTTATGTGCAACACATGCTATTAAATTGATTTATAAAGAAAACATAACATAAAATCATGGGGTGTTACATTCTCCCCTTCTACGATAAATTTTTTCCACACAATTTTAAATTTCACTTAAAAAATAAAATGTTGTTACTTGAAAATTCCTTTGTGGGAAATCCACATTGGAAAATAGTGTTAATAAAACATCTTCTTAATAAGAGGGTAGAGGGAAATTCGAAGGTCACCACAAAATTTTGATTTTGAATGGTATAAAATTAATGGGGAGTGAAACCTGGGACATGGAAGAGATATAAATCTATCATGTTATGATGGAGAGTAATAGATAACTTGGTCATAAAAAATTCTACCATCATAATGTCGTAAATCCATGATCGATTAAAATACCATTGATTTCTTAATATGAAACGTCAATGGGTAACATTTTTGTTTCAAAATTTCTTTCCTAAATATGAGGGATTATTTTACTATCTTGATAAATCCCTCATGAAATCTTAATTTATTTCTTTGAATTTCACAATGTCGTCCTTTAGTTGTGCTTCGATCTATTTTCACATCACTTTGTAAAGTTGGAGATGGGTATTCAAGATGAATTTTTATGCCTGAAGAACCTTTGATGAATCATAAGGTCAACAAGAATTTCCTTCATTATCTAAATGTTTAATGAAACATAAAATGTTTGAACAATGTATCAAATAAATCATGATTTTACATCAAAAAACAATATCCAATATTCAACTTAATCTATTCCAACCTTAAGACTAATTCAAAATACATTTGTTCAAATTCACAGTTCAAATAGGACACTAAATTTCCAAAATTAATATTAACATTAGATTACCCAAACCACATAATATAGATATTATTTTCACCTGGAAAATATTTTAATATATTGGTCATCTTAAATCCTTAATGAAAACATTCATTCTTCCAAATCCTCAATGAATAAGTACTCCAACAAAATATTTATATATCTTATGAGTCTTATAACCATGGAACCATTGATAAAATAATTATTGAATCCAAATACAATATAACATTAGTCATTGTACATCAATCTTAAACCATTAGTTATGATTCATCATCTCCTTCCTTAATACCTCCCTCTTTTCATTTTTATTTTGTAGAGTCATCATCATCAATAATATAATGATTACTTGTTTCATTTTGTTGATTCTAACGATTGACCAAAACCCAAAGAACAAACTGAGAAACACTAATCATAGTTATAGAGTCATGAATATTCACTTATACTATATCAAAATAATGACATATTTTCCTAAATCTATGATTCCATAGATTTAAATTTGGTTATCCATGGTATTATCGAATCTATAGGACAATATCCTATATTTTGACTTATCCTCAAATTCAGTAATTGGGATATGTTTTTTAATCAATGGTTTCCTAAATCTAGTTCACAACGTTTCTAATAAACTATCTTTGATACAAAATTTAAAGACTGTGATCCTAGTATCCTAGATATAGTGCCTTAATTTATTATATTTTTACTAGGTACAAGCGATATCATCCCAAAATACAAAATAATTTATTATATTTGGAAAACCATATACAAGAATAAAATCTATATTACAACATGAAATGGACTAAAACATTGAAACTGTATTGGAAACATCCTTTTCACCTAGATTACACCATCATATCAATGAAAATATACATCTTATAATCCTACAAAAAAATAAAACAGAATTAATGGGTGATCTCATATTATCATTAAGGACAATCATTCAGCAGAATCTATCACAAATTAATATAAACAATAAATAAATATGAATAACTAACATCACATTCCATTAAAAAATAACCACTAGCCTAATATGGCTAGAGAAAAAGTTGATCAAGTTACTCTATATTAATAATCACATGAGAATGATAAATAACCATGGATATTCAACGAGTCAAACAATTACATGTATTATCAATAACTAATCTTATAAAGAGGGAATTCCTAATGTCGTTCATCATAAATATACCATCAGTGCATCGGCCAAGACACCGTACATAAATGGGTATGGCCTGGGGAAATACCAAAAATCTTTTGTCTAAATAGAATTACTGATGTATCGAGGGGCCATAATAGGACTGAACTGATATTTACTAAGTCCAATTAATTCCTCTTATGAAGGGGGTGAAACACAACCAACATAAACATTCATATTAAAAAATAGCAAACAAAATTTGAATACTTTAACCATAAACTATGAATGGTATCAAAATAGCACCACCAATATCAAATTGAATCATAAAACATTCAATGAAATATATTAAATGATATCATAATTCATCAAAATCATTTAACCAAAAGATTCAATAGGGGATGTTGACTTATATAAAAACACTATAATAAAATCATTAATTTTTTTTAGAGAAATACTTTTTAAATTTTAAATCATGTATTTAAAGAAGCTCCAAATTATAACAAAAAATTTTCATTTTATAAGAAAATTTTAAACATCTAATGGAAGCTTTAATACTTTAAGTCATAAGTAAGGTGGGAAAATCTGATCAATCCATATAAGTTAAAAAAACTTTCTATGTTTTTTGTCATAAAATTCATAAACCACCTTGTTTGGAAAATAACAAAAAATACTTTTAAAAAATTATAAAAAGTAAATTAATGTTTAAATAAAAACTATAAACATTATATGAGAATAGTAAAAACTTTTTGAATTCATTTCATGAAAACATTGACATGGAAGATAAATATTCACAATGGAGACTTTAACACAAGCATTCTTGATTAATGATGGGATTATGAATTAAACACTTAACAATTTATATTAAAAAGAGACATATTACCCATGAAAGAAAGAAAACTATATGGATATGAATATACCATAATATTGAAATTAATACTCATAAAATTCATTCATATACAGTATATACAACACACAAAGGAAACATGTTGTGTATAAGGCATGTGTCCCACAAAAATAAAATTGAGAGAAAAATTTCTTACATTGTGTCTTGAATCCCATATTACTCATTAAAACCTCCTATATAATATGTATATATTTATTATAAATCTATTATAGAACCATATTAATTTCTATAATTCTATATATTATTTACTGATGACTTTATATTACAGGTTTATTACAATTCTTTGTAAAAGTTATGTTTTGGGCAATAACCGCTTTGTTTTTCACATGCGTTTTTATTTATTAAATTTTTTATCCTCATAGTTATATAATGATTTCATAATCAAAATAATTATTAACATGACATAAATATCATATTTATTAATAATATATTTTTTATAATAATCTATAAAAGATAGAAATAGAAAATGAAATACACCATTCAGGGAGATTGTAAGTCATACGTATGCATGAACGTTGTTTCTATTTTTTATCATACAGAAATAAATGAATTAATTAATATACTTATAGTAAAGTTTTTATATCATATATATCATATAAAATCCCTAAACCCATCCTTAATACCTTCCATGTAAATTTTGTATGAATCACATCATTTTGAGGAGGCGGCAGTCCACATGTCCAGAAACGAAGTTATCTTATTTACAAAAAATGGAAGCATGAATATATGTGTTATATAATAATTCCAAAATCATAAATAAATCATAAATATAAAATATATTATAAAAATATAAATTACATCATTATTACCCACCATGAAAGGTAGCAATGTAATAACAAATGACATTGGTTCACAAGGTGGTAGTTCGTCGTACACATGAATGATGACTAAGAATCCCATTTGATGGAAGTGTTTGGGAGTGTAGTTTAAAAACATAATATAAAAAAAACTAAATATATTTAGGATAATCAGGTTATTATATAGACATGAATTAAAATTATATTAATGGGATTATGGAATAAATAATGAAAAGATGTTTATTGATGAACATTTCTTCTCTTTTGGGTATCACCTTTTGATTTACACAGACATACTTCTTTGGTGGAATTTGTGACCATGTTTATGATTATAGGATGAAATGAGGTAATTTTGGAGAATAAATGCGTAGTTTTTTGGTTGATATAGAAGGATAAAAGTGGTGTGAGGATGTGAGGGAGGAGGTTCCCTATATAATTGAGGTGAGGGGCACTTTTAGAAACACCAAAAATATTAAATAAATATAAAAAAATTCCTATTAAAAAAGGATAAAAAGAAATTTATGGCAAAGATAAGATGGTTATGGGTCTAAATAATCACCTAAAATAATGTTTATACATGTTTAGGTCACATTATTACACTTATCTTTTGTCTTTAATCCTTCGGTAGACCCTTTAACTCTTACCATGAGAACATGTTTTTTTACTATTTGATGTTTTATATAGTCACTATTAAAATCCAAAAAAAATTAGTTATGGATGGAATTTTAATAATTATTCCAATAAATTGGATAATTTTTATATTTTTCAGAGTTTTATATCATTTAATAAAATAATAATAATTTTAAAATATAATTAATGTCACTTTTGATACTATTCATTTCTTGAGTTTTTAAAAAATATCAACTAACAAGATAATTTATAAAACCTTTAATAAATCCCTAAGATATATATTGACTTTATAAAATTTGTTAATCACAAAAATTAAATTAAATTATAATTATTTTAATATTTTTAATAACATTTATTTTACATGTCAATTAATTAAACAATTACTGCATCATCATTATACAAGCCTTTAATTGAATTATTTATTCACTAAAAAATAAAAATTAATTATCATGAAGAAGATAAAAATTTTATTCTTAAAATTAATATTTATAGTTGAATATTTATTCTGAATGAATATATAGTAAAATTTTAATACTTATTAAAAATAAGAGTTGGACATATTTGACTTTCTTTATAATAAAATACTATAAAATCCTTAAAGTCACCATTGTGGATCCATGAGGACATAGAATAGGCTCCAGGATTATTTTGGTATAAAATCCCTCATTATATAAAATTTATAAAAGTGTTAAGAAAATTTTATAGTCTTAATATTATTATTTTTACCCATAATTATTTTATTTACCCTTAACAATGATAATTAAAATATTACTAAATTTACTATTCATATTGTTCAAAAACAAAAGGGACCTATTTAAAAAATTATAACCTTATCATTAAAAATATGGAATCAATTTTAAAAAATTAAAGACACGAAACTAGATAAAATTATTTTAAAATTAATCTCGTAGAGAAGATGAGAAGATTTATTTTTAAAGTGAAAATGTTCAAAATTGTGAAATGTTTTTATCTCCAAATTCAATGTGAACTTGATTAAAATGAACTAAATTATATTAACTGATAAAAACATGACCTCATTATACTTCAAAACAAATTAATATATAATCTAACATTATAAATGATTTAGATGAATAAGATGTTTTCATTTAAAATGCAATATTTTATTACTATTCATCAAAATGTAAAACCTATCAGAAAAATACCAAAATTTCATCCAAAGTAAAATTTGATATTACTATTTCAAAAAAGAAGTTTATTTTTTCAAATAGAATTTAAAAATGAGTCAAAAACCAAATTTAAAATAAGTGTTCCATCAAAAGGCAGTAAATCATCCTTAAGAAAAATACAACATTTTAATGCATAAAATTGGAATAATTCTTATCTTATAACATTAAAATAATTTTAATGAATTTAAAAACACTTGATTAAATATTGAAATTTAATAATGTCCTTAACACTATTCATTCCACCGATTTTAACGACTAGGTTATAATAATCAATTTTAAATAGATTGCGGTGCATTTGAAATCGGTGTTGCATGCAACATAATAAATTAAATTAATTTAAAAATAAAAAATATCATACAATATTGTAGAGTTACAATTAGATACCAAATTAACATCATGAGTTTGCAATTAATTCATTATCCTTTATACTAAAAAGATTCACTAGAATATTTTTTCTCAATGTTAGAGTATTTAGTGTCTGCTTCTGAAATGGTTTTATTTAGATAAGATAAGTCATTCTAAATTCCCACATCATTATTATAAGAAAAATTTGTACCAAGTCATAATTCAAGGATTTCCATATAAATTATTAGGGGCTTACCTTCCATCAGTGGTATTAACATTGGCAGTCGAAGGTGAAACTGTTTGCTATCATCATAGTGGTTGGAGACCCCTTTCTTAATCAACCACATAAAGGGAAAACACTTATAAAAAAGACAAGAAATTAATAATATAATACTAGTGACACATACCTATATTCCCCTTCGATCATTGAGATTTTTAGGTGGAATAATATCTAGGGTTTTGGCAGTCTTCTAAGGATCGACTATGATACCACATTAACGTATAACGAAATTACACCTGTTTCCTGATATTCACCAAAGATCACATTTCAAGGTGTTCATTTTATGGTTACGTTTACATATATTATTTAAAAACACATCAACATCAATAATATAATAAAAATACTATAAATAAATTTCTGTAAAATCATCAACATAACAATATGTTATTTCCCCAATATGGTGTTGAAGATGCAATGCATTGTATTTTGGTCAATAGAGCTGACATTCTTAAAAAAAGAGAAATTACATGATAGTGATGTATAACTTATGGTCACCTAAAATTATTGTCCCTTTCATATTTTGTGTCTCTTCATATTTGATTATATATTGAATACTCATCCATGATGGAAGGTTCCTGATATCTTTTCGTTGCATCAATAAACAGCTCTATAACTGAGTCCAACATATCATCATATAAGAAATGATTGTTGAAATTCCTGAAGTTGATTAAAAATATGATTTGAACATTATTTTTTTAATGTGAAAATATTTGTTGACCATTTCAAGTATTGAACATAAAAAATAAAATTACATTTGATGAACTTTTCTACTTTGTCATTTAAATTGGAAGCATGGGTATGACGCATTCTCCTAGAATCTAATTTGAATCTATGATGTTCCTTTAGGAGACCTAAATAACGGGGTTCTGTGTCAATTTTATTTCTTGGACTCTTTGTTTATTTCTAGGAAAATTCATCATGATTTTTATTTAATAGGTATGTATATGTCTATTTCTCCTCAGGATACATGGATGCACTGATCAATATGGGTATATGGACTTCCTCCATCACCATATATTCTTGTTTGAGTTCACTAGAAGTGGTGGATATACCATTATTAAAAACTAGGGGTATTTTTTAGGGTTTCATACTCTCCATAATCTTCTTTAATATTTCCACATGTGGAGGAAAATTGGAAATCATGGGATCTATAAGAAAATGTAGGGGTATTTATATCTCTTATCAATGATGAGTAAGTGTCCCCAGATCTCAATAGTGATTTTAAGGTGACATCATCATTTGGGGAATTTTAGATACCATCCCCTTACTCCTCACTTTAATTGGAGGAAGAATATTTTATATTGCCTAAAAAATTGTGGAATAATGTGGGGGTATTATCTTTCCTCGATAATGCTGATGGATCATCCATGGATAAGGAATATGTCAATGTGAGGGAATCATCTGACCAAACAAATGATGAGGAATTATTTTTACCAAGGAAAATTTCATTTTTTCTAATATCGCATCCCTCTAATGTATGTACATATTTAGTGAATTATACCATTATCACCAGGGTGAGATTGATTGTGCTCAATCCATGAGATCACCTCGTTTTTTAAAGGATGATACTAATTTAATCAAAGATACTTATTTTGGTAATTTGAATATTATTCAGACCAACCCCCACAAAGAGGCACTAATGAGTGAGATTGATTCATATATATATTGTGGTTAACACTTACTTTATTTTTTGTGGCTACTACATGAGGGAAATTAGGTTACCATTGTATGAATATATTGTGATTGGTTGGTCTGAATTTTCATAAAAGGATCACAAGACTCAATGAATTAAAAAATATATAGTGATTACTTTGATCTGATTGATGGGTGACACATAGTCTTCACTAATTTTATGGAATGAGTTTACATAAGTTATTTTAAAAATGCTGGGATAATCAACATGGATGGTGTTACCAATAATCAATTATTTCCCCACCCTTTTATACAACCTTGAATAATTATATTGGGAGTCACATGACACAAAGGGGTACCATCCCAATCAAACAATCCTCATTTACCATCAAAATAGTATTTGAGATAATGTATATATAATTAATGAACCATTTTTTACTTATGACGCCACAGAAAGCCTTGTAAGACATTCAAGGTTGTGCCTTATTGAACAACATTAAATTCAGAGTTTCATATCAATTTACTAAAACGGTCCCCGTGTCTAATCCTCAAAATAGGTTTATCCCCACTCTTTTAGTATCCTTGTAAATATTTGTTTGATGTGGGTGGATCATCTTCACTATAACTGAAGTATCTAATGGTCTAGAAAATCATGAGATTGATTCCGGAGCAATTTTCAATGAGACTGTAATGGATGTCAAAATCACTAAAATTTATATATATATATATATATATATATATTCATAATATATACATATAAAATAGTTTTATTATATTATTGTGTGAAAAATATGGTTTCAATACATTAAATTGTTCTATCCTAGAAAGGATAAACTTTTGTTGTAGTAGCATCATCCTCAAACTCCCATGGTCCTAAGAAAATATTAATGAGTTCTTCTTAAGGTTCCACTGATTGATGAATATAATATTGAATATAGAGTTTATATAGAGGATTGTAACTGTATTCCAAAATATCAAAATTTTGTAATATATTTCCATTCTACCCACCATGAGGTTATTCTCAATCTTGATTCCTAATGTCCAACTCTACTTATACTAGGAGTTCTTTCTCTCTCCCAATATTTAAGGGAGTTTTCATGGAATGTATTTTTGGTTGGGATATCTATTCTATATCTCAATATAGGTTTGATAGTAACAAGTTTTCTATTTTTTCAAGTATTATTATTGGATTTAAATTTGATCGGGGTCACTCGGGAGATGATCAGTTCTCTTGTTGACCACATCACCGTTCTTGTCTGTAAATCTCTACAACACATACAACATCAATAGAGACATTGCCTAAATCCTTAGGTCATTTTAAAACCTTTCCTCCTCGGCCTCCATGGAAATTATAACCTCTCAATCGATTAAGGTAAAGAAGTTTGGGTTTATATATACCCTCCTCATTAGACAACGTATCTATCAGGTGGATAACATTGATAGAACCACATTACAGATCTTTTTCCGGTGTAAATTCTATTTGGTGAGGGAAATGATCATTGAATACTTTGATAGTAAGGTTCATATCCCTCAAACACTGGTGAAAAAAATTCATAAATGTTATACATTTATTTTTTATTATCTATGAATCATTTGATGACTTGTTTCTCCAATTTTAGTTGAAATGGTTCATAGAGGACCAAGACATTAAAGATTTCACCCCATGTATTACATGTGAAATTGTGGTTTTGACTAGGTAATTTAGTTTATTATGGAATGTGTCTAACTAATTCATTTACTATCCATCCAATCCTTGAAAATTTGTATATCTTTGTCATAGTTTTTATGTATTATTATATATATTACAATTAAAAAATGAAAATATGGGTCACTTGTGATGACTGTTTTCATAGTTTCACTTTCCTGGGGAAACCATGTTCTTGAGTATATATTTCAAGATAAAAAATTATCAAACACTATGAAAAACTATTATATGGAAGTAAAAATAACCAAGGTGATCATTGTGAATGATTTCATTAGGATTTCAAGGGTCTAGAAACATCATCAAGTTTTTTTCCATGGATGAAATATATTAGAATTGAAATTACTCTTTTTAGAAGGAATAAAAATTATTCTTACAATCCTCATATGGAAGGTTCCACTACTACTTCCTCCCATTTTTATGAGGGTGATAGTTATATTAGGTTTTTAAGGGGTTTCACTATAAAATGTTTCAAGAGTTTGGGGGTTAGATATATTTTTGATTTCATATTATGTATTATAGCAACGACT
Source organism: Viscum album (assembly GCA_963277665.1). Taxonomy (NCBI): domain Eukaryota; kingdom Viridiplantae; phylum Streptophyta; class Magnoliopsida; order Santalales; family Viscaceae; genus Viscum; species Viscum album. The sequence goes on from OY728130.1 coordinate 326,885,704, forward strand.
TCCTCTTTATAGACCCACTTCTTTTGAGCTATCAATGTTGGCTGAGACATTTATTTTTTCATCATATAAAATCTTCCAGACACTATTCCATGACTACAATGTCAAAAAATTAATTAGGATATTTAAAAAATCAATGATTTGTAGAGCTCATAATAGATATTTTTTTAAAAATATCAACAGTATCTACTCATAAGGGAGTTATACATTCAATGAATTATTAAATCCTTTACATATGGTGGTGAAATATGAAACCCTATAATTTTAATACTAAATTCAATTTTAAGGGTCTGAGAGTCCTAGGGGATCATGTAGTCACCCTATGGGGTGAATTAGGGGTGACTATATTTTGACGATTATGTTCAAATTAAATTATTAAAATTTTATGTCGATTGATCCTCTAGCATTGGTTAGGATGTATAAATCGCTTTAAATTTCCCACGAATGTTTTTCCAAATGTTATATGGATAATATTATGTAAAAAAACACATGCATTTTTTATGGTCCAACCTCAATTATAGAATCTCCTCATTACTGTGTTGACTCCCATCGAGTAACAAAATCATCAACTAGAAATAATTTTCAATAACTAAAAAATGTTACGAGAAATTACTATATAAACAGAAAGTGTTCATCCAACACACTAAGTCTCAAAACATTATAAAGTCTCCCAACATCATATTATACTAACTCCTACTAGTTTTTATAGTCTCCACAATAATGAATAGGTATTAAACTACAATTTCTCCATCCACTACATTACATGAATTTTAGTCTTGTTCTTCTCCTAGTAAAAGTAATTCTAGAGCTCTCTATTTTAAATGAACCGATTGTTCTAGGCTTCTCATATTTTCTAAAAACCTAATGTGTTAGTCTTTTTAACATTATTCCATCCAAATAAATCTCAAATGAATGTAACTTATTGTAAGCTTACACTCACAAATATTATATTCTCATCAAAAACATTTTTAATGATTTTGTCCCTTTTATAGGGGTAAATTCCTTTATAAATTATTGAATAAACATGATATCTAGATTTTAATTTCCTACTCAATTCAAACATAATTTTAATAAAATAAAATCATTTAATGAAATTTTAGTCAACATTATTCATCAAAGTTTCCCTAAATATTGGCATTAACAAATTATTTAAATCTTCCTCAAATCTCAACTATATTTGTGAATTTTTATATTATTTATCATCATAATGACAATATGTGACATTAAAATGTTTTAATGATGATTTTAAAACCATTATCTGATATAATAAATTCATTTTCTAGTTATATTGGTGTCTGATTATAACATTATAACTTTAGGGGTAAAACATAGTGAAACCATAAATCTATGAACTCATCGCTAAAACTTTGTACAACATAACATTATAACTCAAAATTTTTATATCTCAACTTGATAACATAAAATTTATATATCTTGAATTTCTAACATGAAATTTTTACATAGAAACATTACAACTTGAAATATCAAAATCATTGGTGAAAATTATTTATCTAGTTGGATCTCATTTATCCCTTTGGTAAAATTATAAACATTCTTAAATTTTTATTATCCAAAAATATCACATGTTATATCCTTCTCCTATAAAACATTTAATTTATCTATATGGTAACCTTCACATTTATCAATATGATGATTTTATGAATGTTCTACAAAGAAATATTATATTCCTCAATCTAGTGATTTTCACCTTTCTGCATCATGATTACTCCATATGATGGTCTCATGAATTTTCTCTGTCCTGTTCTCTTTAGTGCGAGGATCTTGTAAAAAAAATTTATGTACTCAAAAATATATTTTTTTTGGAGGATTAAAAAAATATTCGAATTATTACAAACTATATATATTTATAAACTTTAGGAATATACTCATCTATAATCATGAAAACCTTTTGTTGACGTTAGGAACTTTGTGTATTATAAAATAATCATCTAACTTCCATAGGAAACTATATATGATACTCCTTAATAACCTCCAGAGGAAACACCTTTAACATACTTATAAATGTTTCCATAAAATCTTAACTGTAAAGAAAATACATACATTATCATCATCCAATAAAACATCGGCCCCATTTGGATTTGTTGTCAATACTAAATTCTATTTAAAGTCAATGAGTTTTATCTCCCCCTTATTGAAATTAAATTAAAATATTCTTCTATGAGGGTTACTATTTTTCCTCACCCCTAAATGATTCAAATTTTTATCCCCATTATTGACATCATCGGGTGAGGAGAAAACATTATTTAGACTTTCTCTTATCCTCCCATTTTCTTTTATTGTCTTGAATTTTTTGAGAGTAGGATGAAATCACATTTCAGAATACAATGAGTCACAAATCAAAAAACTATAACCCTACATGAGAATTGGTCAGTGTAGATGAAAATAACCCCTTATATCTCATTATTTATTTTTATTCAAGGTTATGAGAAAAATATCAATGTATCTCAAGATTATGGAATCTTCAATTCTCTTGATTTTCTATATCATGAACATCATTATCATGATTTGTATCTGCATTCTCCAAGTTATAAAATATGTTCCATCACTTCATATATTTCTTAAATATTCATTTTTTAAATAATTTTATTATTATTTTTGAATTTTTTGAACATAGTAAATTTCTTATGATGGAAATTATAAACTAACAGTTTCTTGAATTCCAACTCATTTTAGACTGCCTCCCAATAATCCACACATATAAAAGAGATTTCCAATCTTCTTATTCTAATCTCATATGTCTTTTACACTCAGTATTACATTCTCTAGCTGATAAACTCCTTTATCTCCTTCTTTAAAACCACTACAATTTAGTTTACAATAATTATATGCATGCTAGATTTTATAACATTCAACACAGATATTTAAACGAATTGTGATATAATTTAAAATGTTATTATCTAAATATGGATTTTATATATGTGATTTTAAATTATCAAGTATGAATTGTAATAAACATATTATGATATATATATATATATATTTATAAAATTAAATTGTTTTGAATACTTTTTAGAAAATAGGAACTTAATTTTAAGTAAAGACGTTTTACTTTTCAAAAATATGTTCTCTACAAAAACAAATATAATGGTTTTTGTAAAAGAATATTATAATTTTTTAAAATGTTAGAAATTTTATTTGATAAAAAAAATGTCATTTGTGATATAGTCATTTCAATACTATCTTAGGGTGAAATTTTGTGATTTGTTTTGTAAATATTTATTTTTCAGTGAATGGTGAAAATACTATGTTTTAAAACGATCATAAATTTACCTAAAATGTTCCATTATCATTTAAATTTTATTTTAATGTAAAAAAATACTTCTTGAATTATATTTAATATAATTAAATACATTTGAATTATCAATATACTTGATTTCGGATATGTTTATTTTTGTGGTTTAAACAATATTTTTCGAAAAACAATCTTTCATCTTGTTTTTCAAGTTTAATTTAGAATTAAATTATGACCCTTATGTGAGTTTAATTTGATAAAATGGATTCCATATTTCTAATATAATTATATTAATATAATTTAATATATTTAATTTAATTTTTGGTCATTAGGAATAGTAACAAGAATATATATATGTTACCTTGGTAATATAGGTAAAACTAGGTTAAAACTATAAGGGTAAAGGTTAAAATGTATTTAACACTTTAATTTATCATATTTTATGGGTTTTTCAAAAAACAATATAATTTTAATGAGTTAAATAATTTATTCTCAACTGTTTTAAAATTTTGATACCTAATGTTGACTTTTGAGATGATATGTTATCTTTTATTCAAATTTAGAATTATATTTGTGTCTTTGTATTTAATGGAATGGTTGGAAGATAAAAATTAGATTTTTTATTTCTCTAAAAGTATAAATATCACATATGTGGTGTTATCTTGAGGTATTTTATCTTTTACATTTATTATTTCCTTTATTACATGGATTTTGTTAGAGGTTTTGAGAAAAGTGGTGGTTTGTAGGCCAGACAGTTGGAGGTGCATTGTTAGGGGAAACCATTAACCAACCTAGTGGTGGTCACGTGCCACATATAGAGAAACATTAAAACCCTCATGTTCTAGTGAATGGGAATGAAACCTCCCCAAAAAATAGTGTAACCCATTTTCCTCTTTGATCAGGGGCCACAAAGTTGGTGCATGGTTTGACAAACCATGATGCCTAACCGTGGGGCCTGCCATATCATTATTTTTTGTTTCCCTAAGCTAACACTACCAAATTATAACCCTAAATAACTCCTAAATATCCCTATTAAGACTCCCCAACCCTAAGAATTCCTCCCCCTTCCCATACTCCCTTGGCATCCATTTTATGGGTGATTTGGCCTTGGATCTTCAAGGATGCCTCAAGTAAGCTTCTCCTCTTCTCTTGTCTTCTCATTTCATAGTATCTTACCCTCTCTATATTAGGTTATCTTTCTCCAATATATTGGTTTATTTAATGGGGATTCAATATCCTTTATATGGGTTAATTCTTGATGTCTTTTCTATTCCGTTTAATTTATAGGGTCTCTTCGTGGTACGGTTGTTGGTTTCAACTAGTTTAAGTTGTTTTCCATGAAAGTGGTAGGTTGTTCCATGATTTGACATTATTTGGTGATTTTAGTCTTCCTTCTTTTTATTAAATGTGTACTAAAAATTGTTTTGGTTGTACAAAACTTTTTTTCTGAGGGTTTGGGTGTGTGCGAGGGTTTAATAATGATTTACCTTTTGTAAAATTCTTTTTTTTCTTGTGTTATTCTATTTCTGGAAGTTTGTTTGTGTAAGTGGGTTATAATTTGATATAGGGAATGAAATTTAGCACAAGGGAATCATATTTGTTTCAGTTGATGGACTAGTTCTTGTATATTAGGTGAGTCAGCAGGGCTGAGGCCCCACCTCCCTAATAGGATTATGCAATAACACTAACTAATTATTTATGTCTTCGGGACTAGTGGATGGAGTGGGAAATTAGTTTCCAGGTGATGTGATAATCTATATTATAAGGATCATAGGACCCTGGTAACCCTAGTACCTTATAAATTACCCATGGTTCTCATGATATGTTTACAATATATATTTTTTCTCATTTATTCCCACTTTTAGTTCAATGTTTGTTTTATTTACATTACATATTTATTTTTCATAAAAAAATTCATGTTAATTTCCAATATAATGCCATTACATGGAATATCTTTTGATGTTATCCCAATAGGGTCTTTATCTCACACCCTATATATTCCATCAGGTGTATATAGACCTTGTTTGTTTTCCCAGGTAAAGGAATGGCCTTCCATGGTGGAGACGGTGGTTCTATGTGCTATTCATTCCCTTTTTGGACTGGTGTTGGTGGAAGTGATATGATGTTGTTTAACCACATGTGGTATAGTGGCATGGGTTTTTATTTGGACCCCCTCCACTATTGGGAGAGATTGGATATTTTTTAGTTGTAAATGTCAAATTCTTTACTCTTGTTGTAGTTTTTACCTTTTATATTTTGTAATACGAATGTTGGTTATGATGTGATGTATGATTTTTGTGGGGTTTTTTGTAGTTTTATGTCATGGGATAATATATTCCCAAAGTTGTTACTTGATGTTTCAAGCTTGTGGGGGTCGATAATGCCAATTTGGCCATGACATGATCTGAGTCGGTATTGAGACGTATGGTAGACCATCTTAATTCATGAAAAAATGTATTAATGGAAGAATTTTCACTTTATTTGGGTAATTTCATTTGGGAATGTCTAGATAGATAGGCGGTAGGACATTAATGGATTGAGGGTCTAGTTTCAAGTGGGGTTTCTAGCCAACACACCTAATGATAGGCCCTAGGTCAGCATGGGATATTTGGGATTTTATTTGACTTCTCCTCTATTTGTGAAGTTCAGGTTGCAAATTGTTAATGGACACCAATTGGGGGTAGAGTGGTTCAAATCGTTATTGTGTTTTTTATGGTCTTGTTTTGATTATGGCATTGTTTAGTGGTTGTGGTTTCCAAAAAAAAATCATTGTGATTTATTGATAATTTTACTTTTGTTTCATAATTAATGTATCATTATGCCTCCCTAATGACTTACCATCCTACCGTGTGAAGAGGTAGGATGGAATTATCCCTTAGTAGTTGATCAGAGATTAGTGGGTGCAGTGGTTTGGGATATCCATGAATTGGTTCCAGGAGAGATATTTCATCCTACTCATGATAGATAAAATAAACCAGGTTTAGAAAAGGATAGGGCTCAAGAGTTCCTCAAGAATAATCCTCCTTCATTTTGGGGTAGCAAAGAACCCCATGAAGTTGATGGTTCTATTATAAAATTTGAAATGATCTTTGATTTCCTTAGGACTCCAAATACTATTAATGTAACATTTACTTCATTCATGTTTGAAGGGAATGGTCTAAGATTGTGGGAATCAGTGGTTGATTCTGGGAAACATAGACATATGTGTTGGAATGACTTATAGGTCATCTAAAATGAGTAATATTTCCCTGATACCTTGACCCTCATTAAGACCCAGAGGTTTTGGATCTTCATCAGGGGGATCAGACCATGTTAGAATATGCCAACAACCTTACAGAACTGGTATGCTTTGCACCTGAGGATGTTTCCAAAGAGAAACCAAAGTATCAATGATTTTAAATGGGGATTTGGATGGATATTCAATCCCCAGTTTTCCTATTTTATGTGAAAGAAATATGCTAAGGTAGTAGATCAAGAACTGATTATGGAAATTGATCAGGCAGGTAATCCCATATTTTCTGGGATGACACTACCTATAGTCCATCATCATGGTGATATTTCTAAAATTAAAAGGAAGCTTGATGAGCATGATAGGATGGGATGTGGTAGTTCTATCCATCTATCATGGCCACCTTTGTCAGTAACCACTAGTATTGGTTCAGATGTGTTTTACCAATGCGGAAGGTCAGGGAAGTTGTGATCAACATGTCTACTTCCACATAGACCCTTCTATCAGTGTGGGTGGTTGGGTAACTTTTATAGGATCTATAAGGGAGGTCTGATGACATGGAGTGGATCAATATCCTCAACACATAGGGGATATCTACCTCATCCTATAGCATCAAAGGTAATGTGTTCTTGTACAACTAGTCATGGTGGTAAGGCTAGATATTTTTATGGAAAGAGTCATATCACGAGAGATACACAAGAACAAAATCTACCACATACATCAGTAGAGATGAATGACCTTCTTGAAATGGACCATGTTCTAAAATAATCAGATGTAGGACCTACAATATTTCATGTTACTATTTTTATTACATCATCTATAGCTATTGTTTTGACACGGGTTCTTATGATTTCTTTACTTATTCTAGTATTATTGAATTTTATAAATTACCAACAGATCTTATGCCATTTTATATAGATTTGGTCATGTAAAATAGAAATAATAGAGAGTAAGGTTTCATATGTTTATCTTGTATTACCACTCTGTAAGGAGTCAAGTTGCAGTGGCACATATTGGTTATGGAGATGGATATTTTTTATGTGATTGTGGCCATGGACTGGATGTTGTCATTTAGGCTGCACATCTATTGTTATTATCCATAGGTAACTTTAATTTAACCTGATGATAGTACTTAGTCTTCCTAGGATAATGGGATCCTCGATAAAGGAAAGTTGGGTCTCCACTTCTGGAGTTCGGCAATCATGTTTTCAGGTTTTTTCTCTTATTCTAGAGAAAGATTGTAGAGATTATAAGGATGGAATCTCTCTATTGGTGGATTAGTTTCCAGATGTATTTATAGATGATTTCCCAAGGTTACCTCTGGAACGGGATTTGGAGTTCACAATTGATTTGGCATGGGGAACACAACTAATATCTCTTCCCTCATATCATATAAACCCCACTGAGATGATGTAATGAAATATATAGCTGGAAAATTTGGATTCTAAATGATTCATTCACCTGAGTATATCACCTTTTATAACTACCCATACTTTACATACATTGTTATTACATCAGAATTGAAGCGTACTTATTATAACATATAACAAAACCATGGTAGGATCGTATAGGTATAGTGTCTTTAGAAACTGGGAAACATAAGCAACTGGTTCATAAAGAATCTACATTGACTCCCATTTATTTCATCATATCTAGAGTCCCTTTTGGAATATCCTACTTAATACCCTTCTTCCTGACTTGGGGAAAATAAAACATACAGAAGGGTGAGCTCAAATGCTCAGTAAGGGTAAACAAAAGAAATATCAATCATATCATATTCATAAGAACATAACATTTTGAAAATCTTAACCTGCAAAAGAGATCATAATATCATAAAATGGGATAAATCACTATAGTGAAATGTAATCCTAATAATCATAACTTAAAACATGAAACATTTTGGAATACACACATAATAATAGAAAATCATTTCTTATTAGTCAATACTCATTTCCAAGACTATCATAGCGGACAAAGTCCATTTCTGAACTGAGTTCACTCCTCGTTCTAGTCCTGTATCACTGAAGTGGTTTTACTTGTCATTCCAGTCATGTATATCTCATGAGATATAAATCTTTACCCAATGCATTGGAGGGAGATATAGGTCCGACCCATCTCATAATGAAACCATTCTTATGTGTGCCACAAAATCAAAAATCATAGCAAAACCCATGTAATAAAAATGGGATTCTTAAACATCATTCCATCATAACATAATCCATAAAAGGACATCATAAAAATAATTCCATCATAACATAATCAAATAAATATAATAATAGGGATAGAAAAAAAACCCTATATTATCTTGGATGGAAAATAATTTTGATAAAACACTTAAACTCCATTCTTGAGGAAAATATCCTTTCTACTTCAAAAACATTTTCCCTTTCTTAACATGTCATACAATTTTAAACTAAAAGAAATTCATTAAAAATAAACATGAAAACTTGTAAAGGAAGCATAATGGAAATAATTTTCTATGAAATCATAAAAATCCATTCATGCCCTATAAGATAAAAAAACATTCTTCTCATACTTTGGCCGGAAAATCAAAAAGTACCTCGTACAAAAAACAATAAAAGATTCCTTTCATATATTTTACTGAAAACTCAAAAATGGGTAAAATTGGATTTAAAAAATTGTAGGAGGATAGAAATAATATTACATAATGAGGGAACATGGATGTGGATGATAAATATTCCCCAGTAAATTCTAAAGTATAAACAATCTAGGATAAAAATGAGATCGCCGGATTTTCCCTTACCTTAGGTTCGATATGCTTTGTACGTATCTAAACCTCCTGTATAATGATTTAAATAATTTTATTGACTTATTACAGAATAATATTCATTTTTTGTGATATCATATATGATCATATTCTTATCTTATTATTAGTAATATTTCATTGCTACTTGTTATTCGGGTGTTCATTGCTTTATGTTCTTATGCATGTTTTGTCGAATAAATTATTATTCCTCTTTTTAGGTTATAGATGCCTCATTTACAGAATTGTATTAATGTAATATATATATCATATTTATTCATTAAATTCCTTTATATAATCATTATTCAATGAAAATCATGTAGACGAGTCGTATCACATCGTGGAGACGGTAGGGCGTACGTACGCACGAGCGATGATATCGTTCCCATGATTGTGGAATTGTATTAAAGTGTATGTATACTATTTCAGAATCAATATCACTTTACAATAATCATATATAGTTATTCCTTACACCATTATACCCATCCAAGTAAGGTGGTGGTGGAAAACAGATTACACCATGGCGTGGAGACGTTATTCCGTACGTACGCACGCGCGGTGATTTCATTTTCCGTAGGGTGGATATAAGGTGAAATAGGGTTGTTTCATATTTATAAATACTTATCATTATATTATTGATACTAATGTTATAACTTAACAATGAAAAAACTAAAGAAGAAGAAGTAGAAGAAGAATTAAATTTGAATGAATCGGTAACGAATATTACCTCTTCTTCGACACGCCTCTTTAAAACCTCCTCTTAGGGCACTAAAATTGGTCTTTAAAGTAGAACAGGACCCCTAGTATGTTTCTAGGGAGGTTGATAAGAGAAATTTCCAGGGTTTGGAAAAGATTGAAGGTTCAAAGTTGTGTAAAAAGGAGAGGTAGGAGGTTCCCTTTAATAAGGGAGGAGAGTGGCACTTTTGGAATTATAAGAAATATTAATTTATAATAAATTCCAACCCCACATAAAAACCTCCAAAAATGAATCTAATCAAAATATTAGAGGAGATATGTTTTTAATCTCATCAACCAATAAAATTTACACAAGTTGGGAATTTATTTTAGACATTATCAACATGATTTATCCTTATATAATCTATTTAATTTTTTTCTGGTAATACCATTCTAAATTTTAAATAATTATAAATATTTACTTATATGTTGTGAATTGTCCATAATTGTATAATTTATTACATTTTCGACCATATAAATTTTAATTTATAAATTTTAAATATTTTTTTGATTTTTAAACAATTTCATAATATGTAATTTTTATAAAATAAAAAAAAGTGTCAATTTTGATACTATTCATTTATTTGAATTTGATTAAAATATACACAGAAGATATGTTCGGACTAAAAGATTTAATAGATTCATATAATTTCATATTTATCTAGAAAATTAGTGGATCACATTAAATAGTTCATATAATATTTATTTTAATACTTTTAAAATCATTTATTTTATATTTCAATCAATAAAATAATTTCAACATCATTATTGTGTCATAATTAATGATAATTATTTAATCCCTAAAAATATTAAAAACTTCATATGATGTAGATAATTTTATTAGATTTCTAGGGACTATTTATATCCGAAGTTTTATGATGTTTGTCGCTAAATTAAAATTATTACACTTATAAGATTTAAGAGAGTGACATGTTGTCACTTTCTTTGGTTTTAATAATAATTATATTATTTTAGTGTCAAAAGTCCATGAAATGAATCTATTCCGATCCTTTGGTGATATGGGTCGACTTTTATTCATCCAATATAATTTTTTCAAGTGTTAGGGTAATTTTATAATCTTATTTTTACCCTTAAATACCAGATTTACTTTTAACTGTAGTAAATAAAAATTACTGTAGTTACTATTCATAATATCAAAAAAAATAAATGTAACCTATTAACATAATTTGGACCCACTGATTTCAAATATGGAATCCATTTTTCAAAATTCAAAACAAAAAAGTTGCAGTAATTAATTTAAAATTAATCTCGTTGTTAAGAAAACGGGTTTTAAAAGTTAAAACATTGCCAAAGATTGAAATGTTTTTACCTATGAATTCAATGTAAAATTAATGTTAATGATATACATTATATTAAATGGTAAAAATATATTTTATTTATACATTAAAACCATTCACGATTATAATTTAACGATATAAATTATTGCGATGAAAAAAATTGTTTTTAACTAAAATATTGCGTGCTTTTACTATTCATTAAAATATGAAAGTTATCAGAAAAATATGAAAAAATTATCCAAAGTAAATTTTTATATCCTGATTCCAAAGAAGAATTTTATTTTGTCAAATTTAACTTATAAACATGTTAAAAACTTGATTTAATGTGGGTGCACCATCAAAAGGCGACAAAACTGCATTTTTTTAAAAATACTTATTTTACCCGAAATATTTATATTGTTCTCATAAAATATTCTATAAAATGTGTAAGATGAATAATAATGTTATAAAATTCAAAATTTAGTTAAAACTATTCATAACAGCTAGTCCATAATAATATTATTACAATATATCGTTGTTTAGTGAAACTCGATATTGCATACAACACACGCTATCGAGGAAGGTTGCTCTTGCGTATAACGCATGCGAAACTATTGTTGTGTGTAGTGAAAGATTCCTTTGATGTTGCATATAACATTAGACATAATAAAATATACTTCTTATAAAATATCAGGGTGTTACATTCTACCCCCCTTAAAATTAATTTCACCCTCGAAATTCAACACTTCGTAACAAACAGATGAGGATACCTCTCCCTCATCATATCCTCAAGCTCCCATGTAGCTTCTTCTAATTGGTGGTTCCTCCATAAAACATTAACCAAGCGAGTGGTCTTGTTTCGTAGAACTTTTTCGCTATGATCCATAATCTCTATCGGTTGTTCTTCATAAGAAAGATCTTGCTCCAGCAGTACAACTTCTGAACTTAGTACATGTGAAGGATCAGGTATGTACTTTCACAGGATAGATACATGGAATACATCATGAAATTGAGAGAGATTTGGTAGAAGAGCCAATTGGTAAGCTACCTTCCCAACACGATCCAGTATTTCAAAAGGACCGATATACCTAGGGCTCAACTTTCCCTTCTTTCCAAATCTCATTACTCTCTTCCAAGGACATATTCGTAAGAACACTTTATCACCCACTTAAAACTCTAGGTCTTTTCTTCGGTTATTGGCATAACTTTTTTGTCGACTCTGAGCTGCTCGTATGTGTTGTCAAATAGATCGCACCTTTTCTTCCATCTCATAAAAAAGATCAGGTCCTAATAGCATTCTTTCCCCGACTTCATCCCAGAAAGTTGGAGTTCGACATTTCCTTCCATAGAGAGCTTCTTAAGGAGCCATCTGAATACTGGAGTGAAAGCGATTATTATAAGAAAATTCCACCAAAGGTAGGTGTTGATCCCAACCACCTTTTAAATCCATATAGAAAGCTCTAAACATGACTTCTTGAGTTTGAATTGTTCTCACATACTGATCTTATGTCTGAGGATGATAAGCAGTGCAGAAACTCAACTCTGTATCTAGAGTATGTTGAAGACTTTGCTAGAACTTCGAGTTAAACCTCGGATCCTGAACAGATATAATGGAAAGTGGTACTCCATGCAATCTTACCACTTCCTTTACATATATCCTAAAAAGTTGATCCAGAGAGAAATCATCTCTAATAGAAATGAAGTGTGCCGACTTCATAAGACGATCAGCTATGACCCAGAAAACATTATTGCCTTTGGATGTTTTTGGAAGTCCAGTGACAAAGTCCAAGGTGATGATTTCTCATTTCCATTCTGGTATGGGTAATGGTTGTAACATCCCCTTAGACTTATATCTCTCAACTTTAACTTGCTGACAAACCAAGCATAGAGAGACATATTCAGCAACATCTCTTTTCAAGCCATCCCACCAGAAGTACTCTTTCAGGTCCCTATACATCTTCGTGCTTATAGGATGAATAGAGAATGAAGAACTATGAGCCTCATCCAGTAGCTCCTTATTTAATTCTGGGATGGGAGGATCACAAACCCTATTCCTGAACCTTATTATCCCCTCACAATCAAGGTTGAATTCAGGAACATTTCTCACTTTCTTTTGTAACTCTACATCTTCTTTCTCCGCCTCTTCAATCCTCACATGAATAGATGGTTGAACATTCATTTGAGAAAGATAAGATTTTTCCCCTTCAATTATAATCCCAAGATTCATCATTTGTAAATCCATAAATATTAGATCTTTTGTGATCCTCATCATGGATAACCTAGCATGGTCTTGTCGACTTAATACATCTTCCACCTTGTTTTCATTCCCAGGGTGACAATGAATTGAGAAGTTGTAATCTTTAATCAGCTCCAAACATCTTCTTTGGCGCATATTCAGATACTTTTGTGTGAAAATATACTTTAAAATTTTATGATCAGTATAAATATCACACCTTTCACCATAAAGGTAATGCCTCCAAATCATTAATGAAAAGATTAACGTAGCTAACTCCAAATCATGAGTTGGGTAATTTTGCTCATGCATTTTCCACTGTGGTGAGACATAAGCTATCACCATATCATTTTTCATGAGAGCACACCCCAATACCTTCTTGGATGAATCACTATAGATCACAAACCTTTCTTCACTACAAGGTAGTGTGAGCACAGATGCACTGGATAACATTCATTTTAACTCCTTGAAATTTTCTTCACACTCCTCCGTCCAAACGAACTTAACTTCTTTTCGAGTCAACCTAGTGAGTGGATTAGATAACCTTGAAAAAGCATTCACAAAAATTCAATAATATCCATCCAAGCCAAGAAAAATTCGGATCTTAGTTAATGTTGTTGGTCTCAACCATGTTTTGATAACCTCTGTTTTTGCTGGATCAACAGATATCCCCTCTTTTGAGATTATGTGACCCAAAAATGAAACTTTATGAAGCCAAAATTCACACTTGGTAAATTTGGCATAAAGCTTCTTTTTTCTTAGGGTCTTTAATACAATTCTCAAGTGATCTTCATGTTCTTCCTTGTTCTTTGAATAAACAAGAATATCGTCTATAACGACTACCACAAACTGATCAAGATAGTCTCTAAAGACTCTATTCATTAGATCCATGAACATAGCAGGGGAATTAGTAAGACCAAATGGAACCACTATAATTTCATAGTGTCCATACCTTGTACAGAAAGTCTTCATTGGTATATCCTCCCTTTTGACCCTTAATTGATGATACCCTGAACGAAGATCAATCTTGGAAAATTATTGAGCTCTGCGTAGTTGGTCAAATAAGTCATCAATGCGTGGGATAGGATATTTGTTCCTGATAGTGATCTTGTTAAGTTCTCGATAATCAATTCAGAGTCTCATTGATCCATCTTTCTTCTTAAAAAACAGAACAGGTGCTCCCCAAGGTGATACAGTAGGGCATATGAATCCTTTATCAAGATTCTCTTGGAGTTTCTTCTTCAATTCCTGCAACTCAATTTGGGCCATTCTATAAGGTGTATTTAAAATAGGCATAGCACATGGTATGAGTTCTATTGAAAACTCAACTTCACGATTTGGTGGAAGACATGGAAATTCCTCCAGAAATACATCATCACACTCCCGTACAATGGCAATATTCTTAATCTTGAGTTTCTCACCAACCATTTCAGTTAAATAACCTTCATTTATTGGAATCAAGACCCATAATATGGAAGAAATTTCCACTGGAATGTCATGTTCATCCTTGCATCGATATATGATCATTGATTGATCTGGAATATGAAATGTGACTTCCCTTATTTGGTAATCGATATGAGCTCCATATAAAGAAATCCAATCCTTGCCAATATTCACATCAAATTCCACTATAGGAAGGATCAGAAGATTTTCAGGAAGCAATTTCCCACAAACGTCAATTGGAGAATAATTATAAACTTTTGATGCGACTGTTGTGCCATTAAGAGTTGTCACAGGTAACTCAACATCTAATTGTTGAGGTAATACGTCGATACCCTTAGAAAATTCTTCAGAAATAAAATATTGGGTAGATCTAGAATCAAATAAAACATATGCTACTTTAGAGTGGATGGTAAGTGTAACTTTCACCACTTCATTATCGTACTCCACATCGCCGATAGAAATTTCATGTGACTTTCCTTTGTCTTTGGCCTTAAGAGTTTGTTGACGTCGATCGTCATCAACAACCCTTGGATTTAGGCATTGGTTGGCATAATGCCCCATCTCCTTGCACTTGAAACATTGATGTGTAGGAGGTTCATTCTATGTATCCCTTTCTTTGTTCGCATCATTAGACATCTTCATCCCATTATTTCGACATTCAACTGCCCGATGACCTTCTTTTCTACACTTAAAACATTTGCTTGTCCCTTTAAGACAATTCCCTCCACATTTCATTCCACAATTTTAGCATAAAGGAAAAATCATCATCTTTTCAATGTGGTCTTTAGATTTTCCTTTGAATTCAATTTTCCTCTTCTTATCAAACCCATATGACTGATGGGTTACTCCAATCTCCATCTCAACCATGAGAGTACATCGAAAAATTTCCTCGTAGCTGTTGAATCCCCTTAGGGATAATGCCCTTCAAAGAATTTCTTTTAAGCTACTAAATAATTGATCGATTTTACTCTCAGGTTGGATAATAATTCGGGAAGCGTTCCATGAAAGTCTTATAAAATTTTCTTCGTAGGTACCAATAGATTCATCATCATTTTGCTTCAGTTCAAGAAACTCGTTCTCAATCTTTGTTCGAAGAATATGAGGGAAGTAATTATTGAAAAATAAGTTCTTGAACTCATCCCATTACATGGACTCAATTTCATCCCCTTGCCTCGTATTCTTGATAAGATTCCACCATTGATCAGCATCACCTTCCAAATGATACACTGCTAAGATGACTTTATCATGTTCAGAACATTGTAGAACTGAAAATATCTTTTCAGTGGTACTGATCCATTGTTCATCCACTAATGGATCAGAAGACCCGCTGAATGAATGTTGACACTGCCTCATGAAGGATTCAATAGAATGTTGCTCCTTTTTTTGCTTGTTTGGAAGTCCTGCATGATTCATATCTTGAGAAAGTTGTGTGAGCATGGCTACAAGAGTTTTCATTCTGGCTCCCATAACATTTGGTTGCTCAGGCGGACAATCATTGCATTGTCCGTCACATTCAGTATTAACATGGTTCTTTTGGGTTCTATCCATTCACTAAATCCAAGAAGCATAATGTGAGAAACACTAATTACAATAGGAAAACCACATAATCAGTAATAAAATATCACACTTTAGGTCTTATCATAGGTTATTCATGGATATTTCTAAAACACTATGATTATGTTTTATGGTTAGACTTATCCTTAGGGTTCTTACTAAGGTTTTCACATCCTAGTTTCCAAAGGTTGACTATACCTTTCCTCTGATACCAACTATAATAACCCATACTTTACATACTTTTTTATTAATTAAGAATTAAAGCATACTTATTACAACATATAACAAAACCATGGTAGGGCCGTATAGGTATAGTGTCTTTAGAAACTGGGAAACATAAACAACTGGCTTATAAAGCATCTACATTGTCTCCCATTTATTTCATCATATCTAGAGTCCCTTTTGGAAATCCTACTTAATACCCTTCTTCCTGACCTTGGGAAAAGAAAGCATACAAAAGGGTGAGATCAAATCCTCAGTAAGGGTAAACAAAAGAAATATCAATCATATCATATTCATAAGAACATAACATTTTGAAAATCTTAAACTGCAAAAGAGATCATAATATCATAACATGGGATAAATCATAGTAGTGAAATGTAATCCCAATAATCATAACTTAAAACATGAAACATTGTGGCATAAAAACATAATCATATAAAATCATTTCTTATTAGTCAAGACCCATTGCCAAGACTATCATAGCAGACAAAGTCCATTTCTCAACTGAGTTCACTACTCGTTTCAGTCCTATATCACTGAACCAGTTTAACATGCCATTCCAGTCATGTCTATCTCATGAGATATAAATCTTTACCCAATGCAATGGAGGGAGATATATGTCCCACCCATCTCATAATGAAATCATTCTTATGTGTGCCACAAAATCATAAATCATAGCAAAACCCATATAATAAAAATGAGAATATTAAATATCATGCCATCATAAAATAATCCATAAAAGGAATTCATACAAATAATTCCATCATAACATAATCAAATCAATGTAAAAATAGGGATAGAAACAGAACCCTGTATTATATTAGATGGAAAATAATTTTGATAAAACACTTGAACTCCATTCTTGAGGAAAATATCCTTCCTACTTCAAAAATATTTTTCCTTTATTAACATGTCATACAATTTTAAACTAAAAGAAGTTGATTAAAAATAAACTTGAAAACATGTAAAGGAATAATCATGGAAATAATTTTCTATGAAATCATAAAAATCCATTCATTCCATATATGTTAAAAAACATTTTTCTCGTACATTTGCCAAAAAAGTCAAAAAGTACCTCGTACTAAAAACGACAAAAGATTCCTTTAATATATTTTACTAAGTACTCACCAATGGGTAAAATTGGATTTAAAAAATTGTAGGAGGATAGAAATAATTTTACATATTGAGAAAACATGGAAGTAGATGATAAATATTCCCTAAAAATTATGAAGTATAAACAATCTCAGATAAAAATGAGATCGTGAGATTTTCCCTTACCGTAGGTCCGATATGCTTTGTACATATCCGAACGTCCTGTATAATGATTTAAATAATGTTATTGACTTATTATAGAATAATATTCATTGTTAGGATATCCTATATGATTATATTCTTATCTTCTTATTAGTAATTTTTCAATTCTACTTGTTATGTGGGTGTTCATTGCTTTATTTTCTTATGCATGTTTTGTCGAATAAATTCTTATTCCTCTTTTTAGGTTATAGATACCTCATTTTCAGAATGGTATTAATGTAATATATATCATATTTATTCATTAAATGCCTTTATATAATCATTATTCAATTAAGATCATGTATAACGAGTCGCATCACATCGTGGAGACGGTAAGCCGTACATACGCACAGGCAATGATATCGTTCCCATGATCGTGGAATTGTATTAAAGTGTATGTATACTATTTAAGAATAAATATCACTGTAAAATAATCATATATAGTTATTATTTACACCATTATACCCATCCAAGTAAGGTGGTGGTGGAAAACAGATTACACCACGGTGTGGAGACGGTATTCTGTATGTACGCGCGTGCGGTGATTTCGTTTTTCGTAGGATGGATAGAAGGTGAAATAGGGTTGTTTCATATTTATAATTACATATCAGTATATTAGTGATACTGATGTTATAACTTCATAATGAAACAACTAAAGAAGAGGATGTAGAAGAAGAAATAAATTTTAAAGAATCGGTAATAGATATTACCTCTTCTTCGACACGCCTCTTTGAAACCTCCTCTTAGGGCACTAAACTTTGTATTTAAAGTAGACCAGGACCTCTAGTATGTTTTTAGGGAGGTTGAGAAGAGAAATGGGTAGGGTTTGGCCGATCTTGAAGGCTCAAAGTTGTGTAAAGTGGAGAGGGAGGAGGTGCCCTTTTATAAGTGAGGAGAGGGGCACCATTGGAATTATAAGAAATATTACTTTATAATAAATTATAACCCCAAATAAAAACCTCCAAAAATGACTCAAATCCAAATATTAGATGAGATAGGTTGGTAATATTACCAAACAATAAAATTTAGACAAGTTGTCAATTTATTTTAGACATTATCAACTTGATTTATCCTTATATAATCTATTTAATTGTTTTTCTGGTAAAATTATTATAAATTTTAAATAATTATAAATAATTACTTATATGTTGTGAATTTTCTATAATTGTATAATTTATTACATTGTAGACCATATAAATTTTAATTTATAAATTTTAAATATTTTTTTGATTTTTAAACAATTTCACAATATGTAGATTTTATAAAATAACAATAGTGTCAATTTTGATACTATTCATTTATTTGAATTTAAATAAAATATACACAGAAGATATGTACGGACTGAAAGCTTTAATAGATTCATAACATGTCATATTTATCTATAAAATTAGTGGACCACATTAAATAGTTCATATAATATTTATTTTAATACTTTTAAAATCAATTATTTGATATTTCAATCAGTAAAATAATTTCAACATCATTATTGTGTCATAATTAATGATAATTATTTAATCCCAAAAAATTATAAATAAATTCATATGATGTAGATAATTTTATTATATTTCTATGGACTATTTATATCCGAAGTTTTATGATGTTTATCGCTAAATTAAAATTATTACACTTATAAGATTTAAGAGAGTGACATGTTGTCACTTTCTTTTGTTTTAATAATAATTATATTATTTCATGGTCAAAACTCCATGAAATGAATCTATTCCGATCCTTAGGTGATATGGGTCGTCTTTTATTTATAAAATATAATTTTGGAAAGTGTTAGGGTAATTTTATAATATTATTTTTACCCTTAATTACCAGATTTACCTTTAACTGTATAAATAACAATTACCTTAGTTACTATTCATAATATCAAAAAAAATAAAAGTAAACTATTAAAATAATTTGGAGCCACTGAATTAAAATATGAAATCCATTTTTCAAAATTCAAAACATAGATGTTGCAGTAATTAATTTAAAATTAATCCCTTTTTTTAAGAAAACGGGTTTTAAAAGTTAAAACATTGCCAAAGATTGAAATGTTTTTATCTATGAATTCAATGTAAAATTAATGGTAATGATATACATTATATTAAATGGTAAGAATATATTATATTTATACTTTAAAACAATTAAATATTATAATTTAATCATATAAATTATTGCGATGAAAAAAAAATTAATTAAAATATAGCGTGGTTTTACTATTCATTAAAATATGAAAGTTATCAGAATAAAATGAAAACTTTATCCAATGTAAATTTTTATATCATAATTCCAAAGAAGAATTTTATTTTGTCAAATTTAACTTATAAACATATCAAAAACTAGATTTAAAGTGGGTGCGCCATCAAAAGGCGGCAAAACTGCATTTTTTTAAAAATACTTATTTTACCCGAAATATTTATTTTGTTCTCATACCATGTTTTAGAAAATGTTTAAGATGAATAATAATTTTATAAAATTCAAAATTTAGTTAATACTATTCATAACAGCTAGTCCATAATAATATTATAACAATATATCATTTTTTAGTGAAACTCGATATTGCGTACAACACATGCTATCGAGGAAGGATGCTCTTGCGTATAACGCAAGCCAAGCAAGTGTTGTGTTTAGTGAAACATTCCTTTGATGTTGCGTATAACATAAGACATAAAAAATATAATTCTCATAAAATATCAGGGTGTTACACCTTTGGCCTCCCCAGTTCCATTTACTAAAAACAATGAAGGATACTTTTGATTGTGTATTGATTATCTGAAATTGGGCATTGTAAAAATCAATATTGAATATCCCTTGTCCTTGATTGGTGACCTGTTTGACAAACTCTTGGGGGAAAGGTGGTTTCCCAAGATTGACCAATGCTCTGGGTATCACCAGATCAATGTTAGAGAGGCATATGTTCCTAAGATAGCCATCTGAAGAAGGTAAGTACACTGAGTATTTTTTCATTTCATTATTGTTATCAAATTATCAAACTAATTTCATAGATATTATTCCTCATTTATTTTATCGGTACATTGACTCCTTTCTATGGTTTTTTATGGATGATATCATGGTCAACTTTGAGATAGAGGAAGATCATGATAAACACTTTAGTGTTGTGTTGGGAACTCTTCACGATCACCATAATTACTCTAATCATTATTAGTACACTTTATAAATCCTGGAAGATAATTTACGTGGACATGTAATCCAAAACACGGGGTTTCAGTGGACCCTGAGGAAATCGGAGCAGTGATGTCATGAGGGAAATAAATAAAGTTTTTCAATATCATGAGATTCTTGGGCATGGTAGGGTATGATAGGAGGTATGTTAGGTATTTCTCTTAGTTTTATTTTCCCATGAACATGTTTACCCTTGAATATTTAAGGTGTGAAAGGATCCAAGATTATTAGGAATATTTAAGAAAAACTCATATAGCAATTGACCACTTCCCATGTTTTAAAATTATAGGAATCTGGAAAGTGATACATGGTCTACTATGATGCCATTGGTATTGGTATTTGGTGTGTGTTGGTGTTTGGATATCACCAACTCCAACCACATCAAAGTAATTATCCAACCAATGAACTATAATTATCATTGGTGATGCATTCATTAAAGACGATGTGTCACTATCTCTTCAGGGAAAAGATAATGGTCTACTCAGGTCATAAGATCGTGGCCTATATTTTCTCATAAAACGATCTGAATATGAGGTAGTGTTATTTGTTGAAGTACATTGAGGGATGTGAATTGGAATTATTTTATACCCCGAGAAAAGGTAATATGGTAGTAGACACCCTAATTCCAACGATTCCAGTGCAAGTTGTAAAGGATTATAGTGATGAGTGAACATTGATGGGGATTTTTTTCAACAACACCAGGAAGCCAAGGAGCATAATGGAGGCACATATATGGCTAGTATTCGGCTGACACTGAATATTTTGGAACTGATTTAGGAAGATCATCCTAGTGATGAGTTGTATCTATGCTTTAGGTTCCTTGTAAATGGTTGGGAGGTTCCTAGTGAGTGGGTTTTTCTAAGGCAATTCCTCATTTCAGGGGTTGTTTCGTGGTTACACCATCATTGAAAAATGTGGTGATATTGGATAGACACTAGTTTTAGTGATCCATTTATCTCGAGACCACATAGATGTTTTATGACATGCATCATTGATTTTTATCGATAAGTATTAGGTGTGATATAGATGAATTCATATCCAAGTTTTATACATGCTAGTAAGTTAAAGGCGAGAACCAAAGGATCTTAGATCTTCTTTAGCAACTCCATATACCAACATAGAAATGGGAGAAGATCTCTATGTACTTCATTATTGGGTTTCCTTGTATACCCCAGGGAAGGAACACCATTTATAAGTTTATAGACTCTATGACCAAGCCCTCCCATTTCATTAAGATTAGGGATTCAAGAAGTGTTGATGAGTTAGGTGTGTCATATGTTTAGGAATTTTTTAGGATTCATGGTGTGCTAATAGGGACCCTCATTTTAGCTTTTGGTTTTGGGATGTCCTTCGAAAGGAAATGGGGTCGTAGATCAAATTTTCTAAGTAATACCATCTCCAAATGGATGGTAAGATGAAGTGAGTGGATCAAATTTTTTAAGACATGATCTAAGAATGCATGATGGATTTTAATGGCTCATGGGATAACCCACTGAGATCTTTTTTTAAATTTGTGATTAAAAATACTTTCCTAGACTCAATAAAAATGGATCCCTTAGAGGTTATTTTTAGTAATAAATGTCATCCACCTTTATGTTGGATGAAATTTGGAGAAACTTCCTTTTTGGGACAGATCCTTGTGCAAGAAACACCTGCTAATGTTTAGTTGTTCATGAATTGGTTTTTGGTAGTGATGTGATGCCATAATTTCTATGTTGGCTAGATTAAATGATACTTGTGATTATATGTGGTTGGATGGGTGTTTATAATTGAGGTTACTCTTTTGGTTCACCATCTTATTGGTATTCAGGGTATGGTTATCCCTAGGTATGTCTGACCATTTGTGATTACCAAAAAAATTGACAAGGTGGCATACTAGGAAGCTCTACCATATAAGTTGATGTTGATGAATGATGTGTTCCATGTCTCATAGTTGAATAAGTATAATCCATATTCATCTCAGATTCGTAATTGCGAAGAATTAGACCTAGAATAATATTTTTCTTTATCCAATAAACCATTGTTGATTGTGGATTCTAAGTAAAAGTTAGTTAAGGGGAAACACATACCACGGGTTCATATTAATTGGTATCATGATAATGACGATAACGATACATGGGAGAGAAATTCATAGGGTATAGAAGCAATATCCACATTTATTCTTTGATCATGCTTCATTTTTATTTTTAAAGGGCAGAAAGTCTCAATGGTTTGGAGAATTATCACATCTGTAGTGTTATATTTACGTATTTTATCGTTTACATTTATCCTTTCCTTAATTTCATGTCTTTACATAGATTTTATGTGAAATGTTTTAGTTTTATGTATTGATAATAATAGGCACATGTTTTGGGGGAATCGTGCACCCTAGAATGTGGCACTGTCTAGGACACATGACCTAGTGCATGGAAATGTGCCCTCCCCTGGACAACTGTGTAGCCTACAAGATCACTAATTTTTTTCCCTAAATGAACCCTCCTATATTTTAACCCCAAATGACCCCTAACGCTACCCATTTATACTTCCCATCAGCAAGAATTCATCCCATCCTTTATCTCCTCCCCTGAGAACTATTTTTGTGGGTTATTTAACCATAGATCTTCAACGGACCTTCATGTAAGCATGTCCTCTTCTATTTTCTTCACTTTTATTAGTCTCCACACATTTCACTATTTTTTCACTTTCTATAGTGTATATGTTGAACTAATGTGGGTTTATTCTTCTTTGTTTGGGGTGAATCTTGATGGTTTTGGTGATCTATTGCCTTTATATGGTCTATCCTTGGTGTAGATTTGGTTTTCAATCTGTATCATGTGATTTTCAAGCAAGGGGTAGGTGGTTCCAAGAATTGACATTATTTTTTTATATTAATATTCATGATTTTTTATAAATGGATCCAATAATTTTTTTGGGTGGTGAGAAATTTTTTTCCAAGGGTTTTTGCTGTGCAAGAGGGTATAAAAATGTTTTTTATATTATAAATAGATTTTTTCAAATGTGTTTCTATTATTAAAAGTGTTATTATATAAGAGGTTTGTCATTTTATATGAAGAATTAAATTGAGAACAATGGAATATTAGGTATCTAGTCTAGAAGATTATGTTTACTATGTTAGGTGAGTCAGAAGGGTTGAGGCCCAGTCTATCAAACAGAATTATATAACAACAATAACTAAACTTTTATATTATGGGGATTGGTGGATTGAGTGGGACCTATACTTATATAAGATCTAATCACCAAGAGTATGACGATCCTTGGACACCATTAACTCCAGCACCATAGGTATTTCCCATGGCTCTCTTTCTATATTTATCATACAACTTTTTTTCACAGTTATTTCTTATTTTAGTTCAAAACATGTTTTATTTAAATTTTAAATTTATTGTCATTAAAAATAATCATTTAAATTTAATATCTAATGTCATTTCCCAGTATCTATTTTCATGTTATCCTACTTGAATATTCGGCTTAGACCCTACATACACCCCCAGGTGTATGTTGACCTTGTTATATTTTACCTAGGTAAAGGAAAGGACTTCTATGGAGGATATGGTGTTGCTATGTGCTAGTCATTACCTTTTTTGATAGGTGTTGGTGTAAATGGAAGGATTCCATTGACCCACATGGGTCATGGAGGAATGGGGGTCACGTTTGTTTCCATCCACTTTTGAGTTACTTTGTTTTTTATTTGTAAAAATGAAACACAAAACTCATTTTGTAGTATTTACATTTGAACTATTTTTTTGAATAATGGTTATAATGTGATGTATGATAATTTTGGAATGTTTTAAGTTTGACTCCATTGGATAAACCATTCCCAAAGTTGTCAGTATATGCCCATGTACTAGTTTCAAATATGTGGGGATCATGAATTCTCTTCAGTCCATGCCACATGAATAGTCAATGATAGGATGGATGGAAGCCTCGCCTTATTCAAGACACTAAAATCATTCCTTTTTTATTATTTAAAAAAAACACGGTAAATAATTTATTACATTATTTCAATATAAAGTTATATTCACACCATCAGGAATTTTTTTTATTTAAATATAATTATATATTATTCAAATATTATTTTCTGAGAAAATAAATTTCACAATATTTTGTGGGTTTTTTATTTTTTTATAGTGATATTCAAAGTGGAAAGGTATTTTTTCAGAATGTTTTTAATGATCCTTTAATGGTATTTCTATTCACCAATGAAAACAAACCAAGATGTTACTTATGGTACATAGGTGATTTATTTTAATGATACCGTCTAAATTATTCATATTTATAGATTATAATTGTTTCAAAGTGATTTTCATGGAACCCCATTATTTTATTTGTGTAAATCGAGCTATGAAAGAACAATATAAATTATTATCTAGAGAAGTGTATGTTTCAAATTAATTTTCTCACGATATGACACGTGGAAATTACTAAATAATGAATTATTATTCAGTGAAACCAAATAATTAATGGAATTGTTTTGATATGTTATGGTTCGGTCCATTATAGCCCTCTAATGTAATCGGTAATGATGATGGATTGTACTAAATATACGTAACTCCTAAGAGATAACAGAGTTAATCAGTTAATAGGTTACTCCTAAAAAACTATAGTTATTAACCAGGTAAGGGTATACTATATGAAATAGTTATTTTAAGAGTGATATGAAAACTATTTTCAAAGATACCAATATGTTTTCTCTGTAACACCCTGATATTTAAAAATATTAACATCATATTCAATAGTGTTTTTGACATGCAACACTAAGCGTAGAAGGGAATATAACATCATAAGATTATTATAATATATTTAGTATTTTAAACAAATTAAATATTTAATATATATTTTAATGCATGAAAAAATTAGTTTATTTCTCATTTCATGCAGCAACACGTTTCTTCAATAGCTTGTGTTACACGTAAGAACATGTTTTACCGATCTACATTATACTACTAATAATATTATTTAATATTATAGTTATCAGCTAGATATTTGAAGGGTTGGTATGAATATTATTCACTAACTTATGAAACTATATATTCTACACACATTTATTTTTCATCTATTAATTACAACTAATAGTCATCATCATTTAAAAGAAAAATTAATGATTTCAGAAAAAAAAATGTATTTTCCTAAAAGCAGTTTAGTCGTGCTAGGTGCACATAATTTAAATTTAATTTTAATGACTTATAGAAATTTATATTTCTAAATAAATTTATTTTTTGAATTTGGAATATATAAATTAGCTTTTGGTGATTTTTTGAGATTTTTCTAGAGAAGTCTCATTTTTTGATGAAAAGTGAATAATACTGGATTTTAATTGAAAACATCATTTTCATATAATTAATTTATAATGTTAAATAATATTTTGAATTTTTTATAAATTAAAATTAGTTAAAATTATACTTTTATTGATCTTGTTTTGATCATTGGAATCATTTTCATTTTGAATTTAGACATAAAAAACATTGTGAACTTTTAAACATTTTCACATTAAATCTCGCTTTCTCGTCACATCTACAAGGTTAATTCTAAATTAAATTCTATGAAATCTATGAGTATAATTTTAAAAAATAGAATCCATTAATGGTATCAGAAAAATTTATATTATCTAATAAGTTAAACATAATTTTTACAATAATTATTCGTGAAAATGGTTTAAATTAATTAATGCGATTAAAGTTAAAATAAGGTTTTGTGCATTACATGTGTTTGTTTCAAAATTAAATTAACAAAAACATGGTTTTTTTGTAATAAATTTATATCAGAATAATAATTAAATAATTAATTATTATCAAAAAACTAATTGTAATATTATTTTTAAAAGATAAATTAACTAGGTAAATAAAATGAGAAAAAATATCGTGGTAAAAACTAAAATGGTAAAATTTAGTAAACATAAGATGAGGGAATAAAATTAATAAAATTTGTTAATATTTTGTTTTATGGAGGGTTTTTTACAATATAATTAACTCACCCCTAAATTATTATTCAATTTTGGATCCACATGAGGTAAGGAAGACCTCCAAATAGTGAATAATTTTGAGTATTTACAAGAAACCCACACCACCTCAACTATAAAAGGGATCTAACACTCCACCCTTCAAAACGAATTAATAATAATTAATCCAAGAACTTCTAAAATAATTTATAGTGTTCCCTACTCTCATCCTAGAATCCTTATCTTGTCTATAAAGGCATCATTTTAAAATATTTAGTGAAAACCTAACGAGGATACCTGAAGAAGAACATGCACCTTTATTTTACGTCATTCTACACATCCTTTAAATTTTATTAAACTATTATGAAATAACAACCTAATTATATTTAATATACTAGGATGTTTTTAAAATAATGGTATGACCTAAAAAAATCTTCACTTCCATAAAATGTGTTATGAAATCATCGTTTTTGCGTACGGAAGAATATCACCTTGTGAACCGATGTCACTTGTTTTCCATTACCACATCTCAAAGTTAGGTATGATGATGGATATAAATTATATATATTTTATTTATAACATTATTAATACATCTGGAGTCACTATATCAAATATATATTTTTACAATTCTTTTCCATTGGAGACATAATAATGTCTATTGTGTGTACGACAAACTACCACCACGTGAAGTGATGTGATTCTTCCTTCAATGATTATTCGTATCAATGGTGGCAATGTTAAATTTAATGATGATACATGACATAAATTAGATAACTATTATATTAATAAAATATTTAACATTATTAAAAAATAATATACATTATTTTATTTTTTTCTTTTTCACTCACTTAATGATGTTAACATCGTACGTGTACGTGTGGACTACTGCCTTCATTAAATTATTTGACTCTATTTTCATCACAACAAGACATTGATGACATATATTAGTATATTGTATGGTATATATGATATCATGAAATTTTTTTAAAGGTAATATTTTAATTACCTCCATTCCATAATGATAAGTGAAAAATTGAAATGTTACTCATGTGTATATATGGCCTACCGTCTCCATGATCGTAACATACGTCATTTTTCATAAACACCATGTATGATTTGTATTAAAAAGTAAAATTGTTTTAAAAATATGATAACTTGTCACGACCCTCCTTTGGAAAGACGATGGAAGGGGCGGAAAAGGTCCCCGCCCTTCCTTCCTCAAGTCGAAGATGAGATAATGACCCCTGAGTCCCGCCTACAGTAGGCCCCGGAGTGGCGACTAGCACCAAGGGTGTAACATTTTAAAAACGTGGGAGGTATTAACCTTTTTAGTTAACCCAAATTGGGAGAAAGAATTAGTCAACACCAAACACCACCATGTATAGAAATCTCAAAAGAAAACCAAACTACATGCATGTTTTAATAATAAAACTGAACAAAGTACAAGAACCCCAAAGTACAAAACCAATAGTAAAAGAAAAGGCTAAGCAGAAAACAACATCGACCAATAGAAACTCCAACGTCCAGACTAGTATGGTCTCGCATGGCCTCCGAAGTCCTCCTCTCAACCTGAAAGTAAATGTAGGGTGAGCATACAAAGTATACTCAGTAGGAAAACCTATAGCTCTCGTGCACAAGTGGGGAGATGTCCTAAAGTCCCGTGAGAAGCCGAAGAACCAACATTTATCAAGGAATCTATCCATCCCACCTCACTGTCCATGCTCACGAAATAACACAAGAAGTAAGGTAATAGTAAGAAAAAAACATTTGGGTACCCCGCACCACTAGCTAGCTGCTCATTCCTAACGGCAAATGTCCTTACGCTACCACACTCTTCCTACCCGCACACACCTAGGCCTCACAACCATTCACATCCCTGCCTGCACACCCCTAGGCCTCACAACCACACATCCCTACCCACACACACATGGGCCTCACAACCATCCATCCCTGCCCGCACACACCTGGTTCTCATCTCGACGACACCTGGGAAAACAAACCAGAACCAGAACCCCTTCTCGAAAACACCTGGGCCTCATCTAGAAGATTCTTGGGAAAACAACCTGCCCGAAGAGTCCTGGGCTAACAACACACCAATCGAAACCTACCTGAAGAATCTTGGGTGTAAGGTCGCCTCCATCCATCACAGCCGATGGAAGAGAGATCATGAAGGATAGTAACTAGGGGAAACACCCTTCCCCATGAAATGGGGAGTCCGACACTAAGTGCCCAACATGGGTGGGGTGAGACTAAACACAAAACATATAGTTACACATATATATACCAACACACAGCCCAACCTATGGCTCCTCAAACAGATACAAGCAGGTGCCCAAGCACTGCTGCCTCATAAAACAGGCACACGACAAATAGTTCCTAGTTTCCCTATTCATGTTATCATTTCATAATAGTTCAGTATGAGTTAATCCCTTCACTACTGGGAAATTAACAGGCACAATCACAGAAGAAACAACAATAAGGCAGGAAGGAAAACCATTGAGTAATTTAACCATTCACACCCGGTTCTCTTGTGAAGTCACATCAACAAAGAGATTAGTAAGATGCCTCAATGTACTGGAACCAAATAAAAATCCAACAAACCATTGGTTATCCCACATTAATTAATTTCCATTCCACCCAGTTCATTAGTAACTTCCCACTTTTATTCATTTTCACAACCCAACCTGCAGCCCTGCTGCCAAACACCACCACAGCCATACAGCAACTCATGTCATTCCAACCACACCTATTCACAGCCCCGATGTTCACCCATCCATGTTTGAACCCTCCCAACATTCATAATTCATTCTCTTATGTTATTTAGTTCAACTAGGGTGATAACACCAGATTATGGGCTTTCATATTCAACAGATGAGTTTAAGTGTTTAACCGATTCATACATGATTTCCATTCACCAGAAAAAGCATAAAACAGAGCATAACACAGGTGCGCAAACAAAGACCCCCAACATCCGTGATTTTCAGTAGTCCTAATCCCATTAAATTCATAATAACATCATAGGGAATGCATGGATAAAAACATGTAACAACATTAACAAACTTCCTCATCCCCATTCTTTAACCGATTATTATCTTAACTACAAAATTGATTAACTGCCTCATGGGAACCATAGAACACCCACCCCACATGATACACAAGGAGGAGAGACAAAGGTAAGATCCCTACTTGATTGATCAAGGATCGATGTTATGTCCTCGCGTAGAAACTGGAAATCAGGAGTAGCAGGAACTCCACTAAACGCGATCAAGGAAAACTTCCCAACAGGGGTACGACTTGTCGGGATGAAGGGTACTCCGAGCGTAGGGTGATAGAAAATAAGAAACTCTGGGAGAAGAGAAGCCTTTAGGTTATAAGGACTGAGATACAGCTTTCCCGGGACAGTTAATATACGGAGAGAAAAACTCGTAACCTTGGAAGAAGTGGGATTGTGGGTTGACCACGTGGTTGGGCCACCCCACACATCCAACCAAAAGGTCCCCACCCTTCTGGGCGGTTAAAACTGACGCACACCTCATTATTCCCTACATGCATTTCTAAAAACATGGTTAAAGGCATGACCAAAATGCATGATTTTTCATTTAAGGAGGGTACCTCACCAATCATTTAATAAATCATCATTAATGGGCTTTAAAACAGGCTTAATGGGTGTAAAAACATGGTTTAAAACCAATTCTCACAAAAAGGAGGCACTACTGGAAAACCTGTGGGGCTACAGGTACCCCATGGTCACTGATAGGCTGAGGCTACAGGTAGGCCGAGGCTACCGGTAGGTCGAGGCTACCGGTAGGCCTGGGCTACCGGTAGGCCAAGGCTTAAGCTTCATCGAGAAGCTGGGATGGCCTTACAGACCACCCAGAACACCTCAAACATCAGATTTTCACCAAGTAATAGACCCCAAAACCCCGGGCCATTACATCCGATACTTATCAAACTATTCTTGTCCCCGAGAATATAAGAACAATCCAGAAAGGGGAATACGAGGGCTCCATACAACCACCCTCTAAAGATACTTCTCAGTGGCAAACCCCTGAGTTGTTCGAAAGCTGGAACAGAACCCCCCTACATCCAAGAATACTCCCCCAAGAGTTATCAACCCCAAACATCCACAACAAGCACAAGGATCACATTGTCTAACACATGAGTTAGGGAGTCCCCTCTTATATTTCAGGATATTATCCTCTTTTGGTGGAACTGAATCACCCGCATGGGTTTAATCCGCATCCACATTAATGCGTCGTGATTAGAAGTCAGGTTTTTGCAATCATCACACATTCAGACACACACCGAGAACAGGTAATAGATCATCTAATAGCTAATAAAAACAAGCATTTAATATATTAAATCACAATGTAAAACATCTCAACAAATCTCAGAACAAAAACAACAAGGAAGTCAAAACACCTCTGGGTACTGAACGTGTAACTGGGCCTCATTCTCCCAAGTTATCTCCTCGAGGTCACCATTCCTCCACAACACACGAACCAAGTGGATGGTTCATCCATGAAGCACTTTATCATTACGATCCTCGATCTTGATCGTTCGTTCTATAATGGCTGCATCATTTCAGACATCTAACTCTCCCCAATCGACGACATGGGAGTCGTCGTGTAGATATCGACGAAGCTGGGAGATGTCAAAGACGTTGTGAACTTTCTCCAACTGATGTGGCAACTCCATCTAATACGCCACCTCACCAACTCGTCCCAGCACCTCAAAAGGTCCGATGAACCTAAGGGAGAGCTTACTCCCCTTCCCAAACCTTCGCTGCCCACGTCGAGGGGAAACCTTCAAGAACTCATTATTTACAACCTCGAACTCCAAGGGCCTCCTCCTACGATCAGCATAAGACTTATGCCGGTCCTAGGCTTCCTTCATCCTCTCACGCATGAGCTAATCCTTCTTAGTGGTGCCATGTACCACTTCTGGCCCAAGAACAGCTGATTCGCTAATCTCTTTCCAGCTAAAGGGTGAACGAAACGACCTTCCATACAAGGCCTCAAATAATGTCATGCCGATAGCAGAGTGGAAACTATTGTTATATGAAAACTCTACCAAAGGAAAGTGTCGTATCCATGAACCCCAAAAATCTATAACACATTCCTGCAACATGTCTTCCAATGCCTGGATCGTTCGTTCTGTCTGCCCATCTGTCTGAGGGTGGAAAGCAGTGCTAAGGTGTAGCTAGGTGTCAAAGGCATGCTGTAATCCCCTCTAGACTCGTGAGGAAAACAACGTGTCTTGATCAGAGATAATAGATCTCGGAATCCCGTGCAACCGCACCACCTCATTGGCGTACCTCTGGGATAAGGTACTCACCGGGCTCGATTCCTTAATCGTCAATAAGTGAGCTGATTTTGTCAATTGATCCACCACTACCCAGATGGCATAATAGCCTCTTTGAGACCTAGGTAGCCCTGTGAAAAATTCCATCGAGATGTCATCCAAATTCCACTCAGGAACATCTAAAGGCTGCAACAACCCTCCAGGAAAACGGTGTTCAGCCTTCACTTGCTAACACTGTAGGAACTTAGCCACAAACTCTGCCACCGCTCGCTTTACCCCGGGCCACCAAAACAGTCCCCTCATGCCTTGGTACATCTTTGAGACCCCAGGATATACTGCTAAATCCAATCCATGGAAATCACAGAGAACTCCTTTACACATCATCTCCAGAACAAACATCCTCTCACAGAAAAACATCTGATGCTGACCATCCTCCGACCATCCCTCATGAGCATTTCCCTGATAAACACGATCTCACATCCCTTATACCTCCATGTATCCCCACTGAAACTCTTCCAACTGCACCACTAAAGAGGAAACTACAGTCATCTGAAGCAGACAACCTCTTCTACCTTCCACCCTTGCATCCAAATGCAAGGCTGCTAACTCTTCCATCGCTCTCCAAGCATCTACAGATTCCTGAACTACTTTCTTCTGTGATTTCCTGCTCAAGGCATCAGCCACAACATTACCCTTTCCCTCAGTATAAGAGATCTCAAAGTCGTAGTCTTAAAGTAACTCAACCCATCTCTGCTGCTACAAGTTCAAATCCCATTGGGAAAAGATATAATGCAAGATCTTGTGATCTGAGAAGAACAAAAAGTGCTCTCCGATGAGATTATTCCGCCACAACTTCAATGCGAACACCATGGCTGCAAGCTCCAGATCGTGGGTGGAATAGTTACATTCATGAGGATGTAACTGCCTAGACCCATTATAGATCACTCCTCGCTGTTACATCAGCACACATCCCAACCAAGGCTAGAAGCATCACAGAACACCTCAAACAACACCCCTTCCTCTGGTAATCTGAGTATGGGAGCACTAACCAGCTTCTCCTTTAGGTAGCCAAAAGATGTCTGGCACTAGTCACTCAATACGAAGGCCTGGCCCTTCCTAGTCAAAGCTGTCAGTGGAGCTAAAACTTGAGAGAAATCGGGCACAAACCTCCAGTAATAGCCTGCCAAACCCAAGAAAATACGACCTTCCACAAAATTCTTAGGTGCTGCCCATGAAAAGCCTGCCTCGACCTTCGACGGGTCTACTTTTATTCTCTTCTAAGACACTATGTATCCAAGGAAATGTACTTCTCACGTCAAGAACTTGCTCTTAGACAGTTTCCCATAAAGATAGTGGTGTCGAAGGACTCCCAAAACTGCCCTAAGATTCTCAACATGCTCTTCCTCTGATCTTGAGTAGATTAGGATGCCGTCGATGAACACCACAATGAACGGGTCCAGAACCTCTCGAAATACAGAGTTCATGAGGTTCATGAACATATATGGTGCGTCCGTAATGCCAAACGGCATGACCACGAACTCAAAGTGGCCATATCTGCATCTGAAAGCTGTTTTCGAGTTATCTTTTTCCTTCAATCTCAACTGGTGGTATCCAGACCGTAGATCGATCTTAGAGAACCAACCTGATCCCCTCCGCTGGTCGAATAGATCATCTATCCTCGGGAGGGGGTAACAATTCGTTAATGTAATATAGTTCAAACTTTGGTATTCTATGCACAGCTGTAGACTACCATCTCCTTTCTTTACGAACAAAACATGAGCACCCCACGACGACACGCTAGGTCGAACAAATCCCTTCTTCATCAGATCGTCAATCTGAATCTGCAACTCCCGCAACTCAGAAGGTGCCATCTGATAAGGAGCCATCGAGATCAGGCGGTCACGAGGCTGTAAGTCTATCCCAAACTCAACGTCATGTCAAGGGGGTAGAGTCACAACCTCATCAGGAAAGACATCAGGGAATTCTCTTACGACCTCTGGGACATCCATCATTCTTGTGTCTACTGACTCCACTGACACCCCGTCCAGCATAGAAAGGGGTTGCTCCACATGTCGACTCCCCACCTGATAACTCCTCTCTCCAAAAAAAGCCACACGCCATCCATCCTCGTCTTAGTCAACCCTCTGCTGGTCAACTGCCTCGATCCGCTGGGCCTTAACAGCCCGAGTTGCTCGTGGATAATGTCTGGATGCCAAAGCTGCATGGTAGACAAGGAAATCCTAAGCTCGACTAGTGCAGAATATTGATCTTAAATTTTTCTAGACTTATTATTCATTTTAAATCACCAACACACCCATTAAACACAGAAACACAAGCCATTATAATGCATGTACCTTTGCTAGGGTCTCTACCCTGCAAACAATGTATCCTCACTTAGTCGTTCGGTAGGTCCAGAGTCATTGCATTAGATCACAGGGGGCCCTAAAATTCTATGTCTTAACCGATCCTCCCTAGCCTATTTCACGAACCAAGATCACCTAACATTTTTGCCCTACCATCCCATGCAATCCTCACTGTGCCTAACTCGAGACTCCATCATATCCATCAACCCCACCCTCTGATACCATTCTGTCAAGACTCGCCATCGGCAAGACGATGGTAGGGGAGGCAAAGGTCCTCGTCCTTCCTTCCTCAAGTCGAAGACGAGATAATGACCCTCGAGTCCCACCTCCAGTAGGCCCCGGAGTGGCGACTAGCACCAAGGGTGTATCATTTTTACAATATGGGAGGCATTTCCCTTTTTTTAACCAGGATTAGGAGAAAGAATGAGTCAACACCAAACCCCACCATGTATAGAAATGTCAAAAGAAAACCAAACTACATGCATGTTTTAATAATAAAACTGAACAAAGTACAGGAACTCCAAAGTAAAAAACCAACAGGAAAAGAAAAGGCTAAGCATAAAACAACAGCGACCAACATAAACTCCAACGTCTAGACTAGTAAGGTCCTACACGGCCTCTGAAGTCCTCCTGGAAACCTGAAAGTAAATGTAGGGTGAGCATACAAACTATACCATGTAGGAAAACCTATAGCTCTCGTTCACAAGTGGGGAGACATCCTAAAGTCCTGTGAGAAGCAGAAGAACCAACATTTATCAAGGAATATATCCATCCCACCTCACTAGCCACACTCACCAAATAACACAAGCAGTAAGTTAATAGTAAGAACAAAACATTTGGGTACCCCGCACCACCATTTCCCCAAATAGATAGCTGCTCGTCCCTAACGGAAAACATCCTGACGCTACCACACTCTTCATGCCCGCACAAACCTGGGCCTCACAACCATTCACTTCCCTGGACACACACACCTGGTCCTTACAACCACACATCCCTGGCCGCAAACACCTGGGCCTCACAACCATCCATATCTGCCCGCACACACCTGGGCCTCATCCCGAAGACACCTGGGAAAACAAACCATTACCAGAAACCCTGCCCGAAACACCTTGGCCTCATCCTGAATATTCTTGGGAAAACAACCTGCCGGAACATTCATGGGATAACAACACACCAATAAAAACCTACCCATAGAATCTTTGGTGTATGGTCGCCTCCATCCATCACAGCCGAGGGAAGAGGGAGTATGAAGGAGAGTAGCTAGGGGGAAACACCGTTCCCATGAAATGGGGTGTCCGACACTAATTTCCCAGCGCGTTTGGGGTGCAAATAAGCACAAAAAATATTGTTACACATATATATACCAACAAATAGACCAACCTAAGGCTCCTAAAACAGATAAAAGCAGGTGCCGAAGAACTGCTGCCTCAGAAAACAGGCACATGACAAATAGTTATCAGTTTCCCTATTCAAGTTATCATTTCATAACAGTTCAGTATGAGTTAATCCCTTCACTATTGGGCAATTAACAAGAACAATCATAGAAGAATCAACAATAAGGCTGGAAGGAAAACCATCAGGTAATTTAAGAATTCACACCTGGTTCTCTTGTGAAGTCACATCAACAAAGGGATTAGTGAGATCCCTCAAAGTACTGGATCCAAAGAAAACCCCAAAAACTGTTGGTTATCCCACATTAATTCATTTCCATTCCACCCAGTTCGTTATTAACTTCCCACTTTTATTCATGTTCACAACCCAACCTGCAGCCCTGCTGCCAAACACCACCACTGCCATGCAACAACTCATGCCATTCCAACCACACCTATTCACAGCCCCGTTGTTCAACTATCCATATCTGAACCCTCCCAATGTTCATAATTCATTATTTTATGTTATTTAGTTCAACTAGGGTGATCACAAAAGATTATGGTCTTTCATATTCAGCAACTGATTTTAAGTGTTTAACTGGTTCATACATGATTCTCATTCACCAGACAAAGCATAAAACATAGCATAGCATAGGTGTGCAAATAAAGACCCCCAACGGCTGTGATTTTCAGTAGGCCTAAGCCCATTAAATTCATAACAACATTATAGGGAAAGAATGGATAAAAACATGTAACAACATTAACAAACATCCTCATCCCCGTTCTTTAACCGGTTATTTTCTTCATTACAGAATTGATTAACTGCCTCGTGGGAACCATAGAACACCCGCACTGCATGATACACAAGGAGGAGAGAAAAAGGTAAGATCCCTTCTTGATTGATCAAGGATCGACGTTATGTCCTCACTTAGAAACTGGAAATCAGGAGTAGTAGGAACTCCACGAAATGCGATCAAGGAAAACTTCACAATAGGGGTACGACTCGTCGGGAGGAAGGGTACTCCGAGCGCAGGGTGACAGAAAACAAGAAACTCAAGGAGAAGAGAAGCCTTTAGGTTATAAGGACTGATATACAGCATTCTCGGGACAATTAAGATATGGAGAGAAAAACTCTAAATCGTGGATGAAGTGGGATCGTGGGTTGACCACACGGTTGGGCCACCCCACACGTCCAACAAAAAGGTCCCCGCCCTTCGGGGCGGTTAAAACCGACACACACCTCTTTATTCCCTACATGCATTTCTAAAAACACGGTTAATGGAATGACCATAACACATGATTTTTCATTTAAGGAGGGTACCTCACCAATCATTTAATTAATCGTCATTAATGGGCTTTAAAATAGGCTTAAAGGGGGTGAAAACAAAGTTTAAAACCAATTCGTGTAAAAAGGAAGTGCTACTGGAAAACCCATGGAGATACTGGTACCCCAAGGTCACCGATAGGCCGAGGATATAGGTAGGATGAGGCTACCGGTAGGCCGAGGCTACCTATAGGCCAAGGCTACCGTTAGGCCAAGGCTTAAGCTTCACCGAGAAGCTGGGATGGCCTTCCAGAACACCCAGAACACCTCAAACATCATATTTTCACCAAGTAATGGACCCCAAAACCCCAGGCCATTACATAAATATTTAATAATAATTATAATTATTAATATGATTGAACTATAAAATATTTCCCAATACCTGAAACTTTCATAACAAAAACACACATTAGAAAACAAATAATTTAACACATGAAACGATGACAATAATGAAAGCTTATTGTCATACGGGTGATAAAATGTTATAAAATGATCATATATAATAACATAAATTTTAAAATGGTTATTAAATATGATAATTACATGTTTAAAACCACTATAAAAAATGTTAAACCATGTTCAACCAAAATAAAGTGTATGGTAAAGGATTTCTCAACTAGGTTTCCACTCATTGGGTTAAACTTCAACTTCATTGATTATGACATACTAAGATTATGTGTGTAATGATTTTTTATAATATTATGTTATATCTACACTTGTGTTATGTGATTTATATTCAATACACATTATATTATCATTTATTAATTCTCAATTCAACGTTATAATCATTTTAAGGGTTTATTTCACAAGATCGTTTAATAGAGATAGTTTTTTATATAATAATAGATGATGGAAATTACTGAACCATTACTAATAAACCATAGAATTTTAATCTCATATGGTTATTAATGAAACATTTTAATTAATTTTACCATTTTTTACTCTTTTGTACATAACATGTTTTAGAAAATATTTTCAGGAAAATCATAGTTCATTTTTATCTCATATCAGAAATATGTATTCTTCCAAACCCATATATTATAAAAATATTTTCACCTCTTAAAAGTGATTTATTTAAGAAAATTTCTCCCATTTTTAATATTTAAATCTGTTTTTCAAATAATATTTATTTCATCTTAATAAAATGATCTCTTGGGTTTTACCAAAAAAGTGAAAGGAAACATTATATTAACATATATGACATTAATGGAATTTCTATCCATCATGAGCACTCAAATATTTTCAGTATTATTTTATATTTTTAAAAGTTTATTTCAAAATAAAATCATTTTCAAAAGTGTTTTATGAAGTTTCGGTTTTTAAATGTGATTTTTAAATAAACAAATTTACAAAAAAATCAAAATGAAAAGGATATTTTCATGAGGAATGCTTTTAAAGATATTTTATTATATTTCTATTCATAAATTATTATAACCATTTATTATTACTTAAAAGGGTATATATTTTATTGATACCATCCTTAATATTCCTCTAGATGATCATTTTGACTGAGGAAATTATTAACATTATCTTTCTTAAATTCATTTTATAGTCTATAACTTTCCCATTCAATGTCCAACATCCTATGATCATTAAATAATATATTTCAAAACAATCCATGTTATTTATTATGGATATTATTATTTCCTAAACTATTCACCATTATTAAATAGAATGATAAATTTTAAATTTATTTGATAAATTGGGAAAATATTGATAAATCTGTATTCTTTACTCAATATGAAAACATTATTATAAGGTAAATTTCTAATGAATTAAATTAAATATTCAATATATGAGGAATGATTTGGGCTCATATGACATGGTTTCGAGGTCGATTAATGAATTCCCGTTGATGAAATAGTATTCTCATGAGAAGATATCCGTTGGAAAAAATCTATGCTTTTATAACCAGTATGTTTTGAACATTGTTGGGAATAGTCTTGACAGTAGTATGCTAAACCATCTTATGGAAGGTCATGACAGTATATGAATTATTTACTTAGGAAACATCACTTCTAATAAATAATCACTTCATTAATTTAGATTTAGTTATCATTATCCAAAATATTTTTACAATGAAATTATCTTTATATTTATTTAACTATAATATTATTGATTATTTGGTATGTTTATTTAGTCATTTATCATTCCATATTGATTATGACTTATCTATTCATGCAAACATGTTATTTAAATGGAATTTTCTCCCTGTATTTTCCATTCCATATTGATTATTATTTTTGATTAATTATTGATTCTGGTATAGAAAACCCTTAGTGAGAATTTGATGTCACCTAAATTTGGTTACCTTTCTCCAAGAATCCACAATGTTTAATGAGACTGATATGTAGGGATTTTCAAGATGGAAGATTGTTATTATTGATAAAAATTATGTCATCATTTTTGTATTCAAGTTTAATGTATGACTAAATAATTTATATAGTTAACCAATACTATTAAACTATTAGGTTTTTTAGGATGTGGTTCCTTGTATCTTATGCGAATGTAATGAAGTATGGACCATCTCTAGACTACTTTGTTTGGGGTCACTATTGTTGGTATCATCGAAAGTTTTTTAGAAACCTTTGGAACTATATATAGGAAACATATATATGGGAAAATAACCATAAGATAACCTTTTTAGATAATTATAAAAGAACTTACTAATGTTCTGTTATGTTAGGGATTACATGGTTTTACCGAGAAATACATCCATGTTTGGATAATACAAATGGTTTTGGCCATGTTACATATTATCCTAGGGGTAATACCTTTGATAAAGGTGTGTTGGTCTTGTATCGATCACTACATAGTACATGAAAATGATCCTTACTGCGCACATGGTTTGACACTCTCAGGGGCTATGGTTAAGAAAATTCATATTTTAATTACAAACCATAATGAAGGATTTGAACATATGATAACAACGAATGACCTCGGTTAAAACTATGGTGTCATAGATTGATGATAAGGATTCATGACTTAGAAATCCTATAAATGATACTATGGTTAACACC
This sequence comes from Viscum album, assembly GCA_963277665.1. NCBI lineage: Eukaryota > Viridiplantae > Streptophyta > Magnoliopsida > Santalales > Viscaceae > Viscum > Viscum album. The sequence continues at coordinate 326,926,191 of OY728130.1, forward strand.
TAGAATAAGGAAGTTTTTATGCTGAAATAAAATAGATGAAATATTTATGTTGTGGGATTCAAGATTAAAATTGTTGATGTATTTTTATCAATGATATTTTGGATATAATAATCATGAAACATATGAGGATTTTTATAAATTTTAGGAAGACATGTTACTTCATTAACATAAGTATTATGAATACCATCTTGGGTTTATGATTTTAATATTGATCATACGTTCAAATTCTTAAAAACAAATTTTTAGGTTTTTTGTGATAAGATTCTACCAAGATTTTGGATAATTTAGAGAATTTATGGAAATTTTATGTTTTAGTGGAATGATTATTCATTGATTAATTTTATTAAATGGATTTAAATCATATTTTCTTTGGGAAAATTATTGAAATTATATTAATATAGTTTTAGAAAAATGAATTCTAAATGACAACCCATTGTGTCAGGAAAGGGGGTGGGTCTTGGACCCATGACAGTAAGATGACAAGAATTTCACACTTACCACTAGCCTACACATTTACCTAGTTAATATGACACTATTTATTTAGAAACCCAAATCTTGACATACATAGACATTAGATTACTTTTTCGTAATACTTAATACATGTATAAAACAGATGCCCAAAGACCTTATTAGTTTAGTGTCTTTGGAAACTCAGAACATAATCTTCTAATCATGGTGAACGATCTTCAACATCTCTCAAAAATATCTTCCCCTTTTTATTTTCTTACCTAAAACCTTTATTTATATCCAGGGAAAGAGAAAACATAAAAATGGTGAGCTCAAATGATCAGTAAGGGTAAACATGGAGAACATAAAAATAATGCATAAACATTTTAACGTAAAAAAATGAACATAAAGCATCAAAATCTTGATCAATGACATAAATCATGGCAGTACATAAGGCATAAATCATAACAGAACATTAATCATGATAAAATAGCATGGGAATAAAACATGTAATTGTGTAAAACCATTATGTAAATGTTATTATTTCCATAGTAGCCAACACATTGTTGCCAAGACCATCATAGTGGAAAAAGTCCATTACTGAACCAGGTTTACTTGCACTTCCAGCCCTGTATTACTGAACCTGATTCACTTGTAGTTCCAGCCATGTCTATCTTATTAGATATAAATCTTTACCCTATGAATTGGAGTGAGATATATATCCCACCCATCTCATATTGAAATCATTCTTACGTGTTCCACAAAACAATCATAAATCATTCATCATAACCCAAAGAATAAAATGGGTTTCATAAACATTATCCCTTCATAACATAATCCATATAAAACAAATGGATGTCATTTAATCATAAGAAAAATCAAAACATATAAATAATATAGGCATTATACTTGAAACATAAACATACTAAATAATTTCATCTTAGATGGAAAATAGTTTTGATAAAACACTTGAAATGTATTCTTGAGGAAAATTTCCTTTCTTCTTCAAAATCATTTTCTTTTCCCAAAATTCCATGCAATTTTAAAAGAAAATAATTTTATGGAAAATAATCATGAAATATTATAGAGGAAGATTCATGAATATAAGGCATTATGAAACCATAAAAATTCTTTCATTCCGTATATGTTAAAAAACAATCTCCTCGTATGTTTGCTGGAAAAGTCCAAAAGTTCCTCGTATGGTAAAAAAAGAATGATTCCTTCCATAACACAATGTAAAAGTCAAACAGGGGTAAAGATGACTTTAAACATAAATGCAATATTATTAAACACTTTATTAAAAACATTTTTAGGGACATGGATGAAAAATATAACCCCAGTAATTACTTACGTATAAGCAATCTCGGATAAAATTGAGATTTGCAAAATTATCCCTTACCTTATGTCCAATTTCTTCCATATGTGTCTGAGACTCCTGTATAGTGGGTTTCAACATATTATTAACTTTTAAAAAAACCATAATAATATTTATGATATCATATATTATTCATGTAAGACTTTATATTACCCGTTCATTTGTCAATTCCATGTTAAAGAAGCGTTTGGATAAAATCGTTTCATTTGTCGTCCGTGTTTGGACTTGTAATTATTCATATGATTACATAGATCATGATTACTTACTTATATAATGTAAAACATGATTTATATATATTATATATTCTGAATATACATATATATAATAGACCGATAAATGGAAATAAATACACCATTCATGGAGACGGTAGGCCGTACGTACACATGAATGCCGTTTTCGTTTCCTTACTAAATTGAATGGAAGTAAGTAAATAAAATATACATAAAACCAGTATCATTAATATTTCATATATTTCAAGATTAGTTAATATATATACTTTATAATCATTCTTGAATGGTTAACTTGGAGAATGAATCTCATTGTGTCGTGGAGACGATAATCCGTACGTACGCACGAGCGATGATATCATTCCCATAATTATTGAATGGAATTAGAGTGGATGATATAATATCTAAGAATTAGTATCATGTTATAATAATAATATATATTTATTTTTTACACCATTATACCCATCCAAGTAAGCTGGTGGTGGAAAACAAATTACACCACAGCGTGGAGACGGTATTCCATACGTACGCACGTGCGGTGATTTCGTTTTCCATAAGATGGATAAAAGGTGAAATAGGGGTGTTTCATATTTATAATAACATATCAATATATAATTGATACTTATTTTATTACTCTATGATGAAACAACTAAAAATAGGATGTTTAAGAATAAAGAAACTTGAAAGAATCGGTAGAAAAGATTGCCTCTTCCTCGACGTGCCTCTATTAAACTTCCTCTTATGGCACTAGAGTTGGTCTTCTAAGAAGATCATAACCTCTATGATATAACTAGAGAAGTTTATAAGAGTAATTTTTAGGGTGTTTCTGAGATTTAAGGCACAAAATGTTGTGAAGAGGAGGGGTAAGAGGTGCCCTTTTATAAGGGAGGAGAGGGGCACCTTTGGAAACCTCAAAAATATTAATTTAATATCATTCCAACCCCACATAAAAACTTCCAAAATTACTCAAATCAGAAGCTTATATGAGATAGGTTTTTATTCTAATCAAACTGTAAAATTTAGACATGTTGGAAATTTATTTTTAACCTTATCAACATGATTTATCATTATTTTATCTATTTAATTTTATTTGTGGTAATTATATTCTAAATTCTAAATTATTATATTTAATTACTTATCTGTTTTGAATGATCCTTAATTAGGTACTTTATGAAATTTTAGACCATATAAATTTCAATTTATAATTTTTAAATATTATCATTATTTTTAAACAATTTAATAATATGTTATTTTTATAAAATAACAATAGTGTTAATTTTGACACTATTCATTTATTTGAATTTAAATAAAATCCACACAAGGTATATATTCTAAAAAATGTATAATAGATTTATAACATGTAATATTCATCTATAAATCTTTTGTTGCACATTAATTAGTTCATATAATATTTATTTTAATATTTATAAAACATTTTCTTTGATATTTCTCTTAATAAAACAATTTCTACATCATTTTTGTATAATCATTTAATATACTTATTAGTTGCATAAAAATTAAAAATAAAATACTATGATTATGATAAATCTAATATATTTAAAAAGAATACATTCACTAGAATTTATCTTTTTAAGATCACAACATGTAAATTGTTATATTTATTAAATTATGAAGGTGACAACTTTTACATCATTTAAAATAAAATAATATAAGTGTCATAATCGCTTCTATAATGCTCCAAATTGTCAACAATTCAACCATTGGATGTTTATGGTTTAGATATATATGACCAATAAGTTTTGGGTAGGGCTTTAGGCATTTTAAGTGGTATTATTATTTTAATAAAAACTATATTACTGATTTTTCACTAAATAAATAATTTCTGCATCATTAATGTATAAGCTATTAAGGTAATTAAATATCTCTTAAAAATTACAAATAAATTACATAACAACGGAAACAATTTTATCTTTAAAATTAGTATTTATAATCTAATTTACATTCTTTATAACCATATATTAAAAATACATTAATTATTAAAGTATGAGTGAGACATATTTCACTTTCTTTAAAATAAAATAAATTAAAGGTCTTAATCACATCCAAGTGGATTCCAATGGATTCCATTTCGACCCAAATATGCCTTAAGATGAAATAAAATCATCAAATTATATTAATCCATGTGTTAGTGTAACTTTATAATATTAAATTTACCCTTAATTTCCCGATTTACCTTTAACTATGGTAAATAAACTTTACCGTAGTTACTATTCATAGTGCCCAAAAATAAAAAGTAGCCTATTAACATAATTTGGACCAAATGATTCCAAATATGGAATCAATTTTTTCCAATTCAAATCACAGAAGTTTCAGAAATTAATTTAAAATTAATCCCGTTGTTAAGAAAATGAGTTTTAAAAGTTAAAACATTGCAAAAGATTGGAATTATTTTACCTATGAATTCAATGTAAAATAAATGCTAATGAAAAAAATTATATTAAATGGAAAAAAATTATTATATTTATACTTTAAAAACATTAAATATTATAATTTAACCATATAAATTATTATGATGAAAAAAGTTGTTTTTAATTAAAATATTGCGTGTTTTAACTATTCATTAAAATATGAAAGTTATCAGAATAATATGAAAAATTTATCCAAAGTAAATTTTTATATCCTGATTCCAAATAAGAATTTTATTTTGTCAAATTGAACTTATAAAAGTGTCAAAAAGTAGATTTAAAGTTGGTGTGACATCAAAAGGCGTCAAAACTGCATTTTTTGAAAAATACTTATTTTACCTAAAAAATTTATTTTGTTATCATACCATGTTCTTGAAAATATTTAAGATGAATAATAATTTAATAAAATTCAAAATTTAGTTACTATTCATAATGTCTAGTTCATAATAATATTATAACAATATATCATTGTTTTGTGAATCTCGATATTGAGTACAACACACACTATCGAGGAAGGTCATGATTATGTGTAATGCAAGCCAAGTCAGGGTTGCGTGTAGTGAAAGCTCCTGTTCATGTTGAATATAACATAATAAAAACTTATTCCATTTATACATTAAAAAAAATCGATATGTAATGTTGCATAGAATAATTTCTATAAAACGATCTTGAAATTGTGTGTAACACGAGTCAAGAATAGTGTTGCGTATACTACAAGCTAATATGGTGTTGTGTATAGTACAAACTAATCTTGGTGTAGTGTAAAATAGAAGACATAAAAGAAATGAAAACTAATATTTCTCATGAAATCTTGAGGTGTTATATTCTACCCCCCTTAAAATGAATGTCACCCTCGAAATATTTCGGGGTTATAAATCGTTTACCACTTGAAAGTTTATTTCATAGAATCCCACATCGTAAAAAGAAATAAATAAACATAATTTTCAATAGTGAAGTAAGAAACGTAATGGTTACCCAAATTAACTCATTACTGGGTTTCCACATAAAAGAACATAGGTGAAAATATGGATATGGAAGAGAAATATAACTATCAACTTCTGATGAAGAGTGGTAGAGGACATGGCTATGAAAAATCCAACAATCAAAAAGCCATAAATTTGTGATGATAAAAGGTACCATCTGATTCATCAGATATGAGGGCACTAGGAAAACATTTTTGGTTTTCAAGATTATTTCCAAAATGTTGAGAGTTTTTGAATTAAAATAAATACTTACATGATTTTGGTACAATCTTACCGTTTCTCGTGCGTTGAAAAATTTCTACTTCATCTCTTAAAGAAATGAAGTTGAATTTTTATTTTTTGAAGTGTTAGGAGATCATGAAATAGAATGATAGGTCATTCAATATGTCTCAGACATATGGTTAGAAAAAGCTATATACATAAGTCCATATATGGTTAGATTAATTATATATGGTTCCAAAAATGTACTTATACTTCATATATCATCCTGCTTAATAACATAAAACTAGTTTATACTAACCAGGGACTTCTTTAGGCCGGTTGTAGGTGATAAAGACATTTCGCACTTCGGTTTTGGGTTCGATTCCCGCAACCTTGTATGAAGCGAAAGGTTGTCTCCTATCTTGCAGGTTTTCCTTTTTCTAAACCTACACTATTATAACATTACAGAAATAATATCGAAAAAAGTTCTAGCCTTAAACAATACTACCTTATGTCCAACATAATCCATTACAATCTTTAGAATTATCCAAAATAATTCTATCCAAGCTCATAGTATAAAGAAAATGATTACTAGAAATGTCATCAACCATGCATGTGAATACCATCATTTATCCCCCGTATATCATAAGATATATCTTGTTGGTCACATTCCAAACATATGAATACTTTAATCATGTATTCTCTTGAAACATGAATCACCATAGAATCTTTGTGAAAACATGAATTCTATCAAAAGTCATCTCTTTCCACATACCAAAATCCCAAAATTTCTATATAGTTAAACCATTATATCACTTTGTCCTTATATGAGCTCATTAATACTATAAAATATTTTATTATCTCTTTATCCCTTCATTATGCGCATATCATCTGATTTCCAAAAATATTTCAATCACATTTCATGGTTACCGGTACCATAAAACATATTGAGAACTACAATATACCAATACATAAATATTCCAATATTCCATTATACTACAACATTATTTTGGAATCCCATTACATAAACACTTTATCATTCCACCACATTTTTTTCATATTCAACATCACCAATAGTGATCGCATGTGACTTCCCTTTGTCCTTTTCCTTAAGAGGTTGTTGATGTCGACCATCATTAACCCTTTTTTTAGGGCATTGATTAGCATAATGCCCCCATTTCCTTGCACTTGTAGCATTGAAGTGTTGGTGGTGCGTTCCCTGCAGTCTTTTCTTTATTCACATCATTATCTACACTTTTTCCATTACTTCGACACTCAGATACTCGATGAACTTCTTTTCCACACTTAAAACATTTTCTATTCCCCTTAAGACAATATCCACCACGATTCTTTCCAAACATTGAACATAAAGAAACATTCTTCTTCTTTTCACCATTGTTTTGAGATTTTTCCATGAACTCCATATTTCATTTCTTGTCAAAACCATGAGATAGATATGTAACACCAACTTGCAGTTCTACCTTGGTAGAAAAATGCACAATTTCTTCATAGCTACTAAAGTCTGTTATATCTAATACCTTTCGAAGACTTGTTTTTAAGCCACCGAAGAATCGATCAATTTTACTTTCAGGTTGGATGATAAAGCCAGATGCATACCTTGCAAGCCATGTTAAATTCACCTCTTATATACCAATAGATTCATCATCCATTTTCATAAGCTCAAGGAACTCATTTTCTATCTTCGTTTGAAAAATATGAGGAAAGTACTTATTTAAAAACAAGTTCATGAACTCGTCCCATTCCATTGATTCAATTTCATCTTGGGGCCTTCTTTTCTTAATTAGAGACCACCACTGGTCTGATTCACCTTCTAGATGGTAAACATCAAGAATGACTTTTTCATGTTCTGAACATCGATGTATGGAAAATATCTTTTCAATGGTACTGATCCGTTGTTCAGTAACAAGTGGATCAGAATACCCACTAAAGGAACGTGGATGTTTCCTCAGGAAGGACTCAATAGAATATTGTTCACTTCTCTACTCATTAGGAAGTCTAGAATGATTCAAATCTTATGTAAGTATAGAAATAATATTTTGAACTCCATCTCCCATAATATTGGTTTGTTCAGGTGGAAAATCCTTTCATTTCCCATTACATTGATCAACACGGTTCCTTCGGGTTCCAACCATCATCTAAAACCCAAATAGAATAGTGTAAGAGGAAAAATCATTCTAGGAAAACAACATAATAAAGGGGGAGTACATTCAATATCTAACATCTTAGGTTTAATTCTATGATCTTTACCGCAATCCTAGTTCTATAACCTATACTTATACTTAACCTTAGGGATATCCCTAGACATTCCTAGGAAATATCTCTACGGATCTCACAAAAGTATTCGCATCGTAGTTTCCAAAGGTTAACTAAACCTTTGCTATGATACCAACTGTAGAGACCCAAAGCTTGACATACATAGACATTACATTACTTTTTTGGAATACTTAATACATGACAAAAATATATGCCCAAATACCGTATTAGTTTAGTGTCTTTGGAAACTCAGAACATAATATTCTAATCATGGTGAAAGATCATCAACATCTCCCAAAAATATCTTCCCCTTTTTGTTTTCTTACCTAAAACTTTTATTTACATCCTATGGAAAATAAAACATAAAAAGGGTGAGCTCAAATGCTCATTAAGGGTAAATATGGAGAACATAAAAACAATCCATAAACATTTTAACATAAAAACATGAACATAAAACATCAAAATCCTGAGTAATGAAATAAATCATGGTAGTACATAAGGTATAGATCATAAAGGAACATTAATCATGATAAAATAGCATGGGAATAAAACATGTAATTGTGAAAAACCATTAAGCGCATTTTATGATTTCCATACAAGCCAAGGCATTGTTTCCAAGACCATCATAGTGGACAAAGTCCATTACTGAATGGGGTTCACTTGCTATTTTATCCCTGTATTACTGAACATGATTCACTTATTGTTCCTGCCATGTCTATCTCATGAGATATAAATCTTTACCCAATTCATTGGAGGGAGATATAGTTCCCACCAATCTCATATTGAAATCATTCTTACGTGTGCCTCAAAACAATCATATATCATTCATCATAACACAAAGGATAAAATGGGTTTCATAAACATTATCCCTTCATAACATAATCCATATAAAACAAATGGATGTCATTTCATCATAAGGAAAATCAAACCATGTTAATAATAGAGACATTATACTTGAAATATAAACATACTAAATAATATCATCTTAGATGGAAAATAGTTTTGATAAATCACTTGAAATGAATTATTGAGGAAAATATTCTTTCTTCTTCAAAATCATTTTCTTTTCACAAAATGCCATGAAATATTAATGGAAAATAATTTGGTGGAAAATAATCATGAAATCTTGAAGAGGATTATTCATGAATATAAGATGTTATGAAACCATAAAAATCCATTCATGCCGTATATGTTAAAAAACATTCTTATCATACTTTTTTCCAGAAAAGTCAAAAAGTTCCTCATATGGTAAACAAAAGAAAGATTCCTTCCATAACACAACGTAAAAGTCAAAGAGGGGTAAAAAAGAGTTTCAAAATACATGGAATAATATTAAACACTTTATGGAAAACATTTTTATGGACATGGATGAAAATTATAACCCTAGTAAATACTTACGTATAAGCAATCTCGGATAAAAATGAGATTTGAAAAATTATCCCTTACCTTATGTAAAATTTCTTCTGTATGTGTCCGAGACTCATTTATAGTGGGTTTAAACATATTATTAACTTGTAACAAAACCATAATAATATTTATGATATCATATATGATTCACATAAGACTTTATATTACCCGTTCATTTGTCAATTCCATGTTAAAGCAGCGTTTTGGGTAAAATCGTTTCATTTATCGTCCGTGTTTTGACTTGTAATTGTTTATATGATTACTTAGATCATGATTACTTAATTAAAAAATGTAAAAACTTATTTATATACAATATATATTAGTAATATACATATATATAATAGATTGATAAATGCAAAGAAATACACCGTTCATGGAGACGGTAGGTCATACGTACACATGAACGTTGTTTTCGTTTCCTTATTAAATTTAATAGAAGTAAGTAACATATACATAAATACAGTATCATTAATATGTCATATATTTCATTATTATTTAATATATATATACTTTATATAATCATTCTTGAATGGATAACTTGGAGAATTAATCTCATCGCGTCGTGGAGACGATAATCCATACGTACGTACGAGCGATGATATCTTTCCCATAATTATTGAATGGAATTAGAGTGGATGATATAATATCTCAGAATTAGAATCATGTTATAATAATCATATATAGTTTTTCTTTACACCATTATAACCATCCAAGTAAGGTGGTGGTGGAAAACAGATAACACCACAGCGTGGAGACGGTATTCCGTACGTATGCACGCACGGTGATTTCATTTTCCTTAGGATGGATAGAAGGTGAAATAGGGGAGTTTCACATTTATAATAAAATATAAGTGTATTAGTGATACTGATGTTATTAGTTTATGATGAAACAACTAAAGAATAAGAAGTTGAAGAATAAAGAAACTTGAAAGAATCGGTAGAAAAGATTACCTCTTCCTCGACGTGCCTCTTTTAAACGTCCTCTTAGGGAACTAGAGTTGGTCTTTTGAGAAGATCAGAACCTATATGATATAACTAGAGATGTTTATAAGAGTAATTTTTAGGAGTTGTCCGAGCTTGAAGGCTCAAAATGTTGTGAAGAGGATAGGTACGAGGTGCCCTTTTATAAGGGAGGAGAGGGGCACCTTTGGAAACCTCAAAAATATTAATTTAATATACATTCAAACCCCACTTAAAAACTTCCAAAATAACTCAAATATAAAGATTAGATGATATAGGGTTGTAATCTCATCAAAAAATAAAATTTAGACATGTTGGAAATTTATTTTAAACCTTAACAACATGATTTATCCTTATTTAATCTTTTAAATTTTATTTGTGGTAATAATATTCTAAATATTAAATTATTATAAATGACTACTTATATGTTATGATTTATCCATAATTGGGTACTTTTTGAAATTTTACACCATATAAATTTCAATTTATAATTTTTAAATATTTTTGTGAATTTTAATCAATTTAATAATGTGTTAGGTTTATAAAATAACAATAGTTTTAATTTTGAAACTATTCATGTAGAGACCCAAAGCTTGACGTACATTGACATTACATTACATTTTCGGAATACTTAGTACATAACAAAAACACACACACAAGGACCGTAATAGTTTAGTGTCTTTGGAAACTCGGAATATAATCTTCTAATCGTGGTGAAAGATCTTCAACATCTCCCATAAAGATCTTCTTTTTTTACCTAAAACCTTTATTTATATCCTGGGGAAAAGAAAACATAAAAAGGGTGAGATAAAATGCTCAGTAAGGGTAAACAAAAGAAATATCAATCACATCATATTCATAAGAACATAACATTTTGGAAATCTTTAACCTGCAAAAGAGAGAATAATTTTATAACATGGGATAAATCATAGTAGTGAAATTAAATCCCAATAATCATAACTTAAAACATGAATCTTTGTGGTATACACACATAATCATAAATAATCATATCTTATTAGTCAAGACTCATTGCCAAGACTATCTTAGTGGACAAAGTCCCTTTCTAAACCGAGTCACCCTCGTTTCAGTCCTGTTTCACTGAACCGGTATAACCTACCATTCCAGCCATGTCTATCTCATGAGATATAAAATCTTTACCCAATGCATTGTAGGGAGATATAGGTCCCACCCATCTCATAATGATACCATTCTTATGTGTGCCACAAAATCATAAATCATACATCATTGCATAACCCATGTAATAAAAATGGGAAACTTAAACATCATGACATCATAAAACAATTCATATACGATAAAGGAATTCATAAAAATAATTCCATCACAACATAATCAAATCAATGTAATAATAGGGATAAAAACAGAACCCTTTATTATCTTATATGGAAAATAATTTTGATAAAACACTTGAACTTCATTCTTGAGGAAAATATCCTTTCTACTTTAAAAACACTTTTCCATTCTTAACATGTCATACAATTTTAATCTAAAAGAAGTTGATTAAAAATAAACTTGAAAACTTGTAAAGGAAGATTCTTGGAAATAATGATTTAAAAATCCATTCGTGCCGTATAAGTTAAAAAAACATTCTTCCCATACTTTTGTCGGAAAAGTCAAAAAGTACCTCGTACGAAAAACGACAAAAGATTCCTTTCATATATTTTACTAAAAACTCACCGAAGGTTAAAATTGGATTTAAATAATTGTAGGTGAATATAAATAATATTACATATTTAGGAAACATGGATGTGGATGATAAAATACACCCCAATAAATTCTAAACTATAAACAATCTCGGAAAAAAATGAGATTGTGACATTTCCCTTACCTTAGGTCCGATTTGCTTCGTAAGTGTCCGAACCTCCTGTATAATGATTTAAATAATGTCATTGACTTATTGCAGAATTATATTAATTGTTATTATATCATATATGGTTCACTTATGACTTTATATTACCCGTTCTTTTGTAAATTCTTGTTAAAGTAGCGTTTTGGGTAAAATCTTCTCATTTGTCGTTCGTGTTTTAACTTGTAATTATTCATATGATTACTTAGATCATTATTAATTAATTATAGAATATAAAACATGATTTATATATAATATATATTCAGAATATACATATATATAATGGATCGATAAATGGAAAGAAATACACCGTTCATGGAGACGGTAGGCCGTACGTACGCATGAACGCTGTTTTCGTTTCCTTATTGAATTGAGTGGAATTAAGTAGATGACATACATATATATAAACATAAATCCAGTAGCTTTATAATTTCATATATTTCATTATTATTTCTTATATATACTTTATAATCATTCTTAAATGGTTAACATGGAGAATGAATCTAATCGCGTCGTGGAGACGGTAGTCCGTACGTACGCACGGGCGATGATATCATTTCCATAATTATTGAATTGAATTGGAGTAGATGATACAATATATCAGAATAATTATTATGTTATAATAACTATGTATATTTATTCTTTACACCATAATACCCATCCATGTAAGGTGTTGGTGGAAAAACAGATTACACCACGGCGTGGAGACGGTATTCCGTACGTACGCACGCGCGGTGATTTCGTTTTCCGTAGGATGGATAGATGGTGAATTAGGATTGTTTCATACTTATAATAACATATAATTATATGAGTGATACTTATGTTATTACTTCAAAATTAAACAACCTAAGGAGAAGAAGTGGAAGAAGAAATAAAGGTGAAAGAATCGGTAACGGAAATTACCTCTTCTTTGAAGCGCCTTTTTGAGACCTACTCTTAGGGCACTAAAATTGGTCTTTGAGGAAGACCAGAACCTCTAGGATGTTTCTAGGGAAGTGGAGAAAAGAATTTGGCAGGTTTTGGCCGAGCTTGAAGGCTCAAAGTCGTGTGAGGAAGAGAGGGAGGGGTGCCCTTTTATAAGGGAGGAGAGGGGCACCTTTGGAATAACAAAAAATATTATTTTATTATAAAGTCAAGTTCGGTTTTAAATAGCTCAAAATTGATTTATTTCGATGATAAGGTGGGGATGGGTCGAAATCCTTTCATCCAATAGAATTTAGATAAGTTTAGGTTCCTATTTTAACCTTATCATTTAGATTTAACATTAAGTTAAATAATTTTACTTTTACCATGTATTCTTGTGTTCTTACACTATAAGGTTAATAAACTTACTATAAGAAGCCAAACGAACCCCAAATTGTTTATTATTAATATATATAACCTTATCTAAGTCATTTGGCCGAACTGTAGATTTTTAGGAATAAAATATCAATTAATAATATAATATTTGTTTTAAAAACTATTTTATGTCAATATTGAAACTATTTAGTAATTGATTTTTGTGAAAATCATAACAGAATGATAAGTTCGAACAAAGTTAATTAAATAAATACTAACATGTCATATTAACCTATAAAATTAGTGTAATTCATAAAAAGTCTCAAATTATATTTATTTGTGTATTTATAACATCAATTATGTCAATATTTCATTAATAAGATAATTACTGCATCATCGTTGTGTCATAAATAAATTAACTTATTTAATGTCTAAATATTACAAATAAACTACCATTATGTAGGAAATCATTTTATATTTCTAATGAATATTTATAATCGAATTTATCTTATGTATAACCCTATATTAAAAATGTTTTAGTAAATAAACTTTGATTTTAACTCTTTTAACTCTTCTTTGAATTAAATAATAATAAATGTCCTAATCTAATCCAAGTGGGCCTAAATGGTCATATTTTATTCCTAAGTTTGTTTTTGGTCGAATTACACTTGCCCAATAGAATTAGGACATGTGTTAGGGTAATAATAATATCATTTTTACCCTTAATTACCCTATTTACTTTTAACCGTGGTAAATAAAAGTAAAAAGTTACTATTCACCAAAAATTATTTTCATCTCATCGAACCACATTTTACTTACTAACATAAACCGTGTCTCTCGGATTTTTGAAATTCCAATCACAGAAGCGGTAAAATTATGTTTTATGAAAAATTCAGTTTTTTTTAACTACCACTTAGTGGTTTCACTATTCATCAAAAATTGAATGTTTTCAGAAAAATACCAAAAATTAGGCCTAAGATATATTTGATATTATGAACTCAAAAATCATTTCTATGTTACCAAATTCACAACATATCAGTTGCATTAATTAATTTAAAAATTAATTCCCGTCGTCAAAACAAAAGGCGTGTTTTTAAGAGATAATAAATATCAAAAGATTGACACTTGTTTATAACTGGTTTAATTGTGAAATTACATCTAATGACAAACATTGTATTAAATTGTAAAAATAGATTATAAATATACTTTAAAACCACTCAAATTAATAATTTATCACTATTAATTATTTCGATTGAAAATGTTGTTTTTAATTAAAATTTAGTAATTTTCACTATTCATCAAAATATGAAAGTTATCCGAAAATCACCAAAATTTCACCCTAAGCTAATTTCGATATTCTGAGTCCATAAATGAAGTCCATTTTGAAAAATAAAATTTCTAAAATTTTAAAAGGTGGTTATTACTATTCATAACGGCTAGTTTTAATAATATTTTAATAGCATATCGTTGCTTAGTGAAACTCGGTATTGCGTACTACACACGCTATCGAGGAAGGTCGCGATTGCGTGTAATGAAATCCAAGTCAAGGATGCATGTTTTGAAAGCTCCTTTTGGTGTAGCGTACAACACAAGACATTAATGAAATTAAAAAGAATATTTTTCATAAAATCTCGGGGTGTTACATTCTACCCCCCTTAAAATGAATTTCGCCCTCGAAATTCGTCGGGGTTATAAATGGTTTACTATTCGAAAGTTTCTTTGATAGAAACCCACATCGTAAAAAGGAATACCAAAACTAATATTTAAAAACAAAAGTATGAAACTTAATGGTTACCCAAATAAACTAATCGCTGGGTTTCCACATAGGTGAAAATATGGATATGGGAGAGAAATCTAACCATCATGTTCTGATGGAGAGTGGTAGAGAACATGGCTATGGAAAAGCTAGCAATCACAAAGCCATAAATTTGTGACGATCTAAGGTGCCATCTGATTCATCAGATATAAGAGCACTAAGACAACATTTTTGGTTTTCAAGATCATTTCCCTAAAGTTGATGAAATTGGAATTAGAAGAAATACTTTCGTGATTTTGGTATAGTCTCACCGTTTGTCATTCTTTGGATAATTTTCACTTCATCTCTTAAATAAATGAAGTTGAATTTGTTATTCGTGAAGTGCTAGTATGATAGGTAATTCCATCTGTCTCAAACAAAAGGTTAGCAAAAGTTATTAAATATACATAAGTCATTCTTTAGTGAGATTAATCATATATGGTTCCTAAAATGGACTTATACTTCATATATCATACCGCTTAATGAAATAAAACTAGTTTCTACTAAACAGGGACTTCCTGTAGGCCAGTGGTAGGCGATAAAGGCCAGTCGCACTTCGGTTGTGGGTTCGATTCCCACAGCCTTGTCCGAAGCGATGGGTTGTCGCCCATCCTGCAGGTTGTCCTTTTTCTAAAACTACATTACTATAACATCCCATCAATAATATCGAAAAACGTTTTATCCTAACATATGTCCAACATAATCCATTCTAATATTTAGGCTTATCTAAAATACTTCGGTCCAAGCTCATAGTATAAAGAAAATGATTACTTGAAATGTCACAGAACAATCACGTGAATGCCATCATTTATCCCCCATATATCATAAGATATATCTTGTTGGTCAAATTACAAACATGTGAATACCTTAATCATGTATTCTCTTGAAGAATGAATACCCATTGAACCTTAGTGAAAACATGAATGCAGTTAAAAGTTAACACTTTCCACATACCAAAATCCTCAAAATTCTATATACTCAAACCATGACATCACTTAGTCCTTATATCAATCATGAGCTCATGAATACAGTCAAACATTTCATTTTCTCATTATCACTTCATTATGCGCATATCATCCACTTTCCAAAAAATATCTTAATAACCTTTCATTGTTACTCATACCATTCATTATAAACTTTCAAAACTTAAGGAAAGACAACCATGTAACAATCCTTAGATGTCTTTTTATTCTATAGTACAACATTACACTTGATAAACATGTAATCATTCCACTACCTTCTTAAACCATTGACCGGGCTTCAACAATTCTTTCATCTCACATATCATTTGTAGTCTCTTCATCATCATCAACAAAAATACTACCCATACGACCATACCGATTCTCTTCATGAGACATTCCCTTAGGGCATTGGTTTGCATAATGCCCGTACATTCCACATTTAAAACATTTAACCATTGTTGATGTCGTAGCAATACCATTAACCTCATCCATGGTGTTAACTGAAACTTTTCCATTGCACTTACTGGCTTTGTGTCCTTCTTTTCCACACCCAAAGCATCTTCCAGTTCCTTTGAAACATTCTCCTTGATGCCTCTTCCCACATGATTTACATAGAGGAAATTGAACTTTCTTTCCTCTATGATCATCATGAAACTACATCTTTCTCTTATTAGCCGAGTTAGGAAACTTACCAAATTTTACTTTATTGATCATATTATGAGATTTCTGATTCGGCATAATAATGATGTTTGGACTTCCAAATCCCATTTCATTTGATTTCTTATGAAGAATATCATTCCATTGTCCATCATATCCTCCATTATCGTGAATCATCTTGTTTCCAGCCATATTTTAAAACCCAAAAAGAATAGTGTGAGATGCAAAAATCATAATAAAGGGGGCGTAACTTCAATATCTAACATCTTAGGTTAAATTCTAAGATCGTTACCGTAGTGCTAGGACTATATCCTATATGTATACCTATCCTTAGGGACATCCCTAGATATACCTTAGAAATATCTCTTGGGATCTCACTAACGTTTTTTGCGTCCTAGTTTCCAAAGATTGACTAAACCTTTCCTCTAATACCAACTGTAGAGACTTGAAGCTTGACGTACATTGACATTACATTACATTTTCAGAATACTTAGTACATAACAAAAACACACACACAAGGACCATAATAGTTTAGTGTCTTTGGAAACTCGGAATATAATCTTCTAATCGTGGGGAAAGATCTTCAACATCTCCCATAAAGATCTTCTTTTTTTTACCTAAAACCTTTCTTTATATCCTGGGGAAAAGAAAACATAAAAAGGGTGAGCTAAAATGCTCAGTAAGGGTAAACAAAAAAAATATCAATCACATCATATTCATAAGAACATAACATTTTGGAAATCTTTAACCTGCAAAAGAGAGAATAATTTCATAACATGGGATAAATCATAGTACTAAAATGAAATCCCAATAATCATAACATAAAACATGAATCTTTATGGCATACACACATATTCATAAAGAATCATATCTTATTAGTCAAGACTCATTGCCAAGACTATCTTAGTGGACAAAGTCCCTTTCTGAACCGAGTCACCCTCGTTTTAGTCCTGTTTCACTGAACCGGTATAACCGACCATTCCAGCCATGTCTATCTCATGAGATATAAAATTTTAACCCAATGCATAGGAGGGAGATATAGGTCCCACCCATCTCATAATGATACCATTCTTATGTGTTCCACAAAATCATAAATCATACATCATTGCATAACCCATGTAATAAAAATGGGAATCTTAAACATCATGACATCATAAAACAATTCATATACGATAAAGGAATTCATAAAAATAATTCCATCACAACATAATCAAATCAATGTAATAATAAGGATAAAAACAGAACCCTTTATTATGTTAGATGGAAAATAATTTTGATAAAACACTTGAACTTCATTCTTGAGGAAAATATCCTTTCTACTTTAAAAACACTTTTCCTTTCTTAACATGTCATACAATTTTAAACTAAAAGAATTTGATTAAAAATAAACTTGAAAACTTGTAAAGTAAGCTTCTTGGAAATAATGTTTTAAAAATCCATTCATGTCGTATAAGTTAAAAAAACATTCTTCCCGTACTTTTGTCAGAAAAGTCAAAAAGTACCTCGTACAAAAAATGACAAAAGATTCCTTTCATATATTTTACTAAAAACTCACCGAAGGTTAAAATTGGATTTAAATAATTGTAGGTGAATGGAAATAATATTACATATTGAGGAAACATGGATGTGGATGATAAAATACACCCCAGTAAATTCTAAAGTATAAACAATCACGGAAAAAAATGAGATTGTGACATTTCCCTTACCTTAGGTCCGATTTGCTTCGTAAGTGTCCGAAACTCCTGTATAATGATTAAAATAATGTCATTGACTTATTACAGAATCATATTCATTGTTATTACATCATATATGGTTCACTTATGACTTTATATTACCCGTTCTTTTGTAAATTCATGTTAAAGTAGCGTTTTGGGTAAAATCGTCTCATTTGTCATTCGTGTTTTAACTTGTAATTATTCATATGATTACTTAGATCACTATTAATTAATTATAGAATATAAAACATGATTTATATATAATATATATTCAGAATATACATATATATAATGGATCAATAAATGGAAAGAAATACACCGTTCATGGAGACGGTAGGCCGTACGTACGCATGAACGCTGTTTTCGTTTCCTTATTGAATTGAGTGGAATTAAGTATATGACCTACATATATATACACATAAATCCAGTAGCTTTATAATGTCATATATTTCATTATTATTTATTATATATACTTTATAATCATTCCTAAATGGTTAACATGGAGAATGAATCTCATCGCGTCGTGGAGACGGTAGTCCGTACGTATGCACGAGCGATGATATCATTTCCAGAATTATTGAATTGAATTGGAGTGGATGATACAATATATCAGAATCATTATGATGTTATAATAACTATGTATAGTTATTCTTTACACCATAATACCCATCCATGTAAGGTGTTGGTGGAAAAACAGATTACACCATGGCGTGGAGACGGTATTCCGTACGTACGCACGCGCGGTGATTTTGTTTTCCGTAGGATGGATAGATGGTGAATTAGGATTGTTTCATACTTATAATAACATATCATTATATTAGTGATACTGATGTTATTACTTCATAATGAAACAACCTAAGCAGAAGAAGTGGAAGAAGAAATAAAGGTGAAAGAATCGGTAACGGAAATTACCTCTTCTTTGAAGCGCCTTTTTGAGACCTTCTCTTAGGGCACTAAAATTGGTCTTTGAGGAAGACCAGAACCTCTAGGATGTTGCTAGGGAAGTGGAGAAAAGTATTTGGCAGGGGTTGGCCGAGCTTGAAGTCTCAAAGTTGTGTGAGGAAGAGAGGGAGGGGGTGCCCTTTTATAAGGGAGGAGAGGGGCACCTTTGGAATAACTAAAAATATTATTTTATTATAAAGTCAAGTTCGGTTTTAAATAGCTCCAAATTGATTTATTTCGAGGCTAATGTGGGGATGGGTCTAAATCCTCTCATCCAATAGAATTTAGACAAGTTTAGGTTCCTATTTTAACCTTATCATTTAGATTTAACATTAAGTTAAATAATTTTACTTTTACCAGGTCTTCTTGTGTTCTTACACTATAAAGTTAATAAACTTACTATTAGAAGCCAAAAGAACCCCAAATTGTTTATTATTAATATATATAACCTTATCTAAGTCATTTGGCCGAACCTTAGATTTTTAGGAATAAAATATCAATTAATAATATAATATTTGTTTTAAAAACTATTTTATGTCAATTTTGAAACTATTTAGTAATTGATTTTTGTGAAAATCATAAAAGAATGATAAGTTCGAAAAAAGTTATTTAAATAAATAATAACATGTCATATTAACCTATAAAATTAGTGTAATTCATAAAAAGTCTCAAATTATATTTATTTAGGTATTTATAACATCAATTATGTCAATATTTCATTAATAAGATAATTACTACATCATCGTTGTGTCATAAATAAATTAAATTATTTAATGTCTAAAAATTACAAATAAAATACCATTATGTAGGATATTTTTTTAGATTTCTAATTAATATTTATAATTGAATTTATCTTATGTATAACCCTATATTAAAAATGTTTTAGTAAATAAACATTGATTTTAACTCTTTTAACTCTTCTTTGAATTAAATAATAATAAATGTCCTAATCTAATCCAAGTGGGCCTAAATGGTCATATTTTTTTCCTAAGTTTGTTTTTGGTCGAATTACACTTGCCCAATAGAATTAGGACATGTGTTAGGGTAATAATAATATCATTTTACCCTTAATTACCCTATTTACTTTTAACCGTGGTAAATAAAAGTAAAAAGTTACTATTCACCAAAAATTATTTTCATCTCATTGAACCACATTTTACTTACTGACATCAACCGTTTCTCTCGGATTTTTGAAATTCCACTCACAGAAATGGTAAAATTAAGTTTTATGAAAAATTAAGTTTTTTTTAACTACCACTTAGTGGTTTCACTATTCATCAATAATTGAAAGTTTTCAGAAAAATACCAAAAATTAGGACTAAGCTATATTTGATATTATGAACTCAAAAATGATTTCTATATTAACAAATTCAAAACATATCACTTGCATTAATTAATTTAAAAGTTAATTCCCGTCGTCAAAACAAAAGGCGTGTTTTTAAGAGATAATAACTATCAAAAGATTGACACTTGTTTATAACTGGTTTAAATGTGAAATTACATCCAATGACCAACATTGTATTAAATTGTAAAAATATATTATAAATATACTTTAAAACCACTCAAATTAATAATTTATCAATAATAATTATTTCGATTGAAAAAGTTGTTTTTAATTAAAATTTAGTAATTTTCACTATTCATCAAAATATGAAAGTTATCCGAAAATCAGCAAAATTTCACCCTAAGCTAATTTCGATATTCTGAATCCATAAATGAAGTCCATTTTGAAAAATAAAATTTCTAAAATTTTAAAAGGTGGTTATTACTATTCATAACGGCTAGTTTTAATAATATTTTAATAGCATATCGTTGTTTAGTGAAACTCGGTATTGCGTACTACACACGCTATCGAGGAAGGTCACGATTGCGTGTAATGCAAGGCAAGTCAAGGATGCGTGTTTTGTAAGCTCCTTTTGGTGTAGCGTACAACACAAGACATTAATGAAATTAAAAAGAATATTTTTCATAAATTCTCGGGGTGTTACAATTCATTTATTTGAATTTAAATAAAATCCACACAGAAGATATAGTCGATCCAAAATCTTTAATAGATTTCTAACATGACATATTCGTCTAGAAATTTTTTGGAGAACATTAATTAGTTCATATAAAATTTATTTAATATTTATAATACCATTAATTTGATATTTCTCTTAATAAAACAATTACTACATCATTTGTGTATAATCATTTAATATACTTATTAGCTGCATAAAAATTAAAAATAAAATACTACGATGATGATAAATCTAATAGATTTCAAAATAATACTTTCATTCGAATTTATCAACTTCAAATCACAACATGTAAATTGTTATATTTATTAAATTATGAAGGAGACAACTTTAAAATCATTTAAAATAAAATAATATAAGTGTCATAATCACTTTTATAATGCTCAAAATGGTCAACAATTCGTCCATTGGATGGTTGTGGTTTAGAGATATACGACCAATAAGTTTTGGTCAGGTTTTTGGGCCTTTTAATGGGTATTATTATTTTAATAAAAACTATATTACTGATTTTTCACTAAATAAATAATTTCTGCATCATTAATGTATAAGCTATTAAGGTAATTAAATATCTATTAAAAAATACAAATAGATTACTATAACAAATAAAAATAGTTTATCTTTAAAATGAGTATTTTTAATATAATTTACAATCTGTATAACCTTATATTAAAAATACTTTAAATATTAAAGATTGAGTGAGACATATTTCATTTACATTAAAATAAAATAAATTAAAGGTCTTAATCACATCCATGTGGGTTCCAATGGATTCCATTTCAACCCCAATATTCTTTAGGATGAAATATAAGCATCCAATTATATTAATACTAGTTTTTGGGTAATTTTATAATATTATATTTACCCTTAATTTCCCAATTTACCTTCAACTATGGTAAATAAAATTTACCGTAGTTACTATTCATAGTGCCCAAAAATAAAAAGTAGCCTATTAACATAATTTGGACATACTGATTCCAAATATGGAATCCATTTTTCCAAATTCAAATCACAGAAGTTGCAGAAATTAATTTAAAATTAATCCTTTTGTTAAGAAAATGAGTTTTGAAACTTAAAACATTGCAAAAGATTGAAATTATTTTACCTATGAATTCATTGTAAAATCATTGCTAATGACGAAAATTATATTAAATGGTAAAACTATCTTATATTTATACTTTAAAACCATTAAATAATATAATTTATCCATATAAATTATTACGATGAAAAAAGTTGTTTTTAATTAAAATATAGCGTGTTTTTACTATTCATTAAAATATGAAAGTTATCAAAATAATATGAAAAAGTTATCCAGAGTAAATTTTTATATCATTATTCTAAATAAGAATTTTCTTTTGACAAATTGAACTTATAAAAATGTCAAAAACTAGATTTAATGTGGGTGGGCTATCAAAAGGCGGCAAAACTGCATTTTTTAAAAAAATACTTATTTTACCTAAAACAATTATTTTGTTCTCATACCATGTTCTAGAAAATGAGTTAGACGAATAATAAGGTTATAAAATTCAAAATTTAGTTAATATTATTCATAACGGCTAGTTCATGATAATATTATAACAATATATTGTTGGTTAGTGAAACCCGGTATTGTGTACTATACACGCTATCGAGGAAGGTCGCGATTGCGTGTAATGTAAGCCAAATCCGGGACGCATGTAGTGAACGAACCCTTTGTTGTTGCGTATAACATAATCAAAACTTATTTCATTTATACATTAAACAAAATCTATACGTAATTTTGCGTAGAATAATTTCTACAAAACGAACTAGAAATTGTTTGTAACATGAGCCAAGAATAGAGTTGCGTATAATTCAAGCTAATACAGTGTTGCGTATAGTACAAGATAATCTTGGTGTAGTGTACAATAGAAGACATCAAAGAAATTAAAAATAATATTTTTCATAAAATCTCCGGGTGTTACAGTTTTTATGTAAAATAATCGAAAAAGTAAATATTAATGTCGAATAGGTGGATTACTTTTGAGGTTTAAAGATTAATAGACAATAACTAATGATAAAAATATTGGTTTTAGAAAATTGTTAGACATGGTGTGAAAGGAATGTCACTATTTTATGTATCATAAGTTCTCTTAAATGTGAATTCTAGTTCTTCAGGAATAAAAAATAAATTTTTTGATATTCATTTCATAGAGTAAGCGATGAATTGAGAATTTATTGAAGCATAACCAAAGGAGGAAATTATGCTTGTAAAATATAAATGTATAAAGTAATTATATTTCCTTATAATAATAAATAGTAAAATAAAGTATCAACTTTAGTAAAGTGATCTTGAAAAAAATTTTATCTTATTACATTCATACATAGGGAATTAGAAGATCCTTTAAATAATCAATGATTTATAGTTTTAAATCCCTTAAATTTCAATTGATTATTCACTTGAATGTGATCAATGAAATTAATCACTCTCTATAATTATTTAATATTTTACTCTATTTCCAAATATTTAATTTCCACCAATTTTCTCCTACATAGAAACCTAGTCATGTGACTTTTGTATTTCCCTTTATCTCTTTTTAGGAGAATATTTTATGAAATCTTTTATGATGTGGGTTTTTCAATAATGTAATTTTAAAAGTTCAAACCCTTGAGTACATAGATCATGTTTAAATGATGAAGATGCATTTTATATAAGGTGGGAAGAATGTAACACCCCAAAATTTTAAAATGTGAACATTATATTCAATTTTGAATATGACAAACACCACCAATCATAGAAGGGAATATTACATCACAGGACATTACGATAGATTTAATAGATTAAAAAATTGCACCTATTATATACCAGGAAATTCATAAAGCAAAGATTTTATTTTTTATTATACTCAATAATGAGTTCCTTTGATATCTTGCACTACACATAAGACTAAGTTTTATAAAACAACAATATACTAATAATTTTTTTTAATATTACACTTATCGGCTAGCCATTGTAATGGAGTGTATGAATAGGATTAAAAAATTATGAAAATATATATTTTACACAAATTTATTGGTTATCAGTATGTTTTAAATAATAATAATAATCATTTAAAAGATACAGATATTTTTTGGCAAAAAAGTTATTTTCATAAAAGACAGTGTAGTCGCACTTGGTTCAAATAATTTGAAATTAATTTTTAACGATTTTATAAAATTTGTATAAAAAATGAAAATATTTTTTCATGTTTTAATATCTAAATTATGTTAGGGTGTATTTTTTGGATTTTTTTGAGAAATTTCCTTTTTGATGAATAGTGAAAACTACTGAATTTTATTTGAAAACTGAATTTTCATATAAATAATTTATAATGATAAAGTATTTTTCAAAAAATATTTAAAGTAAAAATAGTTAAATTTTAAATATATTAATCAAATTTATGTCATTTTAATCATTTTATTATTTAATATAAATATAAAAAAATTTGTTTGCTTTTGAGTATTTTCACTTTAGAAACATACATTCTCGTCGCATCTGTGAGATTAATTTAAAATTAAAATATTCTAATTTTGTGGGTAGAATTTGGAAAAATGGATTCAATATTTTTAATAAGAAAATTTTTTATTATATAATAATGTC
This sequence comes from Viscum album, assembly GCA_963277665.1. Lineage (NCBI taxonomy): Eukaryota > Viridiplantae > Streptophyta > Magnoliopsida > Santalales > Viscaceae > Viscum > Viscum album. The sequence continues at coordinate 326,951,316 of OY728130.1, forward strand.
AACATAATTTTTTACCTTAATGATTAGTGAAAAATATTAGAATTAATTTTGGTCATTAAGGTTAAAAGGAGGTTTTACGCGTTATATGTGTTTGTATTAAAATTAAATTTAATCCAAAATTGGATTTTTATTTAATAAATTGGATTTAATATTAATAATTATTAGGTATAAATTATTTAATAATATTAATTTTAACTTTATTATTAAATGACTCATTACCTAGGTTAATAAAAATATTCAAGTTACCCTAGTAAAAACTAATTGGGTAAAATAGAGTAAGCATAAGGACTAGGGAATAAAATTATACAAATATGTTAATTTTTTAGTGAAAGTTATTTTTATAGACCACATAAACCCAACCATACATTATTATTCATTTATTTTGAAAGGTTAGGTAATTTATACCTCGAAATAATGATTACATTTGAGTATTTACAAGAATGCCACTTCACCTCAACTATTAATGGGAACTCACTCTACACCATTATTCACAGCTTCAAACCACTTTTTTCTACTAATACCAAAAAAAAATAACTTCCAAAATTCCATCAACACATCATAATTCATTATATCAGGCATAAATTCATCCTTTTAAATCATTTAGTGAAAACATATGGAGGATACCTAAAGATGAGTTAATGTTCTTCATTAAGTGTATTTATTCTACTTCTTTGTCGTCATTATTCAATTTTTATTCAAACATGATGATATAATAAAATATATGAATTAAATATACTTGTATGTTTTTATAATAAGCTCAATAACTAAAATCATCTCCACTTCCATCAAATGGGTTACGAAATCATCATCCATGTGTACGGTGAACTACAGACTCACGAACGGATGGAGTTTGTTTTTCCATTACCACCAATCATGGTTTGGTATAACTATGGATATAAATTATATATAAATATGTGTGTGTGATATTAATAAGAAAATTATACATCTTGTGTCACTATATCTCCTATATCATTTTACCGTCTATTTCGTAAGAGACATGATAACGTCACTTTTGTGTATGACAGAATATCGCCTCAAAAATTGATGTGATTCTTATTTCACTAATTCTTCACTTGGAAGGTGATAAAGATAAATTTAATTATTATATGTGATAGATATGAGATAATTATATTATTAATGACATATTTTCAATTTTTCAAAAATAATATACATCATTCTCTTTCTTTCCTTTTCACCCACTTAAAGATGTTAACATCATCCGTGTATGTGTGGACTACCTACTTCACGAAACGATGGGACTCTCCATTCATAACTACACCACATGGATGAAATATATAAGTGTATAATATGTTATATATTATATCATGATCAATATTTATATGTATTATATTACTTACCTTATTACTAAAATGATAGGTGAGAAATGGAAATGTCACCCATGCCTATGTATGACCCACCGCCTCCATGATTGTAAGGTACATCATTTTTCCTAACCACAATTCATGACTGGTTTTAAAAGTAAAATTTATGTAAAAATATTATATTATTACATTATTATTATTCTTTAGATGGTATAACTATATAATATGATCAATTATTGGAAATTTATTAACAAAACATGCATGAGAAAAATTGAAATTAACACTTGAAATAATGAAAATAATAAATGATTATTTATGAACACATCCTAATATGATCTAAAATAACCATATATGTTATCATAATTATTAATATTGTTCTCGAATAAGATAATAACGTGTTTAAAACCACAATAATGGAGGTTAAATCAGGTTACACCCAAAAGAATCATAAGTTATGGGATTTGTTAACTCAATTCCCACTCATTAGTTTAAACATCAACTTCATTGATTATGCCATAATAAGATTATGTGTGTAATAAATTTGATTATATTGTGTCTTTTTTAAAGAAAATTTCTGATTTATAATTGGTACAAATAATAGATTTTTTTATTAATTCTTACCTCAATTTTATGATAATTTCAAGGGTTTATTTCTCAATCTCATTCTAATAAAGATTTTTTATTCTTTAATGTCAATTGAAGGAACTTATTTGACCAATTCCTAAAAAGCCCATCGATTTTATTATAATATGTTTATTAATAAACCTTTCAATTTAATAGTTCCATTTCCCACACTTTTGTACATAAACATATTTAAGAAGTTTTTTTCAAGAAAATCCAACTTCATTTCTCTCATGGATCACAAATATGTATTCTTCCAAAAAATTATTTTCTAAAAATGTTTGAAAAAATGTTTTAACCTTTTCTAAATGATATATATAATAAATTTTAACCAATTATTACACTTTAATTTTTTTTTCAAATGAATCATTATTTTTTTTCCAAACAATGCATGTTTGTATTTTACCAAAAAAGTGAAAGGAATATTTATTTTAACATGGATGACGTGAATGGAATTTACAGTCATCATGACCACTGAATTTTTTTTATGATTATTTTATTAGTCTCAAATATTATTTTGAAATAAAATAATTTTCAATAATTTTCTTACTTTTTATTTCTGAAAGTGATTTTCAAAGAAAAGGATTTTGAATTTTTTTTGTAAATGAAGAAGTTATTTTCATCATGATTTTTTAAAGATATTTTTATGGTATTTCTATTCATAAATGAAAAATGTAATTATTCTAACTCCAATGGGTATATATTGACTTAATAGCATGCCTAATTATCCAATATATGGTTTATGATCATTTTGAATAATGAAGGTATTGATATTCACTTACTTCAATCCATTTTTTAGTCAATAACATTCCCTTGAGAAGTTCACTTTGATATGATCATTGGACAATGAATTTCACAAAAATATCCATATTATTTATCACATATTTTATTATTTAGTAAATCATAAACAATTATTACAAATGTTGTTCACATTGAAAGTTATTTGATTAACTATGGAAATATTGATAAATTTGTATCCCTTACTAAATATAGATATAATATGATAAGGCACATTGGTCATGAATGAAATTGATTATTAAAAATATGAAGAATTATTTAGAAATTTATGAAATGATTTAGGGATGGGTTAATGAATTCCTCTCAATGCATTAGTATTCTCGTGAGGCATATTTTTGTGGGAAACCCCTATGTGTTTCAAACGAGTATGTTTTAAAATATTTTGTGAAAGGTCATGAGAGAAGTATACTAAAACGACTTGTGAAAGGCATTAATGGTTAAGGTATCATGTTCCTGGGGAACATGACATCGGATAAATAATAATTTAATTTAGTTAGATCAACCCATCATTATCAATTATATTTTAATAATGACATTATTTTTGTATGCATCTCATTCTAATATTGTTGATTATATGGCATGAATATTTAGTTATTTAGCGTTCTATACTAATTTTGCCTTATATATTAACGAATTAATGTTATTTAAATGGAATTTTTGTTTAGTTATTTAACTTTCTATATTGATTATTTTTATTGATTCAAGAATGATTCTGGTGTACATACCCCTTACTAAGCATTTAAGCTCACCCTTATTTTGTTTCCTTTCCCCAAGATTCCATGAAGTATACTATGACTGATATGAATGGATAATCTTGATAAAATAATGTTATTCTAGAAAAAATATGTTTCATTTTTTTATTCAAATATAATGTAAGACTCGGTTATGTATGTCATTTACCTATAATACTAAGCTATTCAATCCTTCAAGATATGATTCCTTATATCTTATACCAATGTAATGAAGTACGCACTGGCTCCAAGACACTAAGGCTGGGTTTCATACTATTGGTATCATATAAAGTTATATAGAAACATCGAGAACTAGATTCAGTAAAATTAGATTAGGGAACATATACCAAAGATAGAATGTGTGTATAATTATAGAAGAGCTTCCTAATTCTTCGGTAACATAGAGATTATGGGGTTTTTCCTAGTAGCACATCCTTATATGGAAATTACAAGTGGAAGTGCTTGTTACACAGATATACCTAATGGGTAATAACCACAAAATTTTGTTTTGGGTTTCACTCAAGCATTACCTGGTACATGAAAACAGTCTTTACTTGGAACCTAGTTTGATACTCCCGGGGAATACATATGATAATTCACTATTTATTTAAAACCCATTATGAAGGATCTAAATTTATGATGATAATGAATGACTTAGAGTATATGAAAGGTGTCTTAGATTGAATGTAAGGTTTCATGATTTAGGTATCCTATAAGTGATGTTATGGTTAACACTTAGACCAGGGAAGGACCTATGTTGAAATGAAATGGATAAAGTATTTATGTATTGGGGTTATGGAATAAAATTGTTGATATATTTTTACCGATGATATTTTTGTTATAATAATAATGAAATATCTAAGAATTTTGTTAAATTTTAGAATCACATGGGTATTTATTAACTTAATTTTTATGAATAACATCGTGGAATTATGATTTTTATAATGATCATAAGTTAGAAGTCTTAAACACATCTTTTTAGGTTTAATGTGATGGGAGTGTACTGAGATTAAGGACATTCTGGAGAATTTATGGAACGTTAATGTTTTAGTGTAAATGTTATTTAATGATTAATTTTATTTTTTGGATGTCCATCATATTTTTATGGGAATATTGTAGGAATTATATTAATATAATTTTTGAAATAGGACATCTTGTATTCCAAGTGGAAACCCATCAAGTCTGGAAAGGCTATAGGGCTTGAACCCATAACGGAAAAATCATAACGGTTTTACACCTACCTCGGGACTATATTATTTCATTGTTAATATTTCATTAATTTTAGGTAATCTATTTTTAAAATAAATATTAATGATGAACTTGTGATATTACAACAGAGGTATCGAGATTAATTTACTATAACCTATACTAACCATACTGGTTTTGGAAAATAGTTATAGATGGACTAAAATACATTTCACTCTTATACAGATCTTATGATCTGTTAAAAGTTAATTTTATTTCTTAATGAATAAAAAATTCATTTTTGGGTATTAATTTATTGTAGTAAGTGATGAATTGAAAATTTAGAGAATCAAAACAAAATGATGAAGTTGTGATTTTGAAATAGAAATTTATCAAGTAAATATATTACCTTATATTCTTATATAGTATAATAATTTTGCAACATTATGAAGAGGATCATGAAATGAAAAGGTTATATTATTACATTAATGTCTGATGAATCATATTTTCCTTTAAATCATGACATATTTTTGTTTTTGAATCACTTAACCATCCACTTATCATTCACAGTCTTCTGATAAATGAAGACTATAACTCTCTAAAAATATTTATGTTTTTCCTCCATGTCCACATCTTTACTTTAATCCAGCTTTCCACTATATAGAAACCTAGTTATGTGACCTTAATACTTACCTTTCTCTATTATTAGGAAGATATTTTATTAACACTTTTACAATGTAGGTTTCTAATTTATAGAATTTTAACATTTCAAACCTTGAGTACCAAAATAAATTTTATATTGTGAGGGAAAAACTTATTTAATATGGGGCAGTGTAACACCCCAAAATTTTTGAGGATGAACTTCATTTTCAATATCATGTATAACATGAAACACTGAGCGTAGAAGGTGATATAAAACCCTAATAAATTATGATATATTTATTTTTTGAAATAAAATAAATCTTTTTATATATTTCAATGAACTAAACACTGATTTTATCTTTCATTAATTTCATCAATGAGTTTATTCAGTTGATTTCATTACACGGAAGGCATAGATTTACAGAACAATAATATACAATTAATATTATTTTTTAGTTTGAAAGTTTTCGCCTAGAAATTTGAATGGTGGGTACAAATAGGATTAAATAAATTATAAAAATATATATTTTACATAAATAAATTGGTTATCTATTCATTATAAATATTAATAAGAATCATTTAATGGAAAAGAGAATTGTTTTAAAAAAAATATATTTCCCTAAAAGGTTGTTTAGTCGCACTTGGAAATCATAATTTAAAACTATTTGTTACAATTTTTATAAAATTTTTATTAAAAAATAATAATAATTTTTGAAATAATAATATATAAAACATATTAGGTTGAGTTTTTTGGATTTTTCTAAGAAGTATCATTTTTGGATGATTAGTGAATGTACTAGATTTTAATTGAAAAATGCCTTTTCTTCATAATAATTTATAATGTTAAATTATATTTTAATTTTTTTAAAAGTATAAATATATCAATTATAAATATATTGAATCAATTGCAATCATTTTACTCTTTTTTATATTGAATTTTGAAATAAAAAACATTTGAACTTTTGAACATGATCACATTAAAAAACAGCTTTCTCATCATGTTTGTTGTATTAATCTCAAATTAAATTATACCAATTATGTGAGTATAATTTGGAAAAATTTGTTTCTTATTTTGAATAATAATAATATATATTATTTAATAATTCCATATTAATTTTTGATGATGATGATTAGTGAAAATAGTTTAAATAAATTATCAGGATTAAGATTAAAACAAGGTTTTGCACATTACTTGCATTCATATTAAAATTAATTTCACAGAGACATTAATTTTTATTTAATAAATTTGATTTAATATTAATAATTATTAGGTCTAAATTATCTAATGTTTTTCAATTTAATTTTAGTGTTAAAGGATAAATTAACATAGTATGTAAAATGATACAAGTTATCATGGATAAAAAGCCTAAAATTGAGTAAACCTAAAGACTAAGGATTAAATTGTAATAATTTGTTTATTTTTGTGTGGAGAAGGTTTTTATAGACCACATAAAATGTAAAGTCCATACTTATTCATCCTTGGAGCCACATGAGGTATGGGAGGCCTCCGAATAGTTAATACTTTTAATCATTTAAAAGAATGAAACTCCTCCTCAACATTAAATTGGCACTCACTCTCCACCATTCTTCATACTTTCAAATGACTTTGGATTGACCAATCCCTACCCAAATAACTTCTATAGTTCCCTCATATCATCCTCGTAAAATTATCTTTGTCAAAACTCAATCATTTGAAATGTCTTAGTGGAAAAAATAAAAAGGATACATAATTAATTGGTAATGTTCACGAATGAGTATATTTATTTTAGTTATTTCTCTCCCTCAATAAATTTTTATAAAACCATAATGATATAGTAACATAAATGTATTTAATAGAATGGGATGTTTTTATAATAATTCCATGACCTAAAATCGTCTCTCTAACAAGCCATAATGATAAAGGGTTAAATGAAAAAGGTATATGAATCTATTAAACAATGTGTGCCTTTCTTTTTAAGAGATTGCCTGATTAGTACTCCACAATTAAGTGTACACTACCTGAAGTAGTTATTAGAATAGGTGACCTTATGGTATGTTTATCAGGGTGTGTTCAAGTTAGAAAAAACACATTGTAAATAATAAGTGTTGTCCTATGTGGACAGTCATTAGTTTGATGACCCATTCAGGCATCTGGGTGGGACCCAAGAATGGGAACACATGTCAGTCGGGCAACTTGTGGTACCAGGTAGGCCAGGAACCGATGACCATGTTATGGAAGGGTGTTTATTCAATCGTTGGGGTGCAATTTTTACACTGTTATCAGAGTAGGAAACCATCTAAAAGTGTGGTGCACTGCCTAAGTTGATATGTAGGGTCCATAATGAGGAAATGTTTCCCTAAAGGGGGGTGAATGTAACACACTAGAATGATAAAGGATTTAATAAATAAATTATATGACTCACGTCAATAAATTTCACCTTTATATTCAGGATCCTTTATGATTATTACTCGACAATGATGCATGATTTTCATATAGTAGTGATCAGAATGGGTGATCTCCTAGGAAGCTTCTCAGGGCGTGTGTGAGTGAGTATAAAGATCATTTGAAATAACATGCATTGGCCCTTTGGGACAATCGTTGGACTGATGACCCATTTGGGCTCATTGGAGGGATCTAGGAAGGGGACCATGTGTCTGTAGGGAAACTGGTGGTACCTGATGGGCCTGTACCTGACGGCCATGTAAAATCATCATGTATGTGATATTAGTGGGGTTTAGTTGTTACAATCTCTATTCTTATAAAATGGGTTATGAAATCATTGTTTTTTTGTATGGTGGACTACCACCTCATGAACTGATGTTGTTTCTTTTTTCAATTACCACCTCTTAAGGTTGGGTATGATGATGGATATAAATTATATATATATCATATTCTTAACTTAATTATACCACTAGAGTAACTATATCAAATATATCATCTCACTATCCATTCCATATGAGATAAAACAAATCGTCTTGTGTGTACAGCGGACTACTACTTTGTGTAGCGTTGTGATTTTACATTCACATATGCTTCACATAGAAGGTGATAAATATAAATTTAATGATTATATGTGATATAAAAGGAATATTTATGATATTAATGATATATTTACCATTATGTAAACATAATATAAATCACTTTCTTTCTTTCCTTTTTCAATCATGTAAAGATATTTTCATCGTGTGTGTTTGTGTGGACTACCGCATTAACAAAATTATACAAATCATTGTTCATCACCACACCTCATGGATTGAATATATAAGTACATAATATAGTATATATGATATCATGATCATTCATTTAAGGTGTAATATTACTTACATCCTTTATATAATTATATGTTAAAAATTAAAACAATACTCATACGTACGTACGACCTACCATCTTGATGATCATAGCATCCATCATTTTTCATAACACACAATCTTGATTGGTTTTAAAAAAAACATTGATGTAAAAATATGATAATTAGTTATTTATTATTATTCTTTATATGTTATAACTCTATAGTATGTTAAAGAAAATTAATTTTTATTACAATCATGTAGGAGAAAACAAGGAAATTAAGACCCAAAAAATGAAAATAATGAGAGATTATTAATGAACATGTGTTGAAATTTTGTTAAAGTATCATATATGATATCATAAATATTAATATGGTTCTTTAATATGTTTATAACATGTTTGAAACAACTATATAGTTTTTAAAGAACCTTCAACCAAGAGTAAGCATTATGTACAACATTTCTTATATCAATTTCAACTCCTTGGGTTAAAATTCTACATCATTAATTTTGTCATCATAAGATTTTGTGTGTAATTAATTATAAATATATTATTCTATATTTAAACTTGTTTTATATGTATTTAGAGTTGATACAAATTATAGATTCATTTATTAATTCTCACTTCAACATTATGACAATTTTAAGTGTTTATTTCACAATATCATTCAAATAATTATTGTTTATTCTTGATTATCATTTAAAGAAAATTGCATAAAAATTAAATAATAATCACATCCATTTTCTTCTCATATATTAATAAATGAACCCCTTAAATTAAATGTGCCATTTTTTCACTCTTTAGTACCTAAATGCTTTTCAATAAAATATAACATCATTTCTCTCTTCAGTAGAAAATTTGTTTTCATCCAAAACAATGTTTTCTATAAAAAATAATTTTTTTAACCTTATAAAAATTATTTATCAAAATAATTATAACTTATTTTTACACTTTAAAAAAATTTCATTATAATATTTATATATTTCTTAAAACGACTCATGTTAATATTTTACCAAAAAAGTGAAAGGAAATGTTGTTGTGACATGTATGCCATGAATGGAATTTCCAACCATCATAAACACTGGAATGTTTTCAAATATATTTTATATTATTCTATGTTTATTTTAAAAGAATATATTTTTCAAAATGATTTCTGAAGTTTTATTTCTTAAAGGTTTTTTAAAGAAAAAGTATTATCAAAATGTTTTTCACAATGAAAAGGATATTTTCCTTAATTTTTTTTAAATATATTATTATGGTATTTATATTAATCAATCAAAAAACCTTTATTCTAACTCCAATGAGTATATATTGTATTGATACCATCTTTAATCTTTTTATGGATTGTTTATGATCATTTAGAATAAGGAAAGTATTTAATTTCACTTGACTGAGTATAATTTTTTAGCAAATAACATTCCCATGAAACATTCACTTTCCCACGATCATTTGAAATTACATTTTCCCTAAATATCCATATTTTTTAAATGGATATGATTATCTATTAAAACTTATACCTTTTTACATATAGTGTTCATTTTGAAATTTATTTTATTATCTATGGAAATATGGATAAATCATTATCCTTTACTCAATACAGATACAATATGATAAGTCACATCATTCATTAATTAAATCGATTATTAGATATATGATGATTGATTTGGATTGGTATGACACTGTTTAGGGGCTAGTTAATTAAATACCCTTGGTTAATCTATGTTCTCATGCGAAACAATTATTTGAAAAAACCTTATGAATTGGTAACCAGTCTGTTTAATACTATTTTCTAAAAGGTATTAATAGTAGTTTGATAAACTGTCTTATGAAAGGACTTTATAGTAAAGGTATCATGAACCTCAGTAACATGATGTCTGATAAATAAGTATGCCTTTATTTATATTTAATTTTCATTATAACTGGTATTTTCACAATGATATTATATCTAGATGCATGTCATTCATAGATGATTGATTACATGACATGTGTTTAGTTATTTAACATTCCATATTGATTATGCAATATATATTCATATAGTGAGGTTATTTAAATGGAATTTCTATTCATCTATTTACCTCACAACATAGATTATGATTATTTTTTCACAATTACATCCACTATACATAATCCTTACTCAGAATTTGAGTTCACCCTTTTTCCCTTATCCCTGGGATTCCGTTAATTTTATGACTGATATAAAGGGATACACTAGATAGAAAAATGTTATCATTGAAAACAAAATTGCTGTAATTTTTTGATTTAAATATAATGGATAACTTTAGTATGTATTATGTTTACCAAGACTACTTACCATCATTCTATTGGGATTTGATTTAATTTAATTTATTCCAATGTAATGATGTAGGTACTGGCTCATGTCTACTGGGGTCAGGGTCTCTACATTATCTATGTTGTCAAATGAGTTATAAGAAATCCTTGATCAAGGATTATTTTCACATGGATTATGATTGTCGAATTATAGGAATATTATATTATACTAAATATTTATGTCATGTCTCATGATTTATAATCCATGTTTGATGGGTATGAATTAAATTATTTTATGATCATGTAATTTTATTAATTCAACATACCCTTTTTATCACCTTTTTATAACCAATGAAATTTAATTTTAGGGATTATATTTACCCTTATTGAACATTTTAGGTTACACTTAGTATTTTTGTTTTCCACAGGTTATAAAGACTGATTTTTAATGAATTATGTCAATAATGGTTTCATGTGTGAAGAATTATATGATATACTTTGAAGAAAAAATGCGAAATAATAAAATGTAGTTATAGTGGGATAACTCTCATTTGAAGACATGGGTATTGTTATGTAATAGTTTTTTATAATTCTTTAAAATGCTAAACCAAAAAGGTTATTGGGTATATATGTGATCCAATATTTTATTTTGATGTTGTAAGTATTAGAAAACTAACATTATGTCAAATTTATTCATATCTATGAATGAAATTTAAATATTATGTTTTTAACATAAAATCTAAGAGTGTGGGTTTAGGGCTATTATTCCTTTCGATAAAAATTTATATTATCGAAAACAAATATGGTATTATTCCCATCATTACATGCTCCTAATAGAAACATACTATTACCACAACACACTACTACCGGTTTCTACATAGTTTGTTATCAACATCTAAAAACTATGCTCCGATTTCGATTAAACATGAGGCATATTTACATTAAAAAACAACTTTATGATTATCATATGTCCAAATTAATTCATCCATTACACTCATTATCATAGTCCACTATTTGATAAACCTAGTTTGATAATTTCTGTTTAAATTTCCATACTTCATTTGATTGATATTCTATTTATGGTAAACTATACAAACACTCCGTATAATATCGTATATCAAACTGACATCATGAAGACTTCACAGTGTCTCCTCTTCCTCGATGAAACAATCAACCTTGATATATAAACATATACATGCCTTATTCCTTTGATATAACCTTAAAGATTCTGTCTATGATCATACATACACGACTTATTTGATTCTTGTCCAAGAATATCCTCTTTAATATTTTGTAATAAATGAAAAAAATTCAATGGATAAGATTAATCTAGTTTTTTCATTGACAAACAGATGTATGAAAAATAAAATGTGCTTGAACTTCAGTATATATATACTAACTAATGTAGATCCTAATGAAGATCCAATGAACTCAATATACCTCATAATATTTATGGTAAATATACTCAACAACTCTTTTCGGTAATAAACTCTTTTGATTTTGAATATCAATTGGTGTAGATCCATATTTTTTTCTATTCACTATCTATATCCAATGAATATTTACTTTCAACATAATATTATCATCATTTCAAAATTCAAAATATGTAAACATTTTGTGATTATTGATGTCTAAGAATCTAACTATATTATGATTTGGATGAACTCTAAATATTTCATAACATAAAGTAAATATAAACTTAAACCACAGCTGAAAGTGTCGCGAATCATCAGCATATATTTCTTCTAATCTCAGCATCATATTGTGACTGATCATCCTAGTTTGGTAAAATTGAATACTTCATTAGAAAAGAAAATTCATTTCATCTGATCACTATAGTAAGGATATATTTCATCTGATAGTCGTTGTCTTATAACCTCGACACTATATATGTGTAACAAATTAACAAAATTTCCATGAACACTAAAATTTTATTGGTATAATATGAATGATCTATTTTCCCAACATATTTCTACGTCTATAGCTTCTGGTCACCCAAATAATTGTCTACATGTTGCTTCCGATCAAAACTATTCTACTTATGAAAATCATTATCAATGGTTAATCACATTATTTCTCATAATTCATCTTCCAATATAATCACTACTCTTTACCTAGTACTACATTCACTCATAACATAGTCCATATTTCCCAACTTATGATAATTTTAATCATAGTAACAAACTATCAAAATTTATGTACGGTTCTCACTTGAAAATGAATTTTCATTCCAATCATAGTGTAATGCATCATCTACAACCTTTAATATGTCATGCAGAGCCATTTCATTATTCTCTTCAACTGATTATCATTTAGTTAACATGTACGTCGATCATTAATATATTTTCTACATATAATGTTCCAGCATACTATTTTATTTCATTCCTATTATCATGAATCTTATTTATTATCTACCTAAAGTAACATTATATGACTATTCTACAAGATGGAATAGTTCTTTAATTTCCTCACTTTTAGATATTTTCCACCACATTCCAATTAACTCAATATTTTTTTATTCACTTTAGGAATGTCTCTAGATCTTCTTCTTCTAAACTCATTTTTGTTATCTGCATTCTTATGGTTTACTCATCACTTCATTTCAATTATTTCGACTAAAATTTTGTATCTATATCTCTTTTCAATTATTATATTATTCATATGTATTTATTTTTATTTTAAATTCTCAATTTTTACTTCTCTATTTTGAGTGAATTGTCGAAATTTCTTTATCTATCATGCCTATTATCATAGATATACTCATCTATTACACTTATATTCCTCATTGTACATAACGTCAATTTCTTCCCCTTTAACATTGAACTATTTTTCATATCGCAACATTTCCTTGAGGAAGTATTTCACCAAAATAATCATGGATATCTCTTAGAGAATGATATATTGAGCTTTTTGGAATATCAATATTTATAAAAATAAACACACTTTTTTAAATTCATGTACCAATAAATTATTTCATGGATTCTTGATTTCAAAATATTATATCATTTCTTCTTTAAAATTGTTATGTAGTCAATATGTTTAAATTTCATCATGAAACTGACCATTAATTATTTAAAGATACGTTTATTAAATTTATGAATTATTATATTATATAGATTTACACATATGGGAAAATCTTTTTTTATCATAAAATGTATATTATTTTTCTTTATTATCCTTCAATAGACATCATAAAAAAATTTATTCTCATCGAATTTAATCTTTAGATTTTTTTCATCCGGTCTTCTATATCTCCAAATATAACAATTAATCTTCAATATCTCCCTGGATGGCATCACCTTCAATTAAATTAATAATGTATTTTATCTAGAACACATGAGAGAATAATATGGACTTTTATTTTTTTATTATTCACAGTAAAAATGATGTGAATTTTTTCTCATCCTAAAAAAAATCTTCACCATAACATCATCTATAAAGGGACATTAATTTTTTTATATTCTCAATTTATCTATTTTATCCAACTGATTTTTCTATATAATCATATAGACCGTTATAAAATGTTTAACTTACATATTATGATGATATTATTTTATCCTCAAGGTGGAATTATAATATTTATTTCTTTTATTTTCCTTCATATGTTTTCCTTCTTCCATTAGTGTTTGTTGGGTTGTTGTTGGTATATGTAACCTTGAAATCACTATGAAAAATTATTTCACAATTATTATTTTTCAATATTTTCAAATTTCATAGATGTTAATGTTTTTTCTTCTATTGTGAGGGTGGGTGTACTTATATGAGTTTCACATACTTTTAAATTTTCCAACCCACAATGTCGTCCTTCATTGCCATCCTTTCCATGTTGTATCATGTCAAAAATTTGACATCCCTGTGTCTGAACATACAGAAACATCAATAATATCCAATAATCCCTGGATTCTTCTATTTTTTGAGTTTTGGATTATGGATACTTATTCTAAAACTTATTTCTATAATATATTTACTTTGTTCTTTTATATATATCATAGGGAAACCCTTTGTTTTCTTTTATTAAATCCACCTTAACTGAAGTGGTGTTTTTATCACTTTTCATCATCTATCATTATTCAAAAATAAAACATGCACAATTCAATTTATGGTAGTTTGTGATAACCAATTCCTAAGAATGGGGTTTAACTTTTTCATCAGCTAGTCTTAAGAAAATTCCTCGAATAATTTTGCTATTTTATTACAATTAGTTTGAGGATTTATATAATAAAGGGTTTCCTATGAAATATATTAAGTGGTTGTTTCATTAAATTTATGTAAAGATTCATCTTTTGTGGCTTACATGTTTTCAAATTTATTCACAACTTAAAACTCTTTAAATTGATAGTGTTCTTGCAGTTTTCAATAAACTCCAATTATTCTTATCATTATGTAATCATCTTTATAAATGTCTGTTTATGAATCTTACATTTAACTTTCACATTTTATCATTCTATTTAGACTTTCTAGATTTGTTAAAATTTTTGGAGTTCCTAATATTTTTAAATTCTTCTTATTCTAGAAATATTTTATTAAAAATTTCATTTAAAACAACATTTTAATAAAAACGTATTTTTAATGATTCTTCCACATGTTTGAAATTTTATTGTAAATGTATTACCTTTTCTTCCTTAATTTCAACGAGTTTAGTAATACCATTATATTTTTAGAACTTATTTCCTAATTCACACCGTATCTCATTTGGATCTAGTTAAAACAATTATTTTTTTTATTACAGCCCTATTATATATATAAGTAAATATGTAACAACATTAAAATGGACATTTTTTATGTAATCATTGGTTTCTAAGTAGAAATATTTAAAAAAATCAATAAAATTTTACTTACCATAACTAGGGAAATATTTTTATGGAGGATTAATTTTATTATATTTTCCAATAATCTTACAACATAAATTAACTTCTACTAGTGGTGGATCCAACATTTTCCAATCTTTGGTTATGTTCATTAATTAAAAACCACATTCTTCTTTTAGTTTTTTAGTGTTTTGAAATATAATTTTTCCTTATCCCGGAGTATCATACATTAATATTATCTCAGAAATATATTCCTTAACATCCAGATAAAAAATTTCTTAATCTTCTGGAAATCTAAACTTCATAAAGATCAATAATAAACAACTATTATAAAAATATACATTCAAATATAGGGAACATATCCTCTAATTCCAATTGAGAGTCCCAAGGGATCATAAAATCACCCTGAAAGGGTGTATGGTAAATTAGGGGTGACCAAATATTATCAATTATGTTCAACATAAATTCTTTCATAATTTAAGATTATTTATCCTATCTTATCATCTAGGATTTATGAATTTTTATATTTCACCATCACTAATTTTTTCCAAATATATAAAGATTATATAAAGTAAATATCATAAAATTAATTTTATAATATTTTAACTCAATGTGAAAGCCAAATCCTTGTTGTGTCAACTTTTACCAAGTCATGAATTATTCTTATAATAATCATTTTCAATAATTGTAATGTGGTTTGGGATGTTATTATCTTAACCCATACTATACATCAGACACACTATATCTATCAACATTACAAAGTCTCCCATCATTTGATTACACTAACTCCCATTTACAAAATCATGAATTTATCTTCAACTGCCACTTCATATTCATATGAGGTACATATACGTGAACTCTATTATTCTCCAATTAAAATGTATTCTAGAGATCTCACTTTCCTTAGTACCTGATGTTCTTAGTCTTTTCAACATTACTCAGAATTTTATTTTTTGTTCTTATCAACATTACTTGAAAAAAAATATTTCTTAAAGTTATTTATTTGGAATCATCCCACACTAACATTATCTTCTCATCATCAACTTATTATGAATGATCTTGGCCCTTTCTATAGGCATAACTTCCTGAAAAAATCAAGGAACAAATTTGAGATCTAAATTAGAATTTCTATCTCAACTCAAACATCATTTTACAACCTTTAAACATTATAAAACATTAGAGTCAGCATTCTTCATTATGGATTTATCAAATTACAGCATAAAAACACATCAAATCATCTTCAAGTATCATAAATATTTATGAATTTTTAAATTATAGAACATCATCATCATAATGTATCAATTGATAAAGTTATTTCAATGATACTCAAAGATTAATCAAATGTATAAGCTTATTTTTTAGATCTTATCTATGAATAGTCATAACATTGTAACACAAGAGATTCGACTTCAGAAAATCGTAACTCTATGACTTTATAACTTAATCTCTTTATAGCTTAATGTTATAACTTCAACATTTTATAAATCAAATTCATAACTTCAACTTTGTATAGCCCATATTTATAATTTTAAATTTTCATTGATCAAGTTTATAACTCACACTTTGTATAGATCAACTTTTTTAAATTGAACTTTGTGAAGATTTGATAAAAAATATTATTCCTATATGCTCAAATTTCCCTATCCGTTAAACGTACAAATATACATAAATTTTCTAATATAATAATGTCATAGGTTTTTTCTTTTCCCAGTATAGCTTTGTATTTTTCCATATAGGAACCCTAAAATCTGTTCATCTGATGGTTTTACGAAAGTATATTTGAAAATCTTTATATGTTATAGTCTAGTGTCAATATGTTTTCTCCATCTAGATTACATAATCTGATATACTCATCAACTTTTTTCCCTAGTTCTCGTTTATCAGATGATCTTTGAAATTTTCATGCAATGGACTCACAAATCACTACTCTCCCATTTGGGATCACAATACATAGAACATGTATAAACACTGAATTTTTAGAAAAAATATTATTAAACCCATTTGAGTCATGATAACATTTTATGAACTTTTAGGATAATTGATTAATCATCAAAATTCTATAGAAAACTTCATAGGAAACTTCTTGAGAATATCTATAGGAAACTCTTTGAACTCACTCATTGAATTTTAAAAAATATATTTAAAATATATAGAATACTTACATTATCATCATTCAATAGATCTTAAGTGGTTGGGATAGTTTTCTTATTTAGCATCGAACTAAAAAGGTAAATGAATTGTCGACATGGACCCTCCCAACTAGTAATGGACCCTACTGGAAAATTTATACACTAGAAAAATGATATTCCTTACAGAGTTTTAAAGAACACCCCAATTTTGTTTTATTGTATTTTAATATTCCAATCATAGGCCCACAGTAATAAAAAATATTTTTCATATGATACTCATGTTCTTACATGCCACTAAAAATAGGGAACATTATATTCCCAAAATTGTGTCGATGAGAAGTGGTGTCCACCCAATTAGGGAACTAATTCCTATATTGCCACAATGTTCCATGATTTAACTATATAGATTCCATCTAGGCATAAGTATATATGATTGAAATTTCACATTGACGGATTCCCCGGTGGATGTAGTAAGTATAAACTAATACGTCGACTTACCTACACCAGCTATCGACACATAGTTATGGTTAAACTAGGATAACATGACTCATAAGGGAGTTTTGTTCTATCACAATGGTGGTAAATATTAATATACATCAATCAATATGTATAGATAAATTGATATTCTTGACCCTGACATGATCGAGTGGAAATACTCTACTCTTACTTGATGAGAATCCCCTTCCCATTGAATACTAACTAGGAGATAAACCTTAATATCTATCTAAGAATTATACACATTAGGAATATTTCATATGATTAGTTTAGTATTCAATAGAATCATCTCCACTAGTTTGTTTTCATATAAAGTAAACCACTTATTGACATAAATTGTTCTCACTTCCCCATGATGTGTGTGGATTTTGGATGTAGTTATACCTTTTACTTAATCTTTAGTTAACACACACCAAGTGATTGATTAGAGTATTTTTAGCAGTGATCCTATATTTTGAGACTATCTTCAATTCTTAGTACACACTCTTTCTTTAGTGTGAAACCTATCTTTAAAAGATGAATCTTTTTCATTTCATTTCACAATATGGTTCTATTAAAATTAATCTTTGACACTGAGGCTAAAGGAATTTATTGAAACAAGTCCTAAAAAATGAATCATCTCATCATCATCCTTATAATGGTATGAAGATTCACTGCCCTTGGAATATCTCCTATGGTGTTAATTGAGATCTTCCTTACAATTTATTTTATTTATGTGGCACTTCAGTTTCAATCCCTTAGAGGGTTTTAGTTTCCATCCTTTATAGATAGTGACCTTAAGAGGGTATTCTAATATTTTCATCACGACATTATCAAATAGAGGTGGCTGATGGTGTGTGTGTATTGGAGGGGGGTGTTGCTTTCATTTGAGAAGCTTCCCTCAACCCTGAGAATATTGATTTCAAGGGTGGTAAAGGATAAGGTATTATAATTTCCCTGATTTCTATGGGATGGGATTGAATTGGATCAACCCCCATCATGTGATGGATTGATTGAATCTTTGATGACACCAGTAACTGTGGTGGTGTTTAAAATCCCCCAATACCTATGGGTCGGGGTTTCACTTGTTGTGTTGAAATGGAAATGACCACTGTGGACTTCTTAATTATTCATACCCTTATATGTGAGTGGTATGGGTGTAATGAATTCTATAGGAATTAACCTCTATCTATAATGGGTTCTCCCTATTTGTAGAATTTCCTTTCCATAGATGGAACACCTTCTCAATTTACATATATTATTTATACATGATCTTGTTAATATCTTAGTCATGTAGTTTATTCCATTATAGATTTTTAGAGATTAAATAGTTTTGTTGGAATCATTGGCTATCATATATAAACACTTGACCTAAGAAATGACCTAGGGTCATTACATTTTAATTGGTCCAACAAGATGTAACAGATTATCCATTGATTGTTTTGAATTTTAAGGCTCTATATTCTCCCCATCCCTTGATATTTACGTCAGATGGGGTATCCATGATTATTTCATAGAGTTCCATTGTTCCTATTAGAGTTATTTATGTCACTATCCAATCTTTAGTTGTTGGGAAGCTAACAAAGAATAGGTCGGTTTAGGGGAAGATACTTATTACTGTATCAATGTGGTTAACATACTTCTCATAATAAAAATTCGTTGCCTTATGATGGGGAATGGTTATTAGAAAATGAAATCATATCTTATAATATTTTTTGATTGTACTGATATGTGTCAATAGGCTAAAATATCACTTGTATATTTCCTTAATCCAATTCCTTACACATAATCATTATATGTTCTTTATCTCCAGTGATATATTACTTGACCTAAACTTACCACACGGCTTTATTCTCTATTTCCTTTTCAAAGCAAACAAGTTCATCCAAATTATCATCGGTTGTATGAATGGATAAATGATCTGAATGTGGATCAGGCAATGAACTCTACATTAAACTATCCCTGGAATGAGATGATACATCACCAATAAGTGGTGAGGCGCTTTGTGTAGCATTCCTCAACCTTTTGAGTGCCTCTCATTATAAGGGAATTCATAGAGAGTCTTTAAAATACCATCTTGGTGAGGTATGATTTCACTATAGGGAGGAATTTTACATTAAATGACTTGGGGAGGAATTCAATAGAGATTTTCATATTCAACATTTTGGATAGTAACTCCATCCTGGCTTGATGTCCATATGTAAGGAGGAACTCAATAGCATATGACTAGGGATTAATTCCATGGTGGATGATTTGATTTCAATAAGAAAGTAATTTTTGGTAAGTGCTCAAGGGAGGACATCCAAATTTACTGATATCTTCGCTGTTGGGAGGATCTATGCAGTCATGAACACGTCATTATTTTTTTAAGGAGTCAGTAGCTTTTTAAGATACCATAGAGTGGTTTTTAGTCCCTTAAAAACATTACCATTGTTCAAGGTAGAAGTATGGTCCTTCCCGTGATATTTATGTTTACCATGAAGAGACATTATTGATAATCATGGTTATACAAATGGGGTTACTCATCAGTAATGGGAGTTATATGCTTTGATAAATAAAATTCCTACCTAGTAACCCCATAAGAAATCACCTTCTTCTAAACAAAATATACCAATGATCTTCTTATGTGGCTATAAAAACATACTATCATGCCTAAAAAGTGCATGTAGGGATGGAATTATGATATAACTGATCATCATTGGTTTCTTTCAAAATAAATTGAAATTACTTTTAGGTGAGTATAAGAATATGAGTTAGCTCTTGGATAGGCACCAATAGAATACATCAGTGGGAATTATGCATGCATCCATGAATATTAACATGGGATGATGTTGTTATGAAAATATTATCTTTACAACCAATAGTGGGATCAGAATTATATGCCTACTCTTGATCGACTATCAAAATGAGGCCATGAGATCTCAAAGTGTTAGCCTTGGTATAAGCCTTTCCTAGAGTTTTTGTTGGGATATGCCAGAAAAATCCAATTTGAATGTCAATATGGGACCTATTATTTCCTTCATTCCAAATCAAGATATGTAAGAAATCTTTTAGATCATGATCAATAATATGATTCCTCTCATGAGTAGTCATTAGAGTATACTCACGGGCCTATCTAATGGAGGGAGCATTAAAATGGTATTTTATCAGGTTTATCCTTGGAATATACTGATGCTTTTCATATAATATTGTATCCATGATATGATGATAGCTCCAAAAAACATGCACATGGATATAATCCTACCATTCTATCTCCAACAGAATATAATCACACACTTCTTCCATCAGAATAGAGATAAAATCCGAATATTCAAGGGGAGTGGGGATATAATACCACTCTCATCCTTCATTTTCCATCGTAATATACTAAAAATTTTCATTGGTGGGGAAAGTGATATTTTTTTGCTCCCTAAGCACAACTAGAATATGATATCAGGTGTTTTTGTTTTAAGTACGGATATGGGGATGCTCTATGATATATGTCATCATTTTCTGATAGACTTTCTCATGGGGAACAACAATATGTACATTCCCCATAACATTAAATGGGTTTTTCATGAAGTGAGATCTACTACTAAACCTCTTGGTTTGAGATTCCTAGTATGATATCTCATTAGAGGCTTCTTTTGTTAACTCTAAATGGGTAGTTTGTGTGGGGTTTACAACATCAATGATTTTAATCATCCCTATTTGGATGTTAATAGGAGGTAGTAGGGGATAGAACATCCCCCTAATTTATCTCCTTGAGGTAGAGAATATGGTAATATTTTTGCTTCAAATATATGATTACATACCAATTGGAGATTTTCAATGGCACCACATATTCCCACATAGCCCCTTAGTGATAGAGTGACTGGTGAGGCTTTATCAGCGGGAGTATTTTTTATGTTTCCTACAAGATGGGGATATTACTATTAATATTATACCCTCTCACAATTTTATTTTCTACATAATATTATAGGCATTGAGTCTGTGACAACATCCTACTAATTTTTAGGGCCACAAACTTTGTATCCACCATCAATTGCAGTGGGAAACTCGGTTATTGAGAAGAAAAATGACATACACCATAGTGGGCACTATCTTGGTAGGATCCAAATGGATTCATTACCTTGTATTGAAGGGATATTTGTAAATTTTTTATAGTTTAGAAGGGTCAACAAACACAAACAATAAAATCGATTACTGCATCATCATAAGTAAATGCATGTCTGATCAATCTCTTTTATTGTTAATGGATTCAGGTCTGGTTAAATTTTTTTGTTTTTGGTATAAATCTCCCAGATCACTCATATATGATGCCATTACATAGTAATAATATCATGTATTAATTCTATAGGAAGTCCATCACTAGGGTTTTAACACAACCTTGCCTTCAAAATTATTATTGACTGAATGGATGGGAGGTTGGTTTAACTATAGCCTTTAGAGGTTGATTATTACTAACTTTGGGACTCTATTATAGATTGAAGAATTATTTGTGAATCCTACAAAATCCTAGTGAAGTAATTTTTATTCTTTTTATATAGATTTCATCATAATCAAGTGTTGATGTGAACATCTATATGTATAATAGGTTCTCCAAATTTCTATATAGCAATTAGTAATTCCATGGATTAAAGTATTGATGTTGGGAATTATGGAATTCATCACCATCTGAGGACATAGTAGGTGTTTTAGTGTTGCTATTTGGTCCATAAATAGTCTTCCTACATATTCCTATTAAGGGAATATGTACCATGTTGTTCACTGACACTTAACAAAGAACATCATATATTTTTGGGTTGTGTCATGAGGAAAATGTGGTGCATTTTATGATTGTGTAACCATGAATGATTATAAGTAGTTTAAAGTAATTATAATTTCAAATTTCAGTGAAAGGTTCATATCGGTGATTTTTTGGGAATAATGCATGAGCATCCATTTCTAGTTAACCATAAAGGTAATATTTCCAATTAAATATAGTTGTGTTCACAATAAATATATCCCCATGAGATATGTGGTTGTTTTATAATGGGTATGTGTCTCACCAAAAATGGATATAGTCTCATTAAGAATATGTCCCAATGAGATAATGTTTCAAAGTTGATATGGTCTTAAAAAATGATATCTAGGGTCATAGGGAATATAACATGATGAGGAAGGACATGGGAGATTTCTAGAGAAATATGGCCCTATGAATATGGGTTCATCAGGAATATGGCATAGGGAAGGTGAAAATCTCCTTAGTGGGAATATGGCCTAATGAGGAGTGACATTGGGAGACATGATTGATATGAATTGGTGTGGGAGGATATAGATGGTTTTGATATTTGTATTGAACCTCACAAAGGAATCCAATGTATCTTAATAAATGGGAATCAAATCCATTGTAGTTATTGTTACATTGTTTTAGGTGATGTGGTATGATATTATCATGTAGTTCTGTATTATAGAGGTTTGTGTCATGAAGGGTAAAAAAATAAAGGATTGATTACGTATTAGACATAGAGTTCCTAGATCGCTATCATGGTCAATTAATTAAGTTAAGCACGCAGATTTGGTGATCTCTTAATTTAGGAGGCCCATTCAAGAATTTTTCTCTTATCTAATGATGGTTGGATATAAGGGATATTGAAACCTAGTTGAATATGTCCATATGGAATGATATTGGTTCTTACGTGTAGTCCACCATTATTTGGATGTACCTATATTGTTGATGTATCCTAGTGATGAAGTCGTAAATAAGAATATGGATGCGGCTTACACATTGTGAGGAATCCCATTCCCTCATGGATCAAAAAGAAGAACAAGTCATCTAAAATGAAAATATGTTAATATGGTTTGGCCCTAGATCTACTACGTTTATCCATATGTACATTAGAATGTGTCATTGGTATAATTATTACAAGAACTCATGTTATCAAAGGGGTTTTAATAATGTGATAACTATAGGGGTCCTGTCAGTTTGGGAGGATTTAGCAAGAGAAAATTTTATCCTTGAAATACATGTCGAAGGGGTGAACATTAGTGTGCATTCCCAGGTCATGTGAATATAGAGGTTTATGTGGAGGCCTTGAAAATTGGATTCCCATATAAGAGACCTAGGTAAAGGGATTATACACCATTTAAACTAGTATGGACTTGTTACTATATTATGGGAGTGGTATAAGGTGATTCTCTTCAGTGAACATGGGTGAAGGGGTTTTTTCATCCGAGGGTTGAGTGAGATTTGTCACCCTAGTGAGGTCTAGGAAAGGAACTATTCCCATGTGAGGACTTTGTGAATGTGATTTTCCTTGTGAGTGACTCCTAAAGGGTCTCACCCTATTTATTGTTAATTAAAGGGGACATACCTTGTGAGGTATGAGTGAAAGGGGCCTCCTTCCTAAGAAGTTTCCTCAAGGGTCTTGGGAAACTTTTCCTCTATAAATTTCCTCCTTAATGTGTTAAGAAAATGATGCTCTTATATAGTCAAAGAGTTGTGAACTTCTCCATTGTGGTGGAATAACTAGGGAGAAGTGGTATTTTAAAAATGTTTTTACTTCATATTACTCAATAACCCTTACTGTTTTCTCATTAACATATGTTTTATGAATTTTTGGACAATTCCATGGGGTTCTAGAGACATGGGTGAAGGTTTATCTAATAATATCATCATTTTTTAAATGTCAAAATCACATGCCCAAGTGGGAGATCAAGGATTATATTTCTAGGAAATAATTCATACCCAGGTGCAAGGAAATCATACATAGTTGTTAGTTCATGAAGGTCCACTTGGGTGTATCAAGATGGTATCATTCATAGGGCCTAAGGAAGTATGACCAATGTGTACCCCAATGGATATGGTAGAAATCATCAGTTTCTTCCTAGGGACCTTTGGAACTCTCCACCTTGGGTCTTTTTTCCAAAAATGATTTCAAACATTTATTCAATACCAGCATTCAAGTTATCAATTTTATTATCATTTTTTAATTATTATCATCTAATCAACCACTTCGTTGTTTTGTCTATGAATAACTACAGAATCATCTAAACATTTCTCCAATAAAGTGATTTTATATTTATGTTTGTAAATATAGAGAACTTGAATTATCAAAAATCTATTAATAATCATATTTTTATTCATTTTAATGTCTAAATCCTTGATTAAAACATCTAGTTACACTTGATGATAAACTACACCTTCTGGATCGTCATATTTTCTCATTGATTTTAGTTTCAAATTTCTCATTATTTACTGTCATGAAATTCTATGATTTTTATTTAGACTTAGTTTCACTTTATTAAAACCAAAACTCATCATTATATTGATATTTTTACACTGATCTCATTCATAAAAACTTATTCACAGATTGATTTTCAGATATGTCATTCTTAATGGAATAAAAAACATCACACTATTTTTTTAAATCAGATCACCATATAGTGAATGATCCTTTTGATACATAGGAATTATATATTATTAAATAATTATTCAATATATTTTACAAATACATACCCATGGAAAATAATTCTATTGTATATTTGGAGACTATATATTCACTATTCTTATTTCACAAAATATCATCAACACCTCCAAGAATATCATCATGCATAGTTCCCCACATAGAAATACCCTACTTAAAAACATTCTTAATAACCCAGGGGGTGGAGAAATAAGAAAGGTTGAGCTCCGATTCTTAATAAGGGTAATGAAGGGAGATATCAATTATCACATAAGAATAACATGATCATAAGATCATGCTATCATGATCTTAACATTTGAAAACTATATCCAACATTTCATATATCATAATCATGAGTCATGGCATAAAGATTAGTATTTTATAAGAGATGAATAATAATGTAATCAAATAACATGATCCATGAGATCAAAACATTAGTATAAGACATAATTATGTGGCCTACACATTATAAGAGAAAATAATTTCCTTAGTCAAGTCTACTAATAAGAATATCATAATGGATTAGTCTCACTTTATATTCCATCACATCATTTGTCAAGGTTCACTCCCAAGACCATTATAGTGTACAATGTCCCTTATTGAACTTGATTCACTTCCCATCCTAGTCCTTACTATATCATGAGATATACATATTTACCCAATTTATTTTAGTTCTTTTTAATTCATGGATCACCTTTTAAATAATCATAATCCATTAATTCTTGGGCCACATGATTATAATTCATTCATAATATATCACAACCCATGGAAACGAAACATGTTTCATAAAGATTTCCACATTTTATCATAGAATAACCCATGGAAAATAAATGGGGTTTATAAACATCTCATCATCGTAATCATAAACCATCTAGAGAAAGAATAAGGATGATATCATTGTATCATATCCCTAGTAAAGATTATGTAACATCAAAGGATGTAATGGTAAATGAATAATTACATTAAAATATTATAAGAATTTTTCTTGGGGAACAAATCCATTTCAATTTGAAATCAATTATTTAGAATCCCAAATATTTATGATGCCCTAGCCTAGGGGCCCCTAAAAGGTTCCCCTTACTGGTGGGCCACATGGCCTCATGTGCACCTTCCCGTATGCCAGAGGCTGCTGACTAGGTACAAGGGCTTATGGTGTTTCTATGGGGAGACTATTCCCTAATGTTATAGTGGAGAAAACTTTATATAATAAACATATAAATAGAAAATATATGATATCAACGAATAAGAAGTATAAAATTTGGGTAAACATCCTCCAATAATCAATAACTCAAAAGTTGGGAAGTATCATATACAAAGTGATGATAATGTACTGCATGTGTCTAAAAAACTAGGAAAAATGTATACATGGTATCATAAAATACATGACATAAAAACAACAAATAGGAAACCAAAAACTATCCAAGAATCCTAAGTATTGTACCCATCATTTTCTACCATCCTAAGAAAGTAATAAAGATCTAGTGCCCAAAGCGGGACTCTGCCACTTATCAACACTTGTATACAAATAATCTTCTTCGGTACCATAAACGGCCCACATAGGGCATGAGATCAATCTATGATGACCACCACCAATTTTTTTTATACCTTTCAGCCTATGAATATATACAAAAATAGTGTCCATGCATTTATAATAGTAAAGATAGTATCATAATGTAAATACCCTGATAACCGCTTCATCCTCAACTAGTGGATGAACATGTAATCATTTAATAAATTATGTTCATGTTTATAATAATTTTCATCTAACCTATATGTAATATTGTAATGTAATATGATCCAAGGTTAATCCAAGGAATCCCATAATGATGATAGTAATAAAAGTTGATCCAATGAAATGACCAATGAATCCTATAATGATGATAATAATGGATGAGGATCCAAGGTAATAAACAAGGTGTCCTTAAAATATGGGGTCGAGCCAACTCATAGGGATAATATGAATCATGGATATAGGGGTCTATGTATAATCCAAGGTGAATCACCAAAGTCATTCCACTATAAAATATTCTAACTGAGTCCAAGGATCTCCTCCTTGGTATTCATATGCTAAGCATGTCTTGGCCCAATGGGGTGCATCCATGGAGCCATACATCTGAAGTCATCAACATGGATCCAAGGAATGTATATGAGGCATCCTAATATCTAGATAATATATAAGGGATCAATCGACATAATTATGGGAATCCATTAGTAGACAAGGAATATGTTCCATGGTGGGTATCCCCTTTGGAAACCAAATCATTGAATTGGAACATTATCCTATGAGTTCTCAAGGAATTCCCTCATAAATCCAAATATTTCTCAAGTATGACCACTCCTATAATGATAAAAAGGTACATATGAAATGGGAACTTTTTTCATTATTCTTTATTCATTTATGTATATGTAATACTCATTCATTTTAATAATTCAATTGTTTAATTCAGTTGGTTTTCATACTAAGTGAAATGGCTAAATAGAATATGCACCCATTTAATACTTTCATTCCATAATTAATAATTGGGCTATTTCCTTTACCATTACCAATAATGTTAAGGGAATATAAGGACATCCACCCATATCTATTCAATTATAACATTTAATAAGTCCATGTGATATCTGTAATATATTTTCAACTTACATTTTAAAGGATGATTAATTAAATTAAACACTTTTTTTATTTGGGTCAAGTGAAGAAACACATTCTAGACATTAACTATTAATAATTAATTTAGTTGATAGGGATTACCATTTTTAGGGTCAAGACACCCACCGAAATCGTGTCATAGATAAACCCACATGGGTTTTAGAGGAATAATTAAGGGGAACCCATACTTGGGGTGGAAGGAATTGAGGTCTCAACCTCCAGTAGTGTGGTGAATATTTGTATAAGGGGATATAGAATACAAGAAAAATTATTATTAGAAAGGTATGTAAATTTAATAGGAAATTACCGATGAAAACATCATAAATACAACAGAGATAGTTTATAAAATGGTGATAATTTAGTGATATGTCATAAACCACCTACCGTAAGCCTGTAAAACTTTACTAATCAATTATTAACCTTTATTTTTGGATGGGATTGGATTAAAATAAGAGAATGTATCAAAACCCTGAAAATAGGGCATATGAACCTGTATCTAAATAAGTCTTTCGAGGAGAAGACAAATAGATAGAGGAGGAAATTGAATTGAGTATGTACTGTTGTGAATCTAAAAAGATGACATGGGATCAAATCAGATTTTGGATGATGAATTAGGATCAAATCAGATTTCAGATTACAAATTAGGATCAAAACCTATAAAAATAGGCTTGGGATCTCAAAAGTGAGAGGTAAAGGGACATTATCCAATAGAATGAGAAAAAAGAGTTGGGATAATATTATTAATAATTTAAGGTATGTTTTTTCTTTTAGCACGATTTTTATGGGGGTGCATGGTTTAGATGCATGGTTGGTGAAACCGTCTAATAACTATGCATACTTATATGATTCAAGGGGTTAATCACATGATGTTATATCCATGGGATGGCTAACTATTCACAAACCATTCCAACCCCTCTCCTAAAAATTATATATCCTCCCATATGGATGTGCACTCTAGGATACACGGTATCCTAAAACCATGTAGCATCCAAAATCCCACTGTCTATCTCTCACACGGTTATTCAAACCATGAGGATTGGGTTTCACTATTTCTACTACCAATATGGCCAAGTGCATTTTCAACAAAATAGAGTTTTGAGATCTGAACAAGCCTTGGAAACATCCAAAACAACCACAAACTCCTTAGGAATCCATATTGGGTCTAAAATAATTAATTAGATTCAAATTTAACGGATCCATACCTCAGTGAAAAATTAGGTTCTTACAGTGATCCCCCTTAATTGAACTAATCCCCGAGTTCACCTTCCGAGGGAATAAAACTTCACCTGAGAACAACACCAGGAATTGAGCATTTGCATTGACCTCCCTCTCCCATGTTTCATCCTATAAAAGATAATTATTCCATAACAACAATTCTAAAGGGACTGACCAACCTTAGAGAGCTTGTGTTCTCCAGTGAATGAATTTTTTTTAATAATCCTAAAAATAAGCATTTGTATCTATTTTGGCCTCCTCATGATCAAAAGTATGATGGGTCAGCATGATAATGTGAACTCTGTAAAATTTAGGAGCTTTCATGCATGGTCTGATACCTAATAATAATAAAAACTAGTTGGGTATCGGTCTAACTCTATCCAGAATCTCAAGTATACCTATATAATCATGATATAACTTATCTTTCCTTCGTATCCATTTATTCCCAAATCTATGTGGTACATGTAGGGAAAACAATTCCCATCCTTGAACTCTAGAGGTCATTGTTGGTGGTCATTGTAAGATTTCTACCTCGAATATGTAGTAGTAATACACTTACTGATTATCTGAACCTACTCTGATGTCACCTGAATTAGATGAGGACCTTGTAGAAATGCCTCTCCTGACTCTAACTATCAAATATGTTAAGGGAATAACCTACCATAAAAGGACTCATAACGATCCATTTGAATTGTCCCCTAAAATATATTATTATAGGAGAACTCAATGAGAGGGATATGCTTATCCCATTAATCACTGAAATCAAGGACACATTCCAAGATAATGTCCTCCAAAACCTATATAATCTATTTGGACTGGATATTGGTTTGAGGGTGAAAGGTTATGCTCAAAAGCACCTATGTACCCATAGCTCCCTGCAACCCAATCTAGAAACTTGATGTAAAATGAAAATCCCTAACAAAAATTATAGTAAGAGGGACCCCATGTAGTTGTATGATCTAGTAGACACACAATATTCTCAGCTAATTAACTATAAATTTCTCATAGATAGGAAGGAAATTGGATAATTTCATCAGCTGACCCATGACTACTGAAACTACGTCACTACCTTAAGGAGATCGCGGTAAGCCAACCAAAAACCCATCGCAACATCTTCTCATTTCCATTATGGGACTATTAACATCTATAACATGGTATTAGGTAAATTTTCCTCCTCATTAACATGATTATAGGTGGAATAAATTGTGATAAAACCTACTATTTGATGTTTCATTATAGGGCAGTAATATTGGTATCACATATCTCAATACATATCAGAATTGTTTGGTTGAAATTCCAACTAAAAAACATGGTAATCACACATAAATTCCTCTATCATATCTATAGGAACCTAAAAATTCCCATATATATGTAGAATATTGTCCCCATTAATGAAAAATATATAGAGTTGGATCCTCTGCCAAGATACCCTCCCAGAGAACCAAACCTTTAGGATCGAAAAACATCCTACTATTCATCCTATCCAGAAGGGAAGAGGTGACTGTCAATGTTGAAATACAATACCACTAATTACTCTCATAAAAATACCAATGAAACTTTGAATATAGGGCCATAAATTTAAATTCATCACTGGCTTCTTGAATTACCTATGCCTTATTTTTCCGAATCACTACATATTCCACTGCTTTAACCATTCCATCCATGTAGGATAACTCAAAATCAAAACAATTATATAATTAGACCCATATTAACTATATGATATTAAAGTCAAAATTTGAAAATATATAATGGAGGATATTGTGGTCTGTATACACCACAAAGAGCTCATCCATTAGATAGTGTCTCCAGCAGCATAAGGTGTGGAAAACAGTTGTTCTCTCAAAGTCATGTCATGATTAATTCCTCTAATGAGGCCTCAACTGCTAAGATCTATAAGAAATGAATATATCCTTCTATATCTTTTTTGAACCATGGAAAATTCATGATTCCTTAAAGAATAATTTATATCCTTTTCAAGGATTTGTGATGATGAAAATATGTTCAAAGTCAAGACTTCCTTTCAGTTCCTAAAAATATTTCTCACACAGTTCCGACCATAGGAACTTAACACACTTATTTGTAAGACCAGTAAGAGGTGATAAAATGAATGATTTGACCTGTATGAAATTCTTATAATATCCATCCATCACCATGAAACTTATTATATCAAAAACATTATTGGGATGCTCCCATGACACACCGACACTTACATTATTTGCTTAATTGATACTCTTGATTCTAAGAAAATATGACCCAAGAAGTGAACTTTGCCAATGTATAAGTTTCACTTAGGAAATATAGAATAAAGATGATACTGTCTCAATGTATTTAAAATGATATCAATATTTTTATCCTGATTTCTAAGAGTATGATAATATTCCCATATATAATAAAAAAATATCATGTAAAAAATATAGATTGGGAGGGAAGACACAATTCATCATAGTCATGAAATTAAAGGGTGCACTTATAAGACTGAACAACATCAAAAGATACTCATATAAACCCTAACAACTAGTAAAAGATGTACAAGGAATATCTAAACTCCTGAATCACACCTGATGATTTCCTGATTTCAGTTTGATCTTATAAAAATTCCACCAATCATTAGTGTTGGTCAAATAGATAATCTATATGAGGTAGTGGATACTGGTTCTTAACCATAATCAGGTTTAACCTTCGTTAATATACTCAATGTTTAAGGTTCCCATATGAATTTTTGGCATAAATAATGGGTAAACCCCATGAATAAGTATTGGGTCTGATAAAACCTTTAGACTCGAGATCCTCCAACTATTTCTAAAGCTCATGGAGCTCAACAGATTCCATCTTGTATGGGGAATGGATGGTGGGGATACTCCTAGAAGAATTTTAGTCATAAAATATACCTCTCTATCAGGAGGATATTGAGAAAAAAATCAAGAAATAAATCCCTAAAACAATCTTCTACTATAAGTAGATATGTTATATGTATTCCCTGATCCTCCATGAAGAGACTCAAAATCTGGCTAATCACTACACCTAGCCCATGATTCTATGGTCCATCTCTATTGGCCCAGACATTACACTCAACCTTTTGAAGATAATTTCTTCTATATAGTGATATAAATTACACCCTATGATGATATTAGTCCACATATTAATGATAATTAACCAACCAACCCATCCTATAAATGTAATCAAAGCCCATTATCCCAAGAATAAGGATATTCTATAAGAAGGGACGACTACCTACCTTAAAGGGGAAGTCCAAATATTGGTGTAAGACATTGGATTGCATGCCTGGTGGTATGTCTAAGGTCATCTCACCACATAAGTATTGAATATCAATCCAAACAATTCAAACTATTGATAAAGATATAATGCTTTGTGAATCTTTTATATTGAATATAGATGATATGATAGTGGAGGCTACCAGAATAGTACCTCATACCACTCTAATACTTGGGTATAAGCTATAAGGCATGAAAATATCCTAATCCATAACCCTTTTCTATAGTTGTACTACCCTGAGTAGTTCTGGTCTTCTTACACTTACAATCAGATGTCTGAATACTAGGGGAACAAGCTCCCCCTTGGGTTTTCCTATTGGTTCAACTCCAACTCCCTACTTGACATTAGATCAAAATCGTACCCCTAAAGGTGGACCTGGTGTAGAGCCTCTTCCATAAGAAGAAAATGGAATGGTCTAATATAATCTTCGATGATGGCCCATATAACCTCAAGCATGAGACTCCATTGGGTCTCTATCAAACTGAAGCTTTAGATGCCCCTTCCATCCATAATGATGGCATACAATGTAGATTCTACTGTGGATACTCGAGCCAAAACTACTCAGATAAGAAAACATAAGGATACACTTCTTGCTACTGGAAGAGCTACTGCCCTTCCTTTCTATTAATATTTTTTTCCAAATACTATCAGATTATCTTGAGTTATTAATAGTTATAATATCCAGATTAATGATCTTAGAAAAGGTAGGAAGGTGAAATACATTCACCTGTAAGTGAATTTAATTCATAATCACATCATTTAAATGTCACATTCGTGATAGATCATCACTAGCTAGAATTGGGGAAATAATTGAAACTCATTCAAATGAATTGAATAGTCCCTAAAGGAAATAACACCCATCTCTAGGGGAATAAACTCTCTATCTCGGTCATCTATCAATTTCTGATAAAGGAATTAATCATAGGAGGAAGTTTGAAAGTCTTCCCAAACCATTCCCAAATGAAGACTGGCCTAGGTAATCACATACCACCAGCACTTGGTCAAATCATGCATCTTGTAGGTAGGAATCATGACCCTCATATCTGAAGGCATCTATAGATTCTATAAGATAGATAGTGTGTAATACATCCAAGACTAAACCGCCCGTGGACCACTATCCCTAGAAAAATATGGGGGGATGAAGTTTAAGGAACTAAAAAGTTAGATCATCCATGGTAGGTTTAGGTCACGGAGAAACCTATATGAACTATATTAGAAGTAGAAAACCCTCTCAAATCCTAGTTTTAGTCATTAGTATGGGTATAAAATATGGTGCCACAAGTGGTACATCTCGCGGTTTAGGGTCTACCATCTCGGGATCATGGTCATCACCACCCCCTGGAACACAACTCATGTATTTCATGGCATAATATATTTGAAAATGCTAATCACAAGCCTCAAAACATGATTTTAGAGGATATAAGCACTAGAGATAATAGTTCATAAGAATTAGGGATCACTACTCAAGGTATACTATCCTGACTAACCACTTATAAGGATAGGGTAATTGTAAGTGTTCAGATTAGACTAACATGGGTTCCAGTAAGTGAAGGGTGAATGATGCAATTTCTCATCATTTATGGGAATCCATTTAATTTAATAATTCATTATTTTCATTTAATTTTATAATTTTATTATATACATATAAAAATTCTCAATTAAATGCATCTTCATTCCTGGTTAATAAAGGCATATACACTTTACACATAAAATAGATACCCAATGAATTCCATTCAACCCCATCTACATTTGGTCTCATAATGTAATGGGTAATAAAAGATGGACCAACTCAGTTAATTACCCATTCTAATCTATGAGGACCCATACAACTCATGAACTGAAACTAGAAATCCCCTAATCACTGCCAAATAATAGCTCATGTAACTAGAGGTACATAAATGAAATAGGTATGAACTATCTATTTAAGATTACAACATCAACCTATATATTAAAAAATAATAAATGTTGATGTTGACACTTCAAATAAACAATCCCCATACAATACATATGATAATATATGGACGTGAAAATACAAAAACCATGGATCAATCAACAATCAGAGGAAATATAAGTAATGAAATCATTGAAATTCACCTATTTGGTATGGAATATGCATGACATGTGAATTATAGGTCCCTATAATGATGCATGAAACAATTACTCTTGTTGCATCAGGCCATGAAAATAACAAGTAAAGCATATAGAAATACCACATTCATGTGAATCACCCAACAGTGAAGTAACATGAACTATAATAAGGGGGAAACAAAACAAAAATCCTCATTTTAGGAAACTCGGTAGTTACCCCAAACATGTGTTATCTACTCCTAGTAATAGTTTATAACCTAGTTCCATAGAGTTCCTAATTTTGATTACATTAACTCAAAATAGTAAGATAAGAAAAGAAACCTATGATACCACTTTGTGACATCATAGCTTGGGTTACACTCAATGGTACCTTGTGCTGGTGGGCCAAATAGACTCATGCATGACTCCCCATATACCAAATAATGATGACTAAAAGTGAGGGCCTAGGGTGTATGTGAGGAGAATATTCCCTCATATTTGATAGGAGAAAAATGGATATACTAAGTAGATAAATAGTGGAAGCATGATATCAAAAATTAAGTAGCAGAAAAAAGTAGTAAACATCCATCAATAATAAACAACTCAAAATCTTTAATTTACTATATAAAAAATGATGATAATATATTTCATGTCTCTATAAATTTGGAAAACATATATACATGGTAGTAGGAAATAAATTCAATACCAAAGAATCAAAAAGAAAACAAAAACTATCCCGGAATATTGAGAATTGGACCAATTATCTTCAACCAAGATCTTTCCTAATAAAGCAATCAAGATTGGGTGTCCAAAGTGAGACACTTCCCCTTATCAACAACTTCATACATATAATCTTCATAGGTACGATCAGTGGTCTAGATAGGGTGTGAGATAAATCAATGTAGTCCACCACCAATGAAATATATTCCATCATGTCTATGAATATAAATAAAAATAGTGTGTAGAGGTATATATAATATTAAAGGAAATGTAGTAAGGTAAATACCTCAAAACCTGTTTCAGTCTCATCTGGTGTCTGAACATGTAATTATTTAATTAATTATTTTCTAGTTTATAATAAGTGTTAACTAATATATATATAATAGTGTAATTTAATAGGATCCAATGTGAAACCAAGTCATCCTATAATGATGATGATAATAAAGGAGAATCCAAGGTAATGAACAAGGAACCCTATAAGGATGATAACAATAAAAGTGGATCCAATGTAATAACAAAGTAATCATTGACCTCCAGGGTCAAGAAATCTCTTAGTGACAACATGCAGAATGAATATAGGGGTCTAACTGTAATATAAGGGGCCTCAACAATGGTATTTTAATGTAAATGAATTTAACCGAGTCTATAAATCTCATCCAAGGTAAGCATGGGCTAAGCACGACTGGGCCCAATGGGGGTGTATCCATTGTACGATGTGTCCAATATATAAAGATATATCCATGTATATTATATAAGGCATCATAATTTATGGAATATAATGAAGGGACCTAAAGGTATAATTTTTGGAAATTTTTAGTAGGCTATGACCATGTTCCAAGGTGGATATATCCCTTAGAATCTAGTTCCTTGAATTGGAATGGAATCCTATGAGTCCTCAAATAATTCCCTTGGGAATCCCATGATGGCTCAATTCTAACCACTTCAATAAGGATAAAAGTTTCAATATGAAATAGGCACCTTATAAATAATTAATTATTCATTTAAGGCCATGTAATAATCATTCCATTTATTAAGTGAATTGGTTCATTCCATTTTTTATTATACTAAGTGGCATGGCTAAACAAGATATGCATCCATTTAATACATTTAATACATTCATTCGGTATTTAATTATTAGGTTTATTCCTCTACCTTTCATAACCATAAAGAGGTGAGATAAGGACATGAAACCATATTAATTCTGTTATAACAGTTAATAATTCCAAGTGATATTTATAATATACTTTCCATTTACATTTAAAACTTTCAACAATTAATTAGATTAGTTTACTTAAAAGTTTCAAGTGATTAAGTAAATTGCAGACATTACAAATTCATAAATACATTATCCAAGAGGGATTACCATTAAGAGGGTCAATCCATACACACGAATGGTGTCATAGATAAACCCACAAGGGAGACCAATGCATAATTAAGGAATCACCCAACATGGGGTGTAAGGAATTGAGGTATCAACCTCATGTGGTGTGGTGATCATGTGTGGAAGGTGATCTAGAATATGATCAAAATGATTATAAGAAAGGCATGGGAATTAAATATACAATTCTAGATGAAAAAGACATGTTCATAAAGCCTATAATTTATAAAATTGAAATACTTGAAGGATGAGTCATAAAACTCCTACCTCGAGCCTATAGCACTATCCTCGTCTATTATTAACCTTTAGTTTGTAATAGATTGAAATAAAATATTAGAAAAGATCAATGCCTAAAAAATTGTCCATATGATCCTGTATAAAAATCACTTTATCAAGGAAAATAGAAACATATAAAGGCTTAATAAGAATATAATACTTGTCGATGTACATACAATGAGTTTAATAAGGATAAAATCAAAGTTTAGATGACGAATCGAGATCAAAACCTGTGAAAATAGTCTTGGGAGCTCAAAAAGGGATAAGAGAAGGTACCATGTCTACTGGAATGAGAAAAAAGTTGGTGGGATAATTTTGTTAAGTATTTGAGGTAATGTTAGACTTTTCACAAAAACATTTAAGGGTGTAAAGAGTTTAGACACACTGTTTTCTAATCCATGCACCAATCATGCATCCTTATCTACTTCAAGGGGGCCTCACATGATTTCATGTGCAATATTTGGCTAACCATTCACAAACTATGAAAACCCATATAATAAGACTTAATGATCCCCCACACTTGTGTATGCCTTAGGTGGCCCAATTTCCTCAAATCATGTGGAATCTTGAAGCCCACTATCCATCCATCGCCCTGTTACTCAAACCATCTAGACTATGTCACACATTTTTACTAACCATGATGCCTAGTTAATTTTTCAACCATTTGGGGGTCTATACACTAAAAAATACCTATACATATCTAAACAACAGCGAAAACTTGAGGTGTCCATATTAGATACAATATAAATAAATAGATATACATTTAATGGATCCATACCTCATAGAAAAATGGAGTTCTTACATATTTACAAAATAATATGGAAAACATTTTATTTTAAAATAAACTTGGACTCTTTCGTTGGAATCTTCAAAACATTTTTTGGTTATACTGAAGAGAAATTCAATTCATGACATGTACTTTAAAAAAATATTCCCTTCAAATTTTCATTAAATAGTCAAAATTACCTTTTTCATAAATTTTCAAGAAGATTTATTTTTAAAAAATTTATAAAAAGTCTAGAAAGGGATAATATAGAATAAACATTCATTTAATAGTAGTAAAAACATTCTTCATTTTTTTAAACATGGATATTGAAGTAAAATTATTCATGAAAAAAAGTAAAAATAAGGTCTGTTTTTCATAAAAACATTTTCTCAAAACATTTAATCACCAAAGATAGGAAATTGGTTATATTACATGAAATTTATATGAATTAATATAGGAGAAGTAAAATCATGGGTATATTTATCGGTATATCATGAAACTTCATGATTTAAAACAAAACCACAAACATTACCCTACAACATTGATATTATAACACCAATATCTTACGACATTGGTAACTTTTGAATCATAAGTCCCATGAATGAATATTTTAAAATTAATAATTTAATATCATGTATATATGAAGAATAAATATATAAAATTTAAAATAGGAATTATATACACATAATTGAAAAAAATAGTTTTATAGCATCAAATATATCCTGAGGAATCAATAATGAGATTAAGAGTACTTACTGATTTAGTAATCATTGAATCAAACCCGCATTAAATATAAAACCATTTATGGATTTTTAAATCCCCAAATATTTCTATAAAATCTTCAAAAAATACATTTATTTGTTTTATATACACCACAAAAAGGAAAAAACTGTTGAATATGACATATGTCTCACATAAATCAAATTGAGAGGAGAAATCCACTTACCTCATGTTTGACTTTCTTTGATGGAACTATAACCTCATGAATAATATATTAAAATTTGTTATATATATATACCAGATACATTTAAATAATTTTATTGTCATATATGATCCGGTTATAAAAATTCAAAACCAAATTATTAATAATTCATTATTATAATCATTGTTTCCAGTTGCTAACTATTTCAATTTTCAGGATAATTTCAATTAGATAGTTCTTGTCCTTATAATTTTATTAGGTTTCCATCATGTCAAAAAATTTATTTTTGATATAAATATCATATATATTCCTTATATATATATATTTAGTTTTATCCAATAAAGGTATATATAGGAACATAAATTACAACATTCACGGAGATGGTAGGTCTTACATATGCATGAATTCTGTTATCACTTTTTGAAAGGATAGATTGAAAGAAAGCTAAAAAATAGTTCACCATTAAAAAAATAAATATTATATCATACTTATAACATATATTCATTAAATCTATCATTATTACAATCATTTTAAATTTTTAATGAAAAATGGATCACATTGCTTTATGGAGTTGGTAATCCACACACACACATGCGTTACATAATCATTCTAAAAAGGTTAGGAAGGTAAGAAGGTAGATATGATAATATAATTTAATAATAAAAACTACGTTATCTATATATATAATCACTAAAACCATCATAATAACCATCGATGTGGAGTCGGTAGTCAACAAGTATGAACGAGAGATATTATCACTTCACATTTGAAAAAAATAAGAGTGTGTAATTGTAGTTAAATAATAATAATAGTATTTTTCTATTTTTAGGATAATGAAGATATTATTTCTGATGAATAATACTGATTTAGAGGAGGTAGCATAAGTAATTGAATGGGGTAGGGTAAGAACATTACCTCTTCTTTGATATGCCTCCTTTAGATCCCTTATTAAGGACCATTGGAATTGTGTTTTAATTATACCATAACATCTAATTTATGGATAGGTATGTTTATAAAATAATTGGGTAGGTTTTTGTTGTTCTATATTTCTCAACATGGTGTAAAGAAATGAGACAAGGGGTGTCCTTTTAAATGGAGGGAAAGTAAACACATGGAATTACATAAAATATTTTAATATAATTGATGACATTCCTAGGTATAATTCCTCCAAAAAATAATAATTTAAATAATAATTGGATATTGTTGAAATATAATCATCCAATGAAATTTATATAGGTTTTGGTGTCATTTTAAACCTTATCTTTTGGGTTCACCCATTTGTTAACCAATTTTAACCTTAACTATGATAATGACTTTTTCTATCCAAAAGAGTTATAATTTTACTTATACATTAACAATTGGCTCGTATATGGACAAGGTAAGAAATTTTAAACAATTTATTACCATAATTTTCTTATTTAAATATTTATTTTATTTTTAAATAACTTAATTATTTTTTTGTAAAAAATCATTATTTCCATTGTTGAAACTATTCAATGAACTTGACAATGAAGGCATCAATATTAAAAAGGAATTCTAATATAACCCTTTCAAATTGATAAAATATATTATATTAATTTATAAATTCTTAGGTAGCTATAAATCACCCAAAAATTTTATTTACATTTTTTTAACATCGTTTACGTGATTTTTCAACTATTTACACATGCTTTGTCTTAGTGTTGGGTAATAATTTATGATAATTATTTATTCACGTCATATTAAAAATAAAATATTATGATAAAAAATAATTAATATTTTAAATAAATATTTATAATGGAAATTTTCCTCATTTTATGCTTATGTATTAATTTTAGAGATATTAAATTCAATAGTGACATTTTGGAGATTCTGTTACTTAAAATAAGATAAATTTCATTGCTAAAGGAAAATGGTAAAAAAATGACTTATATAAGAATTTTGGATGTATATGGTCAAATTTACTTTATAAAATTAAATTAAGGCAAGTATTGGGGTTTCATTGAGACCTTATCCTAGGGCTTTAACCCTATTTTACCCATTATACCCTTACTGAGTTGACAAATATTTAACAATACTATTACTATTCATAATAAAAAAATTAAAAGAAGGCGATACAGTCCATGGGTGAACATGAAAAAAACCCTAATCTTGCTGATCAAAAGGGTTCCCTTAACGCCATATCCTTCGCGGATGTTGTAGCGGGTTGTGCTACTTAGGCGGAATCGGAGGCATCTGACAGCATTGCTCCAAAATAAATATAGACATCAAGGTCTATCAGAAAATTCTTTCTCCAACAATGAGGTATGCATTCTCTCTTCAGATCGTTGATTTGTTCTCATTGGTAAGTTT
This sequence comes from Viscum album, assembly GCA_963277665.1. Taxonomy (NCBI): domain Eukaryota; kingdom Viridiplantae; phylum Streptophyta; class Magnoliopsida; order Santalales; family Viscaceae; genus Viscum; species Viscum album. Next base: position 326,992,584 of record OY728130.1, read on the forward strand.
GTCAAGAGTCGACCTTCAATGGTGTTTCTGCGCAAAACCATGGAGAGTATAGGCTTCAAAAAATTTCATATTGGACTGCTGAATTCTTGGAATGTTTGTTTTCGTTTTTCCTCAGAGAATGATTATTATAGATTCTGGTCCCATGGTTCTTGGACTTTTAGAGGATCTCTCATGAAAGTCCTCAAATGGATTCTGGATTTTGATGTTGGGTACGAACCCCCCCCCCCATCATTACTATATGGATTGGTTTCCCTGGGTTACCTCTTCATCTCTACAAACAGAATGCTTTATTTCCCATTGCTGAACTATTCGGAAACCCAATTAGGTTAGACACCGCCACTGAAACTCTATCCAGACCATCAGTCGCTCGGATTTTTATTGAAGTAGACATCTCCCATGATTTGGAATTGTGATTTTGGCTTCAAAATGGTGAAATTGGGTTTTTTCAAGAGGTTGTATTTGAAAAATGTTCTAGATTACTGTAAAAAATGTTCCAGAATTGGCCATCTTATGAAAGATTGTGAGGCTAAAAAGGATACTTCCTTCTATCCCCCACACTTCAAGTCAATTTTGGTAGAAAAGAATGTCGCAAAGAACACTACTGATAAACCTATTGAGAGCATCCATGTTTTAATTTCTATAGCTATTTCTAATGCTTCTTCTGCATCATCAGCTCGGGATGTAAATACTCTTAATATTAAGAGAAGTGAATCTGTTGAGAAGGGTGAACCCTCTAGTACTAAACCTATGCTGGATCAATTACCAGAATCATGCCCTGTGCAACCTTCCTGTATATCCTTTCTAGAGGCTGAAGATAAAGCTACTCAAATTGAGGATGACTTCATAAAATACAGCTCTAGAAAAGATAAAAAACAAATGGTGGATGTCGATGGATTCATCAGTCCCAATCCCAAAAAAAAGGAAACAAATGGACTAATCTAAACTTGAACGAACAATTATGACAAGAGCACTCAATGATTCCCAAAAGGACAACACTGAGATTATAACAGCACCATGTGCGGTTGATCTGACTGCTATCACTATTGATGCTTCCTGGGAAATTGTTTCATATTCTCCTATGCAGCTTAAGATTGTTCCCCTTTCACCACATGGGGGGAATCTGAATGAAGACTCGAACTAGACTATTGAAATATCATATCAATGGCTCAGAAATGGTGAAATGTTTGCAGATACTTATCTTGACATCAAGTGACGAATGTTTAACAAGAATTTGACGAACGAGTCCTAAAAAACTCTCTAATTTTTTATCAGTTCTGCTGTGTTTTTTGGCTACCTTACGATTTTATGTCATGGTCATATGTGCATGTCTCCTTTCATAGATGTTGTTGCTTCATATATTCAGGTACTATGGATTTCTAGAAGTTAATGCAATTTTTCTGGACGCGTTTCTTTCTTGGAGTTTAATTGCATAGACTCTTCATGGCTTGATTCTTCTTGGAGGCGCTGGAGTGAATTGAACATGACAACTTGGATGGAGCCCTCTTGAAGATGATATTTCTCCTAGAAGAGCTGACCTTTTGCTTGAAGGCATCGTTTGTACCTGTTTGCTTCTTTGTGATCTATTGATCGAGCTTTATTGCTACACCCTTATGTATCTTTTCAATTTTGAGCTAGTGTAAACTCATTGCACCTCAAACATGCATTGTAACTCTTTTTATTTAATAAATTTCTTTAGGACATGAAATGGGTGACCAATTCATGTCTCTTCTTGTCTCAAAAAAAAATTAAAAAAAATTAAATAAAAGGAACTATTTATAAAATTTTAACATTATGATTTCAAATATGGTATCGATTTTTCAAAATTCAATTCAAAAAATAGGTAGAATATAATTTTAAATTAAACTCTAAAAAAGGGATGGAAATGAGTTTTCCCAAAAAATCTCTTCTGAAGTATAAAATGAATTTATTCTAATCAAACATTAAATTAATTCCAAAAACCATAATTATTTTATTAATAATATAAATTATCCAATTTTTTATCTATTTTTTAATCAAATAGAACTTTTAAAATTCTAGAAACAAAAATGTAGTTTTCAATAAAAATCAGTATTTCTCTCAATGCATTGAAAAATCTATATTTTCAAAAAATTAACAAAATTCACTCAAATATAATTTAAATTAGATGAATTAAAAAATGAAGTTAATTTTTTATGAAATATTTTTCAAAATAGGAAAAATTTTAGTATATTATTTTATCACAAAATAAATAAAAACCATTTTTGAGAAAATGTTTTTAAGTATATAATGATTTTTCTAATAACTGAATTATTATTTCCTAAGAATTAATTAATAAAATTTCATTTTTTAGGACCATTAGACATATATTTCATAGTTATTTAACTCATATTCTTTCTTTACAGTTTAATTTCAGTGTTATAAAAATCACATGTAAATATATTTTAATATATCTTCACTCACTTAAACATTGGTGTTTCTTGTCAAGAAAGCTAACAAGATTAATATTATTTTAAACAATATATTTTAGGTGTTTCATTAGCCCCACTTTAAATAATTGGTTGAAGGGAAGCCCCCATTTTTTTATTAAATCAGTAAAAAACACTTTTTTGGGATGAGGAAGAGTCCATTACAAGGTTCCTAGAGCTTGTGGAAAATTAATCCCATTAAATCATGAACTATATAACAATTAAATAGGCATGAAGGCCCAAACCCCAAAGGGATTCTATGACCCATGCTCGAACGGATCCTACATCCCATGCACCCACCTCCTGTAGTGGTCACCATCATCCCCATCAATGGTGACACCATATTAAAAGTTGCTTATCAACATTAAATAAATTATCCGTTCATAATTTTATCTTTTTCACCAATAATTCAATATCAAAAAATACCATTATTAAATACCCCCATATTATAAAGGTATAAAAAATATTATTTTAAAAAGGTATTGTTGGAAATATAAATGTCACTTGAAATAACACATAATCATGTTCCTATATAATGATCACATTGGTGGGAAGTTAGAATTAGGCCAGGGAGGAGAAAACTAGCATCTATGGTCTAATATAGATTGATAGAGAATATGGTTATTATAACATTAACAACCATAAAATCATAAATCTATGATGGGTTAAAATCCCATTTATTCATTATAAATTAAGTTAAAAGAAAAAAATATCATTTCTAGTTTCTTTTTATAAAGATGGCATATTATTTTACTATCATGATAAAGAACATTTGAAAATTTACTTTCTTGATTTCATTTAATTTCATAATTACAATTTCATACTTATGTTATTCATTGATCAATTTTTACTTCATCCATTATACCAGGAAATGAATATTCAATATGAATTAATAATGCTTGAAGTACAAAAATAGGATCATAATATCCATAAGAAACATCAATCCAATATTTCTATATACAGTTATCATCGAAACAAAAATGGTAAGCACGAGTTATCTATTATAGATAAATCATATATTAATCTCTAAATCTATAATAGTATCACTCAGAGTTCAACATAATCCTTTCCATAAATAGTTAACCTTAGGACTCCTTCAAAATATGTCTGGCCAAATTCAATACCAAAAAAAGTAAAATATTTGATAACATTTTTTTAAGATAAACATTAAAATTTATCCCTAAAAGATACAAAGTATCTTATAATGTCACATACCAAACATTTCAATACAACAATCATATATTCTCTTAAAAATTCAAATAAACTGAATCCTCATAATAACTTAATGAAAACATATATACATCAAAAAACTAACACAAACCATTTCCCAAAATACAATTATAGACTATTGAATATATTCTATAAATTAAAAAAGGAAATAAAATTCATCAATGATGACCTAAATCACATTTCTGTCAAATCACTAAAAAATCTCTCAGTCACCCATACAATTTGATTTACTTCACCAATTTCAATCACGTCTCTACCACATCTAAACAATATTAACTAAAAAGTGGGCACATAATAAGGTTTTTATTTCCCTCATTGATTTTTTTTATTAAAATATGTTCATACCACTAAAGTAATTTTCTTGTCCACTAGTACGATTAAACACATTATTGTAAATCCTTAAAGCTAAACTACTACATAAAAATCCTTATATGCTTCATTATTTTTATAATCATAATAAAATTAATAAAAACACTTTTACAACATAAATATTTAATCCTAAAACATAAACACTTCAATCATTCCACTTCCTTCTTAAACCATTGACTATGATTTTATATATTTTTCTTTAATACCTAATTTTTTATTAACATGTCATTCATAGTCTCTTCAACATCAACAGAAAAAATTAATTATAAAAAACTGTTGATCCTCTTATTGAGGTTTCCCCTTAAGACATTAGTTAGCATAATTCCCATATTTTCCACTTTTAAAACATTCAAACATCAGTTCGACCTTACAAAAACCATTATTCTCATCTATTATTAAAATGGAACATTTCATTTTCCTTCAAAAACTACTTTCTCTATGGCCTTCTTTTGCACACCTAAAACATCTTCTCATTCCTATGTGATATTCTCTTGAGTTATTATTCCCACATTCTAGACATGTATGAATATAAATATTCCTTCCTCCATGTCCTTTATGAAACTCTATTTTTTCTATTATTTAGTGAGTTAAGAATCCCACCCAAGTTGAGGCTGTTAATCATATTATGGGATAATTGAGTAGGCATAATCAAAAGGACTCATGTTCTATAACTACCATCACATGGTTTCTCATGAGTATAACCATTCCATTATCTAAAAAATTTAGTGTTAAAAACATATCTTCCTAGTTCTAACCATTAACTAAACCAATGAATAATATCATGAGCAACATTGAATATATTGAGTAACTATGTAATCCTGAATGATTTTACATATGATTTCTAAATCATGAAACCTTATTTTAAACTTATGAAACCATAGGTATAATCTAGGCAATCTATGGTAACTATCAATTTGAATCCTTCATAAAGGAAATGTGAATTGATCTAATCATATCCCCTATGAGTGTCAAATCAGGTGTACAGAATGGAAACACTCACTATATACTAGAATGGTTGTCGATATGTACTCGACTGACTCTTTTCAAAGTTTTAAACCCTAGATACATGTATTCAAAAACCATATTCACTTATATTATCCATCTAGGGATTTAATGTTCGTAAAAACACATAATCACTTCCTTATCAACACATTATGGTGTTATCCTATACTTAGACTTATCCCTAGAGTTTTTATCAAAGTTCTCTAATCATAATCTCTAATGATTTACCAAACTATCCTATAATATGAACTATAGTCTCCCATAATTTTTATAAATAGATAATACATATTCATAGATGAATATTCAGTATATTTTACAAATACATGTCTGATGAATATAAATATTTAGTGTCCTCAAAGAATAGGTAATCAGTTTCTTATTTTACAAAGGGCATTCAACATCTCCCACAACTATCTTCCAATACTATTCTCTTCTTAGATATACCCTACTAAAATATCTTCATTATAACTTGGGGAAATTAAAATAAGAATGGATGAGCTTAGATTCCCATTATGGTTAAATAAGGGAGATTTTAATTATCTCATATTCATAAAATTAGAATAAGGGTATAAGAGCACCCATTTAAGATTAGAAAACCATACCCAACATATCGTAGATCGTAATATTAATCCATAAATATATATTTCTTGCTAATAAGATATGAATCAAAAAGGAATCAAGGAACACAATACATGATAACATAACAAAGGCATAACACATAAGTTTTGGCATACAAATAATCCAAGAAAATAATCTACTGTGGATAATCGAGCCACCACTACTCAGATAAGAAACCTTAAGGCTACACTTCTCGCTACTGGAAGAGCTACTGCCCTTCCTTTCTATTAATATTTTTTCCAAATACTATCAGATTATCTTGAGTTATTAATAGTTATAATATCCTGATTAATGATCTTAGAAAAGGTAGGAAGGTGAAATACATTCACCTGTAAGTGAGTATAATTCATAATCACATCCTTTAAATGTCACATTCGTGATAGATCATCACTAGCTAGAATTGGGGAAATAATTGAAACTCATTCAAATGAATTGAATAGTCCCTAAAGTAATTAACACCCATCTCTAGGGGAATAAACTCTCTATCTCGGTCATCTATCAATTTCTGATAAAGGAATTAATAATAGGAGGAAGTTTGAAAGTCTTCCCAAATCATTCCCAAATGAAGACTGGCCTAGGTAATCACATACCACCAGCACTTGGTCAAATCATGCATCTTGTAGGTAGGAATCATGACCCTCATATCTGAAGTCATCTATAGATTCTCTAAGATAGATAGTGTGTAATACATCCAAGACTAAACAGCTCGTGGACCATTATCCCTAGAAAAATATGGGGGGATGAAGTTTTAGGAACTAAAAAGTCAGATCATCCATGGTAGGTTTAGGTCACGGAGAAACCTATATGAACTATATTAGAAGTAGAAAACCCTCTCAAATCCTAGTTTTAGTCATTAGTATGGGTATAAAATATGGTGCCACAAGTGGTACATCTCACGGTTTAGGGTCTACCATCTCGGGAGCATGGTCATCACCACCCCCTGGAACACAACACATGTATTTCATGGCATAATAGATTTGAAAATGCTAATCACAAGCCTCAAAACTTGATTTTAGAGGATATAGGCACTAGAGATAATAGTTCATAAGAATTAGGGATCACTACTCAAGGTATACTATCCTGACTAACCACTTATAAGGATAGGGTAATTGTAAGTGTTCGGATTGGACTAACATGGGTTCCAGTAAGTGAAGGGTGAATGATGAAATTTCTCATCATTTATGGGAATCCATTTAATTTAATAATTCATGATTTTAATTTAATTTTATAATTTTATTATATACATATAAAAATTCTCAATTAAATGCATCGTCATTCCTGGTTAATAAAGGCATATACACTTTACACATGAAATAGATACCCATTGAATTCCATTCAACCCCATCTACATTTGGTCTCATAATGTAATGGGTAATAAAAGATGGACCAACTCAGTTAATTACCCATTCTAATCCATGAGGACCCATACAACTCATGAACTGAAACTAGAAATCCCCTAATCACTGCCAAATAATAGCTCATGTAACTAGAGGTACATAAATGAAATTGGTATGAACTATCTATTTAAGATTCCAACATCAACCTATATATTAAAAAATAATAAATGTTGATGTTGACACTTCAAATAAAAAATCCGCATACAATACATATGATAATAGATGGACGTGAAAATACAAAAACCATGGATCAATCAACAATCAGAGGAAATATAAGTAATGAAATCATTTAAATTCACCTATTTGGTATGGAATATGCATGACATGTGAATTATAGGTCTCTATAATGATGCATGAAACAATTACTCTTGTTGCATCAGGCCATGAAAAAAACAAGTAAAGAATATAGAAATACCACATTCATGTGAATCACCCAACAGTGAAGTAACATGAACTATAATAAGGGGGAAACAAAACAAAAATCCTCATTTTAGGAAACTCGGTAATTACCCCAAACATGTGTTATCTACTCCTAGTAATAGTTTATAACCAAGTTCCATAGAGTTCCTAATTTTCATTACATTAACTCAAAATAGTAAGATAAGAAAATAAACCTATGATACCACTTAGTGACATCCTAACTTGGGTTACACTCAATGGTACCTTGTGCTGGTGGGCCAAATAGACTCATGCATGCCTCCTCATATACCAAATAATGATGACTAAAAGTGAGGGCTTAGGGCGTATGTGAGGAGAATATTCCCTCATATTTGATAGGAGAAAAATGGATATACTAAATAGATAAATAATGGAAGCATGATATCAAAAATTAAGTAGCAGAAAAATGTAGTAAACATCCATCAATAATAAACAACTCAAAATTTTTAATTTACTATATAAAAAATGATGATAATATATTTCATGTCTCTATAAAATTGGAAAACATATATACATGGTAGTAGGAAATAAATTCAATACCAAAGAATAAAAAAGAAAACAAAAACTATCCCCGAATATTGAGAATTGGACCAATTATCTTCAACCAAGATCTTTCCTAATAAAGCAATCAAGATCGGGTGTCCAAAGTGAGACACTTCCCCTTATCAACAACTTCATACATATAATCTTCATAGGTACGATCAGTGGTCTGGATAGGGTGTGAGATAAATCAAATTAGGCCACCACCAATGAAATATATTCCATCATGTCTATAAATATAAATAAAAATAGTGTGTGGAGGTATATATAATATTAAAGGAAATGTAGTAAGGTAAATACCTCAAAACCTGTTTCAGTCTCATCTGGTGTCTGAACATGTAATTATTTAATTAATTATTTTCTAGTTTATAATAAGTGTTAACTAATATATATATAATAGTGTAATTTAATAGGATCCAATGTGAAACCAAGTCATCCTATAATGATGATGATAATAAAGGAGAATCCAAGGTAATGAACAAGGAATCCTATAGGGATGATAACAATAAAAGTGGATCCAATGTAATAACAAAGTAATCATTGACCTCCAGGGTCAAGAAATCTCCTAGTGACAACATGGAGAATGAATATAGGGGTCTAAGTGTAATATAAGGGGCCTCAACAATGGTATTTTAATGTAAATGAATTTAACCGAGTCTATAAATCTCATCCAAGGTAAGCATGGGCTAAGCATGACTGGGCCCAATGGGGGTGTATCCATTGTATGATGTGTCCAATATATAAAGATATATCCATGTATATTATATAAGGCATCATAATTTATGGAATATAATGAAGGGACCTAGAGGTATAATTTTTGGAAATTTTTAGTAGGCTATGACCATGTTCCAAGGTGGATATATCCCTTAGAATCTAGTTCCTTGAATTGGAATGGAATCCTATGAGTCCTGAAATAATTACCTTGGGAATCCAATGATGGCTCAATTCTAACCACTTCAATAAGGATAAAAGTTTCAATATGAAATAGGCACCTTATAAATAATTAATTATTCATTTAAGGCCATGTAATACTCATTCCATTTATTAAGTGAATTGGTTCATTCCATTTTTTATTATACTAAGTGACATGGATAAACAGGATATGCATCCATTTAATACATTCATTCCGTATTTAATTATTAGGTTCATTCCTCTACCTTTCATAACCATAAAGAGTTGAGATAAGGACATGAAACCATATTAATTCTGTTATAACAGTTAATAATTCCAAGTGATAATTATAATATACTTTCCATTTACATTTAAAAATGTCAACAATTAATTAGATTAATTTACTTAAAAGTTTCAAGTGATTAAGTACATTATAGACATTACAAATTCATAAATACATTATCCAAGAGGGATTACCATTAGGAGGGTCAATCCATACACATGAATGTTGTCATAGATAAACCCACAAGGGAGACCAATGCATAATTAAGGAATCACCCAACATGGGGTGGATGGAATTGAGGTATCAACCTCAAGTGGTGTGGTGATCATGTGTGGAAGGTGATCTAGAATATGATCACAATGATTATAAGAAAGGCATGGGAATTAAATATACAATTCTAGATGAAAAAGACATGTTCATAAAGCCTATAATTTATAAAATTGTAATACTTGAAGGATGAGTCATAAAACTCCTACCTCAAGCCTATATCACTATCATCGTCTATTATTAACCTTTATTTTGGCATAGATTGAAATAAAATATTAGAAATGATCAATGCCTAAAAAATTGTCCATATGATCCTGTATAAAAATCACTTTATCAAGGAAAATAGAAACATATAAAGGCTTAATAAGAATATAATACTTGCCGATGTACATACAATGAGTTTAATAAGGATTAAATCAAAGTTTAGATGATGAATCGAGATCAAAACCTATGAAAATAGTCTTGGGAGCTCAAAAAGGGATAAGAGAAGGGACCATGTCTGCTGGAATGAGAAAAAAGTTGGTGGGATAATTTTGTTAAGTATTTGAGGTAATGTTAGACTTTTCACAAAAAATTTAAGGGTGTAAAGAGTTTAGCCACACTGTTTTCCAATCCATGCACCAATCATGCATCCTTATCTACATCAAGGGGGCATCACATGATTTCATGTGCATGATTTGACTAACCATTCACAAACTATGAAAACCCATATAATAATACTTAATGATCCCCCACACTTTTGTATGCCTTAGGTGGCCCAATTTCCTCAAATCATGTGGAATCTTGAAGCCCACTATCCATCCATCGCATGGTTACTCAAACCATGTAGACTATGTCACACATTTTTACAAACCATGATGCCTAGTTAATTTTTCAACCATTTGGGGGTCTATACACTAAAAAATACAAATACATATCGAAACAACAGTGAAAACTTGAGGTGTCCATATTAGATACAAAATAAATAAATAGATATACATTTAATGGATCCATACCTCATAGAAAAATCGAGTTCTTACATATTTACAAAATAATATGGAAAACATTTTCTTGTAAAATAAACTTGGATTCTTTCGTAGGAATCTTCAAAACATTTTTTGGTTATACTAAATAGAAATTCAATTCATGACATGTACATTAAAAAAATATTCCCTTCATATTTTCATTAAAATGTCAGAATTACATTTTTCATAAATTTTCAAGAAGATTTATTTTTAAAAAATTTATAAAAATTCTAGAAAGGGATAATATAGAATAAACATTCATTTAATAGTAGTAAAAACATTCTTCATTTTTTTAAACATGGATATTGAAGTAAAATTATTCATGAAAAAAAGTAAAAATTAGGTCTGTTTTTCATAAAAATATTTTCTCAAAAAATTTAATTACCAAAGATAGGAAATTGGTTATATTACATGAAATTTATATGAATAAATATAGGAGAAGTAAAATCATGGGTATATTTATCGGTATATCATGAAACTTCATGATTTAAAACAAAACCACAAACATTACCCTAAAACATTGATATTATAACACCAATATCTTACGACATTGGTAACTTATGAATCATAAGTCCCATGAATGAATATTTTAAAATTAATAATTTAATATCATGTATATATGAAGAATAAATATATAAAATTTAAAATAGGAATTATATACACATCATTGATAAAAATAGTTGTATAGCGTCAAATATATCTTGAGGAATCAATAATGAGATTAAGAGTACTTACTGATTTAGTAATCATTGAATCAAAACAGAATTAAATATAAAACCATTTATGGGTTTTTAAATCCCCAAATATTTCAATAAAATCTTCAAAAAAAACATTTATTTGTTTTATATACACCACAAAAAGGAAAAAACTGTTGAATATGACATATGTCTCACATAAATCAAATTGAGAGGAGAAATCCACTTACCTCATGTTTGACTTTCTTTGATGGTACTATAACCTCATGAATAATATATTAAAATTTATTATACATATATACCAGACACATTTAAATAATTATATTGTCATATATGATCCGGTTATAAAAATTCAAAACCAAATTATTAATAATTCATTATTATAATCATTGTTTCCAGTTGCTAACTATTTCAATTTTCAGGATAATTTCAATTTGATAGTTCTTGTCCTTATAATTTTATTAGGTTTCCATCATGTCAAAAAATTTATTTTTGATATAAATATCATATATATTCCTTATATATATATTTAGTTTTATCCAACAAAGGTATATATAGGAACATAAATTACAACATTCACGGAGATGGTAGGTCTTACATACGCATGAATTCTTTTATCACTTTTTAAAAGGATAGATTGAAAGAAAGCTAAAAAATAGTTCACCATTAAAAAAATAAATATTATATCATACTTATAACATATATTCATTAAATCTATCATTATTACAATCATTTTAAATTTTTAATGAAAAATGGATCACATTGCTTTATGAAGTAGGTAATCCACACATACACATGAGTTCCATAATCATTCTAAAAAGGTTATGAAGGTAAGAAGGTAGATATGATAATATAATTTAATAAGAAAAACTATGTTATCTATATATATAATCACTAAAACCATCATAATAACCATCAATGTGGAGTCGGTAGTCAACACGTATGAACGAGAGATATTATCACTTCACATTTGAAAAAAAAGAGTGGGTAATTGTAGTTAAATAATCATAATAGTATTTTTCTATTTTTAGGATAATGAAGATATTATTTCTGATGAATAATACTGATTTAGAGGAGGTAGCATAAGTAATTTAATGGGGTAGGGTAAGAACATTAACTCTTCTTCGATATGCCTCCTTTAGATCCCTTATTAAGGACCATTGGAATTGTGTTTTAAGTATACCATAACATCTAATTTATGGATAGGTATGTTTATAAAATAATTGGGTAGGTTTTTGTTGTTCTATATTTTTCAACATGGCGTAAAGAAATGAGACAAGGGGTGTCCTTTTAAATGGAGGGAAAGTAAACACATGGAATTACATAAAAGATTTTAATATAATTGATGACATTCAAAGGTATAATTCCTCCAAAAAATAATAATTTAAATAATAATTGGATATTGTTGAAATATAATCATCCAATGAAATTTATATAGGTTTTGGTGTCATTTTAAACCTTATCTTTTGGGTTCACCCATTTGTTAACCAATTTTTACCTTAACTATGATAATGACTTTTTCTATCCAAAAGAGTTATAATTTTACTTATACATTAACAATTGGCTCGTATATGGACAAGGTAAGAAATTTTAAACAATTTATTACCATAATTTTCTTATTTAAATATTTATTTTATTTTTAAATAACTTAATTATTTTTTTGTAAAAAATCATTATTTCCATTGTTGAAACTATTCAATGAATTTGACAATGAAGGCATCAATATTAAAAAGGAATTCTAATATAAACCTTTCAAATTGATAAAATATATTATATTAATTTATAAATTCTTTGGTAGCTATAAATCACCCAAAAAATTTATTTACATTTTTTTAATATCATTTACATGATTTTTCAACTATTTACACATGCTTTGTCCTAGTGTTGGGTGAGAATTTATGATAATTATTTATTCACGTCATATTAAAAATAAAATATTATGATAAAAAATAATTAATATATTAAATAAATATTTATAACGGAAATTTTTCTCATTTTATGCTTATGTATTAATTTTAGAGATATTAAATTCAATAGTGACATTTTGGAGATTCCGTTACTTAAAATAAGATAAATTTCATTGCTAAAGGAAAATGGTAAAAAAATGACTTATATAAGAATTTTGGATGTATATGGTCAAATTTACTTTATATAATAAAATTAAGGCAAGTATTGGGTTTTCATTGAGACCTTATCCCAGGGCTTTAACCCTATTTTACCCATTATACCCTTACTGAGATGACAAATATTTAACACCACTGTTACTATTCATAATAAAAAAAATTAAAAGAAGGCGATGCAGTCCATGGGTGAAAATGAAAAAAAACCTAATCTTGCTGATCAAGAGGGTTCCCTTAATGCCATATCCTTCGCGGATGTTGTAGCGGGTTGTGCTACTCAGGCAGAATCAGAGGCATCTGCCAGCATTGCTCCAAAATAAATATAGACATCGAGGTCTATCGGAAAATTCATTCTCCAACGTTGAGGTATGCATTCTCTCTTCAGATCTTTGATTTGTTCTCATTGGTAAGTTTGTCAAGCGTCGACCTTCAATGGTGTTTCTGCGCAAAACCATGGAGAGTATAGCCTTCATAAATTTTCATATTGGACTGCTGAATTCTTGGAATGTTTGTTTTCGTTTTTCCTCAGAGAATGATTATTATAGATTCTGGTCCCATGGTTCTTGGACTTTTAGAGGATCTCTCATGAAAGTCCTCAAATGGATTCTAGATTTTGATGTAGGGTACGAACCCCCCATCATTACTATATGGATTGGTTTCCCTGGGTTACCTCTTCATCTCTACAAACAGAATTCTTTATTTCCCATTGCTGAACTATTCGGACACCCAATTAGGTTAGACACCGCCACTGAAACTCTATCCAGACCATCAGTCACTCGGATTTTTATTGAAGTAGACATCTCCCATGAATTGGAATTGCGATTTTGGATTCAAAATGGTGAAATTGGGTTTTTTCAAGAGGTTGTATTTGAAAAATGTTCCAGATTATTGTAAAAAATGTTCCAGAATTGGCCATCTTATGAAATATTGTGAGGCTAAAAAGGATACTTCCTTCTATCCCCCACACTTCAAGTCAATTTGGGTAGAAAAGATTGCCGCAAAGAACACTACTGATAAACCTGTTGAGAGCAGCCATGTTTTAATTTCCACAGCTATTTCTAATGCCTCTTCGGGATCATCAGCTCGGGATATAAATACTCTTAATATTATGAGAAGTGAATCTGTTGAGAAGGGTGAACCCTCTAGTGCTAAACCTATGCTGGATCAAATAGCAGAATCATGCCCTGTGCAACCTTCCTGCATATCCTTTCTAGAGGCTGAAGATAAAGCAACTCAAATTGAGGAGGACTTCATAAAATACAGATCTAGAAAAGATAAAAAACAAATTTTGGATGTCGATGGATTCATCAGTCCCAATCCTAAAAAAAAGGAAACAAAGGGACTAATCTAACCTTGAACGAACAATTATGACAAGAGCACTCAATGATTCCCAAAAGGACAACACTGAGATTATAACAATACCATGTGCGGTTGATCTGACTGCTGTCACTTTTGATGCTTCCCGGGAAATTGTTTCATATTCTCCTATGCAGCTTAAGATTGTTCCCCTTTCACCACATGGGGGGAATCTGAATGAAGACTCGAACTAGACTATTGAAATTTCATATCAAAGGCTCAGAAATGGTGAAATCTTTGTGGATAATTATCTTGACATCAAGCGACGAATGTTTAACAAGAATTTGATGAACGATTCCCAAAAAACTCTCTAATTTTTTATCAGTTCTGTTGTGTTTTTTGGCTACCTTACGATTTTATGTCATGGTCATACGTGCATGTCTCCTTTCATGGATGTTGTTGCTTCATATATTCAGGTACTGGGGATTTCTAGAAGTTGATGCAATTTTTCTGGACGCGTTTCTTTCTTGGAGGTTAATTGCATAGACTCTTCATGGCTTGATTCTTCTTGGAGGCGCTGGAGTGAATTGAACATTACAACATGGATGGAGCCCTCTTGAAGTTGATATTTCTCCTAGAGGAGCTGACCTTTTGCTTGAAGGCATCATTTGTACCTTTTTTCTTCTTTGTGATCTATTGATCGAGCTTTATTTCTACACCCTTATGTATCTTTTCAATTTTGAGCTGGTGTAAACTCATTGCACCTCAAACATGCATTGTAACTCTTTTTATTTAATAAATTTCTTTAGGACATGAAATGGGTGACCAATTCATGTCTCTGCTTGTCTCAAAAAAATTAAAAAAAATTAAATAAAAGGAACTATTTATAAAATATTAACATTATGATTTCAAATATGGTATCGATTTTTCAATATTCAATTCAAAAAATATGTAGAATATAATTTTAAATTAAACTCTTTAAAAGGGATGGAAATGAGTTTTCCCAAAAAATCTATTCTGAAGTATAAAATGAATTTATTCTAATCAAACATTAAATTAATTCCAAAAACCATAATTATTTTATTAATAATATAAATTATCCAATTTTTTATCTACTTTTTAATCAAATAGAACTTTTAAAATTCTAGAAACAAAAAGGTAGTTTTCAATAAAAATCAGTATTTCTCTCAATGCATTGAAAAATCTATATTTTCAAAAAATTAACAAAAATCACTCAAATATAATTTAAATTAGATGAATTAAAAAATGAAGTTAATTTTTTATGAAATATTTTTCAAAATAGGAAAAATTTTAGTATATTATTTTCTCACAAAATAAATAAAAACCATTTTTGAGAAAAAAAAATTTTATGTATATAATGATTTTTCTAATAACTGAGTTATTATTTCCTAAGAATTAATTAATAAAATTTCATTTTTTAGGACCATTAGACATATATTTCATAGTTATTTAACTCATATTCTTTCGTTACAATTTAATTTCAGTGTTATAACAATCACATGTAAATATATTTTAATATATCTTCACTCACTTAAACATTGGTGTTTATTGTCAAGAAAGCTAACAAGATTAATATTATTTTAAACAATATATTTTAGGTGTTTCATTATCCCCACTTTAAATAATTGGTTGAAGGGAAGCCCCCATTTTCTTATTAAATCAGTAAAAAACACTTTTTTGGGATGAGGAAGAGCCCATTACAAGGTTCCTAGAACTTGTGGAAAATTAATCCCATTAAATCATAAACTATATAACAATTAAATAGGAACAAAGGCCCAAACACCAAAGGGATTATATAACCCATGCTCGAACGTCTCCTACATCCCATGCACCCACCTCCTGTAGTGGTCACCATCATCCCCATCAATGGTGACGCCGTATTAAAAGTCGCTTATCAACATTAAATAAATTATCCGTTCATAATTTTATCTTTTTCACCAATGATTCAATATCAAAAAATACCATTAATAAATACCCCCATATTATAAAGGTATAATAAATCTTATTTTAAAAAGGTATTGTTGGAAATATAAATGTCACTTGAAATAACACATAATCATGTTCCTATATAATGATCACATTGGTGGGAAGTTAGAATTAGGCCAGGGAGGAGAAAACTAGCATCTATGGTCTAATATAGATTGATAGAGAATATGGTTATTATAATATTAACAACCATAAAATCATAAATCAATGATGGGTTAAAATCCCATTTATTCATCATAAATGAAGGTAAAATAAAAAAATATCATTTCTAGTTTCTTTTTATAAAGATGGCATATTATTTTACTATCATGATAAAGAACATTTGAAAATTTACTTTCTTGATTTCATTTAATTTCGTAATTACAATTTCATACTTATGTTATTCATTGATCAATTTTTACTTCATCCATTATACCAGGAAATGAATATTCAATATGAATTAATAATGCATGAAGTACAAAAATAGGATCATAATATCCATAAGAAACATCAATCCAATATTTCTATATACAGTTATCTTCGAAACAAAAATGGTAAGCACGAGTTATCTATTATAGATAAATCATATATTAATCTCTAAATCTATAATAGTATCACTCAGAGTTCAACATAATCCTTTCCATAAATAGTTAACCTTAGGACTCCTTCAAAATATGTCTGGCCAAATTCAATACCTAAAAAAGTAAAATATTTGATAACATTTTTTTAAGATAAACATTAAAATTTATCCCTAAAAGATACAAAGTATCTCATAATGTCACATACCAAACATTTCAATACAACAATCATATATTCTCTTGAAAATTCAAATAAACTAAATCATCATAATAACTTAATGAAAACATATATACTTCAAAAAACTAACACAAACCATTTCCCAAAATACAATTATAGACTATTGAATATATTCTATAAATTAAAAAAGGAAATAAAATTCATCAATGATGACCTAAATCACATTTCTGTCAAATCACTAAAAAATCTCTCAGTCACCCATACAATTTGATTTACTTCACCAATTTCAATCACCTCTCTACCACATCTAAACAATATTAACTAATAAGTGGGCACATAATAAGGTTTTTATTTCCCTCATTGATTTTTTTTATTAAAATATATTCATACCACTAAAGTAATTTTCTTGGCCACTAGTACGATTAAACACATTATTGTAAATCCTTAAAGCTAAACTACTACATAAAAATCCTTATATGCTTCATTATTTTTATAATCATAATAAAATTAATAAAAACACTTTTATAACATAAATATTGAATCCTAAAACATAAACACTTCAATCATTGCACTTCCTTCTTAAACCATTGACTATGATTTTATATATTTTTCTTTAATACCTAATTCTATTAACATGTCATTCATAGTCTCTTCAACATCAACAGAAAAAATTAATTATAAAAAACTGTTGATCCTCTTATTGAGGTTTCCCATTAAGACATTAGTTAGCATAATTCCCATATTTTCCACTTTTAAAACATTCAAACATCAGTGCGACCTTACAAAAATCATTATTCTCATCTATTATTAAAATGGAACATTTCATTTTCCTTCAAAAACTACTTTCTCTATGGCCTTCTTTTGCACACCTAAAACATCTTCTCATTCCTATGTGATATTCTCTTGAGTTATTATTCCCACATTCTAGACATGTATGAATATAAATATTCCTTCCTCCATGTCCTTTATGAACCTCTATTTTTTCTATTATTTAGTTAGTTAAGAATCCCACCCAAGTTGAGGCTGATAATCATATTATGGGATAACTTAGTAGGCATAATCAAAAGGATTCATGTTCTATAACTACCATCACATGGTTTCTCATGAGTATAACCATTCCATTATCTAACACATTTAGTGTTAAAAATATATCTTCCTAGTTCTAACCATTAACTAAACCAATGAATAATATCATGAGCAACATTGAATATATTGAGTAACTATGTAATCTTGAATGATTTTACATATGATTTCTAAATCATGAAACCTTATTTTAAACTTATGAAACCATAGGTATAATCTAGGTAATCTATGGTAACTATCCATTTGAATCCATCATAAAGGAAATGTGAATTGATCTAATCATATCCCCTATGAGTGTCAAATCAGGTGTACAGAATGGAAACACTCACTACATACTAGAATGGTTGTCGATATGTACTTGACTGAGTCTTTTCAAAGTTTTAAACCATAGATACAGGTATTCAAAAACCATATTCACTTATATTATCCATCTAGGGATTTAATGTTCGTAAAAACACATAATCACTTCCTTATCAACACATTATGGTGTTATCCTATACTTAGACTTATACCTAGAGTTTTTATCAAAGTTCTATAATCCTAATCTCTAATGATTTACCAAACTATCCTATAATATGAACTATAGTCTCCCATAATTTTTATACATAGATAATACATATTAATAGATGAATATTCAGTATATTTTACAAATACATGTCTGATGAATATAAATATTTAGTGTCCTCAAAGAATAGGTAATCAGTTTCTTATATTACAAAGGGCATTCAACATCTCCCACAACTATCTTCCAATACTATTCTCTTCTTAGATATACCCTACTAGAATATCTTCATTATAACTTGGGGAAATTAAAATAAGAATGGATGAGCTTAGATTCCCATTATGGTTAAATAAGGGAGATTTTAATTATCTCATATACATAAAATTAGAATAAGGGTATAAGAGCATGCATTTAAGATTAGAAAACCATACCCAACATATCGTAGATCGTAATCTTAATCCATAAATATATATTTCTTGCTAATAAGATATGAATCAAAAACGAATCAAGGAACACAATACATGATAACATAACAAAGGCATAACACATATGTTTTTGGCATACAAATAATCCAAGAAAATAATTTACTTAGACAAGGATCACTTCCAAGACTGTCATAGTGGAATGGGTTCAGTCACCATTCTATTATGTCCTTATTCATGGTTCTCTATCAAGAATATCATAGTGGAAAATTTCCCTTAGTAAGATGTCATTTATCCCTATTCTAATCCTAATCATCTCATGTGATATCCACATTTACACAATACATTGGAGCGTAAAAAATCATAGTACCACCAGTCACATGACCATATCCCACTCATGTATGTGCCAAAATATCTTAAACCATTCATCATATATAATAACAAATAGAAAAGAATCAAATATTTATAAATATTCCATCATTTTTTCATTTAAAATGATTTTCCAAAAATTACAAAAAGTGTAAAAATGAATTTAAATAATAATTGGATATTATTAAAAAATTCCTCAAAATAGTTTCAAAAACAAGTAAATATATATGAAAATTTTATCATGGATAAAGAGGAAGTACTATACGTTTTCATTAAGAAATATTTCTCAATTATTTTAAGAAATTAACAATGGAAAATGTTAAATTAATCAAAAATTAAATGAATAATAACAGGATAAGAAAATTCTTTAGATTCTCGAGAAGTAGATCATGAGATTACATCATTATAAACATAATCATAAATAATCCCATAAAACAGTGATATTGGAACAATAATCACATACCGCTTTTATAACATTGGAATTGGAAGCCCCATGAAATTATAAATAGAAATATAAATTTAAATATCATTAAAATAATTATAATCATGATATAATATTTAAATGGGGGTATTATATCTAAATTATAAACATAAATATGTTGATTACATCAAACATGTATCAATGAAACAATACTGGAACAATTAAGCCTTACCACATTGTTAATCTTTGATTAAAAACATCATGAAATGTAGAACATTATATGAATTTTTCAATCCATATATTTATAATTAAAATATTCCTAAAATGCATTCTTGGGAAGTATATATACAACATAATGTAAACAAGTGGAAAATATGGAATTTGTCTCATAGAAATAAATGTGAGAGGAGAAATCCCCTTATTGAAGTTTGAATTTCATTAAAGGCACTATAACCTCATTAAAAATAAATTTAAATTTTTTATAATTATATATAATAATTATTTTAATAATTATAACATCATATATGGTCCTCATATAACATTTCAAAATCAATTTATTAATAATACCTTTTTAAAGTCTATGTTTCGTGGTGTTAACTATTACATTTTTCATGAGAATTTTACATTTGTACTTTGATCTTGGTTACATCATATAAATAATGATATAATGATATTAATATCATTAATATTAATTATATATTTATATATATATATATATATTTATATTTATGCATAAAATCATGAGATAGAAAAATAAATTACGCCGTTTGTAGAGATGGTAGGTTGTACATAAGCATAAACATTATTTAAAATTTTTGAAAAATGGTTTGAAATAAAGGTAAATAATAAATCCCATTTAAAAATTATTTAGTATATCATGTATATAAAATATTTTTATTAAATATATCCCAATTACCATCGATGTAAATCAGAAAATAAAAACGAATCACATCACTTAGTGGAGGTGGTAGTCCATATTCACGCATGAACAATGTTATAGTATTCCAAAAGATGGGAATGTTAGTGGGTAGATATGATATTATAATCAATGAAGCATAATTATTTCAAAAATATCATATAGAACCTTTAATCCCATCATAATAACCATATATGATATATGGTGATGGAAAATGAATTGTATCACTTTGTGGTGGGGGTGGTCTATCCTTACACATGAGTGATGATTTCACTTCATATTTGATGGAACATATAGTGGATCATATTAGTTAAATAATCATAATAATATTCCAGTATATTTAGTATACTGAGTTTTTTTATTATGAATACAACAAATTTAATGGATGTATAAGAATAAATTGAATGGGGACTCATAGGAAAATTAACTCTTCTTTAGTAGACCTCCTCTATATCCCATCTTATGGGCCCCTAGAATCATATAGTGACAAGTCCAAAACCAAAAAATTCATGAATATAGATTTTTATTAGATAACTATTTAAATTTAGGTCAAGATTTATACCTCAAAATTCATTCAAATAAAAGAGATAAGGAGTGTCCTTTTATATGGGAGGGAAAGGACACCTTTGGAATTACTTAAAATATTTTATTATAATTAATGTATTTCACTATTATAATTCTTAAAAATATCCATAAATTTGAATGAAGATAGTCTATGATCGTAATATATTCGTCCAATAAAATTTAGACAAGTTTTGATGACAACTTAAACCCTTTCTTTTGTTTTAACCCCTTCATTATCCAATTTTATCCTTAACTATGGTAACAACTATATAACTTTTAAAGGGTTATAATTTTCTTTATAAGGTAAAAATTAAATCATAAATGGGTTATAGATATTTTTTTCCATTTCACATCATACTCTTAGTATTAAAATATTAATTTCCATAAATATTTATAATGTCATTTTGAAACTATTTATTTAATTTGAATTTAACGAAATTAAGATAATAAAAGGATTTAAATATAAATCATTCATAAATTCTTAATATGTTGTAAAAATTTATAAAATTTATGGGTAACTATAAATCATCCAAAAACTATTACTTTTAGTATTTTTTAAATTATTTATATGAATTTTCTACTAGTTGAAAAAGAATAGTGTCGACGTTATGTAAGAATTTAGGGTAATTATTTCAAAACAAAAAAAAATTAATATAAAATAATATGATGAAATTAATTTATCATTATTACTAATAAAAAAATATAACTAAAATTATCATATTTTTATCTCTATGAAAAAATAGACATATTAATGTCAAGAGAGTAACCTTTTGGAATTCTATTTTGATAAAATAATATAAATGTAATTATCAAGGGAAAATTAAACAAAAATAACTTATATTATTATTTTTGATGTATATGGTAAAATTAATCTCATAAATTGAAATTATGGAAATTTTGGGTTGATTTTGAGAAATTATCTCATGGTTTTAATGTAATGACCTGATCTAGCGAATAAATTTTTCCATAAATTTGTCTCTTATTTTATACTCAACAAAACTATATCCTTTAATAAATGAAGTGAGTATAAATAAAATGAGGCCATTGGGTTTCGAATATTATATGACCATTAGTCAATATAACCATTGGAAACTATACTCTTAGCATTATGATTATTGTTTATAAATACAATTGATCTTGATTAATTAATATATAAAGAAGAGTCGATGGCTTCATCCAGTATACTCGGGCCGTACAAAGCCCATCTGTCGGAGCTTGGGAATGAGGTCACATCAGAGTGCGTTACTGTGGATCAAGCCCAAACCGAAATCCAACACGTTAATCTTGAACATAATCACTTAAAGGATAATTTCAAGCTAATAGAAACCACCACTAGGGCAATGTTTTTTGATCCACCCCAAGATTCTATCACCATATCACACCTTAATCTTAGGTCCTATGCAGGTGTTATAAGGGGCTACGTAACAATGCCTTAGTTACTTTTTGTAATCCTATTGTATAAATAATATTATTATTTCATATAATGGTAAAATTTTTGAATTTCAAATATCAAGATAAATATAGGATGAATTTATAGAAGTTCTATATTATTGATGAATAATGGAAAAATTGAAATTTTTAAAAATATTTGTATACTTTAAATAATTAATAATGCGAAATGATATTCGAAAAATTGTCTTCTATAGTAGCGATTACTAATAAATTTAGAATAAATTGAGATCAAAAAATTTTTTAGTGAATAGTAAATAATGAATAGTAATATCACCCTTTTTAATAGTAATGTGACCAATAGAATAGTTATCTCACTTAAAAAGTATAAATATAATTTAGCCATCTTGAATGGTAATGTGATATAATAGCATAAGTAAATAAGTGTTTCAGAAATTATTAGTTAAGTATTAACATTGTTTTTGGGTAAATAGTTTTTTTACATAAAAAATTAAATATCTCATAATTAGAAAATTATTTTCATAAAATAGAGTTCATTTTTGAATTTAGAGCATTGATAATAGGTTAAGGTGAATTTATGATAGTTTTAAAAAATGTTTTGTTTTCTAGTGAATAGTGAAAATATAGTTTTGAGTTTCGGTGTGTTTAATGACATCATTAATGATATAACAATGATTTAATAATTCTAGTAGAATTTTGAATATTATTATAAGTTATTGGGTTTCCCAAGTGGCCAATACCATTGGAAACTACCATGGGCAAGCCCATGGTTTTGTAAATACCACCAATGAGGTGTCCCTTTGAAATTAATAAAATATTCCCTCACTTTTTCTATAAATACCAACCCAATCCTTCATTACATTAATTTAAAATTCCTAATCAATGAATATATGGTCTTTTTACATTCCAAGGTTCCCTCAATCCCCAAAGGTCCCAACCTTCATGTTTTTTATGTTACTCTTCAAGGTAAGGGAACCTTCCACCCTCCCCTTTTAGTCATGAATTTCTTTGTGTTCTGTCTTCTAGTTTCCATTTTTACTATTCAGGGGTATGTTATTATATATCATTATTAATATAAATTTCATTTCCAATTGATTATAGACACTTTATTCTATCATCAACTTATTTTTTGATTTTTTATGTGATGTCGTTAGGATGCTGAATTTTTCGTAAAAGGAATCATATCTTCTTTTTTCTTTCAAGTTTCTTTTTTATGTGGTATGTCATTAAATTATCCATACCATGATATTATTTAAATTTTATTCTGTCCCTATACTTTATTATGAGTCATTTATCAGTGGGTGACCCTTGTCCCCTCTTTTTTTAATGTTTTCTAAAACCATGTTACATAGTCATTATGCTAAAGAATTTTCATCTCAAAATCTCTCCCTTTTACTCATGAAATTATCTTGTTTTATTTATCTGAACACCCAATATATTTTCATATTTATAAGTATTAATTAAGACCTAAAATTGATCTATTTGATTGTGTAATTGACATATATTTAACCCTCACTCTCTTTCCATGGGTTACAAATGACATAATGATCTTATTTTTAAGAAATTTTTAAACGTCTCGATTTTGAAATGAAACCCATTTATTTTATTCTATTTAGGTTATTTATGAAATGTTTGATTATGATATATGTGGATCACAATAAAATAAATACATATTAAGGATATTCCCATATAGCACTCCAATGCATTGGGTAAATAATTTAATCTCTAGATATGACAAGTTTTAATGATACCTTAGTGGATAACCTTGGTAATTTTTAAGACACCTTGGGGATGAACCTTGGTGATATGTTCATGAATGTCTAAATTTAATGTTATAGCCACATATTCATGTTATGATTCATGTTTTTTTTATTATGATATTACTCTTCTTCCATTGATCATGCCTTTATGTTTTTCATTAAGTTCTTATTGATATCATAAGTAAACTGGTTCCTTTTCCTTCCTTACTGGGCCTTATGCACACCCTTTCATTTGATGTATGTCTCGAGGTTATGAGATACAATAATTGTACATAGGATTAAATTTTTAAGATTTTTTTTCAAGGGGATTTAAATTTTGTTTTAATTTTTCATGTATTATGTTCCTGGTTTCCAAGACACTAGACTTTAAAGATCCTTTGTAAAAGTTAATGAAAATTATGTAATAAAAATGAGGGATTCCATAGTTGGTATCAAAATATAGTTTAGTTTTTTTTGGAAATTATGCTTTGAAAACATTAGGAATAACCCTATAGAAAAGTAAAAATATAGAAATAAATTCCAATTATTTTAATGAAATATTAAGTAAGTTGTTTCTGAACAAATAAATCCTTGTCTTGATACGAACAAGTGCATATGGCTCTAGAACAGATGTACCTAGGAGTGAAAACTATAACAAGGAGTTGTTTTTCTTGACTCAGGGTATTCTGGTACATGACAACAGAAAATTCCGCACTCCTGGTTTGACACTCATGGGGGATATTTGTGGCTAATCAAAAGATTCTTATGAATTATTATGAAGGATTTATATAGAAATTTAATTCTTTAAGTATTAAGTTTTAAGACATAAAATCCTTTACAGTTAAAAGATTCGTAAATAAAATAATCATCTAATTAAGGTTTTATTATTTTAGAAAATGGAGGACAACAAGAGGAACCATTAAAATGGTGACTGCAATAGACCATGCACTAATGACCCTTCGATAAAAGATGGAATGGAACCCTTCATGAGAATAATGAACCAAATAACTCATGTTATGGGAAATAACATGAATCAAGATGAGAGACTGATCTCACCCCAATGGGAATAACATTCAGTTGAGTCTTTTATGTGTCAATGACAACAAACCTTCATCAAATCTACTAAACCACTAATTTCTGAACAGTGAATCTACTCTATCGAGAATATATTTTCTATGCTCCTCTATTTAGAACAAGATAATTTCACCCTATCTATTTACCTCTTAGAGGGAGAATTCGATCAGTGGTAGGAGCTTGTTAAAAACACGAGGCCAAGATTGATGTTTTAATCTATGGAGTGGGAAGAGTTCAGAGGTATATTCTTCAATCAGTATTTCCCTTGTTTCAGAAGAACTAATATGGAGAAGGAATTTCTCAAGTTGAAGCAAAAGGAGAAATAATATGTGGGAAGCTAAGAGATGAACTTCCCAAGTCCTCTATGTTACACCTCTAGATTTTTCATGGATCGAAAGGGTAAGGCTGATATTTTCTTTGGTGGACTAAGAACTCATCTATGGAAGAATATAGAAAAATGATACTACGAAAGCTATGAGGAGATCATTCAGAGTGAAATTAATGTTGAACTAGAGTTTGGAGAGACGCAGTGGTCTCAAAAATAAAATGACAAGAAGAGATCAATGGAGTCAATCTTTGGGAGGATCTTCAATTAGGGCAGAGGAGGCCAGAAAGTGAAACGTCCCATGTGTAATAAATGGGGGAAGAATCATTCAGGGAACTAACTTATCAAGAGTGGGAAGTGCTACAAGTTTGCAAGAGATGGCCATATCGCATGGAATTGACGTAGTAAGGTGAATCCTAAACTACCAAACAATAATGACAAAGGGAAGATGGTGAAGGCCCTATAAGATGTCCAATACTATAGGTGTGGACAACTTGGGAACTTTTCCAATCATTGTCCAAATCAGAGGGGAGTGTAAGGGAACCACATCAGCCTCAGCAAAGGCCAAGGGGGAAAGGTCGTTATTTTTCTATCAGAACAGTTGAATTTGAAGCTCCAAATGATGTGGTGGTAGGTACTCTTATTGTTCTCTCAAATATATCAAGTACTTTGTCTGATTCTCATTCTACGCATTCCTTTATTTCCTCCAATTTTGAAAAGAATTTAGAATCATCCCCTAATGTTTTAAAATAATAGTTCTCAGTCAAGACTCCTAGTGGGATTATCCAGGAATCATTAGTGTTTATAAACTCTAGTAATTACTTTAGTGAGAACAATCTTATCGCAAATATAGTAGTCATTCCCATGATGTAATTTGACATTATACTAGGGATGAACTGGCTCTGAAAGTATAATGCTATGATCAAATGAATAACTAGGGAAATCTTAGTAGTCTTGAAAAGAAACCCTATTGTTATCTTCCGAGGAGAGATATCTCAAACTGATATATATCTAGAAGAACCTCTTACATCCTTCTTTATGGAGTTGATCGGTGAAGAAGAAGAAGGAAATGGGAGTATAAAGATAGAAAATTTCCCCGTCGTCCAAGAATACATTGACGTATTTCTTGAGGAGTTTCCTAGACCTCTCCCAGAAAGTAAGGTAGAGTTATCCATAAAAATCTTACCTTGATCTCAACTTATATCAACGACCCCATATAGGATGGTAAGTGTGGAGCTTGAAGAATTAAAGAAGAAACTCCAAGATCTTTTTGCAAAGTGGTTTATTTGGCCAAGTGTGTCTCCTTGGGGATCAAATCTTCTCTTTGTGATGAAGAAGGATATATCAATACGGTTATGCATTGATTGTAGAGAATTGAATGGGATCATAGTAATGAACAAATACCATCTTCCAAGAATTGATAATTATTTGACCAACTTCGTGGGGCTATATTATTCTCAATGATTGATCTTTGATCTGGTTGTCATCAATTGAGGGTGAAGAAAGAAGATATTCCAAAAAAACTGCCTTCTGATCATGATATGTGCATTATGAGTTTTTTTTTATACCCTTTATACTGACCAATTCATATGCTATTTTTATGGAGTTGATGATTATAGTCTTTAAGTACTACCTTAATAACATTGTGGTAGTTTTTATTGATGATATTTTGATATATTCCAAAATCCACGAGGAGAATGAGGATCATATTAGGGTTATTTTGAAAATTGGATGGAAGGATATGATTTTTGGAAAGTTCAGAATATGTGAATTTTGGTTGCAACAAGTTGCTTTCATGGGGAACATTATAACCAATGAAGGAATCACAGTTGACCCTGCAAAGACAAAAGTTGTAGAGGATTAGCCCCAACCTACAACAATAAATGAGATTCATAGTTTCCATGGATTAGCGGGATATTACTGGAGGTTTGTGAAAATCTTTTCACAAATTTCTAATCCATTAAACAAGTTAACTAGAAAAGGGGTCAAGTTCATTTGGACAAATGAGTATGAATAAATTTTCCAAGAGCCAAAGAAGGGATTGGTTATGCACTAGTTCTAACTCTTCCCTCAAGTGGAGTACGATTCGTTATTTTTAGCTACGAATCTCTAAAAGGGATTGAGTGCATCCTAATGCAAAATGAAAAATTCATTGCTTATGCGTCTCGAAAATTGAAGAATCATGAGAAGAACTATCCTATGAATGGTCTGGAGTTGGCAGTAGTCATTTTTCTCTAAAGAATTGAAGGCACTATCTTTATGGGGAGAAATATTAAATATACACATACCATGAAAGATTGAAATATATTTTCACACAAAATGAATTGAACATGAGACAAATGATACAATAGGAACTTCTTAAAGACTATGATTTTTCAATTCAATATCACCTCAGAAGAGAAAATAAAGTCGCTGATTCATTAAGAAGGAAAGACCTTGTGGTTCTGTCAGTGATGAGTATTCAAAGAGATCCTTTAATCAATGACCTCATAAAGATGGAAATGGTAATTATAAGGGAAGGAACATCATCAACCCTAACCCAAATTATTTTTCAATCATCATTACTATAGAATATCAAGAAATATCAGAAAGAATATCCTTTGTTAGAGAAGAATTTTGAGGCTGTGAAGGATTTGAATTTTCCTGAGTTCAATATTGATCAAGAAGTTGTACTGGGACTTCGTACGAGACCATGTGTTCCATCTATTTCAGAAATAAAGGAGATTATAGATGAATCTCATAGATATACATTCTCTATACATCCTCGGAGTAAAAAATGTATAGAGACCATTGTGGCCATTATTTGTGGGAAAATATGAAAAGGGAGATTGCTGAATACACTTCATGGTGCCTTGTATGTTAGAAATTGAAAGAAGAGTGACAACTTATTAAAGGGATATTGCAACCACTACCCATCCAGCATGGAAGTGGGACAATATCACTATGTACTTCATCACTGGTCTCTCGAGAACTTCCAAAGGAAACAATGCGATATGGGTTATTGTCGACCATCTCACCAAGACTGCCCATTTTATCTCTATTCGAGAAGATTTCTCTCTTGATCAGCTTTCCAATATTTGTGTGAAGGTAGTTGTAAGGCTGGATGGAGTTCCCCTTTCAATCATATCTGATAATGATCTAAGGTTCACATCAAAATTCTGGAGAAGTCCTCAACATGCTCTAAGAACCAAATTAAATTTGATTATGGCCTATCACCCCCAAACTAATGTCCAATCTGAAAGGACTATCCAAACACTCGAGGAAATACTGAGAACATGCTCAATGGAATTTAAAGGTGGATAGGATCAACATCACTCATTAGTTTAGTTCTCTTACGATAATATCTACCACTATAGCATTTAAATGGAACATTATGAATCTCTTTATGGGAAGTGATGTAGAGCTCCTACTTTTTGAGATGAAGCTAGTGAGATAAATATTCTTGGGCCGGATCTTGTGAAAGAGATGACAAAAAAGTCCATTACATGTAGCAACACATTAATGCTTCTTAGAGTCGGAAAAATAGTTATGCCGACAACCGTCAAAGGGACTAGGAATTTGATGTTGGTGACAAAGTCTTTATTCTAATTTCACCATAGGAGAGAGTCATGAGTTTTGGGAAGAATGGGAAGCTTAGCCCTCGGTACATTGGCCCCTATGATATCCTTGATTGCGTAGCAGCAATGGCCTATCAACTTTCACTTCTTCCAAATCTAGCACGATTTCATGATGTCTTCCACATATTCCTCTTGAGGAAGTACATAACTAACCCTTCACATGTACTAAATCTAGAGGTGGTACAACTAGAACATGACCTCTCTTATGAGGAGAAGCTGGTGTAGATCTTGGATTCTAGAGCCAACGTTCTACGCAACAAGACTACCAACCTTGTTAAGGTGTTGTGGAGAAACCAAAAATGAGAAGAAGACTTGTGTGAACCAGAGGAGTCTATGAGGCAGAAGTACTCCCACCTTTTCTCTTCAGAGGGTATGAGTTAAATGTTTAATAAAAGATCTCATAAGGGTGGAAGAATGTAACGACAAAAAATTTTGAATAAATTTATTTCCTGGATTTGTGTGTTGTGTTATACTCAACAAACCTATATCCTTTAATTAATGAAGTGAGTATAATTAAAATGATACTGTTGTGTTTTGACTGCTATATGACTGTTAGTCAATATGATTTTTAGATACCATACTCTTAATGTTATGATTATTGTTTATAAATAAAAATTATCTTGGTTAATTTATATAGAAAGAAGATTTGATGGCCTCATCCAGAAGGCTCAGATCATATGAAGCCCATCTGCCGGAGCTTGGGAAGGAGGTAGCATCACTGGGCATTGTTGCAACATCCCAGGTAAATGAAGAAATACGATATTTTCATATTTATTAATATTTGTGAATTAAATATTAATTTTACTTTAAAGGGGTTTCTAGGTTCAATGGCTTACCTGATACGAAATAATGGGTTTCATTGAAATCTTATATTGCACACTGATAGTATAATAATATTATTTTAAATGGTAGTTAACTCCTATCTGTTGTATTGGAAATAATGAAGAAAAATAACTACAATATTACTATACATGTTTCTTAAATGTATTTAAATTTATCCAATAAAGGATAGAGGCTTAAAATAAGAAAAAAATTCGATTTTAAGCATAAATACTCTAATATTAACTAAAAGGCCGATTTACTGCCATTTGATGGAGAAACCTATTTAAATAGAGTTTTGGAAACTTTCATACATTCTATTTGACCAAATAAAATCCTTCTTTGGAATCAGGACATCAAAATTTACTTTGTGAAAATTTTTGGACTTTTTCTGATAAAGTTCATTTTTTTAATGAATATTGAAAAATATTGTATTTTAATTAAAAAGTGCTTTTTAATATAATTTATTTATATTGTTATATTATCTTTTTAATTGGATTTAATTTTTAATTAGATTTTATTTTTACCATTTAATCTAATGGTGGTCATTGGATTGAATTTAAATTCAAAAATTGGACATAAACAAGTGTCAATCTTTTGATAGATACTGTTTCTTAAAAAAACACTATTTGTTTTGAAAATGCAAATTAATTATAAAATTAATTAATTAAACTTATATGTTTCTAATTTGAAAAAATAGATATCATTTTTTAATTTGTAATATAAAATATATCTTAGGTATAATTTTTGGTATTTTTTGGAAAAACTTCAATTTTCATGAATAGTGAAACCACTAAGTAGTAGTTAAAAAACTGACTTTTTCATTTAAATGAAATTTTATAGCCTTTGTGAATTGCATTTCAAAAATCTGACATACATGTTTGTTATTAATAAGTAAAATTTGGTTCAATGAGATGAAAATAATTTTTGGTGAACAGTAACTTTTGACTTTTATTTACCACAACTAAAGGTAAATAGTGTAATTCAAGGTAAAACAAATATTATAATAATACAAAATTACATTTACACTTGTTCTAACCTTATTGTATGAGTCATGGCCGACCAAGGGAATCCTTGGGTCGATTTAGGGACCCCCATTGAGGCACTTTTGAGAGATAATGAATCTTTAGATTAATTAACTTAGTAAAGGAAAAAATGACATAAAAAAATATCTTTCTGTAAATTAATTTTTACATGGTGTTATATAAGTCATATTTTCAATTCTAAATATGAATTTGAAATATAAAACTATTTCCTACATCATGGTATTTTTTTATAATTTTTAGACATCTAATAAATTAGATTATTGATGACACAATAATGATGTTGTATTTACCTCATAAATAAATGATTTAAATATATAAGATTATAAAGACTATAATAATATCCAAAACCTGTCCAATTCATGTTGGATGATTTCATTTCTAATATGAGTCAACTAATAATTTACCTTAATGTGTTTTGGATATTTTAAACCGAAGATAAGTTTATAATAAAATAATGTTTTCACACTTTCCTAAAGAGTCTCTCCTCTCCCTTATAAGAAGAGACCACTTCTAACCAATTACTCACACCTCTCAAGCCTTTTGTATCATCCAACCTCTACCCAATTAAGTTAATTAGATCCCTGTCCTCATTCTAGAAGCCTTACCTTAGGAATAAGGAACTTCAAGAAACCCTTTTTGTTTATACCAAAGGGAGTTACCCAAATTAAACGTAACAATTTATCTTAACTTCATTTATTTTATTTTACTTCTCCAACCCCTACACTCTTTTTATTAATTTATCTTATAACAACACCAGAATCCTAAATATACTAGGATTTTGTTATTAGAAGGATTCAAACTAAACTTAAACACACCTCCATCTAATGGGTGAATAACATACTATTTCTGTGGATGGAAAACTAACTCCTCACGAAACGATGATTGTTCGATTATCTCCAACTACCTCTCATGGTGGAAATTATGATGGAACTATATTTATATATGGTAAATATTATTTCAATGTTTTATTTATGCTTATGTTTTTTTAATTTATAGCATATCTTTATGGTTTCTATTTTGGGTAAACGTGATAATTTCATTTGAGAAATGGAAAACTACCACCCCCTCAAAGTGATATGACTCGTTCATACCATATGTGGTACATATAAAGGATGGATTTAATGATATTTTATGTGATATTATACTGTAATTATAATATAACTATGTATCATTATGTTTTAATTCCATTAAAATAAGAAATATAAATGGAAGTAACGTTCATGCATAAGTACGACTTACGGTCTCCATGCATGGTGCATTTCATTTCATACCTCCAAATGATATGTACTATTATAAATATAAATATATATATATATATATATATATTCTGGATATATATTATATATATGATATCAAAATAATTAATATCATTCTGGATATAATGGACTTTTGACCACATGGAAAACTTTTAAATATAAGGTGTTCATTTTTTACTCAAGTACCAAATATCGAAAAAATGAACGTTATTAACTTAAATGATTTCTTAATGTTTATAACATGGTAATAAGTGATAAAAATGAATAATAAACTTGAAAAAGGTTCTTAATCAAGTATAAATTGACTTTAGTTTATTATTATGGATATCAAAGAAAGAACGGGTCAAGTCAGACATGAGGTAAGGGACTCCATCTGAATCTCCTTTCATTGAGGAATATTCTGTTTTAATACATGACTTTCTTTTATACTTTGTATAAACAACATTGAATTTTCATTCCATTCAAATGGAATATTTTTCTATGAATCATTTTACTAAACAACAAAAAAATTAATGTTTCCTTTTAACGTAAGCAGTGACAATGACCTTTCTACCGCCGCAAGTATTATTTGATCTTTGGGTTCCTTAACAAGATGTAATGTTTTTAAAAGAAAAATAATTACCATATACTATTTTTATGTATTTTGGTATTGAAAAGGGTTTTTCTAATGTATTTTTTATGTCAATATATTTAAATAATATATTTTGATTGAAATGTGGATATTTTATCTTTCCTTTATGAATGTGTTATATGTTATGACTATGTTATAGTTCATGGGGATTGTTTGCGTATATAGGTGGATCCGTGATAAACCTAGGGCGTGTGAGCCTGAGATAGCTCTCCAATGCATTGGGTAACGTGACGGAGGTAAACATGAATGTTTCTCCTAAGAGATTTATAGAATATACTATTATGGGTATTCAAAAGTAACTCCCTATGTAGTTGTGATAGCTACAAAGTAAGTATGTTACAGATCCCACAAGTTACCTTTATGGTTTATGATTTCTATGTGTTATTCATAAATTTTAGGTTTTCATGAGGTATGTAAAATAGTTTATGTTTTTTATGTATTTGTGAACCAATGTTTTATTTCTTTGTTTTATAACCCTTACTGAGCTTTTTATGATCATCCCGGGTTTTGAAATGTTTTTCACATGACATAAAGTGGAATAGGGTCAAGGATGGGATCATGGAAATGTCATGTTATCTAAGACATGGAACTAGTCATGACTCTTTTTTTCAAGAGTTTTTTTGTGAAAAAATGGAAACTGAGTAGATGTGTCTACATGTAATATTCAAGTTGTCATGTATATTCTATGGACTAATTCTCTCAATCTCTAAACCTGAAAAGATCCTCAATGTGAATAATTCATTTAATTCATGATTATGAAATTTTTTAATGTCGGGTCCTTATAGTTGGTATCAGTGGTCGGTTTAGATAACTTTAGGAGTTATGGTATTGTTAAATTAATACCTATAAAGTAATTTATGTTAATATTTAAATCATATAGCATTTAAAGATTACCATATTGCTTCTCTTAATATATTTCTATTTTTAAAATTTTTTTCTGTAGAGAAAACAGGGCAGCTATGTTGGGATGACATTAGGAGGAAGACAACCTTCTAAATCAGCAACCTAACATGGTTGGAATTGGAATAAAATAGTTTTTTGTGATGGCACAGTTTACTCAGGCTATAAATGGTGGTGGTATTCATGCATGAGATCAGCCAGATCAACCACAGAGGAACATGTTAGTAGAGGAGAATTTCATGAGGCAAAATCCCTGATCATTCAGAGGATCATCTAACCCTGTGCTAGAATAAGGGATGATTAAAGCACTGGAGAATATTTTTAATGTTATGGGGTGTTTAGAGCATCAAAAGCGTAGTCTTTTTGTTTACCATTTTGAAGGTGAAGCTGATCAGTGGTGGTCGATGGTGAAAAATATCAGGGATAGTGAGGAGATTTATGCTCTTGATTGCGATTACTTCAAAGGTATGTTTCTTGAGAAATATTTTCCTAAGGTGGTTCGTCTTAGGATGGAAAAACAATTCCTAGAATTGAGGTAGGAGGATGACTCAATGGCTACTTATGAAGAAAAGTTTACTCGACTAGCAAGGTCTTCTCCAAATTTCATACAAGATCTTGATAGTAAAATCAACCACTTTTACTCCAGATTATAGCCAAAATATCAAAGGGATTTAGCTTCTCATGAGTTTCAAAGTTAGGAAAAACTTGTTCATTCTGCAGAGAAGGTGGAAATGGAGTTTTTCGATGACCATGTGTTTTTTGAAAAACAAAATAATAAGAGGTTGAGGTGGCAGGCGAAATGGAAGAACTCTTCAAAAAGGTCTGATGGTACGAAACATAAATTTACAGTTTGTGAAAATTGTTGTAAAAATCATGCTAGGGAATGTCTTTTGATTTCTGGTAAGTTCTACCGATGCGGTAAAATCGGACATAAGGAACGTAATTTCACTGAAAGGGGTCAAGGTAATGGTAAGAAAAAATATGTTTTACAGTCAGTAAAAAATTTTAAGTGCAATGAAATGGGTCGTTAGGAAAATAAGTGTCCAACAACGAACTCAACTGAGGGAAATCAGCCAGACTACAAGCAAAAAGGGGTGGTGAAATCCTTAACAACTACTTCAGCTGATGTTGGGCCAACAAATGAAGTAGTATCAGGTACACTTTTGTTTTGTTCAGATTATACCAATGTGTAGTTTGATTCAGGGTCTACACACTCATTCATTTCTGAGAAGTTTTCTAGTAAATTGGGAATTCCATCTCATGATCTGAATAGGAAACTTATGGAAAAAACACTTGGAAAAAATGTTGAGACAAAATGAAAACATAAGAACCTTCATGTCCTTGCGTGCGGAAAGAATCTATGTGAAAACCTTATTGTTTTGCCTCTAGTAGAGTTTGATGTTATTTTGGGTATGAATTGGATTTCTATTTATCATGATAAGATTCACTGCAGAGCTAAAGAGGTTTATTTTTAGAATTATTTTCAGTTTTTATACAAGAATGAACCCTTAATTTTGATAACATATTAGTAAGGTGAGAAACTAGTAAAAGATGGAAATGAATATTACCTTGAAAATATTGTTGAAAACAAAGAAACTATTCATATTAATGATGTCCCAGTGGTAAATGAGTATCTTGATGTTTTTCATGATGAGTTTCCTAGTATTATACCTGATTGAGAAGTTGAATTTACTGTTGACTTAGTTCCTGATGCTAATCCAACTTCAAAACCAACTTATCGAATGGATCAAATTCAACTTTTAGAGTTAAAGAAGCAATTGTAGGAGTTATTAGATAAAGGTTCCATTCCACCCAGCACATCACTATGGGGTGATCCATTCTTGTTTGTTAAAAATAAAGATTGTTCAATGAGACATTGAATTGATTATAGGTCATTGAATAACATCGTTGTTAAGAACAAGTATCCTTTGCCTCGTATCGATGATTTTTTTGATCAGCTTCTAGGAGATCAGTATTTTTCGAAGAAGGACTTGAGTTCGGGGTACCATTAGTTGAAAGTAAAGGAAGAAGACATTCCAAATACAACGTTTTGTACTAGATATGGCCATTATGAATTTGTAGTTATGCCTTTTGGTTTAACCAATGCACTATTGGATAGAGATTATATCAAATATACATAAGAGGGGGGTAAATTGTGTATTTTAAAAAATCTTCATGAGATCGTTTTCTGTCCTTTATCATTAATCAGATAGATTGATGCAGTAGAAATATTAAATTCAGGGACACAAGATATATAGTGGTTCGGGGAACAGAAGGCCCCTAGTCCACTCCACCACTGCTCTACTCCACGAGCTTGGCGATTTTCACTATCTGGTCCTCATCTCAATAGACCATTGAACAATTGAGTCCAGGAAGTTGACACCTCTACAATATAAGGAAAAACATAGATTTCTGGTTCGATCACAAAACCTACACAAGATAGAACGAGAAACTGGTCACTCAAGATATAAAGTATTTGTTCTTTGAAAATACTCTTCTGATTGTTCTTCACAATTGCAACAAAATTCAATTGACAGTAAATGGATTGTCTTCTTTAGAAAGAATGATCTTCAAGAAAGAGTCATTCTGAGTCGTTATTATTGCAGTAGATATAGAAGTATAAATCAAAACTTCAGGATCAATAGATTCATAATTGATCTTCAATGTCTAATAAGTGAATCTTCTGTCGTGTATCTTCTCCGTCAATAAACAGAGCTTTGTCGCTGTTTTGAATCAGCAGATCTGTGTTCTTGATAGTCTCTATTTTATTTCTTTTTATGAATGATTGAATGTTTCTATTCCAAAAAACTCATATATATTCTCTGTGTAAAGAATCACATCTATATAATAATGATGAGCATTTCCCCTGCAAATTTAGATCCCCAAAATTCACCTTTTTTACTCGCGAAATTCAAACATTTGAATTTACAGAGTAGTCGTAACACTACTTGTGATTAACCATGAAAATATCCTTTTAAATCGATCCTTAAACGGCTATGAACTCGTCAAAGATGTGCTTTAAAATCAGCTTTTAATCTGGCTTAAAATTAGCATGATAATTTTCTTGCAAATCGTTGAATAATAATAACAACTTTAAACTCTCTGACGATAAACGTAAGGTTGAGTTGTATAGTATGCATCCTCTGAATGTAACGTTGATCATAAACGTAAGGTTGATGACATAGCCTTCAAATGTAAGGTTGTCAATGTATGGTTGATCACAAATATAAGGTTGGCCATCCATACTTTTCTCTTCAACGTATGATAAATGATCCATACTTTTATAAGCTTCCAAACAAAAGGTATATGATCCATACTTTTTTAAGAAATGTATGGTTGTATACAAAAGTAAGGTTGATGAACCATACTTTTGAGAAACAAATGTAACATTTAACACTTATGTATGGTTTTCCTTCCATACATTTCTAATATCTCAAACGTAGGGTTCCTTCTTAATGTAGGGATCCTCTTCCATACTTTTCCAATAATGTATGGTTGATTAACCATACTTTTCTGATTACTCATAAAGTATACACCTCATTCCATTCTTACACTATGTTTCACCAAGTAGGGTATGTACAGTGATTCCAGAACATGCTAATACGAATACATTAGAAATTAAATCTCATTGTTCAAGAACTTAAATATTTCTTCCAGAAATAAAACAAATTCCTCATATAAACTTAAAAAAATCATTAGAAAACAATTAAGGATATTTGTGAGAATCAAAATCATCATAAAGAGATAGAGTATTGTTACCAACAATATCCTCCTTTTTAATAAAAATATTATGTATTTTTTAAAACAACACTTGCTCAAAAATATCCCCCATTTTGATGATCACAAAACCCATAAAATAACCAATGAAATTAACATACAAAATTAATTACATCTAGTTTTGAATTTTTCAAACATAAATACAATATTAGAATTGAATAAATTTCTCCCCATTTAAAGGATTAAGATAACACTTAATATTTTAAAATGTTTAAATATAAAATGTTGTGTTTATCCAATTTCTCCCCCTTTTTATGATATCAAAAATAATGACAAAATATGGAACATAACACATATTAATGTAGCACTGAACTTAAGTAAATGCCATATCTAACTGTTCATCAATTAGTGAATCTGGATTACTGGCATATCTAATCAAATACAGTAAAACAAACAAATATAGAATGAAAGAAATTTTCATTGAAAATATTGAATAGTACAAAATTGATAAATATAGGAATCATGGGTTGGTCAGGGTTTAGATGGGGTCTATCTCCTCTGAACTACTGACTTGATTTCTGTTAACTTCTCCATTAGTCTCCTCATTATTCCATCACCAAGCATAAAAATAAGATCCCTATTCTCTCGAGTCATATGAATATCTTCAATTAAGTTGACTCTAAAAACCTCATGTAGTCTTTCTTCCTTCTCCAAAAACAAAGACAAATTCTCGGTTAACTTATCCAAGATAGATCTAATTCCTAGTTCATTTGAGGTCAACTGGTTAACTAAAAACTTTTGATTGTCTAGCAACACTGAAAGAGGATCACTATTGCATTGAAAATCATGCATCTTGTCATTCATATCAACTAAGACAGTGGTTATTGCCTTAAATCTTTTGATCAAATCAGGTGAAGTACCTAAACCACTGGCCACATTGATCCTGACAGATGATAACTCTGTCTCCATAAATGATTTGAGATCTGAAAAATCTAACATCATAACACTTTTAAACATTAATTTTTCGACCTCATTCAGCTTATCCTTCTTAAAGATTTCAACTTCTTTCTTTGAAAATGTACTATCCTTTAGCCTCTGGAATTTTAATTTTTCTTTTCCCAATTCTCTCCTCAGAGAAGCATTCTCTTGCTCCAACTCTCTGTAACTCACTATATATTTCTTCAACTTCTTCATTTACTGATTCAGAGGTAACTTTTTGCTTGATTCTCCTTTTCAGCATGAATGTGATGTACAAACACTAGGGGTAAGGATTCAATGTCTTCTTTCTCCTTATTTTCTCTAACTGGTTGGTCCACAGATTTTTCCTCTGAGTCTTTTCCAGACTCTTCCATAGAAAAATCCTCTTGAAGAACTTCTGTTTGTATATCTGAAGGATTTTCATCCAGTACATCATCAATAAATTCTTCTATTTGATTCTCTTGAATAATTTCATTTTCATCTAATTGATGACTGGCCACATTTACTCCAGGAACAACCACTTTTTTAATTTCAACTGCAGGTTCTAGTTCTATTCATTCAACTTCAATTATTTCTGGTTCAAATTCTATAACAGCAACATCCTATTCACGAGTCTCTCCTTCAGCTTCTACTTGAATTCTAGTTTGAATCTAAGATTCGTCCACTGGTTCTGACCTCTCAATAACAACTTCCATTAATTTTTCAACATCAGCTTCTCTTACAAAACTGTAACTCAATAAATATTGAGTGGTTAAAAAATTGGAAACTTGATCTTCATGAGTAGTAGCATCTCTCTTGCTTTTTACTTGAAGTCCTTCTTTACTTCTGTCCTCTGGCATAGTCTCAACTTGAAAACTTATTCTTCTGGAAACAGAGCTAACTCTGGATGTAGCTGGATTTTCCATTGACTTTTCAGGTTGAGCCTGAGCTCTCTCTTCTTCTACTTCATCCTCAGATCCTTCTGGCATGATTTTTCCTTTCACTGTACTCTAGAAATAATCAATTTTTCTTAAAGTACCATAATTAAAAACATTACTATGGTGACAAATAGTTCTAGCCTCAACCTGTCTCACCATGTCTTTCTTCAACAATAGTTTTGAAAAGAATCTACCAAAAGGGTAGAAATTCATTCTAGCTTCACTTTGATTGTAGTAACTTAGGTACCTCGCCATGTACCTAGGAAAATTTAATTTTACATAACTGAGCAGAAGATACATTATGTACATGTCCGGATACAGTATCTTCTCCATCTCTGACATTCTTGTTGTTATCCCTGTTTGTACAAATTTCACAAGGATCTTCTGATCTGGTTCCAAATATTTATATAATATTTTCCTTATGTTAGTAGATCCAAACAGAAAGGACATAATGTATTCAGATTTATTCACATAATCTCCTATATTTTTCAAATCAAAATGAAACACTCCCTCATGAGGGTAGTTCAGTATCTGACTAATTTCAACTGAAGAGATTTAAAAATCTCTATCCTCTATCTTAGCCATCATGGTGTCTTAATCATCTCCCAAACTAAATTGAACATATTTAAAGAAATATCAAAGATCCACTTTATATAAGGATTCTGTATTCTCATTATTGAAGCCATGTTTGAGATTCTGAAACAAATGGGCTTATTTTAACAACAAGTTCGTCTCAAATAGCCATTCTAAATCAATCACCTTTCCCTGTAAGATTTTCCTTCCTATTGAGTGCTATTTCTTGGCATTGCTGGTCTTGGCCTCATCATCCCTCTTAGTCTTTTCCATTTCTATGAAAATATTTGAAGCTTTAAAGGTTAGGGTTTCACAGGTCTGAAGATTAGGGTTTGCAAGAAGTGGTGCGGTTTCGTGGGTTCGAAAGGGTTTAGTTGGAAATGAAACGATTCAGAATTCGAAAGGTTATGACAACCATGATTCCTGAGTTATGAATAATCATTACATAGATTTTAGAAACAAATAAAAATTTATTGTGAGAGAAAAAAACTTATTCTATTTGAAAAACAAATAACTAATTTATTTTAAATAGTATTAAGATAAAGAAATAGAAAAATAAAACATTATTTAAAATTAAATAAACCTAACTCCCCCTTAATAAAATAAAACCTTGCAGTGGCAATTGGTTCAGTAAAAATATCTACTAATTGTATTTCTGTATTAACTAATTCCAAAAATATATCATTTTTAATAACATGATCTCTTAAAAAGTTATGTCTTATATCAATATGCTTAGTCCTAGATTGATTAATAGGATTGTTTAAAATATTTATAGCACTTTTATTATCACATAAAATAGGCATACTATTAAAATTTAGTCCAAAATCTATAAGACTGTATTTCATCCACAACACTTGTGCACTGCAACTACCAGCTAAAACATATTCTGCCTCAGCTGTTGACAGGGCAACTGAATGTTGTTTCTTACATGACCATGACACTTAGGATTTTCCTAAAAAGTGAGAAGTACCTGAAGTTATTTTCCTATCTAATCTACAACTCCCAAATTCTGCATATGAATATGAAATTAAATTAAAATCAGATGTTTGAGGATAAATAAGAAATTGAAAAAAAGTTCCTTTTAAATATCTAAAAATTATTTTAACAGTAGTTAAATGGGATTCTTTTGAATTTGATTGAAATCTTGCACAAAGACATACTGAATACATTATATCTGGCATGCTAGCAGTAATATATAATAAAATACCAATCATACCTCTATATAACTTAATGTCAATAGATTTTCCAGTTTCATCCAAATCAATTTTTATATTAGTACACATAGGAGTTGTATATGTCTTTCTGTTTTCAAGTCCAAATTTCTTAAGTAAATCAGTAATGTATTTTCTTTGATTCAAAACATTTCCCACATATTTTTGATAAATTTGAAGTCCTAAAAAAAATTTAATTCTCTCATCATGCTCATTTAAAATTCCTTTTTCATTAGATTTGAAAACTCATGACAAAGGATTTATTAGTTGATCCAAAAATCACATCATCAACATAAATTTGAACCAATAAAATATTAGTTTTTACAGTTTTCTTAAAAATTGTTAGATATTTCATTCCAATAGTAAATTCAATTTTCAAAAGAAAAGATATTTATATTTCATACTAAGATCTAAGTGCTTGTTTAAGGCCATAAAGTGCATTAGTAAGTTTAGACACAGAATTTGGTTTTTGTGAATTTTCAAAACTAGGTGATTGATCAACATAAATTTCCTCCATTAAATAACCATTTAAAAAGGCAGCCATAACATCCATCTGAAATAATTTAAAATTCATATGATATGCATATAATGAGAGAATTCTAATGGATTCTAACCTAGATACTGGTGAAAAGGTCTCATCATAGTCTATACCTTCATCCTCATCATATCCTTTTGCTACAAGTCTTTCTTTATTTCTATTTATTATTCCATGATCATCTTGTTTATTCCTAAAGGCCCATTTTGTTCCTATCACTGGATAATTCGGTGGTCTATCAACTAATTC
Source organism: Viscum album (assembly GCA_963277665.1). Lineage (NCBI taxonomy): Eukaryota > Viridiplantae > Streptophyta > Magnoliopsida > Santalales > Viscaceae > Viscum > Viscum album. The sequence goes on from OY728130.1 coordinate 327,035,194, forward strand.
TCAGAATTCATTTCTCTTGAACTGGTTTAATTCTTCTTGCATTGCTATCATCCAGCTTTCATCCTCTAGAGATTCTTCTATTGGCTTAGGTTCTAGTTGGGATAGAAAGGGAGATAATTCTACCAAATTTCCTATATTTCTTCTAGTTTTTATTCCTTTGTCTAAGTCACCTATTATAGTTTATAAATGGTGATTATTTAGAGTCCTAGTCTGTCTAGGTAGTACACTTATAAGTTCTCCAGTATCATGTTCATCTGAACTAGACTGGATTTCATTTATATCTTTTTCAAAATCATTTTTCAAGTTATCAAGTCTCATGTTATCATTAGAGTCAGATTCATCAATTTGATCTTTCCGTTTCTCAAAGGGATCAGATTCATCAAATTTTACAAGAAATGATTCTTCAAAAATCCTTGAATTCTTATTAAAAAATCTATAAGCTTTGGAAGTAGTAGAATATCCTATGAAAATTCCTTCATTAGACTTTGTATTAAACTTACCAATATTGTATTTGGTGTTTAAGGTGTAAACCTTGCTTCCAAAAACATTAAAGTAATTTAATTTAGGTTTTTTGTTATTCCAAAGTTCATAGGGTGTCTTTTTCAGAATTGGTCTAATTAGAACTCTATTCATTATATAGCATGATGTTCTTACAACTTCTGCCCAAAAATATGTAAGAAGACGGTATTCATTTAGAAAAGTCCTAGCAATTTCCTGAATAGTCCTATTTCTTCTATCAACAATTCCATTCTATTGATGTTTTCTTGGTGCAGAGAAGGTGTCTTTAATACCCATATTTGAGTAAAGGGCATTGAATTCCAGATTCTCAAATTCTCCACCATGATCACTTCTTAATGAAATTATTCTAAAACCTTTATCATTTTGAACATCTTTACAAAAAGTTTCAAATAATGTAAAAGATTTATTTTTAAATTTTTTTAATAAAATCCATCTAAATCTAGAATAGTCATCAACCAAAACATATACATATAATTTAACAGCCAATCTTGCTACTCTTGAAGGTACAAACAAATCCACATGGATAAGTTATAGAGGTTTAGATGTTGTCATTTTGTTAATAGTTTTGAATGATGATTTGTGATGATTGCCAAGTTGACATGCATCACAGAATCTATCACTTTCAAACTTGAGACTAAGAAAATCAGAAACTAATTGTTTCTTGGATAATTTATGTAAAACATATACATTGCAATTTACAAGTCTTATATGCCGGATCCATGATTCATTCACTTTAGTCGTTAACTAGTTTACTTGTTGTTTACACAAAGAATTTAAATCTAGGGTATACACATTGTCAGTTCTAGGTGCTCTAAATATAAGCAGTTTATTTTTGAAAACAGAATAGAAATTGTTAGAAAAATCAACAAGATAACCATCATCACATAGTTGAGAGATACTTATCATATTGTGTCTCATTCCTTGTACATAAAGTACTTTGTTGATTGAGACAACTTCTGAATCTCTAACTGTTCCAATACTAATGATATTTCATTTGTCATTGTCACCAAAAGTGACAAGTCACCCATCTTTTTGAGTGAGTGTAGAGAAATTTGATGAGTTTCCACTCATATTACTTGAGCATCCACTATCCATATACAATATGTCATTTTTTATTTTGTGACCTTCTCCCTACAAAGGCATTTACACAATTTTCTTTGGTACCCATATTCTGTTGGGTCCAGGGGTGTTAGCCACCAAAGATCTGGGAATCCAGACTTTCTTTGATTTTCTAATTTCAGAATATTAAAATAAATTATTTTTTACAAAATATTTCTTAATACCACTTATTTGGGGTTGTATTAAGAAACAATATTTAGAAATATGTCTCCTTACTCCATAGTAATTACAATTTAATATTTTTGTACTTGGAATCAAATAATTCTTGTACTACTTGGGTTTTTCACCTTTACTACCAATTCCAAATCATTCCTTTTTAAGGACATTTTTTCCAAGAATTTAATTTAAAGTATTTTATCCTTTAGTAAAAACAAGGGTTGCATCTTTATAAGTTTCCACTTCAGTTTGCGGTGTTTTTATCTTTGATTCATAATCTGTATTTTTCGTGTTAATTGAGTTAAACTTTTCAGTTAACTCCTTATGTTGTTTTAGCATTGTATCTCTTTCATCAGAAACAACATTATGGATGTTCTTTAAAGCCTTATGCTTCTTAAATAGAGAATCATATTTTTATTCAATAATATTGTAGTACGATGCAAGTTTTTCATTAGAGTAACTAGATTCAGAAATAGAGTCATAAGAGTAGTAATATTGTACCTCGTCTGTTTCTGCCATAGAACACATGTTGGATTTCAGATTTACTTCTTCCTTCTCTGAGTCTGAATCATAAGTTCTACTGGAGTCTTTAAACACACTCCATGTAGATTTCGTTGCTTTGTTTTCCTTATCCTCATAATAATTTCTTTTGAAGAATTTCTTTTTCTTTTCTTCTTTTACTTGAAGATTGTGAGGTCTGATGTGCCCCATTTTCTTACACTCATAACATCTGACTTCATTGCCATCCTTTTTGAAGGTTTTTCTAAAGCCTTTCTTCTTACTGTAGAATTTACTAAACTTTCTGGCTAGCTGATCTAGTTTTATATCAAAACTTTCTGATTTCACTTGTACTTCCTTTTTTAGCTTTTTCCTTTTCCCTTGAGATGATTCTTTTAAGGTAGTTTCTTCTATGTTGATCATAACCTTATGCTCATTTGCTTCATCTTCCATCTCAACTTCATACATCATAAGTGTTCCAATCAACTCTCTCATGGTTAAGTCTTTGATAGGTGTTGATTGTCTGATTGCAGTAGAGATTCTATTCCATTTAGTACGTAGTACTCTTGGTACATTCAATGATTGATCAGTTTGTTTGATTGGTTCTCCCAAAGCTATTATATTATAGACAGTATTTGTCAATCTTCCATTCATTTGAGTAATTATTTCACCTTAAACCATTCTATATGAATCAAATTTAAGCTTAGCAGTAGCATATCTCATTTCCCTGATATTGTTAGTTCCTTCATAAGAAACAACAATAGTCTGCCACATATCATATGTTGTCGGGCATTGAGATACTCTATTAAATTAATCGGGTCCTAGACCACATATAATTGCATTCATTGCCTTTGAGTTCATATCATATTCTTCTTTAGTAGATTCACTCAATGTATTAGGTTTTTTAGGTATTTCATATGGAGTCAGTATCTTATAATATACTCTATATCCAAGGATTTTTAGATATATAATCATTCATGAATTCCAGCATCCATTATTTTCTCCATTGAAGTACATTGCTCTGACCACAGACATTCCCTCTCTTGTATCAGTCATCTTGCTCTTTGTATAATTAATTTCATCTTGTTAGAGCTTTATCAAAATCCCATCCTTTGATACCAATTGTTGGATCGTGATTATATCAAATATACACAGGGGTGAATTTTGTCGTTTCAAAAATCTTTTGGAGATCGTGTTCTATCCTTTATCTTTAATCAGATAGATTGATGCAGCGAAAATATGAAATGCAGGGACACACGATATATAGTGGTTTGGGGAATAGAAGTCCCCTAGTCTACTCCACCATCGCTCTACTCCACGAGCTTGGTGATTTCCACTATCTGGTCTTCATCTCAATAGACCTTTCAACAACTGAGTGCAGGCAGTTGACACCTTTACAATCTATGGAAAAACACAACCTTCTGGTTCAATCATAGAACATACATAGCTTAGAATGAGAATCTGGTCACTCAAGATAAAAAGTATTTGTTCTTTGAAAATACTCTCATGATTGTTCTTCAAAATTGCAATAGAATTCAATTGACAGTAAATGGATCGTCGTCTTCAAAAAGAATGATCTTCAAGAAAGAGTCGTTCTGAGTCGATCCTGTTATAGTAGATATAGAAATATAAATCACAACTTCAACAGCAGTATATTCACAATTGATCTTCAATTTCAAACAAGTTAATCTTCTGTCGTGTATCTTCTTCTTCAATAAACAGAGCTTTGTCTCTCTTTTGAATCAGTATATCTATGTTCTTGATAGTCTATGTTTTCAAATACATGCTTTAAAATCAGATTTTAATCGGGCTTAAAATCAGCCGGATAATTCGCTTGTAGATCGTTGAATAATAATAACAAATTTAAACTCTTTGACGCCAAACGTAAGGTTGAGTTGTACAGTATGCATCCTTTGAACATAACGTAGATCATAAATGTAAGGTTGATGATGTAGCCTTCAAATGTAAGGTTGTCAACGTATGGTTGATCAGAAACTTATGGTTGTCCATCCATAATTTTCTCTTTTAGGTATGATAAATGATTGAAACATAAATAAGATTCCAAATGAAAGGTATATGATCCATACTTTTCTAAGAAATGTATGGTTGTTTAAAAAATTAAGGTTGATGAACCATACTTTTGAGAAACAAATGTAACGTTTAACAATTACGTATAGTTATCCTTCCATAGTTTTCTAATATCCCAAACGTAGGGTTCCTTCCTAACGTAGGTTTCCTCCTCTATACTTTTCTGAAAACGTATGGTTGATTAACCATACTTTTCTGATAACTCATAAAGTATACACCGCATTCCATCCTTATGCTACGTTTCACCATGTAGTGTATGAACAGTGATTCCAGAACACGCTAATGCAAATATTTTAGCAATTAAATCTCTTTGTTCAAGAACATAAATATTTATTCCGTAAATAAAAAATAATAAATTCCTGAAATATACTTAAAAAATAAAATCATTGGAAAAAAATTAAGGGTATTTGGGGGAATCAAAATCATCATAAAGAGATAGAGTATTGTTCTCAACAATATCCCCCATTTTATTAAAAATATTATGTATTGTTGAAAACAACACTTGCTCAACATGCACCTGCTTTATTCATGGATCTTATGAATATAATTTTCTGTGAGTTCTTGGATAAGTTTGTGGTTGTGTTCATTGATGATATTTTTATTTATTTAAAAATTATAGAGGAGCATGAAAGCCAATTAAGGGATTTCTTGCAAACATTAAAAGAAAAGAAACTATTTTGTAAATTCGGAAAGTGTGAGTTTTGGTTACAAAAAATTTCTTTCCTTGGTCACATTGTTTCAAAAAATGGCATAACTGGTGATCCTGCTAAAACCAAAGTTGTTGAAGAATGTTAAAGACCCACAAATATAACTAAGATTTATAGTTTTCTTGGTTTTACAGGTTATTACCAGTGGTTTGTTAAGAATATTTCACGGTTATCTAGTCTAATGGCTAAGTTAACTCGAAAAGGTGTTAAGTTCATTTGGAAAAAATAATGTGATGATTTTTTCAAGAATTGAAAAGAAGATTGGTGAATGCTCCAGTTTTGGCACTGCCTTCCAGAGATGTTGAATTTTTTATCTACAATGATGCTTCATTGAAAGGGCCTGGTTGTGTCCTTATGTAGAATAACCAGGTAATTGCTTATGCTTCACGTCAGTTGAAACCTCATGAGTTAAATTACCCTACACATGATTTGGAATTAGCTGTAGTTGTTTTGGAAATAAAAATTTTGAGGAATCATTTGTATGGATTAAAATGTGAAATATATTCTGACCACAAAATTTTGAAGTATATATATTCACTCAGAAATAATTGAACATGAGACAGAGGATATGGCTTGAATTAATCAAGAGGTATGATTTCACAATCCTTTACCATATGGGAAATGCAAATAAAGTGGCTGATGCTTTGAGTCGAAAAAGTAATGCTTCATTAACCCTGATATGTTGGGAACAAGATCCTTTTGTTTTTGATTTGATGAACATTGGAATAGAATTTGTTGGTGCGGGAAATTCTTCTGTTTTGTTTCTGGTTTTAGTGAAATAATCTCTGTCAAATATAACTATGCAAATGAAAAAGGAAGATAGTGAGTTACAGAAAAATGTAGAGTTGGTTCAAAAGGGTAAGTTGCCTGATTTTAATGTTGATAATAATTGTGTTTTGAGGTTTGGGAAAAGATTATGTGTTCCTTGTGATTCACAGGTGAAGAATGAGTTATTATGTGAAGCTCATAGTTCTCTGTTTTCAGTTCATCCTAGTAGTACTCATATGTACAGATATCTTCGAGAGTATTACTGGTGGGATGGAATGAAAAGAGATATTGCTGATTTTACTGTGAAGTGTTTAACATGTCAGCAGGTTAAAGCAGAGTGACAGTCACCAAAAGGGATGCTTCAGTCTTTACCGGTGCCAGAGTGGAAATAGGAAAATATATCTATGGACTTCATTGTGGGATTACTGAAGACATCTCGAGGTAATAATGAAATCTGGGTTATAGTTGATCGATTGAAAAAATCTGCTCATGTCCTTCCTATTTGAGATAATTTGTCTCTAGATCAACTTGCTCAGTTTTATGTTAATGAGATAGTCAAGTTGCAAGGAGTTCCCCTCTCCATTTTATCTAATTGTGATCCCAGGTTTACTTATAGCTTTTGGAAAGCCCGTAAAAAGTCGTTGGGTACTAAATTAAATTATAATACAATTTTTCATCCTCAATCAGATGGGCAGTCAGAAAGAACAATTCAGAACATGGAGGATATGCTACGTGCTTGTTCACTGGATTACCATGGAAGTTGGGACCAACATCTTTTTTGGTTTAATTTTCATATAATAACAGTTTTCATTCTAGTATACAGATGGCTCCATTTGAGGCATTATATGGAAAGCGTTGTCGAACTCCAAATTTTTGGGATGAAGTATGTGAAAGGAAGCTGATGGGACCAGAATTGGTAGAAGAGATGGCCGAGAAATTTCAGTTGATTCATAAGAACATGAGAACAGCTCAGAGCAGACAGAAAAGTTATGCAGATAATCAGAGGAAGGATATTTCTTTTTAGGTAGGTGATCATGTCTTTCTCAATGTTTTTCCATGGAAAAGTGTGATGAATTTTGGTAAGAAGGGAAAGTTGAGTCCGAGGTTCATTGGACCTTATGAAATCCTAGATAAAGTTGGATCAGTTGCGTACATAGTGGCTTTACCTTGATGTTTATCCTAGGTACACAATGTTTTTCATGTTTCAATGTTGAAAAATTATATACCATATCCATCTCATGTTTTGAGCCCAGAGGTAGTTCAGTTGGAAGTGAATCTCTCCTATGAGGAACAAGTAGTCCAGATTCTTGACCGAAGAGAGCAAGTGTTGCAGAATAAGGTAATTCACCAGGTAAAGGTTTTTTGGAAAGACCATATGGTTGAAGAGGCAATGTGGGAATCTGAAAATGCTATGAGGGATAAATACCACCACTTTTTTGATAAGTGAATAAAATTACGAGGACGCAATTTCCAAAAGGGGGGAAGGATGTAACATCCTAGGTAAATGAAGAAATATGATATTTTCATATTTATTAATATTTGTGTGTTAAATATTAATTTTACTTTAAAGGGGTTGCTATGTTCGATGGCTTACCTGATACGCAACAACGGGTTTCTTTGAAATCTTATGTTGCACACTAATAATATAATATTATTATTTAAAATTGTAGTTAACACCTAGCTGTTGTATTGGAGGTAATGAACAAAACTAACTAAAATATGACTATACATGTTTGTTAAATGTATTTACATTTATCTAATAAAATATAGAGGCTTAAAATAAGAAAAGAATTCGATTTTAAGCATAAATACTCTAATATTCACTAAAAGGTCGATTCATATACTTTTGATGGAGAACCATCTTTAAATATAGTTTTGATCACTTTTATACATTATATTTTACCAAATAAAATCATTCTTTAGAATCGCGACATCAAAATTTACTTTGTGTAAATTTTTGGATTTTTTCCGATAAAGTTCATTTTTTAATGAATAGTGAAAAATATTGTATTTTAATTCAAAAGTGCCTTTTAATCTAATTTATTTATATGGTTGTATTATCTTTTTAATTGGTTTTAAAGTGTAATTAGATAATATTTTTACTATTTAATCCAATGGTGGTCAGTGGATTGAATTTCACTTGGAAATTGGACATAAATAAGTGTCAATCTTTTAATAGATATTGTTTCTTAAAAACACACTATTTGTTTGGAAAACAGGAATTAATTGTAAAATTAATAAATGAAACTTATATGTTTTCAGTTTGTAAAAATAGACATAATTTTTGAATTTGGAATATCAAATATAGATTGGGCAGAATTTTTGGTATTTTTTTGAAAAAAATCAATTTTTTTATTAATAGTGAAACCACTAAGTAGTAGTTAAAAAACTGACTTTTTCATTTAAATGAAATTTTACGGCTTCTGTGAATTGAATTTCGAAAATCCGAAAAACATGGTTGTTATTAGTAAGTCAAATGTGGTTCAATGAGATGAAAATAATTTTTCATTAATAGTAACCTTTGACTTTTATTTACCGCGGTTACAGGTAAATAGGGTAATTCAAGGTAAAAAGTATATTATAATAATAAAACATTACCTTAAAACTTGTCCTAACATTATTTGATGAGTCATGTCCAACCAAGGGCATTATTGGGTCGATTTTGGGACCCCATGGATCCACTTGTGAGTGATAATGACACTTTAGATTTATTAACCTAAAGTAAAGGCAAAAATGACAAAAACAAATATCTTTTTGTAAATTAATTTTTAAAAGGTGTTATATAAGTCATATTTTAGACTATAAATATTAATTGGAAATATAAAACGACTTACTACATCATGGTACTTGTTTTATAATTTTAGACATCGAATAAATAAAATTATTGATGACACAATAATGATGTTGTATATACCTCATTAATAAATGATTTAAATAAATAAGATTATAAAGACGAAAATAATATCCAAAACCGATCCAATTCCTATTGGTTGATTTTATTTTGAATATGATCCATCTTATCTATGACGATAATGTGTTTTGGACCTTTTGAAACCAAAGATAATTTTATAATAAAATAATTGTTTCACACTTTCCTAAAGATCCCCTCCTCTGCCTTATAAAAGGAGACCACTTCTAACCAATTAATCACACATCTCAAGCCTTTTGGATCATCCAACCTCTGCCCAATTAAGTTCCTTCCATCCCTCTCCTCCTCCTAGAAGCCTTACCTTAGGCAGAAGGCGCTTCAAGAAACCATTTTGGTTCATACCAAAGGGAGTTACCCAAATTAAAGGTAACGATTTCTCTTAACTTCTATTCTTTTATTTTACTTCTCCAACCCCTAAACTCTTTTTATTACTTTATTTTATAAAATCACCAGTATACTAAATATACTAGGATTTAGTTATTAGAAGGATTCGAACTACACTTACACACCTCCACCTTTTTTTGATTAAAACAGGAGACACTAATGATTGAGATCAGCAGAGGTACATGTGCAAAGCCATCAAGGGAAATTTTCCAGCCAGAGATGGTTGGAGTCGAATGGGCCAGAGGCCGCAAGCTGATGGGCCGCGTTGTTCCCTTATCTTTTGGTAAAAGAGAAGGTGCATAAATAGAAGCTTTGGCAGAGTGAGAGGATTCTCCTGATGATGATGCCAAAAGACCGGAGCCCACCATCGTTGTAGTTGATAACATTGACAACGGTAAGGAAATCAGACTCAACAATGATATCATTCCATCCACATTCCAAGGAAAGTAGCATACCATCAAGGATGACCATGGCCTCAGCATCTGCAGGTTCCCAAAAATCCTGATGTGGTTCGTACTTTTCAGCAAGGATTTTCCCCGAATGATTTCGGGCTCGGAGGCTGAGGGCAACAAGCCCCACCTTTGGGAGTGACGCGTCCACGTTAATCTTAAGAGTCCCTTCTGTTGGGGGATTCCAATGAGGGGGGATGGAGAGGGTAGCATCTTGCATAAAATGTTCATTGTGGTCTTTCCATCCCTCAATCCAAGAGGTGGCCCATTCAATATTGAATTTGGGGGGGTATTGATCATGATGAAAGATAGCATCATTACGCCAGACCCAGATAATCCATGCCAGACTGAAAAGTGAACCTGCAGGAGCCGAGGAAGGAGAGGAGCACCACTGCGTAAGAAGATTGGGTAGGTCAGAGGCCGATGTCATTGAAGCGGCCGACACTGGGCCCCATAAAGTCCAAATTTTCTTAGCTCTCGGGCAGTGAATGATGGAGTTCAAAGGAGTTTATGGAATGTTTAGGCAGAAGGGGAAAAAGGCAGTACTGGACATATGTCGGTAAGTGAGGAGGCTCATTATTGGGAGAGTGCCTATGTAGATCTGCCACCAAAATTGGTGAACGTTAGGGGGAGTGTTGAGCTTCGAAATCAAATTCCACGGTCCCTCATCCCGGCCAACTTAGTGGCTTCCAAGAGCTAGTTTGTAATTGGACCTCACAGTGTAATCTCCTAAGATATCATTGATCTATAAAAGCTGGTCAGGGCCTGCATCAGGGACCCAAGGAATGCTAAGGATGATTCTTTGATCCCTTTCATTAAACCAATCATTGATTTTTTCCGGACACCACTCCTATCCCTGGTCGGAAAGGAGGCAGCTGAAAGTGGCATTTTCAAGACCTGGTTGGACGTGGGATATAGCCTGCATACCATCCTTATCGATGAGCCAAGGATCAGTCTAGATGTTGACCGATGAGCCAGGCCCAATCCTCCATCCATGTCCTGTTTCCAAGAGCTTTTTAGCCCCCCAAATGCTTCTCTAGAGGAAGCTAGGATGGGGACCAACAGAGGAAGCAAGAAAGTCCTTGTGGGGAAATTACTTAGCCTAGAGAACCTGTGCGCAAAGAGATGATGGACAGTTAAGAAGGCTCCATACATTCTTGGCTAGTAGTGCGTCATTGAAGAGATGCAGATTCCAGAATCCCATCCCTCCCTTTGATTTTGATTTACAGAGTTTCTCCCAGGCTATCCAGTGGGGTCGATTCCTTCCGTCAGTCTTCCCCCACCAGAAGTTGGCAGTGTGTGTGTGAATATGGTCGACGAAGAAAGCCGAGAGCTTAAACAGGGACATAAAGTAGCCGAGGATGGACTGGATGATAGCTTTGATGAGGGACTCTTTGCCAGCTTTAGAGATTCCTTTAGGGGACCGGCCAAGAATTTTTTTGTCGATCATGTCCTTAAGAGATGCGAAGATTTCTTTTTTGGATCGGCCAATCACCATGGGAAGAAAAAGGTACTTCTGATGTTTCACAACCATATTGATACCCGCTGATGTGCAGAGCTCATCCCTCTTAGACCGAGGCACCCCAGCACTAAAAGAAATTTCAGATTTTCCATGATTGATCGATTGGCCCGATGCCCTCTCATACTGTTGGATCACTTTGCTGATCACTCGGTATTCATTAATTGTTGCTAAGGAAAATAGGACACAGTCGTCGGCGAAGAAAAGATGCGACACTGGTGGGATTACACGGTAGAATTTTTTCCCATGGATAGATTTAGAGGATGCAGCCCTGGAAACAAGATTAGAAAACACATCAGCCGCCAGTATGAATAGGAAAGGGGAGAGGGGGTCTCCCTGTCGAAGTCCCTGAGATGTTGTGAATACACTGGTGAGCTCCCCGTTGACCTTCATTTTGTAGGAGACGTTCGAGATGCATTCCATGACCATTTCTATCCATTTAGTGCAAACCCCCATTTTCAGCATGAAAACATGAAGGAAGTGACATTCCACTCTATCGTAGGCCTTGGTCATATATAGTTTCTAGGCCATGGTTCCTCTTTTCGCGGTGGAGTGAGATTGCATGGAATGGAACACTTCATGGGTCACAATCGAATTATCAGTGATCAGTCTCTTGGCCACGAAAGGTGCTCTGGTTCTCAGAGATAATATCAGGTAGCCAAGGTCTCACCGATTGACAAGGATCTTTGAGAAGATCTTTTGAGAGACATTTCAAAGGCTGATAGGTCTAAAATCAGGGATCTCTAGAGGTTTCTTGATTTTGGGGATAAGGACAAGGATAGTTTCATTGATAGCGGCGATGCTAGTAGTCCCATACAAGATCTTTTTCATCATGTTGCAGATGTCGGGACCGATAATGTGCCAGTATTGTTTAAATAAAAGGGTGTGGAACCCATCAGGTCCTAGGGCCTTAGTGGGGTGAAGATGTTTAAGAGCCAGACGTATCTTGTCATCTGTCACATCTTTGGTGATTTGTCTGTTGATCTCATCGGTGATCACTGGTCAGATACAATCTTCCACCTCGGCAGACATGAAAGGGGTTCCTACAGCGAAGATGTTCTGGAAATACGATGTCAAAGCCTCGTGGATATCGTTGGTGTTAGAAACCTTGCTTCCATCGGGTTGTAAGATGCAAGTAATAGAGTTTTTCCTATTCCTAGCTGATGCTTTTTGGTGAAAAAATTTGGTATTAGTGTCCCCCTCTTTAATGTTGTTATCCCGTGCCCACATGGCCCAAAAACATTCATGCATACGCATGGCTTACCGTCTCCATGCACGGTGCATTTCATTTCTTACCACCAAATGATATGTACTGTTATATATTTATATATATATTTATACTGGATATATATGATATTTATTATATCTAAATAATGAATATCATTCTGGATATAATTGACTATTGACCACATGGACAACTTGTAAATATAATGTGTTCATTTTTGACCCAAGTACAAAATATCAACAAAACAAAGGTTATTAACATAAATAATTACCTAATGTTTATAACATGGTAAAAAGTTATATAAAAGGAATAATAAACTTGACAAAAGGTTCTTAATCAATCATAAATTACCTTTAGTTTATTATTCAGGAGATTAAAGAAAGAACACGTCAATTCGGACATGTGGTAAGGGACTTCGCCTCAATCTCCTTTAATTAAGGAATATTTTGTTTTAATACACGACTTTCTTTTATACATTGTATAAACACCATTAAATTTTCATTTCATTCAAATGGAATGTTTTTATACGAAGCATTTTACTAAACGACAAAAAAATGTTTCTTTTTAACGTAAACGGTGGCAATGACCTTTCTGCCGCCGTGAGTATTATTTGATCTTTGGCTTCCTTAATAATCCGTAATGTTTTTAAAAGAAAAATAAATTCCATATACTGTTTTTATGTATTTTGGTATTTAAAATGGTTGTGATAATTTATTTGTTATGTCAATATATTTAAATGATATATTTTGATTGAAATGTGGAAATTTTATCTTTCCTTTATGCTTGTGTTATATGTTATGACTATGTTATGGTTCTTGGGCATTGTTTATGTATACGGGTGGTTCCGTGATAAACCTAGTGCGGGTGAGCTCGAGATAGCCCTCCAATGCATTGGGTAACGTGACAGAGGTAAAACAAAAATGTTTCTTCTAAAATATTTAGGGAATATACTATGCTGGGTATTCTAAAGTAACTCCCTATGTAGTTGTGATAGCTACAAATTAAGTATGTTATGGATGCCACAAGTTACCTTTATGATTTATAATTTTTATGTGTTATTAATAAATCTTGTGTTTTCATGAGGTAAGTAAAATAGTGTATGTTTTGTATGTATTTATGAACTAATGATTTCTTTCTTTGTTTTATAACCCTTACTGAGCTTTTTATGCTCCTCCCAAGTTTTGAAATGTTTTTCATGGGACATAAAGTGGAATACGGTCAAGGATGAGATCAAGGAAATGTCATGCTATCTAAAACATGGAATTAGACATGACGCTTTTGTTCAAGACTTTTGTTTGTGTGGAAAAAATGGAAACTGAGTAGATGTTCCTACATGTAATATTCAAGTTGTCATGTGTATGCTATGGCCTAATTCTCTAAAACTCTGAACCCGAAAAGATCCTCAATGTGAATTATTCATTTAATTCATAATTATGTAATTTTTTAAAGTCGGGTCCTTATAATTTCTCTGGATCAAACCCAATCCAAACTCCAACATGTTGATCTTGAATAGAATCTCTTGAGGGAGAAGTTCAAGCTGATAGAAATCACCACTTTGGCAATGCTGTCCAAGCCGCCCTAAGATTCTGTCACCATAACACACCTTACACTTAGGTCCTATGAAGTTGTTATAAGGGGTTATTTAACAAGGCCATAATTACTTTGTGTAATCCTCTTATATAAATAAAATTGTTATTTCTTATTATGGTAAAATTTGTTAATTTCAAATATAAAGATAAATATAGGTTGAATTTATAGATGTTCCATATTATTGATAAATATTGGAAAAAGGTAATTTTAAAGATATTTTTTTAGACATTAAATAATTTAAAATGTGAAATTACTTTCAAAAAATGGTCTTCTACCATTGTGATCAGTAAGAAATTTAGAGTCTAATAATATCAACTTAATTTTATGTGAATTGTAAATTATGAATAGTAATTTTACCATTATGAATAGTAATGTGAAAAATGGAATAGTAACCTCACTTGAGAAAGTATAAATATAAGTTAGGCATCTTTTATGGTAAGGTGATATAATATCATAAGTAAATAACTATTTTGGAAATTATTAGTTAATTATTAGCATTTTTCAGTAAAATAGTGTTTTTACTTAAAAATTAAATATCTCATAATTAAAAAATTATTTTCATAAAATTGAGCTCTTTTTTTAAATCAAATCATCGATATTAGTTTAGGATGAATTTATGATATTTTAATAAAATATTTTGTTTTTTGGTGAATAGTGAAAATACAGTTTTGAGTTTCGATGTTTTTAATGACATAATTAATGATGTAACAAGGATGTACTAATTCTTGTCAACTTGTGAATAGTAATATATGTTTTCAGGTGTCCCAATAGGCCAATACCATGGGAAACTACCATGGGAAAGCCCATGGTTTTTTAAATACCATTAATAAGGTGTCCCTTGAAAATTAATAAAATATTCCATCACTTTTTCTATAAATACCAATCCATTTCCTCAGTACATTCATTACCAATTCCTCCCCAATGAAGATCATGCCTTTTCACCTCCAAGGAGTCCTCCCAAGGTTCCCTAAAGTTTTTGAAGTTACTCATAAAGGTAAGGGAACCTTTCACCCTCCTCTTTTAGTCATGCAATTCTTTATGTTATGTCTTCAAGTTTCATTTCTTATTATGTGGGGGGTATGTTTTTCTATATCCTTATTAATTTCCATTTCATGTATAATTAATTAGAGTCCCTTTCTGCTCTCATCAAATTATTTTCTGATTTTTTAAGTGACACCGTTAGGCTGCCAAATTATTCGTAAAAGAAACTATATCTTCTATTTTCTTTCAAGTTTCTTTTTCATGTGGTATTTCATTCAAACATCCATACCATGATATTATTTAAATTTTATTCTATCCCTATAATTTATTATGAGTTATTTATTATGGGTTGACACTTTTCCCATCTCTTTTTAGTGTTTTCTAAAACCATGTTATGTAGCCGTTATGCTGTAGAATTTTTGTCTCAAAATATCTCTCTTTTTCTAAAGAAATTATCTTGTTTTATTTATGTGAATAACCAATATTTTTTCATTTCCAAAGGTATTTATCAAGAAATAAAATTGATCTATTTGATTCTATAATTGACAAACATTTATTACTTACTCTATTTCAATGGATTATAAATGAAATAATGATCTTGTTTTTAATCACTTTTTAAACATCAGGATTTTGACATGAAGGCTGTTTATTTTATTATATTTGGGTTATTTATTAAATATTTTATTATGATATATGTGGATAACATGAAAATGAATACATATAAAGTGTGTTCCCTGATAGCGCTTCAGTTCATTGGGTAAATAATTTAATCTCTAGAGATGAAAAGACCCACGATACCTTGGTGAAGAACCTTGGTAATTTTTATGACACCTTAGGGATGAACCTTGGTGATATGTTCATGAATGTCAAAATTAAATGTTATATCCACATATTCAATTTATGATTCATGTTATTTTTATTATGATATTCCTCTTCTTCCATTTCTCATGTCTTTATTTTTTACATGAAGTTCATTTTGATATCACAAGTAAACTGATTCCCTTGCTTTCCTTACTAGGAATTATGCTTACCCTTTTCTTTGATGTATGTCTACAGGTTATGTGATGCAGTAATTGTACATAGGATGAATATTTAATGTTTTTTTTTGCAAGGGTATTTGAAATAGTTTTTTATGTTTTCATGTATTATGTTCATGATTTCCAAGACACTAGACTTTAAGGATTCTCTGTTTGTAAAATGTAATGAAAATTATGTTATAAAAAGGTGGGATGCCATATTTAACAAGATTTTACCCATTTTACCCTTACTGATGAGACATATATTTAAAATGATTAATATTAATAATGAAAAAAATAAAAGGCCAATTTAAATAAAATTATCCTCCTGATTACAAATATTTTATCCAATTTTCAAGATTGGGTTCATAGAATTTGAAGAATTTTATTTAAAATTAACCCTAAAAAAAAGTGATGAAAATCAGTTTTCTCATAAAAATATGATCTATGAATTATAAAATATTTTTATACTAAAATAAAGATAGAACTAATTCTAATAGACTAAATTAGATTATTAATAATTAAAATTAAATAATTTTACTTTTATAACCTTTTTGAAACAAAATAAATATTTGTAAATTCGTGAAACAAAAATAATTTTCATAGGGAAAATTATTATTTTTCATTATTCATTGAATAATCAATATTTTCTAAAAAATTATTAAAAATTCAATATATGCTAATTTTCACATCATGATTTTACAAATTATTTTCATTTTTCAATAGATTGTCTAAAACTGGTAGATGTTAATAATATTATTTTCTCAACAAATTATTAAAAACCATTTTTGAGGAAAAATTTATTTTTGAATCATATTAGTACTTTTATAAAAGTTGAATTTAAATTTACTAATAACTAATAAATTAATTTGTGTTTAATTTAGAAATTATACATATATTTATTAATTTTTTTACTGAAATTTATACACACCAATTCATCAAATATGTTATAATGGTCAAATTTAAATAATAATATTTATAATATATCTTAGTTCCCTTAAAGCTCTGTGTTTTGTGTTAAGAAAGATATCAATATTATTATTCTTTTAAACTGAATTATGAGGGTGTTTCACATTTTATTCACCATTATGTTTTCTTTTATTTCCCACCATATAGTCCCTTACCCTTTCAAACATGAAACATATGTATGTAAATTAGCCTTCAAATATTTGTATTTTGTTATTGATGTTTCTAGAAACATATTATAGGAATTTATAACACATGAAATATTCATCTTGACCTTGATTGATGATGAGCTTATCTATTACATTGAAAGTTATTTGCTTAAAATAATGACTCATCATCCCTTCTTGTTTCTCCCTCATTTAACATAACACCAACCTACAATATAAGTCATTATGAGAAATCTTATCCAATTTTATTTATTCAACAGCTGTGGGATTTTGATTACACAATAGAGGTAGTCTTCTCGAAATTTTCCTCAAAATATTAAACTCCATTATTTCTTCTCAATGAACCCATATGAATCCAACAACTATAATTATTTCATTAAATAATCCATAAATTTTTTTCATTAAGCTCTTAAAATAATCAAAAAACAATTCAACACAAGTATATTCACCCCTTTAATCTAGTTTTCTCCCTCATAGATATTGGTTAAATAGTCCCAAGTAGATTTTTTTGATATAAAACTCATAAAAATTATATAAATATGATTATATAGAACTATGGATATGTTATTTTTTTGTCTTTTAATATTATTTATGTATCTTATTATTAGTATCATTAAAATATATATCTATAAAATTAATGAGAGTAATTACGTGTATATATATAGTTAAAAAATATCACATGATATATCATCGGTGGGATATGATATAATAAATATAAATTTTCAAATTATATACATCAAAAAATGAAACTAGTTTCACATTTATTATGTTCTAAATTTTAATTATATCCCCGAGATGGAATCATTAAATTCAAAAATTGTATCCCTAAAACCACATGTTATATGGTCCCAATTATCCATGTGGGGGTATTTGGGTGATAAAAGTTATTTTCCAAAATACTATTTTACTTTCAATATAGGGTATATATAATAGGGATACACTGGATTACATCCAATATACTAAGGAAAATCACAAATATAATATTGTGGACACAAAGACTAAGATTATACCATTACCAAATTCAAGGTACACTCCCTTTAGATATCCTTATATTTACTAGTTTAAAATAATGAAACATGATGAATAAATTCCATTTACAGACAAAAAAATTTCTGAACAGGAAATAATAGTACACCCCAAACCAAATGATGCAATTTATCTTCATTATAAACTCTATAATATCCTCCATATATTCAAGAATACATTAGTCCATTATAGAAACTCTCGCAGAAAATATAGGTCTTAATTATCCTCAGTTTTCTTCTTATTATTTGTATATTATCTATATTCCTTATTCATTTCCTCACTTATTATATTAATATCATTAGTTTTATTTAATCCACTTTTATAAAAATATTTCAACTCTCTGGCTACATGTCACAACTTTAAAAGGCCTTGATAATATCCCCAAAGGTTTATTTAAATTTCAACATATATATATATATATATCCATGGCTCTATAATATGAAGTAATAATAAAACCCCTAAAACCTTGTCTAGGGGTAATAAAGGTCCCTATATTGATTTAGGCATCGAGCTTGAGTCATCTTAGTAGTAGTTTTATCCTCATTTTATTTCCTTCCATCCCTCTATGAACATTATTAAAAAATTCATATATATATATATATATATATATATATCTCAAATATAGGGGAAATAGTTTCCAATGAGCTAGTAGTCTAGTGGTAATGGAGTGACTTGAAATTAATTAGGATCCAAATTCAAGTGATCTTATGATTAGATTAATCATTAATTTATTAGTAGCCACCATTACATGCACCCTATTCAAAAATAATATATATATATATATATAAGTCCCATATTTGAGAAATATTTTCAAATGGGTTTTGAGGGGGAAATTTATTTGGAATTTTGTCTTGGGATCTTGGAAATGCATTGGTCATGGAGAGATGTATCTCCCTTCCCTCCATCAATAAGGGTTTTTTATATGATATTTTTTAGTGGGTAGGTTTGAGTATTGTCTTTGCTAAATTATCCCATATATCTTTCTACTACCTCTTATAAATGTCACTCAATATATGAAATTCCTATAAAATTAAGTCCTACTGGTGTGGTCGGTATGTGAATAATAGAGGGATATAAGAGCACAGATGAAAGAGAAAAGACATCATAGATTTTTTATCTATGATATAGTGATCGACGAAGAACTAGAAAAGGGGTTTCACATTTTTGGAAGCCCTATTGTCGATGGTGGTGGGCCAAAATTTGATAATGAAGTGATCATAATGGAGAATTATATTATTGATAACATCTCTATGATGATGGTGAATGAAGTATCAATGACAAGGTGTGAAGAGATGATGATTTTACGATGTATCAAAATAATTTTTTGTTTCATAGATCAAGTCATGTGTTCTAGTACCCAAGATCGGTGGTTCAATAAAATGGAATGTCCATGTGTGTGTGAAAATTCATTCAGATGAGACAAACATTCCTTTAGGTGTCTTCAAAATTCCTTTAGGTGACATTTAAAATTCCTTTTGGGTATAATAATCATTCAAGTGAATTTCCTATGTCATGAGACTAGTTCCAAAATTACATTTATCTCCCACCCAAATGACTAGTATACTAGGGAATGGTCATGGACTTGTGATGATTATGATAAAGAAATTTATTTCCACTGAGATAGATATTAAATTATATTGTATTTGAGAATGATCATGAAGATCATGAAGGAGTTGATATTGATAGAGATAGAAATAATGAATTTGATGATATTGGTTATGAATGATATGTTTTTCAAATTTTAAGGAGGTGGAGATTATTGGGATTATTTAAAATTTTAAATGAATAATAAGGGATGAATAAATATATTGTTGGAAAAAAATATTAGTGATGAAGATTCTCACATTAACATTGAAAAACATGAGTGTTGTAAGTATAAATAAAGGAGTAGTGTTTTGGGAGAACAAAAAAAACATGAATACATTCATGAATAATAGAGAAGGTACAACACTATGTGATAATGGAAAAAATGTCAAGGTGGAGATTTATGCCACTTATAAATGGAAATCGATGGAGGAAAGGCATATGGAACAAAGGCTCACAAGGGTGGTTGTATAGAGGCTAATATAGGTCCACTAGAGAAGAAAAAAAAAGATAAAATATATGATATAGGAATCCTAAAAGATTTAGTAATCATGGGAGAACCGAAAAGTGGTATCACATTTGAGGTATCTTTAAGGCTAATGATGGCCTGTTGGTGATAGATAATGAAGTGATGATAATGGAGAAAACTGTCAATAATGGAATTTTGATGATGTTGAATGAGTAATTAGTGATGGGGCATACAGAGATAGTAATTATACTATGTATTGAATGTATTTCTGGTTGTAGAGATCAAGTACCATGTTATAGTTATAAAGATCAGTAGTTTAATAAAATATTATCTCCATGGGTGTGTGAAAAATACCTTTAAGAAAGAGAAAACATCCTCCGGGGTTTGA
This sequence comes from Viscum album, assembly GCA_963277665.1. NCBI lineage: Eukaryota > Viridiplantae > Streptophyta > Magnoliopsida > Santalales > Viscaceae > Viscum > Viscum album. The sequence goes on from OY728130.1 coordinate 327,055,742, forward strand.
GAAAAAATCATTATGTGTGTTATAAAATTCCATTGGGTGATGTATAAAATTAACCTATGTGAAAAAATTGTTCTTATCAATTTTCAATTTTTTCAAATTTCTTCCATTGATTATTCAGATTATATAAAATTTTAAATGAAAACAAAATATTTTCACTAAAAACTTTAGTGGAAATCCATGATTAGTGAAGAATAGGGTCGCATGTACATTCAAATGAAGGTGTATTTCAAGAGGAAAGATGGAGTTATATTTTTGGATGTGGGAAAAAATCACACATTTATATAGGAATAGTGGAGAAGGTTTGCTGGTTTGGTAATAGTGGACAAAAATTGAAGAGGGGGAAAATAATATTCTTTCCTCTTATAAATTTCACCTAATAAATCTTAGATGCAAAAATGAAAGGCTCACTAGGGTTTCCCATGAGTAGCTAATAGAGGTCCATTGGAGAAGCGGTGAAATATAAAAGACACAAGAGAGGTTTCATCTAATATTTAACTTCCGTAAGAGAATAGGAAAGGGTGTTGTGTTTGTAGAATACCAACTGTCAATTATGGTGTGTTGAAAATGGTGATAAAACTGACGACGATGGTGATCGATATCGAAGATGGCATGACTATGATGATGAATCACTCATCCATGATTGAGTGAGAGCAGATGATTATTATTCAATATATCAAATGTATTTTTGGTTGTAGAGATTAGGATATGTGTTTTGGTTCCCAATATCGATGATATAATAAAATGGTTTGTCCATAGGTGGTTGATAAAATTATTCAGGTGAGACAAAAATACCTCTTGGTGTTAGAAGAAAACTCTTTCAGGTGTGCTGTAAAATCCTTTCAGGTGATGTGTTAAATTATATCAGGTGAATAAAAAATGGGTGAATAATCTATTTTTTTGTGACTTGTTTTTCCTAATTTTAGGAATATATAAATTTTTAAATGAAAAAGTGGTTTCACTAAAAATATTGTAAGCGAAAAAGGATTAGAGTAGAGGAGGATATTTTTCATGTTAAAAAGTATGGGTGTTGGAAGTGGAATTAAAGGAGTGTAATTTGAGGTGAAGCACAAAAAAATTCACTTATATGTGGGAATATTTGAGAAGGATTGTTGTTGTGAGAATTGTGGACACTGAATATGGAAGGGGTAAGAGATTGATTCTTCATATAAATTGAACATGATGGAGGTGAGGCATGTAGAATGAAGACTATTTAGGGTGGATGGTGAGTGGATAACAACGGTATCCAAGACTAGTAGGGAAAGATAAAATAACAAGGTAGAGGTGTTCCCCATGATTTAGCCATCATGGGAAAAATAGAGAGGGGTATCATGATTGTAATAACCTGATTCTCCATAATGGTTGGTTGAAAATGATGAATAATGTGATAATAATGTCAAATGATTTTTATGATGGAATGCAGATGATGTAGAATGTTACATCAATGATGAGGTTAGAGGATATGATGATTTTACAATCTATCAAATGTATTTTTTTTGTGAATATCAATTGTAATATTATAGTTCCCAAGAACATTGGTGTATACTGGAAAATAGTTTGGTCAAAGAAAAATATCATTGGGTGGGAGATTAATTACCTTGGATCATGGGAGAGAAATACTTTAGGATTCTTGTATAATTCCTTTGTGTGATGTGAAAAATTCCGTTAGGTGGAAAAATAATTTGGGTAATTTTCTATAATTTAAATGAATTCCTCCTTTGGTGTGATGTTTATAATTCTTTTAGTGCCTCCCGTATGGTGAAGTGGCCTATGGTTTCTCTCCTATTTTTATTTTTCCTAAACTATTTTCACTTTTTCATTTACATGGTGTATTACCTTAGAAATTCAAATTAATGGGTCTTCATCAGTTTTTATTTCTCTGTCTTTCTCATCCAAGGGGTTTCATTAGTTTTTTCTTATTGATTTATTCCCTCACTGATGGTTCTTCCTTATCATTACTCATTCAAGATTCTATCACAGAGTGTAATTTCTAAATTCAAATGGTCTAGGTACCCTCTCTAGTATATGATCTTGTTCTTATAATTGATTCTTCCTATATTTACTAGCATTGAATTATTCTAGTTTCTATATATTTTTTGGTTCATTATCTTATCTCATTGGATTTTTTAGTGTTCAATTTTGACTTTTGGTGTTTAATTGGTGGTCTTAGATCTGTATTGACCCTTCATAGTAGGGTTTAATTTTAATTCACTATGATATTTTATCACATTGAGATTTTATATGATATTGGTTAGTCATACACAGGGTTGTCCCAATACTTCCCACCCTTGGATTACTATATAGACTTCTTCTTTTAGTGGTCCCCCTTTTATCTAATTTCCATTATAAAGTTACTTGGTTATGGTATTATTAACTAATATTATGTAATTTGTGCATCAGGTTTAATCATGAGTGTTTTCTCTAAAGAAGTATTATTGAATAAATTTGGAAACCTTGTAAGTGATATTGTTATATGGGCATTGGGATAGGAAGTGGGGATTTCTTTGATGGAGTCCATTATGATTTAGGTGTTCCATTTTATTAATAGGTGGTTAATAATGGGAAACAACATAAAGTTATTAATGTGAAAATTAATACCAAATAGAATTTATATCATACATAAAATTATATTCCAATTCAGATAATCCTTAAAAAATAAATTAGATGCATAGTTACCAAAAAATATGTTTGGTAAAATAAAGGTTGACACCATAAAATTTTAATGTTGAATACCCAATGAGGGGAAAATTGTAGGACCTAGTCCAGAAAAATAATGAACTAATAAAGAAGAGTAAATGGAAGAGACTCCCGAAGATGAGTGGGATTAGAGAAATAATCAAATAAAAATAGTGGATCAAAGGCCGAAAGCAGATGCAGCATGAAGGTAGAGTGAAATAAAGAACACATCCTGATAAAGAAATCCAAATAGATCTGACCATCTAAGGTAGGTGTGCACTATTTGTTTAAAAGTTTTCAAATAAAAACCCCAAAATCATATCATAGAACACATAATATGAATTTTTATCAAATAATAAGTATTTTACTATGGGAATATTTGAATACCACTATCAAAACCAAACTACACCATAATTTCAAAGAGAGGGGGATTCACACCTCACCTAGGACGAAAAGAGAGATTGTGAGGCGTAACAAAAAAACCACTCCTCCAATGATACATAAACATTTTCATATCAGATTTATATTATTTTTTTCATTTGTTACATATATTTTTTATGTTTCATGTGACGAGGTGGTTTTAGAGGCACCCCAAAAACTCCATCAACTCCACTGGGGATCACTGCTAACCCCAAAATCATTCAAAAAGTCTCAAGATTACGTATGGGTAAACTCTTTCTCAACATTGATGAACCATTTTTATTAATGTGGATCGTCTCAAGATATAACTACCTTTAATCATGGATGTCGATGATCCAAGGAGACTGAACATCGATATGTTTTTACCTACCATGAAAAGTTGGATTCATTATCAAGAAATAGAACTATGACTATCACAAAATAGAACTTACATGTCATGATTATAATTGAGAACTCAAATAATTTTTTTCATCTAAAAAAATTATTTTCAAGCTTATGAATGTACAATAAACTCAGACTCTGTTGTAGGTTATAAAAAACATCTCTATAATCTATAATAAAAAGATATAACCCCCTAAAAAGTGATCAAATAGCTTGATGTTAACTTTATCTAATCCATATCTCCCACCATATTTGAATATGTAAATTTATAAAGTATAGGTTCCCCATTTCAAAAAAAATATCACATCTAATGTTCCATGTAAATAAAAAAAACATACTTTACAATGTTTTCTACCTTAATTAGATATAAAATAACTAACCACAATAACTGCATGAGCTATATCTAGTCCATTATACACTATCACATACATCAAATAGACCCTGACCAATAAATATTGTATGTTCTTCATATCCCCAATCTCTTGATAATTATAAGGTGATTGACTGGAAAAGTGGTCAAGATGTATAGTAAGAGGAGTACTGCCCACTTTCACTCTATCCATATAAAATATTTGAATAACCTTCTCAATATAACTCTCATGTGATAACCATAATTGTTTGGGCTATCTGTTATGAGATATTGACATTCTAAGAATCTATCATACTGTGTCCAAGTATTTTATCACAAAATACTAAAAAATATCCTTATTCAATTTATCAAATATAGAAGCATCAGGGACAAAAATGAACATATCATCAACATAAACAATATATTAATAAAATGATCATCAATAAATCTATTAATAAATGATCATAAAATTTCTTCCTAGAACCCAAATGAAAAATGATAGATTTAAACATATTATATAAATGTGTTAGATCTTACTTCAAAACATAAAACATCTTATTTAACATATAGACATAATTATCATTACGTGTCTCAACAAAACACTATGTATTTCCCATATAAATCACCTCATATGAATCTCTATGGAGGAAAGATATCTTCACATCTAAATACTCAATCTGTATATCTAAACTAGAATTCAAACTGAGAACAACACAAATTGATTTAATTTTGACAATATATGATAAAATATCATCAAAATAAATACCTTTAATTCTTAAAAATCATTTAACACTTTTCCTAGCATTATATCTTGAAACATTATTGGATGCCTCACGTTTAATCTGATAAATCCATCAATTTTTCAAAGCTCTCTAAGCCATAGGTAACTACACCAGATCAAATATATGGTTTTCTAAAATGATATCATATAATAATCCATTATCACAACATATATAGCCTTCGGATCACCTTCCATTTCCTCATCAAAATATTTTGGTTCTTCTCCTTTAGTAAAGAGTACATACTCATCTGGTTAATACTAAGTAAAAATGGTATGATGTTGAGATGAACTCTGGAGTGGAACTATAGTTTCATTAATAACCCTTGAAACTGGATCCTCAGAAACAAAAAAATGCATCAAAAAGATCCACTCCAACCTGTACGCCCTTATCATCATTATGAACATCAAAATGATCATTAAAATAAATGATATGATGAAAATGTGAATCAGAAATTGGATCAAGACTAAAAAGGGCATATAATGTTAGATTAGTGGAATTTTATCCCTTATTGATATTAGAAATAGTTTTATCTTACTTAAACACTACATCACATATTCTAAAAATTATATTCAAATAATTATCATAGAACCTATACCAAAACTCATCATTTTCATATCAAAAAAAAAATACATTTTCATGACTTACCATTCATCTTGGATCTGTCATCTCTAGCCACATAAAAAAAATACATTCAACAAAATAAATAATTTATCATACTTATTCTCTTTCCCATACCAAAACCTATTATGAGCTTCTATCTATTAAGTAACCATAGGTTATAAATTGATAATAAAATAAAAATAACTTCCTTTTTTATATAATGAACAAATAGACAAAAATACTCACCCCATTTTTATTGTGAATACATTTCAACTTCTTTCTGGATTCCCTTTCAGCTAAAACCTAAAATTGATTAAAATCACTAAGAAGCTGACTTTTGGAATTCAAAACAAAAACCCAAATCTTACTTGAGTATTCATTAACATAAATGTGAAAAAATAAAGACTTCTACTAAATTTATTATATTTAAATGGATCAAAAACATCAAAATGTACTTATTCATGTACCGATAAATTACTGTGGAAAAGATGACTCCTAAAACTCACTTTTCTCTATTTTCCAACCATAAAGTGATCATACATGTCCAAATTGACAATAATTAAATATAAAAGTAGATTTGTCTTCTATAAACAACCAATATATTTCCCACTAATGTGGATAAGAATATTCTTCCATAACATGTAAGACAAAATTCAATCTACAACGCATGTAATATCACATGAAATGGAATCTCTTATCCAATAAAAATTTGACTACTTATTACCTAGAGCTGTAATCAATGGTCCCTTATAATTATTCCACTACCATCACTAAAAGTAATTATAAAACCTTTATCATCAAGATAAATTGTAAAAATAGGATTCATATGTACATTCTGTGAACATATAAAATTCCTCATAATCATCTTACTTCCGATACTATTCTCGAAAATACAGCCTTGATTCCTAAAACATCATTACCCATATTTAAAATCACAAAATTATGAGGGTTGTAAAATGTAACAAACTACTTCCTCAATGTATATTTAAAATAGGCACCATTGTCAATAACCGAAAAAGAATCATCAGAAGTAATATTAATGGAGTCATAAGAAATAATAAGATCACCCCAACAAGAGGTGGTGACATAATCATCTTCATCACCTTTTCTCTTTTTTATTTTTATTACTTTTTATTTCCCTTTTAAACTAATTGAAGAACTAATTAACATGCAATTTCTTATTATTATGATAAAATTCAAATGCTCTCTGCTTTGACTTGGATTTTCACCTACCGTTTCTCTTTTCTCAACTGCTCTATCCCTAGTTGTATTCATAACTACTACCCCTATTCCTTATGAGTAAAGGAAATAAATAATATTTCTATTGAGTGTGTCTCCTGAAATATTCATTTAAAATAACAAATTTGACAAAAATGAAGGTCACAAAACCATTAGGAAAAGAACCAGTTAGATTGGCATGAAAATTCTCCCAAGGATCAGATAAATTATTAAGAAAACAATTGTCAATTTATCATTTTCCAATGTAATATGCATATCATATAATTAATTAAAACATTCTTGATATTTACCCAAATAGTAATAATAGACATAACATGTCTATATGTCAAATTAATCTCTAGTTTGAGGAGGATAAATTTATTATTTTTCCATATTATAAGTATAGGTAGTCTTGATAATCTCTAAAAATGAACTAGTGTGAGAGATGTTGACAATATAGTTTATCATGTTGACATTGACCAACTAATGAATAAATCCACAACCATCTCATTATCATACTCCCAATATTCATCTTATACTCTTCCTAGATTCTATATACTAAGAACTAGAATATTCATTCACTTGAAAAAATAAAGATAATTTATTTTTAATTACCATATATGGTAGTTGGTACCATTCAACAAAATAATAAAAATGTAATTGGATTCGATAATTTATTTGAATAAAAACTATTCCATGTGATACCCGATATTGGGAAAGTTATAAAACACTGAATGGGAAGATGAACACCACAGAGAATGTGTAGTAGAACCAAAATTTTCTCTCCATTCAAATAAGCCTGTAAATTTAAAAGAATATTTACAATGACCAAAAAAATATGTGCAGGAAAAAAAATGGTTGGCAGAGGTACTATTTAATTTGTAAAACCAAATTAGGAAAAACCATGGGACCAAGTCTATAAATTATAATCCACTAATAATAAAGATTACATGGAAGATAATCCCTTATATGAGTGGTATATAAAAAAAATATTCAAATAAAAATAGGGGATCAAAGGAAGAAAGAATATGTAGTCTAAAGGAAGCCTAAAATAAAGAACATATCATGATAAAGAAATCCAAAAGATCTGAAAGTGTGGACTATTTTTTATCTATCTAGATAAAACATGTAGAATAAAAAACCAAAATCGGATCAAAGAACAACATAGATGTAATATTGTCAGATCCAAATAATTTTATAGGTTGAATATATAAAAAATGATATCAAAAAATAACTAAACTGTAATACCAAAGAGATGGAGATCCACACATCACATGGAAGAAAAGAGATATTATTTTTTCTATAGAAAATTACCCTTCTCCAAAGATACATAACTACCTTATATAATGTATCTATTTTTTGTTTCATTTTTCCTTTTATTTTTTAAGTCACGCATAATGGGGTAGTTGATGAGGGGCCCCATTAGTTCACTATGATTATCTTCTTCAATCTATGATGTTTTCATGTTCATCATATGGAACTAGTCGTGGTTTGGTTTAGTCTTCTCTATGATGCTCACATCATGGTTTCAATATGGGTTTTAATTTTTCAGTACTACTGAGTGGTGTCATCGTCAAAGATGGTATTTACTCTATTGGAGAGGTTTGATGGAATGATTTATGATAATAAGTGTAGGTGTGGATGTGAGTATGGTACTTGAGGTTTCTACATCATTTTGTTGGAAAGTGATGGTACTATAATGCAACAACATTTGAATTAGGCCCAAGTTTTTATTTTGAATTTGAGTTATATTTTGTTTAAAATCTCTTTTAATGTTGTATGATTTTGATTCCCTATAATTGTCTGTGACGGTTCCCACAAAACACTATTAAATTTTATAAATAAAATACCAAGAAAATAATATTTTTTGGGGAATAATAACCATATTTTTTAATATTTATTAATCAAGAATACCATATCATGATGGTTTCTATTGTGCAGTAACGAAAATTGATCACAACAACCCAAAAAAATTATATTTATGTCCTATAATCCATAAATAATTTCCTGTCAATTTTTGATGATTGTCCAAATGACTTAATTATAGCATAATATTAAGAATTATTTCTTAATATTGAAATTCATTATAATTTTATGCTTCTTGTTATGGTGTGTGTTCGTGAATGTAACAAAATTCATTGCACCCATGTTCATGGATACCTTCCTTTACATTGATCATGAGGTCCCATTATGATGTGATTCAAAAGGATAAATATTATTGCACCGAACTATGACATGGTCTTTTAATTGAAGACTATAGTTTGAAAACATTTTCAATCCATGTCATAATTATGGAGTTATTTTCAAACAACAATATGATTCTCCTTTATTCGAGATCGATATTTAAACATGATGTTCTGATCGTAATGCACATCACTGCACTATCTATTCACACTTTTAATGCTATGTTTCACTAATCAAGACATAATATTTTCCATTATGGTGAAATATTTTTATATTAATTCAAAATAATCCCATATAAATTATGGTATGGCCAATAAAATTACGAAAAAAATTAAAGATCATCAAATCCCACTTAAATCTTTTAAAAACATAACCAAACATTTCCATAATATTAAAAAATAATATTTCATTCAATAAAACATGTTTCTAAAAAAACGATCAATGATCATTGTTTAACAATCACCATTTTTGAATACATAGATTTCAACATTCCCTAATAGAATAACCTAGGTTACAAAAGTACAAAAGAATTATTTTAAATCAACTATACTTTCAATTCTATAGAATAGTGAATAATTATAATAACTTATCACTATAGAATTATAATACCAAATATCAATAATTTACATTGAATTAAAATAAATATCATTTATTAATTATCCAGAAAGTCATAATCTAAATTATAACATATTTATAAGAAAAAAAATTATATTATTTCAGATTAAAATTTAAAATATTAAATGTTTATATTTTTTAATATTTAAATAGGGAAATAAACGAATCAATGAATAATTTACACAGTTATTATGGCATATTATTTTTTCTTGATAAATATACCATGGAAGATTGTGTCACCATATCATTACATATAATATGGGGTAAGGATATGTTATATGATCATTGAAAAAGATATCACATATCACTCTCATTTAATTAGAGATATGAACTTCAGTATATCACAATTCGATGATGATTTTTTAACTATACCACATCAAGAGATATCATTAAGTATCAAAAGAATTATGATGCTCCATTGTATGGCATTATTATTATTTGATTACCATTATCATTGATAGGTATATATCACTTTACATGTTATAGTTAAATCCAAATAAAACATAGTTATTATGAGCTATAATTGTTCTTCAAATTTTTTTCAAAGAATATCAATAATAAGAATGTTTCTACATTCCATCACCAGATATTTCTCTAATACCATTTATGGTGCCAAATTACACCTAATATCTCTAATATAATGTAATACAAAATACAAATCCATAAAATCATATAGAATAAGTTTAATAGAAATGAATATAAAACAATTAGAAATTATATATCATGTTTAATATATATTTTATGTATATAGTTGATGATGATAACTTATAAATAATTAATTATATATTTCCTATAAATGAAATATGCTATATTAAATATATCTAAAAACTATAGGATTGCCATAAATTTTTTCAAACACTTTAATGATTGTTTCTCAATAAAGAAAAAAAAATACGAAAAGAGAGAGATTCAATTTTTATAAATGTAATATATTATATTCCATGATTCAAATAATGAATAAATGAAACCCCATTTATAAAGAACCCTCATTAAATATAGGAATTAACTAGTTTTATAATTTTATAAAAATAATTTCTCTTCAAAAAGTAAATGATTTTCATTATAATATTCTGATTCATTATTCTAATGATTTTTGAACACTTTTTCAAACTAATTTTTTAAACACTAATAAATGTGTCATCACATGATGAGTATTCCCAATGAAAAGATAAAATACATGGAAGAAATAAAAAGATCACACACAAGATATATTATATCATAATCATATCACTTTATGCTACACATTTCTCAAAAATGATATAACCCATATCACTTGAAACAAAAGGGAATTTAAATGCATATTAACTTCAAATAAAACTTTTCATGTTAAAAAATAAGTTTTAATTGTAAAAATATACTTTTTTACCATTACAAAAAATTCATATGTCAAATTCATTTAATGTTAGAAATAATACGTGAAAGACCACTCAAGTATCCTCATCATAAATTTTAAGAATATTCGATTCTCATTTTATCATTTTTCAAATTTCATAAAAAGTTCAAAGATAGAAATTACATTAAATAATAAAAATTCATTTTGATCATGACAATCAAATATTACAGAAAATTGACATAAAACATACTCCAATATGTCATAAATTAATTGAAAATATTTATCCTAAATTGAAATGAAAACCAAAGAATATTTTTTCATTTCTATTATTTTATATGTATTTAAAAATATTAAAAATAACTAAATATTAAATTATATTATAAGATAAATAAAAGGGAACATCCTAATTTATCTGGTGTATGATTTTATTGGCTACCAACTAACTCATGATAATGAACACTAAATGTTTATGGGTTTATTAAAATTAATTTTCATTAGTAGTAATATAATGAAGTTCCCTTGGATTTACTTTTCATTTTTAGTCATAAAGATTTGTCTTTAAGAAGATTGTAAATGTAATTATGTAATCGTAATTTGATGGGTGATTGAATTTGTGTCTATCTAGGGGAAAATTTATTGAGATACCCATATATTTTGGGAATGAGTAATGGGATTAATTCTTGGTGATATGAAACCTATATAAAATGATTAGTGAAATGGTTTATATGATAAAGAGAAGTGATAAAGGTTGGAGAAAAAACATGAAAAGTTATACGAATTTAGATGAAAGTGGAAGATGTGGTGACTGTTGAACTGTTAATGGAAAACTTGTATAACTCTAATAAGTTTTTTTTTAAATTAAAGGTGTTGAATGAATGTATCACGAAAAATAGAGAAATTTTCCTAAGAGTAGTTATCATGTTGGAAATTGAAATGGTGTTGAATATCTCTTAGATAAATAATTTAGATGGTTGAAGTGATGGGTAAAATATATAGGTAGGGATGTTCTTGAAATACTATACGTGATTATTTACATGTTAAAATGGGTCTTGGAAACAATATAAGGATGTTTGGGATTATTATAATAACCTCTAGAATTGTTTTATGTTAATTTTTAGTATTTATGACTGTTATAGATTACCTAAAGTTGATTTGAAATTACTTTTAAATGAATTAATTAGTATTTTGGAGTTATTAGTGAATATTTTTTCAATGTATGGATTTCTATATAATATTCATTTCGAATATTAATTTACATGTGCACGATTATTTATAACTCATACATATTTCATTTACATGTAGAATTTAAAATTCATCTAGATCTGGGTAGGATATGAGTTATTGGGATTCTGTATAAGAGTCATCTATGAGAAAATCCATATGTGTGTGAGTCATTTCATAGATTCATAGGAGTGATGTAATTTTAAATGTGAGTCGATTTCATTTGAAATGGAAATCAAATAAAGTAATGTATTTTAATAATTCATTTGGTTAAGTTTAAGAGTCATTGATCCATTCTATGAGTCATTTTACAATATGTTTGATTCACAGGGAGTTTCATATGAGTCATTCCAGAATTAGAAAAATTTCATAATTCTACTGTATGATGATTGAGTTTATATAATTTTAATTCTAAAGTAGAAAATTATTTATGATGAATGTAAAGATATTATTTCATCACAAAAACATCTTGAGGCATAGTAAACCAATAAAAATATATATTATTTTATGAATATAATATGTGGAGATCATTGTTCTCAATAATATATTATTTCAAAATAAATAAATATTATAGATATAAATTAAACAAAAAAACACATATTGCACGTGTTGTAAAATATAGAATTAAATTTTAAATATTAATTTATGATGCAAGAAATATAACAAGAGGAGTGGGATTAATCTCTAAATAAAATATACATACCCAAGATAAAATAAGTATAGAATGTCATAAGAAGTTATTAAATCCAAATGAGAGAAACTCTACTCCATAAGATGCTGTTTTTTACATGTTAGAAGAATATTTTTTTGATAATAAGAAGTGTTAATCCTATTATAGAATATAATGGATTAATAAGTTGAGACAAAATGGACAAGAAATAATTAACGGGTATTTTTGGGACACAATGTGGAAAACAATCCATGAAAAACATTAATAAGTATCATAGACATCATCATGGAGTAACCAAATTTGGTTATATTATGATCATACTTTTGAGATGGCAGCTGGTTTGGTCTCAATGTATTCTATTTATAGAAAGTGAAAACGAAATGAAAATATAATATAGTTACAAAAAAATGTGATGAAATAAATAATATAAAATTAAATAAAAAAATAATCATGAGATTCTTACAATTTTTGTTTATAGAAGCTATGAGTTAACTAAGAGATATAAGAAGACCCCTCAAATGATGAGAATGAGAACCTAAGAGAAGAAACTCTCAAGGAAGAATAAGTGGGGAACTGAGCAAACAAAATTACTCTTCAGGAAGATCATAGGGGAGAATACTCTCCATAATATAGTAATGAATAACTAAGAAGTCAATCTTATGATAAACTGAGAATATATTGGGTATAAAATAAGAGAAGATGAAGAGAAAAAGTGGGAGGAAAGATTCACACTACGGTTTCCAGGTATTAATTTTTTGATCAATAGGAATGATTTGGTGAATCCATTTTATCCAGTTTATACTCACCAGGTAATATTTTTTGGTCTGTTATCTTGAGATTTTGAGTTGATAGTTTCTAATAAATTGAGTCTTCTTTAATTTACTATTCCTTTTCCAAGATTCCATATTCTTTTAGAATGTAGTTACAATAATAGTAGATATGTATATTAAATTAATTAAGACTCAATTTTGTGGTAAAAGAATCATTAGATCCACTAGAGAATTGTCGATCTCAATTTCATGGGACAAGGTATTAAAAACCCTAGAAAATTCATTTTGTATTATATATTTTTTTTACATCATGCTCATGGTTCATATATAAAATTTTACAATAAAAGGTGTAGTAAAATGCCAATAAATTAACCTCCCCATAAAGGGTTAATATAGGCATGTTGAACAAAATTATATCCACAAACTATTCCCAAAAAAGTGTTTGTATAGCTTGAAAAAATATAGAAGAAAATCTATAAAGACTACACATACATTACAAGAAAATAGATTACAAATTAGATGTTGGTTTTTTTTGGATGTTTAGGTATATAGCTGTTAAATCATTGGAAGAATATTTCAATGGGTGGAGATTTTATAATCCCTATAGTGAGTGGTATAATTGATGAAAGTTGTATAAATTCAATTGTGAAAAAGTTGACTCCACAAAAAAATGATAACATGTCCTTCATTAATATATTTAAAATATTATATGATTTCTTGAATAATTGAAATATTTATGGTCATTGTTATAAATAGTGTTGGAAATCATCATCCCCACACAACACTTATTATTATGCGAAAATAATACCATGATAATAGGTGAGGAAACCAAATAAGGAAATGTGAATGTTTGTATTGAGATTAATACCGAAGAAGAAGTTAGTCAGAACTCTCAAGAAGTTAGTGAAGAATGTTTATAAGGATTTTCATCCTATGGGGAATAGATACTTATGTTTTTACAATAGATGATATATAATAAACCATTTCAAAATATCCATGAACACAAAATTTATAGGGAGAAAGATGGATTAAGGAAATTAGTCCCGTGAATGGGATACCAGGTATTCATAGTGGCGGGAATCCCTGATGAAGAAGTATAGAATATTCCCAAAAAGGGTAAGTTAAAAGTTGATTAAGTGTGTGTGAATGGAACAAGATGGTGCAATTTATTTCCCATAAAAAATGTCATGTTTTCCACAATAATAAGAATGGTTTGAAGTGAAATTAAAGGAAAAAATGAAACCTACTATAAAAAGTGATAATGTAAAATAGGGGTCAACATAGTCAAAGAAGTCTAAGAATGTGAAGAGAAAGGGATAATTATATATCTAGATGATTCTTAAAAGGCCAATGAGATAGAGAAAATAGAATTTATGAAATTTTTTCTAATTTTAATTTTTAATAAGGTTGTTATATCTTCATATAAACTTAAAACAAGCATAAATCTATGATTCTCAAAGGTAAGAGTACTAATAAAATTAAGAGTGACTCAATATTGAAGAGAACCAAACATTTTTTACAATAAAGGAAAGGATTTTATAGGTGGAGATAAATTCTAAAACTCTATTTCATACATTGAATTGATGATGTAAGTCCACATTATTCTCACAAGTTAGTGATTATTCATTATTGAAGGGGAAATTGAATTTAAAGATAGAAGATAATCATCCACCATTGATATTACTGATTCAATACTTTTATTAGTCTTTAAATAATATCAAACAAGTTTTGAATTGGCTATGGAGATGTATGGATGACATAGCTTTGGGTAGATCTATCTAAACAAGTAAATATTTCATTTATATTTCATTTCTTATTAAATCTCAAATTATGGAAACCCCCTACAAAATAGGAGAATAAGGTATGATTATCCCTTCCCAATTTTGTTATATATTTATATTTTAATTACTTATTATGGGATAGTTACTCTATTTTAAAATAGGGTAATAAAAGATACTATAACATTATATTTTTTATGCATTTTTTCATGTGAAATTACGGTTTATAAAACATGATGAATATATGTTTATAATCACCCCTAAGATGAGAATTTCAGAGATTTTACCACATTGACTGTTTTCTAATGAATTCATTTGTTGTCTAAATTTTTCAATACTATTTTAAACAATTTTTTTCCCATATATATTTTGATTTTATTTTTTTATTTCTCAATTTCTAATAGAACTTTTGATTTCATCATTATCTTAAATGGAAGTTGAATGAATCTCTTTGATAGAGGGGAACCAAATGTGGATAATATTTGTTTCTAAAAAATTAGAAGATTTAGTATGTGATTATAAATCCATCACTTAAAACCATGGTGTTAATAATGGGAATAAAACCTTTAACTTTCCATTTTTTCAATTAGTTATAGAATTAACTAAATTTAACATTGTAGAAAAATTTATATTAAAAACCAATTCGGATGGGGAGTTTAAATTTCCATTATGTTGAAGTTATATTTTCCTAAATTATCCTTGTTTTCAATATGAAAGTAAATATAATTATGAAAAGGTAAAGTGATGGATTGTGGAAGTAGTATCCAACCAATGTAAAATTGGTGGAGCTACCCAAATATTTAGGAAAAGAGGAATAAGACAGATGTTTTTTGAGAAACCAAATAAATCAAAAGATTAGTGAGATAGTTTTTATAACATAAACAACTGTTAAATGTAAGAGAAATACATAAAATGGTTAATCACAATATTTTATAATTGTGGTTACAATTATTTAATCATTCTCAAATAATAGAGGAAATTTGAATTGAGTAGTCATGAAACCATCACATGATTATTAGGTTTGATGGATGATAAAAATTTTGAATATCTCTTGGATGAATATTTAATGTGATTGGATAAATATATAGGAAATGAATCTATTTAAATACTCTACATGGTTATTTATATATGGAAAATTAAATTGAAAATGAGATAGATGATTTTAGGATTAGTCTAATAATTCTTCAAAATTTTTAAAGATATTTTTTAGATGACCTGAAGATGAATTTAAAGAACATGATTTGAATTGATTTCTTATGGAATTTTGGAGTTATTACCAATAAATTACCTTTTATTAGATTTCTATGTAATAGTAATTTTATAAAAGATACCTATTGTTGAGGGTCTGTAATAAGTGTATATGTAATCTCCATGTTGAATTAAAAATTCATCTACATATGGATTTCATAAGAGTAAATAAAAGTTTATTTATGATTCAAAAGTGATAAAAATCCATCTATATATGAATCATTTCATATTTTGATATGAGTGATCTAATTCCATGTGTGATTGATTTTCAATAGAAAAGGGAATTTGAAACTCGCATGTCCAGTGTTTAAGTAATTCAGAGTAGTGTAAAATTAATTGATCCTATGTATAAGTCATTTGAATCTCTTTTTATGTCATATGTAGTTTCATATGAGTCATTATAGACTTATAAAATTTTTAAAATGTAGTTTTATAAATAGATAGATTCCAAACATCATATTTTGAAGTGGGAAATGACATTTTATAACGCCAAATGAATTTGTTTCTTGTCCTAAACGTCATTAAGCTTATTGAATCCATGATAGAATCTATGATTTATTGAATATAAGATTATGATATTACTATTCAAAATATTGTGTGAATATCAACATAAAATACTTGAAATTAAATTCCAAGGATCTAAATTAAATAATAAAATGAAATTAGAGAATTAATTGTCACAGAATAATTTATGATATATGAAATAGAACAAGATGTGTGGGATGTATTTCTTGCTGAAATACATATTCCCAAATGGGGGTTTGGATATTACTTCATTAGAATCTCTCAAACCGAAATGAAAGAAGCTTTAATCTATGATCTAACACTGTATATTTTATATATTTAAAGAATAATTAATTTCAGAAGATAAATTATGGATATTTATAAAGAATTTGGAGGAGACATATCTATTTGAGAAAAATTGAAGAAGAAAAGATGAATGGTATTTTTTTGAACTAGACATAGAAAATGATTATAATGAGTCTATTTTTTTATTGAATACTTTTGATGTTTTAAATGATATTCTTGTAGTATGGGATAGATTAAAAATAGTTTTTAGGAGATTTTATGGGTTTTGGAATCTTAAAAATTAGTTTAGTGTTTTTCAACCAAAAATGGGATACACCAAAGTCTGGTGCATGTCATGGTGTCCATGGTGTGTTTTTGACTAAAATGGGAAACATAGAAATGGACTTAAAAAGAAATGGAGTTCTAGGTATAGACCTATGGGAAAAACATTGGATAACTCACCATGTACATTTTAGAATTAGTTGTTAGTTAAAACGACTAGATCCTTGTCACCTCCCAATGGTGGATTCCATTTCACTTAGTGTGTTCAATAACACCAAAACCTTGGTAAAGATGCAGTGGAGGTGTTATGATCATTTTAGTGATGACCACATAAATTGGTGTTTGAATCAGTGTAGGATTAATTAATAAAACTTTTAAACTTTTATCCATTTCTTTACCTCTGTCTCATATTCATGGAATACTTCTCTCTTGATCTTCACCCATCATTAACATTCATGCACAGATAGAGAAGTAAATCATAAATAACACCTAGATTTTGATGATGTTTTTGTCTAGTGTGGATGAATATTTCCTCAGTTTATAGTCTTTATTATCCCACAAACAAGAAAATTATCATTTACTATCAGGTAATGGTTGATCAAGGGTATGCAATTGAACTCATTCCACTAGCAGTGCCATGTACACTATAAGATTAAATAGAGATGCACAAGATTCAAGATGTTGGCCTTCCCTATTATAAGTTATCAATAATGTTTCAAAAGTATTCCTCTTTAGACTCCAATAATTTGGAGCAACATTCTCTCAATGTATAAATTAAATGGATTCCTCTACTACATAGAAATGAGTAGGAAATTTCTATTAAATGAAAATAATGTAGGATGGATCCTTTTCTTATTCATGCAGAATAATTTCATTAATGATATAGAATGGAAATATAATATTTTATTTCATCAATACTGTTTCCGATAGAAAAGGGACTCCATTAGGGAAATAGAATGGTCCAATGGAGACTAGTTAGTATATCCCTTTTATATTGTTATGGAGATTCCACAGTTTAATTTATTCACAAAAGGATCATCCCCATAACTCTTTATTATTTCCAAACAGTCTCTAATTGTTTTGTTTGAGGAACAGAAAACACCCAATGGTTTTTTATCCCTGGTTACCTTTTTCCAATGTTAGGCGCTCCTTATGTGTTTTATAAAATGAAGCTTTATAACTTTTATTGGTCGATAGGAAGGGAGGTTGGGATCATTATGATATGTTTATGAATCCTTCATGAATTCCCTAGTATGGTTTAGGTCATCCCAAATTAGAAATCAGTTATTAGCATGTGTGGAATTCAGAATCATCTCTATGTATCTGAGGGTCTTCATTGATGGAGATATTTGTATTTATATGAGGTTCTCCATAAATGTTATCCTCTCACATACTACTTGGATATTATTTGTTAGTTATTATGATAATGATGGTTTTCTAGCCACACTATGGGAACTATATAGTTTTATCATAATATAGGTAGATGAAGGTCATAATATAATTTATCATCATCTAAGGAGATGATAATTATTTTATATTGTGATCAAAGCCATAATTGGGATTCCTATGTATCATTTTGAATTGAATAGCAACCAGCATAGTTCAATGCCGCTTATGCGGAACATCATACCTTTTAAGGTTCTGTTATGAGGACCCCAAAATACATTTTAATTTCATGTTACGAGGAAGTATAGGTAGAAGGATCCCAGTAAATGTTTAGTGTGGGACTTATGCCAAAATAGACTAAATAACTTTGGAGGGAAAATGAGTTTTCAATTTGAATTAGGCCCTACTAATGATATGGTCTAGAAGGACAGGGTTGGTTAGGAGTTGGGTTTCAACCTCAAGGTGGATTCCTACATATCGCATTTTTATGGGAATCAATGCCCACATTGTTTGGTAAGTATTGAAGGGGAGTAAATCCCTTTGATAGGATATGTTGGGCCTTACTCCTAAGAAAGATACCCCCTGTGAAGGGACCATATGGGATTTTTTAACTCATAGTGATTTGGGGGGGATTAAATTGGGGTTTACTCCTCTAGAGGATACCTATATTAGTGTAATTATAATTTGGGATTATTTTTAAGGAGGATACCCATTGAGCTTGGTCCCGGAGTGGGATTCCTACATATCTCGGTTAATCAGAATCAAATTTCTCATTTTTCAATCCTCCAGCTAGATCGTGCAAGTTTCATGATCATCACTGACCCTTAAGGCCATGTGAGCTTGGTATAAGAAACAAGCAGAATTTGAAGATTAGAAAAACCATACACCTTTCCCTTTTTATATATATAATAGGTCGGTGATTCAACTGAAGAGGTTGGGGATATGAAGGAAGAGATTGTGGCTAGGACACTTCCCTATCTTCTCTTTAGATTGGAGGTGAGTCCAAGGTAAGGAAGAAATAAATGTGAAGGGCGTGGAGGTGGAGAGGAGAAATGCCACAAACTACCACAAGAATGGATAGGGCATTACACCTATATTATTGTCCTATAATATATTCTGCAATGGGGTGAGGATCTAATTCCATGTTGAATGCAAATTAAAGTGTGATCATTACCCTCCCTACTAGAAACTAAAGTCTCGTGTTCTTAGAGATTATAAGAGATTGACATTGTCCTACCCTCAGAATGCAAGACTCGAAACTCATAAACATTGATCCTAGGTTAAGTATCCTCATCATTGTAGATATATAAATATAAATATTCCCCTAGTATCCTATCCCTTTGATAAGAAAAATATAGGAAACATCTGGTCGTAGAAATACAAATCCAAATGGGAGACACATTTGAATGTCTTTTCCTATTTTTTTGTATGGTAGGAAGACTTGGTGGAGGCTTTGATTTGATCCCTCTTATTAAATGGAGCCAAAGGAGGAGATGAATTACCATGGAATGATTTGAATAAGTCCTGATGAATAGCTTGTACAAGCTAGAAGGTAGGTCGGACCAATGAGGTTCATGCAAGGGTGCTTCATGTAGGTAGGCCTGGGAGAACTGATATATCTTGGGAGACGGACCAACTAGGTGACTAAACTTAGGATATACTTTTCTAAAGCATTTGAGCGTCTCCACATGTGTTCCCTGAGGTATGTCACATAATTCCCTAGTTAAAGAAATAGACCTCATGTTAGTCTTCATTGATTAATTTTTGGGTTTATTCCTCATGATTTTGTTTTTTACTTTAAACCCATGGAGGACTTTCTTTCCTCTATTCTCCTTTTATTCCATCTAATTTCAATTTTAGAGAACTACCTAGTAGGTTTTGGGTAACTTTATTGAATTACTATGGTGATTAGAGCATCTATTGGCCTTCAGGAAAATCCCTTCATACAACTAAAGACCCTAGGGGCCTATTTATAGGAAAATATGGGACCATGGGCAAAGGTTCTTTTTTTTGCAAGTGGGTGGAATGCAGGTTCTTTTGCACCAATAGTGTTTGGGGGTACCATAGTAAAACTACTCTCTGGGACTTTGTTATTATTGTCTTCCATTATATATTTTATCTTTTTTTTATAATGCCTTTAAATTTGTTTTCTATTAAACGAGGTGATAAAATAGAGTGTCAACAATCCCCCCCCCCCCAAGATTGTATCTAATAGAATAAATAGGGTCTAATCCTAAGGCAAAGGGATTAGAAGGATATATGAGTCATGCAAGATTCCGTGCTTAGTTTTCCTCTCTGGTATGTCACTGGGATTGGAATGACATATGGAATATAAACTTTGAGATTCCCCTTTAGGTTTGTCTTTCACGAATCTGACATCTTTTAGCTTTTCCATCATATTGGGATTCTGTGGGTTTGATTACCGTCCAATCCATGCTACGGTGAAGGAGACTACTCATCAGTGGGAACAAGAGCACAAGAATTGGCAAGAACATACAAAGGAAAAATATATCACCAATGTTGATGGTTTTCAAGATCCACTAGCCTAATAGGAGTCCACCAACAACACAAAGTTGGAAGGATTTAAACATCATATCAAGGATAAGTCCTTAGAAGTGTTGTGTATTCAGTGAAAATTAGATGTTGCACAAGGAGAGCTCAAACAACTCTACAATTTATTAGAAGAACCCAATTATAGGAGGAAACTACCATTATGGCTTCCATGGAAGCACTTCGTCGGGATAATGAGACTAAAGATGGTCGACTAAATAAGATTCAATAAGTACTTAATGGGGTTCAAGAGGTTTCTAAATAGATAAAGAGTTATGATGACGGCCTCTTGTAATATATTATAGAGAGAATCCATTTTGTTCATATTCCATTGATTTCCCCCACAAATTAATTGAATTTTGTTTCCAATCGTATATGTCTTCATCCCTACATTCTTCTTGTAATCATAACGTCATAACAAATTTCCATATCATTACATATTCATATTAGTAAATCATAATTATAATTATAGTGATGAGGGATCTTTAACATTTATCTAAACCAAGGGTTTTAGTGAGAAAATTTTGACTCTTAATAAGGTCATATAGAAAACCCTTCATTTTTTTAATTTTTTTGATCACCCTAGTTCTTACCTAAGCTCGATATGAGAGAGACTTATTGGGTGAGATTTGAATATGCCTTAGGCTTCCCTCTTTGAGTTTTCGGCATAATAGGATTTGTACCTTTTCACTTTTTATTACCCAATACAACATGAACCATACAGAATGTAGGTCTAGCAAGATGAGGCTTGAATTTTTTCTATAGTTCCCTTTATAGGATTTCAACATAGTGAGTAAAATACCTATTTTTGTAGGAATTTTAATGTCATGCATCTCAGACTAATAAATCTAGTCTTTTAGGTCAAACCTCTCTGACCATGAATTTTGAGATGATAATCCATATAAGGAATAATGGTTAGGAATATATAAATATTCTTCATATACATCCAATGGTAATGTTGTGCCATGGTTATTTATGTTTTACAAATCTAAAATATGAAATATGGGAATGAAAGATGTGTCTAATTAGGAATAAGTTACCTCAAGTTGACAGACCTGTTATGGGGCTGTTTTATCCAAGTCCAACTAGGGTGCATACTATATAGTTAAGTATTCATATCCATAGGCCGACATGCCTGTTATGTGGGTCACTTATATAAGGCCAGCTGGGGAGCATATTGCATAGTCATGTAAACATGTTCCCAAGAATTCTAACATTCTATTACTAATGAAATATATGAAATTTCATATTTGGATGTCTCAAGACCACTGTGGGTGGTTTTCCATGGAAGGATGTATGAGAATAAAAGAATCATTTGTACTAACATAGGTCATTAATTGGAAGCCACTCCTACATGGATTTGATATGTTAAATAGGGTACATTTTGTTAGCTAACCAATGTCTGGATGAGATGGCTCCTTTTATGACAAAGGATGAAGTTGTCATGCTATTTAATGTCATTTGAATAATATATTATGTTGTTCAGTTTAATGTCGTGCAACAAGTACATTAGGTTGTGTAGTTTAATGTCATGTAGTATGTACATTGGGCTGATCATTTTAAAGTCATGTATCAAAGACATTATGTTTTGCAGTTTATAGTCATGCGGTAATGATATTATGTTGTATGGTTGAAAATTATCTAGAAATGACATTATGGGGGTATAATTTAAGGTCATTAAATTTTACTAAAAATCTTGATGATTATACCATTCTTGATAATTTATTTTTAAATGTCCTACAATGTTTAGGTATGGAAGGTGAAAATTGTAATATGTGATTTGAGGATTCCCAGATCTGACGGATGGTATGGAAAAAAGTTCTTATGGAATTAGATAAGGTCACTCCCAAGAATAATGTTACCACGGATTGAAAACCACATTATGGGGGCTGTTTTATGCAATCCCAACTAAAGAATGTCTACATAGTCAAAAATGGAAACCTTTGGTTGAAAACCCATTATTCGGGATGTTTTATGCAATGGAAAATGGGTCGTGTACTTCATGGTTAGAAAAAGTATCTCTCATGAATTCTAACATTCTCTTATTAAAAGCTAATGAATTTTTATAGAGATTCAAATCCTCCCATGCATAGAGTTTTTTTTGTAGATAAAACTTCCTGAATATAGAATAGGTATTCCAAGTAATGATTACCAATGAATTGTTGAATTAATAATTCTACGTAGGTTTGACCCAAACGTAGGATGTATGGTGCTTATAGTCTTAGAATATACGACTAAGACCATAAGATGATTGAAATGATGGATGGTATGTGGTACAATGGACCAAGATTATTCTATTATTATATGAAAAAATGAAAGGGATGGTAAATTTAAACAACAATCTTGGAGACTTTTATGTCTTTAGAAATGATATGGGAAACATATGCAGAGGACGACCAATAATTTTAAATTACAGGTTCAAGTATAATATCATCAAGAAATGTAAAGGGACAAAAGAGGCTTCCCCTGGGGAGAAATTACAACTATTTGAGAAATATATTATTTGGGATTCTTTATGAAATGCCAACTAGGGAATGTATTTTATAGACAAATAGTTACATCCTTTGGATGAAAAACCTATTATGGGGAAAATTTATTCAAGGAAAACCATGGTATGTACTTCATGGTCAGGAAAAGGAGCTCTTAGGTATCAGACATTATTACACTAAAATTACAAGGAAAGGTTATAAATATCTGAAAGTATTCAAGATTATGGGCATGACATGTTAAAATGGGAACTATTCAATGCATAAAATAAGCATTGGACTTATACTGGCCATGATTTTGGAGTCCCTTACACAGATTTGAATCTTATGTAGAAGGGGGACATATCTTATTTCCTTAGTGTGATCACTAAAGAGAGGATCCAAAATTTAATTTCGTACATATATTTTTGACTGTATACAGAAGAGGGAAAATTTTCTTTTACCCAATTACTGTAAATTGGATATAAGGAATATTCTTCACTGCGTATCTTAATCGAATGAGGATCAAGTCATATGTAGTTCTCTTGTTGTTGTGTAGTTTAAATTCATGTGGAAAGGAAGTTACACTATGATGTTTAATGTCATGTAGCAAGAAAATTATGTTGTGTGGTTTAAAGTCATGCATTAGGGATGTAGGTGTTTTGACATGAATAGAAATGGAAAATATGGTTGAACCAGGGCATAGGGACCAAGCGTTACTACGTATATTATTGAAGAAAGAATCAAGACACATATAGTTCTAACTTATATGGGTTCTATATTAAAATTTGAACTTGTATTTGGTCACCTCATATAGATTTAACTTGTACACAGTAGAGGAGAGGATTTTCCATGTCGTGATGAGGCTGGGCCTAGGATTGAAGATCTGAACGTCACAACGTATCTCATTGGGATTAGAATAAAGACATGCATAGTTCTCAAAGAACCATGTATTTTATCATCATGCAATGAGGAAGTGAGTGATTCTGACATGAAAAATGAACATTTTGGCTAGACTAGGGGATAAAATCCTAGTGTCAGGATATATCTTGCTAGGGAAATAATCAATCCATCTATACTTCTTAAGGATTTTTCTCTACATCAATAAAGCTTTAATATGAAGAGAATTTATTTTAAAAATTTCTAGACTGATGGTTGGGCCGGAATCCTAAATACTAGGCATCGCTATGTATCTCTTTCTAATGAGAATCAAGCCACAAGTCCTGGAATTTTCCCAATGTAGATCAGATTCATGAATGAGGAAAATAAAGGTGTTTCCTTTTTTAAATTCCATGGATGGCCCCGCGATTAAAGATCTAGGCAGTACTGTGTATCTTGATGGAGTATGAATGATGAAACACATAGTTATTGGACTCCTATATAGTTTAACATCATGAATCATGGAATAAGATAAGCCGACATGAAAGGATTGAAATATTATAGTTGGATCATGGGAGAGAACCCTGGTGTCACTATGTATGTTGTTGGGTCAACAATCAAGCCATGTGTAGCTCTTAATAAAGTTCCTCATGAAGGTTTTACCCATACATAAGGAGTAGGGTATTTTTATTAAAATTATTGCTGGACCTGAGATAGAATATCTGGGCATCACTACATTTCTCATTGGAATGAGGATCAAGCCACATATAGTTCTTGAAAATGGTTCCCCACACTAACTGAGGTTTTATGTCAAGAAGGGGGCTTTAGTATTTTTTGGATTATTTTACATAATAATGGTTGGGATCAAGGCACAAAACGTTATGAAAATTTGTAACGCCCTGACCCTAGATACCCAAATTCGGTGCATTATTACATAACATTGGCATGATCACAAGAAATCTCAAGTCTCGAAAGACCGATTCGTTTAGTAGCCTTGTAAACACTAGATATATTCATAAAGTTTACGTTACATCAATAAGTGAAAAACTACAACAACATATTGTCTTCATATCCCCTCATACTATCCCTGCTGGTCAATCATAAAATACTTCTTCACATCCTGGGAAAAATAAAACTTAGAAAAAGGGGTGAGCTTAAATGGCCAGTAAGGATAACAATATAGCGGAAACTTTCATAAATAAGAATAAACATTTGAGGCAATGTATAACTAAAACAAAAGCCTTTTAAACTTGAAATTCAACATAGTATGGAAAAAATAAAAAGAAATAATGCCATTTACTTATTCACATGGATATTCTACTAATCTAATAATCACATGCAATATCAATAACCACTTTCATAATGATGGAATGCATAATGTCAGACTATCATAACCACATAGCCAAGGCCTTGTGCCAAGACTACAAATAAGATTTTGTTAAGGCCTTGTGCCAAGACACTAGTTTGTCTCATGAGACCTACCGATGCATCTAGGAGCTATATCGGGCTCGACCCGTCACTTATTAAGTCCAATGCATTCCCCATATGAATAGCTTTAAACATAACATAAACATTCGTATTAATACTAGCATACTAAATCTCAATACATTCACCATAAACCATGAATGGTATAAAAATAACACATCCACAGTCAAACATATCACAAAACCTTCAATTAAATATGGAAGTTTTGTTTCATAATAAATCAACTTCAAATAAGATTAAAATCTATCAAAAGATGTTGACATAGATGAAATCAAAACAGTTTGAGAGAAATATCACTTTTTTTAAAGCATTTAAAATTAAAATTATTATAAAAGAAAACATTTACTTTGAAAATATTCTTATAAGCTTGTAAGGAAAGCTTCAACGATTTTATAATGTTGGAAAATAGCAGCACCCGCCGTATAAGTTAAAAAAAGACATTCTTACCTTAATTCTGTCGAAAAGGTTAAAGGGACCTTGTTTGGAAAATGACAGAAAGATTCCTTTATAAACTTCTTATAAAAAGTCAAACAAGGGTATAAATGACCTTAACCCATATTATGTAAAATAGTAATAATGTTTTGAAAAACATTTTTAAGAAACATGGATGTGGATGATAAAGAGATCTCAGTAGATTATTACATATAAACAACCTCAGATAATGAAGAGATTGCGAAATAAACCCTTACCTTGAACTTTTCCTTGGTTGGGGGGTAGGTTAACCTCTTGTACAATGGTGAAATAATTTTTATTAAATTATACAAGAATCATATACATTATTATGTTATCATATATGATCTTTTAACATTGCTTTGTTAATAATATCTTAGTATTATTGTCGTTTTGGGTGTTAACTTACTCGTTTTCTTTTATATGTTTTGTTACGTAAGACATTTTTTTCATGGATAGGTTTTATCTTATTCATATCCAGAATTATATCAAGTCCTTAAACATTATTTTTAAATCATCAAATGATAATTATACTTGAATGGATACGATGGAGAATGAATCTCATCGCATTCGTGGAGACGGTAGTCCGTACATACGCACGAGCGACAATATCATTCTTTTGATATTAAAATAATATATAAATAAATGGTATATCATATATACAGAATAATTATCATGTTATATTTATTATTTACATGAATTACAAATCATTATTATACCCATCCAAATAATAATATATTTAATAACAATTACACCACGACGTGGAGACGGTAAGCCGTACGTACGCACGTATGGTGACATGTCATTCAAAGGATGGATATAATACTTAATATGGTTGTACAATATTTATAATAATATTAAAGTATATAGGAGATACTGGAATCATTATTTTAGAATGGGAATAACAATGAAAGAAGAAGTTGAAGAAGAAATGAATTTGAAAAGGGGTGGTGAAAACATTACCTCTTCTTCGGTTTCTTCCTTTTGATTTGATCAAAAGGGCTCCTTAGGTTGCCTTTATGACTAAAGGAATGCCTCTAGGATTAAGTGAGGGAAGTTGAGAGAGTATTTGGGCAGAGTTTGGCCGAGCCAAAAGGCTTTGAAGGTGTGAATTAATGAGAAGGGGGAGTGCCATTTTATAAGAGGGGTGAGAGGCACCTTTGGAAAAGCTAGAAATATTATTTTATAATAAATTCATATTCAGTTTCTAATGGATCCAAAGTGGATTATTTAAAGTTTAAGGTGGGTATGGTTAGAAACCCACTCAACCAACATAATTTAGGCAGGTTTTGGTCATTATATTAACCTTATCATTTAGTTTTAACTCTTAGTTAATTAGTTTGACACTTACCATGTCACTTTGTATTTTTATATTATATAGTTAATAAACATACTATATACCTCCAAGAGACCCCCCAGTGGTCCATTAATGATACAACTATCATGATATAATTCACTTGGCTGAACCTTAGATTTTTAGGGAATTGAATATCAATTAATAATATAATATTTGTTTTAAAAACTCTTTTATGTCAATTTTGACACTATTTAAAAAATTGATTTTTTTGAAAATCATAACAGAATGATTACTTAGAACGAAGTTAATTAAATCATTCCTAACATGACATATTAACCTATAAAATTAGTGTAATTCATAAGAAGTTTCAAATTATATTTATTTGGATATTTATAATATCAATTATTTGAATTGTTCACTATTATGGTAATTACTGCATCATCTTTGTGTCATAAATAAATTAAATTATTTATTGTCTAAAAATTATAAATAAAATATCATTATGTATGAAATCTTTTTATCTTTATAATGAATATTTATAATTGAATTTATCTTATGTGTAACCCTATATTAAAAATGTTTTAGTAAATAAACTTTGATTTTAACTCTTTTAACTCTTCTTTGAATTAAATAATATTAAATGTCCTAATCTAATACAAGTGGACCAAAATGATAATATTTTACACCTAAGGTTTTTTTTGGTCGAGATACACTTGTCCAATAGAATTAGGATATGTGTTAGGGTAATATTAATATCATTTTTACCCTTAATTACACTATTTACTTTTAACAGTGGTAAATAAAAGTAAAAAGTTACTATTCACCAAAAATTATTTTCATTTCATTGAACCACATTTTACTTCTTGATATTAACCGTGTCTCTCGGATTTTCGAAATTCCACTCACATAAGCGGTAAAATTACGTTTTATGAAAAATTCAGTTTTTTGACTACCACTTAGTGGTTTCACTATTCATCAAAAAATGAAAGTTTCCAGAAACATACCAAAAATTAGGCCTAAGCTATATTTGATATTATGAATTCAAAAATTATGTCTATTTTACCAAATTCAAAACATATCAATTGCATTAATTAATTTAAAAATTAATTCCCGTCGTCAAAACAAATAGCATGTTTTTAAGAGATAATAACTATCAAAAGATTGACACTTGTTTATGTCCGGTTTAACTGTGAAATTATGTACAATGACCAACATTTTATTAAATGGTAAAAATATATTCTAAATATAATTTAAAACCACAAAAATTCATAATTTATCAATATAAATTATTTCGATTAAAAAAGTTTTTTTTTAATTAAAATTTAGTAATTTTCACTATTCATCAATATATAAATGTTATCCGAAATGTTCCAAAATTTCACCTTAGGATAAATTCGATACTTAGAATACAAAAATGAAGTCCATTTTGAGAGATAAAATTTATAAAATTTCAAAAAGTAGGTATTACTATTCATAACGGCTAGTTTGATTGGTTGTGGTGTGTGTTAGAACTCGAAGTTGCGTACAACACATGCTAGTGTATTATTCAAAGGAAAGCGTACCATGGATGCTTGGGATGTTTCATTATAAATTTTTCATGTCCCCATTCTAAAAGGTAAATTTATTTAGTCAAAGTGAATATATAAAAGTTTAAAATATTGGATTTAAAAAGGTTTGACTATTAAATGTTGGTAAAAGTGCAATACTGAAAATGAATTTGTTCTTACATTATGTCTAAGAAACTCATAATATGGATTCTAAAATTATAAGGATTATATAAAGTTTAAAATTTATTTAATACTATTCATAACCTCTTTTGAACGGCTTATTTGGTAAGTCATGGTGCGCTTGAACTCAGTGTTACATGTAGTGCAAGTTATTGAATTATTTTGAAGAAATAACACCCTATGAAATCTTGGGGTGTTACATTCTCCCCTCCTTCAATAAATTGTGTCCTCGCAATTTGAAATTGTTCTTTGAAAATAAAAGGTTGAATATAGAAAATAACTTTGTGGGAAAACCCACATCGGAAAATTGGGTTAATAAAATTTAGTCTTAATAAGAGGAAAAGAGAAATGAAAGGGTCACCACAAAATTATGATCTCTATTCGGAGAACATTGGTGGAAATTAGAGACATATAATTGGAGGAAAAACATAAATATTTATAGGTAGTGATTGAGGTCATCAATCACAAACAAGTGTAAAATTGAGGGCCTTAAATTCATCAATCTATGATGATTTAAAATACCATCGGTTCAGCAAAACATATGGTATTAGGATAACCCATTTTTTGTTTTAAGATACCTTCACTAAATTATAAGAATTAATTTCTTCATTAAATAAGAGAAGAAGAAAAATATATACTTGAAAAGTAGAGTCTCATCCTTTAACTAAGTTCTACCACAAACTCATCTTTCACTCTAAAAGATAATGGAACTGAAAAATAATATTCTATTTATCCTATTCGTATAGGGTTAAAAAAATGAATTTATAATTCATCTAGCAGAACCATTAAAAAACGACATTATTCAATCCAGGACATCACGTGGGTCAGTGGTAGGTGATACACCCTTGTCACCCTTTGGTTATGGGTTCATGTCTCCCGGCCTTGCCGGACGCGACGGGTTGCTGCCCGACCTCCGGGTTGTCCTTTTATGGCAATCCAAAACAATCCAAACTAGAACTATCCAAAATACTTTAGTCCAAAATTTATAAGGAAGGTAAACACAATGAAGTTCCTTTTTTCCGCATAATAACATGTGAACACCTTCATCATTTATTCTTTTAAAACACTGCAACATTCTGAATTACCATAAAACCTTATTGATTACATTCATGATCCCTTATTCCTTAAAGAATAATAGATATACTCCTTCAATACAAAAATGTTGTAAACCCAAACAATGATGGAATATACAAATCATTAATCAGTTTAAATCTAGTAAAGAATATCCAATATAATTTATCCAAATCAATCATGTATTATTCTAAAATCACTACGTCGGTACCAGAACCATATTATGGTTTATCTTTCTCTCAACCATATATTTTCCAAAAATTTAACATGCTATTGAGTCACTTTTCTTTGTTCCACATAATCTCAAGTCCTTAATGAAATAGTATTGTAGTACAATCCTTATATACTCCATAATTATTATAACAAGTACATTGTTGATACAACACACAAATGACATAATCAACATAATAACTCTAATCATTCAACTTCATCTGTGGTAGTATGATAACATGATTATTATCCAATAGCATCATTTGCGGCATAGTCTGATGACTGGGTCATAGGTTTGCGTACTGTCCAAACTCCTTGCAAATGAAGCATTGTACATTTGAAACCATTTTCTTACCCTTGCAGTCACATACTTTGTGCCCTTTTCCTCTACAATTATAACAAACTCCCATTCCTTTCAGGCACATTCTAGGGTGTTTCTTCCCATAGTTATCACATATGAGAAAATTCTTTTTTTCCCTCTTCCCTTTATCCATATTTCTCTCTTCCATCATTTTCTTCTCTTGCTTCCCTTCAGAGCCATAGGACTCAGTAAACTCTTTACTTATCTTATCAACACATTATATTATTTCTTCATATGATGATAAAACATGGGATACTATTTCTCTTATAAATTCTGGCTTAAGACCATGAAAGATATGATTCTTTTTTCTATTTGGATCATGTGCATTGCCGGAGTTCTCATTCCTTCTACTGGGCGCCATTTCTAAACAATGGCATACACTAGATTAGTTTATGAATAACAATACCTAATACCAAACTTGTAAAACACATAACATAAATTAAATAGTTTATGGATATAATCCATAATCATAAAAATGTCTCCTTTGAGGAAGTATATACTCATAAACCCTTCATAATGGTTTGTAAAAAAAATAAGAATTACCCTAAGCATATCCCCCGAGAGTGTCGTAACCAAGAGGGCAGAATGGCCCGTTTTCGTGCACCAGTTCCTGTTCGAGTCTAGCTCAAAGCGGTGTTTTTAGGTTTTACCCCTAGGTACATCTGTGCCAGAGCCACCTCCAGACAGGGATGTATTTCTTGAAAAACTCACAAAATTTCTACAATACCAAAATTCTATAAAGTTCTTCTATACTAATCTTCAATGTCCATATTAGATCTATGTTCTCTAATCAGAGTTTATCTAAATCTAGTTTCCAAGGTTTGTACTAAACTTCCTCCGATACCAACTGTAATGCCCCGACCCTAGATACCCAAATTCGGTGCATTATTACATAACCTTGGCATGATCACAAGAAATATCAAGTCTCGAAAGACCGATTAGTTTAGTAGCCTTGGAAACACTATATATATTCATAAAGTTTACATTACATCAATAAGTGAAAAACTACAAAAACATATTGTCTTCATATCCCCTCATACTATCCATGTGGGTCATTCATAAAATACTTCTTCACATCCTGGGAAAAATAAAACATAGAAAGAGGGGTGATCTCAAATGCCCAGTAAGGATAACAATATAGCAGAAACGTTCATAAATAAGAATAAACATTTGAGGCAATGTATAAGTAAAACAAAAGCCTTTTAAACTGGAAATTAAACATAGTATGGAAAAAATAAAATGAAATAATTTCATTTACTTATTCACATGGATATTCTACTAATCGAATAATCGCATGCAATATCAATAACCACTTTCATAATGATGGAATGCATAATGCCAGACTATCATAACCACATAGCCGAGGCCACGTGCCAAGACTACAAATAAGATTTTGTCAAGGCCTTGTTCCAAGACACTAGTTTTTCTCATTATACCTACCAATGCATCGAGGAGCTATAGAGGGCTCCACCTGTCACTTATTAAGTCCAATGCATTCCTCATATGAACAGGTTTAAACATAACATAAAAATTCGTATTAAAACTAGCATACGAAATGTCAATAATTTCACCATAAACCATGAATGGTATAAAAATAACACATCCATAGTCAAACATATCACAAAACATTCAATACAATATGGAAGTTTTGTTTCATAATAAATCAACTTCAAATAAGCTTAAAATCCATCAAAAGATGTTGACATAGATGAAATCAAAACTGTTTGAGAGAAATATCTATTTTTTGAAATAATTTAAAAGTCACATTATTATAAAAGAAAACATTGACATTGAAAATATTCATATAATCTTGTAAGGGAAGATTCAACGATTTTATAATGGTGGAAAATAGCCACACCCACCGTATAAGTTAAAAAAGACATTCTTAACTTAATTCTGTCGAAAAGGTTAAAGGTACCTTGTTTGGAAAACAACAGAAAGATTCCTTTATAAACTTCTTATAAAAAGTCAAACAAGGGTATAAATGACCTTAACCCATATTCTGTAAAATAGTAATAATGTTTTGAAAAATTTTTTTAAGAAACCTGGATGTGGATGATAAAGAGATCCCATTAGATTATTACGTATAAACAACCTCAGATAATGAAGAGATTGTTAAATAAACCCTTACCTTGTACTTTTCCTTGGTTGGGGGTAGTTTAAACTCCTTTACAATGGTGAAATAATTGTTATTAAATTATACAGGAATCATATACATTATTATGTTATCATATATGATCTTTTAACATTTCTTTGTTAATAATATCTTAGTATTATCGTCGTTTCGGGTGTTAACATACTCATTTTATTTTATATGTTTTGTTACGTAAGACATTTTTTCCATGGATAGGTTGTATATTATTAATATCCAAAATGATATCAAGTCCATAAACATTATTTTTAAATCATCAAATGATAATTATACTTGAATGGATACGATGGAGAATGAATCGCATCGTGTTCGTGGAGACGGTAGTCCGTACGTATGCACGAGCGACAATATCATTATTTTGATATTAAAAGAATATATAATTGGATGTTATATCATATATACAGAATCATTATCATGTTATATTTATTATTTACATGAATTACAAATCATTATTATACCCATCCAAATAATAATATATTGAATAACAATTACACCACGACTTGGAGACGGTAAGTCGTACGCACGCACGTATGGTGACATGTCATTCAAAGGATGGATAGAATACTGAATATGGTTGTACAATATTTATAATAATATTAAAGTATATAGGAGATACTGGATTCATTATTTTATAATGGGAATAACAATGAAAGAAGAAGTTGAAGAAGAAATGAATTTGAAAAAGGGTGGTGAAAACATTACCTCTTCTTCATGTTCTTCCTTTTGATTTGATCAAAAGGGCTCCATAGGTTGGCTTTCTGACTAAAGTAAGGCCTCTAGGATGAAGTGATAGAAGTTTAGAAGGTATTTGGGGCAGATTTTGGCCGATACAAAAGGCTTTGAAGGTGTGAATTAATGAGAACGGTGAGTGTCGTTTTATAAAAGGGGTGAGAGGCACCTTTGGAAAAGGTAGAAATATTATTTTATAATAAATTTATATTCGGTTAATAATGGCTCCAAAGTGGATTATTTAAAGGCTAAGGTGGGGATGGGTCTCAAATCACACAACCAATTTAATTTAGACAGGTTTGGGTCATTATATTAACCTTATCTTTTAGTTTTAACTCTTAGTTAATTAGTTTGACACTTACCATGTCACTTTGTATTTTTATATTATATAGTTAATAAACTTACTATATACCTCCAAGAGACCCCCAAGTAGTCCATTAATGATACAAATATCATGATATAAGTCACTGGTCCAAACCTTAGATTTTTTGGAATTGAATATCAATTAATAATATAATATTTGTTTAAAAAACTCTTTTATCTCAATTTTGACACTATTTGGAAAATTGATTTTTGTGAAACTCATAACAGAATTATTACTTCGAAAAATGTTAATTAAATCATTCCCAACATGTCATATTAACCTATAAAATTAGTTTAATTCATAAAAAGTCTCAAATTATATTTATTTGGGTAATTATAATATCAATTATTTTAATTGTTCACTATTATTGTAATTACTGCATCATCTTTGTGTCATAAATAAATTAAATTATTTATTGTCTAAAAATTATAAATAAAATATAATTATGTAGGAAATTGTTTTGTCTTTCTAATGAATATTTATAATCGAATTTATCTTATGTGTAACCCTATATTAAAAATGTTTTAGTAAATAAACTTTGATTTTAACTCATTTAACTCTTCTTTGAATTAAATAATAATAAATGTCCTAATCTAATAAAAGTGGACCTAAATGATAATATTTTACTCCTAAGGTTGTTTTTGGTCGAGATACACTTGTCCAATAGAATTAGTACATGTGTTAGGGTAATATTAAAATCATTTTTATCCTTAATTACCATATTTACTTTTAACCGTGGTAAATAAAAGTAAAAAAGTTACTATTCACCAAAAATTATTTTCATTTTATTGAACCACATTTTACTCCTTGATATTAACCGTGTCTCTCGGATTTTCGAAATTCCACTCGCAAAAGCGGTAAAATTATGTTTTCTGAAAAATTCAGTTTTTTAACTACAACTTAGTGGTTTCACTATTCATCAAAAAATAAAAGTTTCTAGAAAAATACCAAAAATTAGAAATAATCTATATTTGATATTATGAATTCAAAAATGATGTCTATTTTACCAAATTCAAAAAATATTAGTTGCATTAATTAATTTAAAAATTAATTCTCGTCGTCAAAACAAATAGCGTGTTTTTAAGAGATAATAACTATCAAAAGATTGACACTTGTTTATGTCCGGTTTAATTGTGAAATTATGTACAATGACCAACATTGTATTAAATGGTAAAAATATATTCTAAATATACTTTAAAACCACTCAAATTCAAAATTTATCAATATAAATTATTTCGATTAAAAAAGTTGTTTTTAATTAAAATTTAGTAATTTTCACTATTCATCAAAATATAAATGTTATCCGAAAAGTTCCAAAATTTCACCTTAGGCTAAATTCGATACTCCGAATACAAAAATGAAGTCCATTTTGAGGGATATAATTTATAAAATTTTAAAAATTAGGTATTACTATTCATAACAGCTAGTTTGATTGGTTGTGGTGTCTGTTAGAACTCGAAGTTGCGTACAACTCACGCTACTGTATTATTCTAAGGAATGTGTACCGTGGAAGCTTGGGACGTTTCATTGTAAATTTTTGATGTCCCAATTCTAAAAAGTAAATTTATTTAGTCAAATTGAATATATAAATGTTTAAAATATTGGATTTAAGAAGGGTTGACTATTAAAAGTTGGTAAAAGTGCAATACTGAATATGAATTTGTTCTAACATTATGTCTAAGAAACTCATAATATGTATTCTAAAATTATAAGGATTATATAAAGTTTAAAATTTAGTAAATACAATTCATAACCTCTTTTGAATTTCTTCTTTGGTAAGTCATGGTGCGCTTGAACTCGGTGTTGCATTTAGTGCAAGTTATTGAATTATTTTGAAGAAATAACACACTATTAAATCTTGGGGTGTTACAAAATCAATCCATATGTTCTAGAGGAGTTCCCATTATAGATTGGGTACATACAAAGGGAAACTTGAAATTATTTCTTTATGATCGTGGTTGGGTCCAAGATTAGGGCTCTGGGCATCACTACATATCTAATTGGAATGATAATCAATCCACACATAGTTCTTGATGAACCATGTAGCTTATTGTCAGGAAGTGGGGATGTGGGTAACCTTATGTGAAAGAAACATTTTGACTAGAAAAGGGGGTAAGACCTAGGTGTCAATAAGTATCTTTCTAGGTAAATAATCAATCAACACATAGTTCTTGACAATTATTCCCTATGTATGTTTGATCCAAACACAGAGATGAATGGGGCTCAAGTGCCACTAGGGAGTGGAAATGATGTGAGTGAGGTTTACGCAAGGAATCTACACAACTTTGGGGGGGGGGACCAAATGCAGTGGATACTCATGGTATCTTGGGGATTTACTAACATAAACTATGGGATACATTAACCATACAGTCTAATGTCATCTGGTGATAAAAATGGAAATATATAGTTTAATGTCTTGCAGCTAAGACCTCAAGTCTTGCAGTTTAGCATCATGATAAAAGTATTATGATTATATACCTATTAAAATCATGAAACATAGATTTAATTGGTGTTATATAGTTTAATGGACTATATGTAAGTCAAAATCTATGTGATTACACAAATTCCTCCTTCTAGAACCTTGCATTGATTAGAGTTTTAGTGAGTTTTCAATCCATTGAGATTACGGAATAGGCTCTATTGGAGTGGAATTTATGTATAGAGTATGTTCCTTCCCACTGTGTCTCTTTCATGGGAGGCTTTTTTCATTGTATCATTGGAGTACTAAGTACCCATACCAATTCTCCTTGGAGTAATGAATGAAGAAATACCTTATTGTTAAATTTCAGTTCTATCCAGTTTTGATATACTTCCAATTTATTCAAGGTAAGCAATCTATTTTCTTGTAGTCTTTCCTACTTATCCAGTCATTTATGGGATTAATAATCTATGGATAGCTTCTAACAAATGGAAATAATGAGTGATTCAATTGAACTATAATACACAAGAATGTTTTTATTCTATACACCAATGAGTATGGAGTTTCTCTCATTTCACTATGAGTTGTAGTCTGATAAGCCCATAAGGCATGCAAGAGCTTGTCAGCATAAGACATTTTATCTTTTTCCACCATATTTTGGAGTATGTTCGATGGGGTCTTTTTAAAATCGTCTATCATTCCATTGGATACTACATGATAATAGGTTGAATGGTTGGATATTATATTATATTACTGATATATATTCTCCACCTAAGTAGAATATAAAATGGTGTTTTCTCCATCAATATGGTATGAGGGACACCAAATATGGTAATGATATTGGTTTTGATCAAGCTGATGATGCTTTTGGCCCCAAATTCATTAAGAGGTATTAGATCAACACATTTGGATAATAATTCATTATAAGTAAGAATATACTTGAACTGGTTAGCCATAGATGATGGATAAGGCCCCACTACATCCATTCCCCGTGTATGAAATGTCAAGGAGTATTTAGTTGTATGTATAATCTTTGAGGGTTGATGGATGAAATTTTCAAGTGCTTGGCAGGGATGACACTTATTAATTTTTTTGGAAATCTTGTGACATTAAAGGCCACATGTATCTAAGCCTTCAGATTTGATCAACAATCATATACCCTAATTGGTGCACACTATAGGCTCCTATATGTACTTCTTTTATAATAATCACAATATCTTCTCCATCAACGCATCTGAGAAGGACTCCCTCTGAACCTCACTTGTAGATGACTTTCTGGTGATTTGGGAATTATAAAAAGTAAAATTATCCGCTCATCATCAGATATTCTCTCTTCCAACCCTATCTAATAGAAGTACTCCATCTTATAGATATTCGAAAATGGGATACATCCATCCCATGGTAGGGTCGTATAGATTATTTATGGGACTGATTTCATTTATATCATCTACTCTAATCTAAAAAAATGTGAACCCATTAGAATATGGGCAATATTGATGAATGTTTTTTCCCAATTTGGATATGCCAAAGTTGTAGCTACATTTTCCAATGAATCTTCTTGAGCATTTTGGGATCATGAGATGTGATTCAATGTTGTATTTAAGGGGAATTATGACATTAACCCTTAGACATAATAACACAAGGGGATTAACTCTTCCTTTGAGATGGAATAATCCCCATTGGTCTTATTGATTATCAACTCTGAATCACCCATCCCCTCAAGGTGGTTCATTGGTACTTGAACATCCAATTCAATGCCTGTAATGAGAGCCTGATATTCTATCTCATTATTGGTACAACCTTCTGATAATAGGAAGGAGTATAGAAGCACTACCTTTTATAGGAAAAAACACAATTCTTAACCAAACTTTTTTGAGCTTAGGTTATTCCATTATTTTCTCCACTAGACTCGAGGAAGAATCCTCAAAGTATTTTTCCCATGTTTGAGGGTTGTCCTGAATAGAGAATATTTCATCATTAGGTAGTTCATTATTTAATGAAGTCTCTTCTGTGGATGGGTACTCAACAAGTAATTCTACCATTTCCTGGCCTTTTACTACTTTTTTAGGAACAAACTATATAACAAACTGATATAGGATAGCTGCCCATAGTGTTAGACATCCTGTCAAGATAGGAAAATTGAGGATAAACTTGAGCGAATCATCATGAGAAACCAAGTGGATCTCATGGTTCTTTAGGTAGTGCCACGACTTCTAAATGGAAAATATTAATTCTAGTAAGGTGTTTTTAATATCTTAATATCATGTTCCAACATCGATCTTGGATTAAATGATATAATAAAGGTTGTTTTCATTCCCATAATCATTCTTTTGTGTGAGGAAAGTAACCAATGATCTCTCTAAGGATATCACATATAGAAAGAGAATATATCCTTCAATAGGTTTCATAAATACCAATGTGATCAAGAGGTATTTCTTAGGGAATAAAATCCTTATCGATTGTCATTGGTCCACTGATAATTGATAGCCTTATTCATCAATTTGTTGAATGGTAAACACTTTCCTATGAGGTTGTCTATAAAGATCCAAATGTTGTCCAAGTGTCCTTGTAGTCCTCTAAACTCTTTAATGTTTTAGGAGGTTATATTCTATTGATATATTTAGCCTTAACAATATTAACTTCAATGAAATTGTGGTGTATAATGAATATGAGAAATTTTCTAGAGGTTACCCCAAAAGTATGTTTCATGGGGTTAATCTTTTGATTATGTTGTTGAAACTTGTTGAAGCGGATTTCTAGATCATCTGGGTGGTTAGAACATATCCATGACATGACCACTAGATCATCAATAAAGAATTCAACAAACATCCAGAATAATGGATTGAAAATTTGATGCATGGAACATTGGTATGTGGAACCAACATTCTTTAATCCATAGGGCAATACTCGATAGCATAATACTCCCTAAGGGGATCAAAAAGATGTGGGTTATTAATATTCTGGGTCCATCCAAATTTTTTTGTACTCTAAATATGAATTAATTAAGGAGAGGACCTGATAACTGGCCCTTTCATTAATTAGGATCTTTGGGATTTGAACTAGGAAGTCATCTTTGGGACAATGCCTAATGAGATCTCCGAAATTGATGAAAATACTTATTATACCATTCTATTTTTCATAATTACTATGTTGTCCTTCAATTTTGGGTATTTTAACTCTCAGATAAAATCACCCGTGAATACCTTTTCCACCTAATCCTCAATTTTGGAGGTGTTAGTCGGGTGCGTCCTCCTTGCTGCTTTTTTTATCCCTGATGATCTTATGGAAAACCGAAGTGATGGGTGGCCACTTCGGGGTCAATGCCTATAATATATTTTTATTTATATGCAAACACATCTTGGTTGTTCTTTAGGAAGGAGGTGAATACCACTTATTCTTTGGGAGACTTTGATGCACTAATTTGAGTGGGTTGTGGATCTTTTATTGTACAAAGATTTATAACTATGAGTTCAGCCATTGTGGTCAAGACGCCATCCTCAAATGATATAGGGGGTGTCCCTGAGATCTTATTCTTTTTCCTCTTCCTCATGATCCACTATTTGTGCTTTTTCTTGTAGAGGAAATGATATAAACAAGTTCCTCAGAGGTAAGAGGGGAGTCACCATTTGGAAAATCAGAGGATAAGGCAATCATCTCGATCTCAGTTGTTTTCATGAAGCCTTATTGGAATCCAGAAAGGGAAATGAAGGACTGATAATGAGTCTATAAACTTTCTCTTATTGTCACAATGGATTATTTCATCCTGGTTGACGAAAATAATCTTTGTTAAAGATTAGGGGAAAGAATGAAGACAATTTCATTCAAGATTTCGTTATTACCTTGAGAGTTGAT
Organism: Viscum album; assembly: GCA_963277665.1. Taxonomy (NCBI): domain Eukaryota; kingdom Viridiplantae; phylum Streptophyta; class Magnoliopsida; order Santalales; family Viscaceae; genus Viscum; species Viscum album. Next base: position 327,096,452 of record OY728130.1, read on the forward strand.
AATTTCTTCAGTATCATCGGGCTCAACTATTGTGATTAATATTGCAGCGGTTGCTGAATGAATTCATCAATTTTTCCTTCCCTATCAATTTTATTAACAGGAATTATGTAATCGGCACTGATCTGCATGAAAGGGTTAGCTAGGATAATCTACAATCCATTTGGGCATTGATTTGGGTTAACTAATTATCCATTTCTAATTACCCTTCAAGAAGATAGAACCCTACACCAGTGTATTTTGTTTCATAGGATTTGAATGAGGCCTTGACACCATATAGTTTTCTAATTTGACCATTGATGAAATATTTCATATAGTGGTGATATGATGAAGGAATGGAAGCATTATGATGTAACCAATGTCTTCCCAGCAGAACATTGAATGTTTTGTCCTGCCAAACCACTATGAGCTCTGCATTGGACAGAAGATCTTTGAATTGAGTTTTGAGTATGATCTCATTGGAAGGCTCTTGGTTAGTCTTATCATAACCCTATAACATCCGAGTGGATGGATGTAACGACCAAAAATTTTGAGTAAATTTTGGTTTCATAATTTTGTGTGTTATTTTAGTTTATACTCAACAAAATTGTATTTTTTAATTAATGAAGTGAGTATAATTAAAATGAGACTGGTGGGTTTCGACTATTATATGATCGTCGGTCAATATGACCGTTGGAAAGTAAATGTTGTGATTTTTTTCTCTAAATACAACTTATCTTGGTTGATTAATACAGAAAGAAGATTTTATGGCCTCATACAATAGTCTTGGGCCAATCGTAGCCCATCTGGCAAAACATGGGAAGGAGGTAGCACCACTGGGCTTTGCTCTAGACCAAACCCAAGCCGAACTTCATCGTGTGAATCTTGAACGGAATCGCCTTCGGGAGAAGATCAAGCTTATAGAAATCACTGCTCGGGCAATGTTGGTCGAGCCACCCTCAGATTCTCTCTCCTTATCACACCTTACACTTAGGTCCTGTGCTGGGGTTATAAGGGGCTATGTAACGAGACCATAGCTACTTTCTGTAATCCTTTGAGATAAATAAAATTGTGATTTCATCCTATGGTGAAGTTTGTGTTTTTTTTTTCAGATGTCCGAATAAATATAGGATGTATATTGATGAATTTTGGAAAAAAGGGATATTTTAAAATATTTATCTAAACCTTAAATAATTAATTATGTGTAATGCTTTAGAAAAATGTTCTTCTAGAAATGTGTTCAATAAGAAATTTAGAATCTAATAAGATCAACTTAATTTTTCGTGAATAGTAAATTATGAATAATGATTTTATGCTTAGGATTAGTAATGTGACCAAATGGATTAGTAATCTTACTTAAAGAAATTATTGATATAATTTAGGCACCTTGGTTAAGTTATATGATTCAATAAAATAGGTAAATAGCTGTTTCAGAAATTATTAGTCAAGTATTAGTTTTTTCAGGTTAATAGTGTTTTTTTTATTAAAAATTAAATTCAAAATATTTAAAATTTTTTTTATAAAATGGAGTTCATGTTTGAATTCAGAGCATTGATATTAGGTTAAGGTGATATTTGGGGATTTTTCAGAAAAAATGAATTTTCAGTGAATAGTGAAAATACAGTTTTTAGTTTCGGGTGTTTAATGACATCATTAAGGATGTAATAATTATGTAATCATTCTGGTCGACTTATGAATAGTAATATAAGGTATGAGGTCTCCCAAGTGGCCAATACCATGGGAAAATACCACGGGCAAGCCCGTGGTTTTTCCAATACCACCAATGAGGTGTCCCTTGGCCATTAATGACTTGTCCCCTCACTTCTCCTATAAATACCAAGGCTTTACCTCATTTTTTTTATTTCCAAATCCTCCTCAAAAAATTTCTGGTCTCCTTACCTCCCAATAAGTCCTTCCAAGGTTCCCTCAACCCTCTCAATGTCCTGAACATCAAGATTTAGAAGTTACTCTTCAAGGTAATGGATTCTTTCACCCTCCTCCTTTAAGTCATGACATTTTTTATGTTGTGTCTTATATTTTCCACATATTTATGTTGAGGGTATGTTCTTATATGTTATTATTACTATCCATTTTATGTCCAAATTATTATAGACCCTTTCTTCTCTCATCAATTTGTTTTCGAAATTTTTATGTGACGCCGTTAGGCTGCAGAATTTC